>CM073737.1:74127926-74727926 GCA_037113605.1 Calophaca sinica | reverse complement strand
TTGTCCTACCAAATTCCTTGGGGATGTCAGGAGCAAATTATGCTAAGAATCTTCTGCGTTTAGCAATCCTTGTACAGTATATTCCCAGATTATTCAGGTTTTTGCCTATGCTAATTGGGCAGTCTCCAACTGGATTCATATTTGAGTCAGCCTCAGCAAATTTCGTTATAAATCTTCTCATTTTTATGCTCTCTGGCCATGTTGTTGGTTCATGCTGGTACCTCTTTGGTCTCCAGGTGAGTGAAAATGACATTTGAAGCTTCCTTTTCAAAAGCTATAAAATTTCTTCCTCAATAAAATTCCATATCTTGCTTTGAATTCTCACCTTGCATGGAAAAGAAGAAAAGTACCCTGCACCTGCACAGAACGAAAGGAAAATGAAGAAGAAATATTAATTGGTTCACTTGAATGCTTCTGATTTTCATGTATTTAATATGATAATATTCTCCGAAAACTATAGTCAAAATGAAGTATGATAGTGGTATGTGATAGTATGTGTTCAGGAATTTAATCCTTCTAACTACTTGATTAATAGATAATGAAATTCAACTATTAGAGCCTGTATGCTTTAAAGATGAATGGTTCAATTAGAATCAGGAATTTAATTCGGTAAATGAATGTTAAATAACGTTCAATTTAGTAACTTCTCTCCTTTCATCCTTCTTTCTTCTTCCAGAGGGTTAATCAATGTTTGCGAGATGCCTGCCATCGTTCTAATCTAACTGCTCTAACTACTCGATGCATGGAATTGATTGATTGTGATCCTAAAGTGGGCAATACAACAGCTGATCTGTGGAGCAACAATAAGGGTGCCATTGATTGTTTGAATGCCACATCTGGTGCTTTTACTTATGGGATCTATGCCACTGCTGTACCACTTACTACAGAAACTAGGGTGGTCAACAAATATGTGTTTGCACTGTTCTGGGGCTTCCAGGTATATCTTTTGTCCTCTTTTTTTTTTTTTTTTTTTTTTTTTCAGTCAGTAGTAACTATGAACATTTTTTCCTATATTGGTAAGGAGCTGTGAAGATTCAAATGGACTTAATAAAATGTGCCTTTGCTGAAGATAAATAGCTTAATAACACAGCTTCTTAATAAAAGGGCTTAATAAAAGGAAGCTAATGTAATTTGCTATGAAAATTTCTGTACCAAAGTTATTATAGATGTCTCATAAGTCCTAACTAATTATGGTGGTTGATAGAAAAAAATAATGTTTGAAAAGGTAATAGGTAATTATCCAAACCTGATAATTTTTTTCTCCCTTTTTTCTTTTCATACGTAGTTCTACAAAATCATATTCATGCCATTTTAACGTTAATCTTAGAAGAATAGGGGAAGACATGGATTGAACTTTGGAACACATGATTGTATGTGCTCTAATATCATGTCAAGGCCTAACATGAACCAACACTAAAAGGTATATGAATGGTTTGATATCGCTTACCATTTATACCCGGGTGATCTTTGATACAGCAAATCAGTACTCTGGCTGGTAATCAAACCCCAAGCTATTTTGTGTGGGAAGTCCTTTTCACGATGGCCATCATAGGATCAGGACTCTTGCTTTTTGCACTTCTCATTGGAAACATACAGAACTTTCTCCAGGCTCTTGGACGAAGGTAGAAATTTTTGCTCTTGCTGCGCACCTTAGTTGTTGGTGACAATGGTGCTGTTGGTAATCTGTTTCCTTCTAAATCAACGTCTGTCTACAGTTCCTTTCATTTAAAAATTAAAAAATGATTCAGAAGGATGAATGTCTAGCCATCCTTTAAGTGTAATTGTATCAAATTATAATGTGTGATTCATGACATCAGCGCGCTTCTTAAGTTATGACCTTACCTACTATGCGATTCATATTTTCATTATTTTGGAATTAGATACTTGTGTAAGACTAGGAAGAAGTTTATTTAAATATTGTATCATGTTAATTCTGTTTGTTCTTGTTGGTCAGTTTAACTTAATCTAAAGCAGCAACTTTTACCTATTAATGGAACTTTGATAGTGAAGTTCTGAATTTTGATGTGTTCAAGCCTTAGGGTTGTAACAAAATTGATACATTTTCTTCCTTCCTGCTTACAGGAGGGTAGAAATGCAACTTAGAGGTCGCGATGTTGAGCAATGGATGAGCCATCGTCGCTTACCAGAAGATCTTAGAAGGTATGAAATGTTCTAATTCTTTTAACGAATCACATATGCATTGCCAAAACGCATCTGTCAATTTATTCAAGTCGGTGCTTGTTTAGTCCCTACACTCTGACTACTCCTTTTCTTGACTGTATACTTACCGTTAGATACTGTTACTGTATTACACATTGAGACTAATTAAATTAATATGACTAGTCGCTATGCACATTAGCATTACTAGTATCCTTATTCTTGAAACTTATGCATAGTAATTCTTGAGAACATCTTATTAGCATGCTGTCATGAAATCCATTCGCATATTGATTGTGTAAATTTTAACGCTTTATTTAGTAAATACTATTGATTCACTTATCTATATCTTTCTAAATATTTACGACATTTGTGTATGTTACTATTCTTAGAATTTTGGTTAGGGCTTAAATCAACCCCACAAAACCAACATATCGGGTGAGGACTGCTCAAGCCTTATTAGCACTACTTAGGCCATATCTCTAGTCGACGTGGGACTCTCGACACACCTTCTTTATGCTCAGGATTGGTCTTCTGAAGCGTGGACTAATTCGGGTGGGGTAACAAGGATCTCAATACA
Organism: Calophaca sinica; assembly: GCA_037113605.1. Taxonomy (NCBI): domain Eukaryota; kingdom Viridiplantae; phylum Streptophyta; class Magnoliopsida; order Fabales; family Fabaceae; genus Calophaca; species Calophaca sinica. Next base: position 74,725,189 of record CM073737.1, on the reverse strand, counting down.
CCCCTTCATGCCTAGGACTGGATATCAAGAGTGTGGACAAATGCAGGTGAAATAACAAAAATCTTGGCCCCATAACGGATTTAGATAGGCTTTGATACCATCTTAGAATTTCGGCTTAGAGCCTAGCCCATCCCAACAAAACAGGCTTGAGGATTGCAAACACTTTATAACCACTACTTAGGCTATATCTCTAGTCGACGTGGGACTCTCAACACACCTCCTCATGTTCAGGATTGGACTTCTGAAGCCTGTACTAATGAGGGTGGGATAACAAGGATCTCAAAAACTATCATCTCCTTCCTATGAATTAAGTTCTTCGCTCTATTAACAATAGTGAAGTGATATAGACGATGTATATATATGCAGAACTATTGATTATTATAAAATATAACATATAGGCCTGAAGGCTAAGAAAGTTTTATCTGAACTATTTTCCATTTTATTTATGTTCTATGTGACATGAAATTATGAATAACATTAATGTTCAAATGATGGATTCTATGTTTGTCATGCAGGAGAGTACGACAGGCTGAGCGGTATAATTGGGCTGCAACAAGGGGAGTTAATGACGAAATGGTTCTGGAGAATTTGCCGGAAGATCTCCTGACAGACATAAGACGTCACCTCTTCAAATTTGTTAAAAAAGTATGCATTGAAACATTTGTGGCATAAATAACTAGTAATAATTTTTTTAAAAAGATCTTTATTATTCTTAAAGTGGATTTTAGTAATGTGCTTCAAACGTAAGGTGAACTTCAAAATGTCAGCCGTATGTTTTGAATAAAATTCTTTTTTCTGTATGTGTGTACCTGTAACCTGCTAGAGTTGAATAGAAATTGAATGTGAAAACCATTTTGAAGACAAAGCTTTATGCATATTCATCATGAAACTAAAACAATGACATATCAAAATCCAAAATATATTAAACAAGCCTGAATGCTCTCTGTAATGATGATTTAATTTTTCTCTGAGGATCTAAGATTTCTGCAGGTTCGAATTTTTTCCCTGATGGATGAGCCTATCTTAGATGCCATTCGCGAGAGATTAAAACAAACGACATACATAAAAGGAAGTAGAATTTTGAGTCAGGGTGGTCTTGTAGAGAAGATGGTCTTTGTTGTGCGTGGAAAATTGGAGAGCATTGGAGCGGATGGAATTCCAGTTCCCTTATCTGAAGGGGATGCTTGTGGTGAAGAGCTTCTAACATGGTATCTAGAACATTCTTCTGTAAGCAAAGGTATAGCAATACTTGAGCAATTAATGTTAACATGCCTGTTAAATATTTTAAAGTAGAGGTTCAAAAGAAATACCAATTATAAGAAACTTGGCCTCAATACAAAATGAAAAACAGCATGGTTCATCAATGTGACTTCTCTTGCAGATGGTAAAAAAGTAAGGCCTCCAGGACAGAGGTTGCCGAGCAACAGAACAGTAAGATGTTTGACCAATGTGGAGGCATTTTCACTCCGCGCTGCAGACATTGAAGAGGTCACAATTCTTTTCTCCAGAATCTTGCGGAGCCCTCATATTCAAGGAGCCCTAAGGTCATTCATTCATTCTATTTCTTTGTTGTATTTCTGTTTATACTTCAGCGTAATCTTCACCTTCACCATTTTATGATTTCAAAAATAAGTAAGAACTACATATCTTTCATAAAGAATGTTATTCCATTGTGTCTATGACTTGTCTACATTGCATATATATCCCCCATGCTTCACTTTGAATAAAGACTATACATAATCATATTGCATACCCGATACAACTCCTAGGATCCAAATCCATGAATTTCTTACAAGTGTGTGATTTATATGCCTAATATCTATTTTGAAAACCATGGCTCTAACTAACATAATGATTTGATAATTGTATCATGTTAGGTATGAATCACCTTATTGGAGATCCCTTGCAGCAAACAGAATTCAGGTTGCATGGAGATACAGGAAGAAGCGCCTAAGTCGTGCAAATACCTCACAAACAGATCAAACGTTGAAGTCCTAGACTGTACTGTAATATTTATTTGATTAGACACAATTTGTGATAGATTGTATGTAATCTCTAGTCCTGGAAAAGGTTCCTATACCTGTGAGCTTTGTTCTAGTTGCCAGGGTTATGAAGTAGGTGCCATATGTGAATTTATTGTATATGTAAGTAAACCCTTGAATGCATCATGATATATAAATTTAGCCACAGCTATGTTAATTAATTTATGAAAATAAAAGAAAAAGCCTTAATTTTAAGAATTGCTAACATATCTAATATGAATCTTTACGTAAAATTAATTTATGGGGTGTTTAAAGATCAATATAACAATACTTACTATTCTTGAAAACTAAGGTTGTGTTATACTTGAGTCACAAACTGGTAATAAAAGCCATATATTCATGCTAGCTAATTTACGAAAGAGGTAAGAAGCTCTAGGGGGTACTAACTTTCATAATTTCACATAATTATATTGTCACATTGAAAGGGGCTAAGCTTTGAGGACATATAATGTCGTGTATAGAAATTAAATTAGAGACACTCTTGTGCAGTTCCCATAGTAGACAGGAGCGCGCTCCGGATCGTAGGAGCGTACGATCCTGCGCTCCTGCTCCCTCTCTGCGAACTCGCTCCCACGTAGGATCGGAATTTGCAGAACGCTATGTGAGCGCCGCTCCCGACAGGAGAGCGCGCGCTGCCGTAGGAGCGGCCGCTCCGACGATCTCACGATCCCGATCAACTTTCAAAACGCCGCGTTTGTGACATTAACTGCCTGCTCGCGGGTCGGGTCCGACCAAATTGATTTGGTGGGTAAAACCCCTCAAATCCCAGCTTCTTCTGTCCAAAACAGAGACAGAAGCTCTTCGTCCTCCCTCGCGATCGTCTTCAACCTAGAAGCGCGACTTTCTTCTGCTTCGCTCGCCACCCCGCTTCGCGGCCGCTGCGGCCGCTTCGCTTCTTCCTTTCGCTCGCTCGCTTGCTCGTGTTCTCCACTGCTACGTGTTCTTCGTCGCGGTGGGCCTCTGTTTCTCCTGTGCTTCGCGTTCTCCACCACTTACGCCTCTGTTTCTCTGTGTTCTCCACCACTTACGCCTCTGTTTCTCTGTATACGCCTCTGTTTCTCCTGTACTTGTATTTTTGATGGCTTCATCTTCGCCCCTAAATCGGTGGTGGCTCCAATCCTCTCCAAATGTGCGACGGCCGCAAGAAAAATTGGCTAAAAATGTCGCCAGAATAAACTGATGTGGCCTGGAATTATGGTGTTGCGGTTGATGGAAATAACAGGAAAATTATGTGCAAGTTTTGTGAAAAGATCATAAATAGAAGCATTTACATGCTGAAGCATCATTTGGGTGCAACTTCAAAAGATGTTGGAGCATGCACTAGTGTTCCTGATGAGGTGAAGCAGCAAATGCTGAAAATTGTTTCAGCTTTGCAGGAGAATTTGATAAAAAAAAACAAGCATTGAAGTGGAGGAGGAGGTTGAAGACCCGAAGGTTGCTGGAAAAAGAGTGGTCAATGAGGTGGCTGCTAGTGGTGGTTCTTCTACTACTTCCACTCTCTTGTCTCAAACAAACATCCATTAACTCACATTTTAAGAAGAGTTTGAAAGATGATGCACATCTTGCAATTGCAAGGTTCTTCTACAACAATGCCATACCATTCAATGTGGCAAGGAGTGAGGAATACAAAACTATGTTTGACTTGGTTGCAAAACATGGGCAAGGATTTCAACCACCATCCTATTATGACCTTAGGGTGAAATTATTAAAGCAGCAAGTGAAGTTGACAAATGATTATTTGGAAGAACATAAAGCTGAATGGAAGAGAGTTGGGTGTAGCATAATGACCGATGGGTGGACTGATAAGAGGAGGAGGACAATTATGAACTTGTTGGTGAATTCTCCAAAGGGCACGGTCTTTATGAAGTCTATAGATGCATCTCTTTGTATCAAAAAGCGGTGAAGTAATCTTCAAAATGATTGATGAGATTGTTGAAGAGGTTGGAGAAGAAAATGTTGTCCAATTGGTGGTGATAATGCAATAATTGCGTGCTTGCGGTGAGTTGTTGATGGCAAAAGAAAACATTTGTATTGGACTCCTTGTGCGGCCCATTGTCTTGACTTCATTGCTAGAAGACTTGACGGACATACCTTATCATGCGGAGACAATTCCAAAGGGTAAAAAAATCACAACTTTTATTTATGGCAGAACTTCTCTCATTTCTCTTATGCAACAATTCACACAAAATAAAGATTTAGTGAGGCCAGGGGCAACTCGTTTTGCCACATCTTACCTTACTTTAGCGTGCTTGCATGAGAACAAGGACAATTTGGTAAGAATGTTCACAAGCAAGGAATGGAAGTCAAACCGTTGTGCAAAGCTAAAGGATGGGCCAATTGTTGAGGATATTGTTTTGGACAAGGGGTTTTGGCATAATGTTGTGAAATGCTTGAAGGGTGCACTCCCTCTTGTTAAAGTGCTTCGATTGGTTGACTCGGATAAAAAACAAGCCATGGGTTTTATCTATGAGGCAATGGACCAGGCTAAGGAGGAGATTCAGAAGGCTTTTCGTGGAATCAAAAAGAGGTACCTTGTTTTTTAACTTGATCTTTTGCTTTTTTTGTGGTCTTGGTCTCAAAAGTGAACTAATGTAATTTGTTTTACTTTTTAGCTATAATCCTTATTGGACTATAATTGATAAAAGATGGAACAAGATGCTCCATAAGCCTTTGCATCTTTGCAAAGATACTATCTTAATCCTCGGATGCACTATTGTCCTAAATTTAAAGTCGATCTTGAGGTTAAAAAGGCTTAATGGATGTAATGGAAAGATTGGTACCGATCCAATTGAAAGATCTTTGATTGATGTTCGAGAAAGATGAGTTCAGAAACGAGCAGGTATTTTGGTTGTGAATTGGCTAGACTAACACAAAATAAGAAGGATCCAGCAGATTGGTGGGAGTCTTATGGAATTGAATATCCAGAGCTCCAAAATTTGCCATTCGTGATCTCGAGCTTGACATGTAGTTCCTCTGGGTGTGAGCGTAACTGGAGTGCCTTTGATCTAGTAAGATTTCAAAAATCTAGACTTTGAATTGTAAGATAGATCCATTTGTCATATCTTAATTGTATTTGTTATTGTCTAGGTGCACACAAAAAGAGGAAATCGTTTGAAGGCGAAGACAATGAATGATGTTGTTTTTGTCATGGTTAATTCAAGATTGGCCAAAAATAAGACTCAAAGAAAAGCACGAGAGTATGAAGACCTTATATCCGAAAGTGAATGGGTTTCAGGTGATGAAGATGAAGGCACGAGCACCCAAGGCAATGAAACTATAGATGTAAATGATGATGAGGGTTATGATGAAGACCCAGAGGCAACAGAACATGATGGTGATGGTCCCATTTTGGATGGTTTGGACCAAACTCCTACTTTTGGGTATGCATCAGAAGGTCTAGAACATGATGGAGATGGAGGAGAGGAAGAAGATGAAGATGAAGATGAAGATGAAGGAGAGGAAGAAGATGGAGATGAAGAAGAGGATGGAGATGGGGGGGAGGATGGAGATGATGGAGGAGAGGATGATTTTGAGGTTAACGTGGCCGATTATGTCTAAGTGTTTTGTGGGATTTAGTATATGTCTAGTTGTTTGTTAAGAATTTGGTGTTTTAAGCCTTTGTGGCACTTATCTTGTGTATGACTTATGTTTGTGGCACTTATGTTTGTGTATGACTTCAAAGTTTATTAAGTATTTGTGGTGTTTTGAAGTTTTTTTTCACTTATTTATGGTTTTTATATTCCTACATATGTTTTTATATGCATATATATACTAGTTTGAGAATTTGGTAGGAGTTTACGAACCTTGCTACGAACCCCGCTCTTACGCTCCTATGACCCCTCCCCGCTCCTATGTAGGATCTCGCTCTTGTCTACCTTGGCAGTTCCTCACTGGAGAAGCAATACAACTCAGGAGGTGTCAAAATTCACCAAACTAGACTATGACCCGCGCGATGCGTGGATGGAAAATTTTTATTAACTTGATTTGTGGAGTATTGTTTTAATGTTTTTAAATACAACAATAATTTATAATTTTAAAGTTTAGAAATTCAGAAATGTGACGATAATATTGTTGTCAATCATAGTTTTGACCACCGATGATGAACTTGTATGTGAGAATAGACTTGTTCTGTTTGACCAGCTGTGAAAAGGCTTTTCTTAAAATCAAAAGGAAAGCACTTGATTTATTTTTTTCTTCTCCAAAACCTGTATGTCCCGGTGAAACAAAAGTAAAAAAACCGTACCTTCATCCATCAACTACATATATATTTTTTGCATACAAACTCAGAGTAATCACTACTATACAACCATCAACTATATTTATTTAATTCAATATTGATGTATGTCAAGTCATCAACAAATAATTTCCACAAAAAATAAATAAACACCAAATAATAAAAATAATAACAGTAGAAATAAAAGTCTACCCTGCTCATATACCAACAAAAAAAAAATTCTCAGCAGATCATTCACCATTCCCATCTTCTATTTCTTCTACACCAAACCCAACTGAAATACCAAAATCTGAGACTAAAAAAACAATTCTACAATAATTCTCCATCTGGACTGGAGCTGGTGTTGAAGCTCTAAGACACGTTGCTTCTAATTCCTCACATGAGTTCTTTTTATCCCCTAACTCAACTTCAAAGGACGAAAACTTTTGAAAGATGTCATTTAACTTGGCCCGGGCAATTGTAATTTGTGTGTCAAGCTCTTCAGTTATCACTTTGTGTTTTTCGATATGCTCTTCAACTATGGCTTTGGATTCTATCAGTGTCTATTTCTGATTATAAACCTTTAACGCTATTTCGCGCTTCTTTGGCAAGAGATAATGCTTAAAATTCAGGTGTTATTAATTGGAAGATGGCAACAGATAATGCATACAAAAAATGATAGCCTTACTTGACTCTCGATGGAGAAAAGAGAGATTCTTCCTTTACGCTAAGATCCCCCATGAAAATTCCTGTGCCAATCACAAGTGACCAATGGTTAAGAAAATATGAACAAAACAAAAACCAACCAATCTGCAAAAAATCAGAAGCATAGAAAGAGGTACCTAATTAAAATGGTTGGCAGATACAAAATTTGCACTGTAAGGGTAAATATAGCAGCATTTTTTCAATCTTCAAAAGGAAAAAACTTATACTTTATAAATAAATTCAGGAAAGGAAGTGGTTTCAATAGTCAAACCTGGCCACGTGTTTCTTGACTGTGGTCTTTTTGTAAAGCCTTCACTATTTCTTGAAGTGTCTCAGCGGGTATACCGTGCAACAGTAGTTACGTCTCTGTGTTTATCACTCTTCAACGTTTTCACCAGTCACTATTTCTTGTTGGGTTCGTCCACCAAATCGGCAATTGGAGTGAGTCTAAGCAGAGCCCTGGCATTGGGATGCAAGTACATAGCCTCTGAAGGGTTCAAGTCCTTCAGGAGACATTTGCATAGACCTTTTCATCACATACAACTATATTGACGCATCGATCTGAACGCGGCTTGGTCGCGTTTACGGTAGTCACTGGGCAGCTGTGCATTTACAAAATCCTTGCTGGTGGAAAGGGGCACAAGTTGAAAACTTTGGACGGGGGATGGATTTCCTTTTTTTTTTTTTTTTTTAACATGGTGGATGGATTTCCTTGATTGTCCCGTTTTCTGATTTGATATTTTTGTGTGTTTTGGGTGGTATTATCTTTGGTTAGTTTCTATGGATATGTTCTGTTGATATTGGAATGGATGTGTTGATTGGTTGAGTTCTATGGAAAAATGAGTGTCTTTACTTTATGCAATGGAGTAGGCACAGTAAAGGGCAATTAAAAATAAGAATTAATCGACAAAGAATGGGTAGGTGACTGGTTTTACGTTATGTGATGGAGTGGGCACAATAAAGGACAGTAAAGAAGAAAATAGAAATAGTAGTGGAAGAATGGGTGTTTGTGTGAGTTAGACTGTTAGACCCAATAGAGAAAGAGTGCTGGTTGTGCTTTTGAAGGTGCCACCTCAGAATATCTTTGATGTGGCAATATTTGGGTGACATGGCATAGGAAGAGATGAAGTGACATCGCTAGCATTCGGGGGTCTGTTTTTATATATTATAAATAGATTATACCATTGCAACTTGCAAACAGTCACACTATTAATGAAATTGATTCCTAGCCTTTGTTGGTCAAATAATTTTTCAGTTTTAATGTCATTGTTTCTGTGAAAAACAATGTCTTGAATATAGTCATTATGCACCACTCAAAATTTTACCAGAAACTTAGCCATTTTCAAAAGCCAAATGGAAACAAGGCATTTTTTCTTTTCTTTTCAAGACTATATGAAAAATTGAGTCTTGATCAAATGCAAGCCTACAAATCAATCAATCTAAATATCTACAGCAGTAACAGATTGAAAGTTCCTAGGTGAATAAGCTTAAAATAGAAGTAAAACCAGGTGAATTAAGTTGCTAATAATCAAGAACAGCTCATGAAGTTCGCTTGCTGATTTAGTTCTAAATAATCTCTCACAGTTTTCGCTATAGTTTTATCCCAAATTTTGTTTCGACATACTTAGAGATTATACTCAAGCATAGATCACAAATTTGGAGAAATTCCACAAAAGTTTGATACTTCTAATAAGTGACCATATCCCAAAGTAGAAACAAGGATGGTAGGTGTTGTTAGTGACTTAGTTCCATGAGTCTATGTCACTATAAGAAAACTGCCAATTTCCTAGGGCCAAAAACCCTAGGAAACAGGTAAAAACCATAGGAAAAGTCAATTTTTCTGAGGGCCTACTGAGGGCCCACGTGCTGTAAGTAATCAGTTTCTCGGAAATAGAAACCGAGGGTTTTTTTTTTGGAGCCGCAGGAAATTCCTAGGGCTTTGGGCCGTAGGAAATGCACACAATTTCCTAGGGTTCTGTGACCCTCGGTTTTTCCTAGGGGCTGAGACCCTAGGAAATTGAAGTGATTTTTTAAAAAAAAAATAAATCAGAAATTTCAATTTAAATTTCTAATTTTAATTAGAAAAATTGAATATTGTCATCGTAAACTTAGATTCATAGAAACAGGATCAAGAGGCAAATGAACCAGAAAATTCTACCAACGATTCCAGTTAATTCTACCAACGAATTACAAGCAGATCAATAAATCACAAACTACATCCTTCATAATCAACACAAATGAACCTAAAACCACAAGCACATTATCCAAATTCCGAACCCAGAAAATTACAGAACCCTATTTTGTGACCCAGAAAATTACAGAACCCTCTTCTTATTCAAATTCCGACCCTGAAAATCACAACCACAACCTGGGTTTCGTATTCAGACCCAGAAAATTACAGAACACACAAAATAAACCCTAAATGTCTAATATCCCCAAATTCCGAACCCTCTTCTTCCTTTCGTGACCATCAAGGGGCTTTCGAACCCTCTCCATTTCCTGAAAAAGAAACAAAATAAACCAGATGATGATAAAAACGAAAACGTTTTTTTTTAAAAAAAAAAAAGGAAAGAAGAAAGGATAAGGATTTCCGTTTCTGGATCTTAGTAACGAAATGGCGGATTTGATGAAGATGTTGAGATTCATGGAGATTCATGGAGATATAAAGGCGCAGAGTCTCTGAGGGACGTTGAGGAGGGAGATCCAAGAGTCTCCGGTGGAGGAGGGACGTTGAGGTCAAGATCCAAGAGTCTTCGGTGGAGGAGGGACGTTGAGGTCAAGATCCATGGGTTGTGCGATGTTCTCATCCCTCTTCACTTCTCTGCTTCTGATCGATGTTCGCCTCTGCTGTTTTTGAGTGAGATCTGAGTGGGGGAGAGAAGAAAGAAGCAGTGCAGAAGAAGAAAGAAGCCGTAGAAGAAGAAAGAAGCCGCAGAAGAAAGAAGCCGCACAGAAGAAGAAAAAAGCGACCAAGAGAAGAGAGGGTGGGAGGACTGCAAGCTGAATGTATTTGGGGGAGGGAAATGGTAATAAAAATTAGGTTTTGGTTTAGGGTTGTGTTGTTTTGTCCGTGTGCCACTCGATCGATGGAAGACTGGAAGTCAAGAAATAAATAAATAAAAGCACTGTCATTTCCGAGAGCCAGTCTCTCGGTTTTTTTTTTTCAGTAATTTCCTAGGGGTCCAGCCCTAGGAAAAAGCAGAATCTAAAAAAAAAAAAATCGGGGACTACTTTTATTTGCACAAAACCGACAGTTAGTTTAATAAAAGCGGTAGAAAATACACATAGGGTGTTTTCCTAGGGCTTTGCCCCTAGGTAATTTCCTAAGGACCCAAGCCCTAGGAAATTTTTTGTAGGTAATCTGGCAATTTTTTGTAGTGTGTTATTCTGTCTTAATGACTAATGCAATGTGCATAATGATTTGTAATCTGTTAATGGACTTATTAGAGAGAGTAAAATTGAAATATTAATGATGGAATCATAGCCTAAGTACAGTACAGTGGAAGTGGTAGAATGGAAAGGAGATGAATTCAAGAAGATGGAGAACCTCAAAACACTTACTATTAAGAATGGTCTCTTTTCTAGAGGTGCTCAACATCTTCCAAGTAGTTTGAGAGTAGTGGTTATTTATTTCTTCCAGCTCCACTAATACAGTCATTGGATGATATTGTGGGTTATGATTCAAAGCATGACGGGATCAACGCAAACAGCTAGTGTCAGAAAGGTAAATTCTTCTTCAGTGACTAATTTTAGTTGCCTTATATCTTTTGTCTTCTGCACAATTGGAAGAAAAAAAAAAAGAGAAAATTAGATGAGAATCTCTATAGTTCACAATCACAAATCCACCGTTACTGAAAAAGCATTTATTTGCGGACAGTAAGGAAATACTTCTGTAAATTATGATTTTTTTTTTAATGTCAGTAAGTTATTTTGACATCATAGTTTTAAACAGCGCATTAAGCTCAATAATGGTCCCAATAGGCAGTTAAGGTGCTTCAAGAATGACAAAAATGGGCTTTAGTAATGTTAGATAATAAGGATAAGGATTAGATTTTGTCGGGCATCTTCAAAAGTGTAATGCAATTAATTCGGTACTCAATAGTGACAAACTTGACTTTTGATGCACTAGTGGTTTGAGAAAAAGAATCTTGTGTCATTTATTTTTCCCAATATTATGCTTACTTGAAGGGTAATAAAGCTACTAGGATTGGCTTAGTGGAGAGGCATTTGGACAGTTTGCATATTGTCTTGGATTCAAACCTAAGTGTCACCATTAATAGGGTCATCTGTTGTTATAAAGCTTCAGCCATGATGGGTGTAGGGAAGGGTTAGATGAATTCGTGACCTTGTCATACGGCAGCAACCATTGCACCAAGGCTCCATAATGTCAAATGTAGGGAAGAGTAGTTTTGTGGTGAGATGGAATTATGAAGAGGTTCTTTTTCACCCAAAAAAAAAAAAAACACACATGGAGCTTCCCACTTTGAGATGCGCATTGTTGTATGCCTCCAGAAGTAATAACTGATTCAAATTCTATAATGTCAAAATGGATGAGTAACACCACTGGTGATCATGTTAAGCCATGTCGTTGCTATTCTTTCATTTGTTAGGAAATGGTTGAACAATTATTGTTTATTGGTGTTACATTTGCAAATGATGCTATTAATCTTATCCTTTATTTATTGCCAAAATTTGCAGGCTTCTCACATTATTTTTAATTTTTTGTTTTTCGGTTTTTTGGTTATTGTAGGATGTATTGCTGTGTGGTGTATATCAGGGGCTAATTATGGGTGGTAAACATTGATCATACAAAAAGGTGTTTGACTTGACATTGTTATATGTGGAAAGTCCTCCTGTGGTATGCACTGTGTTTTCTGCTGTGACATCTGTGTGTGTGTGTGTTTGTTGAGGTATTTTCTGTGCTACCTCTTTTATGGGGATAAAAAGGGAAAAAAGATGGTCTTTACACACACACACACACACATATTACCAGTGTGTGATTTTTATGCCCAATATATATTTTGAAAACCATGGCTCTGACACAATGATTTGATAATTGCATTATGTTAGGTATGAATCACCTTATTGGAGATCCCTTGCAGCAAACAGAATTCAGGTTGCATGGAGATACAGGAAGAAAGCGTCTATACCTCACAAAAGATCAAACGTTGAAGTCCTAGGTTGTACTGTAATATTTGAATAACTACATTTTGTGACAGATTGTATGTAATCTCTAGTCCTGGGAATAGTTGTATACATATACTTGATGTCCTAGGTTGTATTGTAATAATTGATAAGCTACACTTTGTCATGGGTTGTATGTAATCTCTAGTCCTGGGAATAATGGTATCCCTATACCTATTGGGGTTTGCTCTAATTGCCTGGGCGTTATGAAGTAGATGCCATATAATATAATGAATATTTCTGTTTATAAATGTATATGTAAGCAAACCCTTAAATTCATCATGATAAATTAGAGACACTTGTGCACATTGTTGTATTTCGGAGGTGTCTATTAGTCAATATATTTCTTGGTTGTATTCATGCCACGTAGACTTAGTTTGTTAGACAGTTATTTCCAGCTCTTACTTCTCTGTAGTTGCTATATCAGCAAACTGTTGTATCATTGGGATCTATCAATCAATAAGATGAGTTTCTATCTCAATTCAATTCTCTCTCTCTCTCTCTGTGTTACTAAGATGGTATCAGATTTCTTCTCTTCGATTTGATTGATCATGATTCGCAATTCTTCTTCAAATGCAGTTCTGATTTTCACCGTGACAAATTCTTCTTCCGGTGGCTCGAATCCGAATACTGATTCTCCTTTCTATGCTCATCCGAATGAAAGTCCAACTTCCATGACGGTTACACCGTTGCTCACTGGTGATAATAACAATGTTTGGTCCAAATCAATGAAGCGCGCTCTGATCCTCAAGAATAAGTTTTGTTTTCTTGATGGCTCAATTCTTCCGCCGAGTCCTGATGATTTGAATTACGCTGCCTGGGAGCGTTGTACAAACCCAATTCACTCATGGATCGTGAATTCGGCTTCGCCTCAAATTGCACCAACGATTGTTTTCATCGAAAATGTAGTTCAAGTTTGCAATGATTTACACGATCAATTTGCTCAAGCCGATCGCATCTGTGTCGCCAATATCCAGGTTGAGATTGCTACTATCAAACAAGGTACACTTTCTGTAAATGATTAATTCACAAAATTGAAGTCGCTTGTTGAAGAACTTGAATATTTTCGCCCTATACCTCAATGCACTTGTCCACATCCATGTGTTTGCTTAGCCATGCGTAATGCTAGAGCCTTTCGTGCTGAAGATTCTATGATTAAATTTTTAACTGGCTTGAATGATCAATTTAGTGCGGTTCATTCTCAGATACTTCTCATGGATCCCATTCCTAACCTTAATCGTGTACTTTCTATGGTGTTACAACAAGAACGCCAAATTTCTAATGAGAATGTTGATAATCCTATTTCTGTGATTAATGTTGTTAATGCTCGTGGTAATTCTGTTGTTGGCCATGGTAGAGGTGCTTCTAACTACCGGCCAAGTTGGTCGTGGAGCTGGTCAATCAATAAGATGAGTTTCTATCTCAATTCAATTCTCTCTCTGTCTCTAAGAGTGTCAAACTTCGCCAAATATATCACTCTCCTTATTTATGCCCTATTTTCCATCTTGTTCTAGAAATATTACTTGTCTTTTGCAAAATTCGAAATGGTAATAGATGTTATTTTAGTTGTTGATAATTAGGACACAGCTTGGTCATAGCCTCATAGAACCAGTTAAGGAGTGCTCATCTATTGGTTTCATGACATAACCAATATAGTGCTGGAAATCTACTTGAAGCTGGCCAGGCAAGTTAGTCACAAGATCACCATTATTGCCTGAGAGCTCATCCAGTTCTTCCAAGATATCAGCAACACGGAAAATGTCACCCTGTGCAAATCGTTTTTCCAAACGTTTCCAAATCACAGAGGCACGATTGCACCAGAGGATCGATTTGGCAATATTATCTAAAATTGATCGTTGAAGGCATGAGATAATCATATTGTTGCATCGAATCCAAGGATCGTACAGAATATCAGAAACCGGAGGTGGAGTTAGGGTTCCGTCAACGAATTTCATTTTGTTCTTTGAAATTAAAGCAACCTTCATAGAACGAGACCAGATTTGGTAATTCTTGTTATCAAGCTTAGGCGTAACAAGAATGAGAGAAGGATTTTCATTTGGATGCAGAAAGTAAGGATTTGACGGATTCGATGCAAAATCAGAGTAAGGAGAAACCGCCTTAGAAGCATCGAATTGAAGAAGAAACAACAAATTGAAGAATAAACAGAGAAAAGGAGGATCAAACCGAGGATCGATGAGAAGAATCGCACCGAAGAGAAGAACAATCAGAGAATCGCACACGATGAGCGGAAGCAGTTTGCGAATGATACCATATTGAATAATTGGAATGTGCAGAGAAGTGTGGAGAAATTGATTCTCATTTCAGAATGAATAAATGTTACTTTACAAATGAGAGTTACAGGTATGCTGTTAAACTAACTGAACAATAACTAACTCAACTCCTATAACTAACTCTTATTAGTTGGTAATAAACCAGTTTTATTAACTGGTAATACATAGAACCAGTTAAGGAGTGCTCATCTATTGGTTTCATGACATAACCAATATAGTGCTGGAAATCTACTTGAAGCTGGCCAGGCAAGTTAGTCACAAGATCACCATCATTGCCTGAGAGCTCATCCATTTTCTTTCACCACCCCAATATTGCCTGTGTCAGGAAGAAAGGGCAGGCTTAAAGGATAAGAAAAAATAAAAAAGATAAAAGAACCAAGTTGTATAATATTATCCATGTAATATTATTGGGTACTTATACTTCCACTATGTCTCATTATGGGTGGAAACGTTATACCCTTTCTGTCTCATTATAAGTGTTATATATACAATTAGTCATAAAATAAGTGTCATTTTAAATTTTTAATATAATATTAATTAGTTTTTTTTTTCAATTTTATATCTAATAATGCTTTTTAGAATTACTCCCTCCGTCCCATTATTAATGTCACATTTGTAAAAAAAAAAAATAGTTCCAAAATAAGTGTTATGTTAAGTTTTTAATGCAATATTAATTACTTTTTTTCAGTCCCTCGAATGAATAATGAGTACATCACTCCCAAGTCATTATACTATACTATGCATTTATGACAATTGTTAATTCCTAATCGTTAATAAGAATAATTTTGTAAAATTGTTTCACTTATTCATTCATTTATAATTTCTCTTTAATATGTGTGAAACTTTCCAATGAGATGAAGGGAGTATGTTGTTGTGTTACATCATTTTCAATTTATTAAGATTAATTGGATAAAATTGTAATTCTTCTTTTATTTATAGCTTTTTTTAATTTGTAGTACCACACTTATAATGGGACAGAGGAAGTAATTGTTTGGGTTTGATAAATATTCATGCTTAACTAATCTAACCATTAAATTGAAACATGTTATGAAGTAGATTAATTTTTTTTTATTTTCATAAAATAAAAATGTTTCAAAAACAAAAATAATGATTCCGATACTTTTCACACTATTCTTTGGTTATTCTTTTTTTTTTCACTTGTGTTTTTAATATATAAAAAAAAGTTGAACAATATTTTCTTTCTGTTCAAGAAACTATGTTTTTTGAAGGGACTGTTCAAGAAACTATTGGGTACTGGAAGGAAATGAAAACGAAGTTTCACAATGGTCGTTGGTCAATGCGATGGACGTGTAGCCCGCGTTGCCATTTTTGCATATTTCCCTTATTTTATTTTTTATTTCGGAGACCCGACAGTAACACACACACACACAAAATTGGAGAATAAACCATTTTAGTCCGTAAATATCACTTTCCCTTATTTATTCTCTAAACTATCAAAATTTATTAAACAGTTCCTAAATTATATATCTATTCATCCTCTTAGTCCCTCGTTAGGAACTAAATTAATGAAAAAATATATAGTTTAGAGACTATTTAATGGAAAAGTATATAATTTAAGAACTATTTAATAAATTTTGATAGTGTAGGGATTAAATTGGTGTGAGGGTGATACTTTAGTGACTAAATTGATGTTTTATTACCAAGATTAGCTGCGGTCAAGGTCCTTGCAGTTGCAGTCAAGGGGACTGAGAGCCATTGACACACCCATCCATATTCTTCTCGTGCTCTTCTTACATCTAGTTCTTCTCTATTGATTCTCAATATGGCTCTGCTGCAATCACCCTCCTCCTCCTCTTTCTTCTCCTCTGGATTCACCTATGATGTCTTCCTCAATTTCAGAGGCATCGACACTCGCTTCTCTTTTACTGGCAACCTCTACAAGGCTCTTAGTGACAGGGCAATCCGCACTTTCATTGATCACAGTGAGCTTCAGGGAGGTGACGAAATCACGCCATCACTAGCCAACGCCATCGAAGAGTCAAGGATTTTCATTCCCGTGTTTTCTATCAACTATGCTTCTTCTTCATTTTGCTTGGACGAACTTGTCCACATCATTCACTGCTTCAAGGCAAAGGGTCGCTTGGTTTTGCCTGTTTTCTATGACGTGGATCCTTCTCTCGTGCGACATCAGACTGGGAGCTATGGCAAAGCAATAGCTAAGCATAAAAAGAGGTTCCAAAATAACAAGGGAAAATACAACATGGAGAGGTTGCAGAAATGGAAGATGGCTCTTAACCAAGCAGCTAACTTGTCTGGTTACCATTTCAATCCTCGGTACACCACTTCACTTCACTCCTATTTTACCTTCTTATTTATATTGTCTTTCTTTTATTTTCAATTGTCAAATTATTTCATTTGAAATGTTAAAGAGGAAAAATATTTTTTTCCCCTTTTATGTTGAACAAGTTAGTTCATTCAATGTCAAAACAATTTGAATTGTAATAACATAATTATCAATACATGGATGTGATTGTCATAATGGTGCATTAACTCGAACTTATCTTATTGGGCAGGAAGGAATATGAATATGAATTTATTGAGAAGATAGTACAAGTGGTCCACAGCAAGATCAATCGTGCTCTTTTACATGTTGCAGATTACCCTGTTGGACTGGAGTCTCGAGTACTGCAAGTGATATCGCTTCTGGATGTGGGATCTGATGATGGAGTATGCATGATAGGGATTTATGGGATTGGAGGAATTGGTAAATCGACACTTGCAAGAGCAATTTATAAATTCATTGCCGATCAATTCGAAGAATTGTGTTTTCTTCATAATGTGAGAGAAGATTCAACTAAACATGGCTTACAACATCTCCAGGAGAAGCTCCTTTCCAAAACAATTGGACTCCACATTAAGTTAGGAGATGTCAGTGAGGGAATTTCAATAATAAGGCAAAGGCTACATCGAAAGAAGGTTCTTTTGATTCTTGATGATGTTGACGAACTAAAGCAACTACAGGTTATGGCCGGAGGACTTGATTGGTTTGGTCTTGGTAGCAGAGTGATCATTACCACTCGAGACAAACATTTGCTAGCAAGTCATGGGATTGAAAGAACATATGAAGTAGATGGGTTAAATGGGAAACAAGCTCTTGAATTGTTGAGTTGGAAGGCTTTTAAAAATAACAAAATCGATTCAAATTATGAGGACATTTTGAACCGTGCAATAACTTATGCTTGTGGCCTTCCATTGGCTTTAGAAGTAGTGGGTTCCAACTTGTTTGGAAAGCATATAGAAGAATGGAAATCTACATTGGATTGGTGTGAAAAGATTCCTGATAAAAAGATCCAAGCCATACTGAAAGTAAGCTTTGATGCTTTGGAGGAAATTGAGCAGAGTGTTTTTCTCGACATTGCATGTTGCTTCAACGGATATAGATTGGCAGAGGTCGAAGATATACTTTATGCCCATCATGGCCAATGCGTGAAATATCATATTGGAGTGTTGGCTGAAAAATCTCTCATAAAGATTAGTAAGTGGCAATTAACTTATTATGTGACATTACATGACTTGATTGAGGACATGGGTAGAGAAATTGTCCGACAAGAATCACTAAAAGAACATGGGAAACATAGTAGGTTGTGGTTTCATGAAGATATCGTTCAAGTTTTAGAAGAAAATACGGTAAGTAAGACTAATACGGATGTTTTGATTTTTTATCTTTAATCTTGATTTAGCTCTTCTGATTATTAGTGCTACTAATGCTTATATGTAATACGCATATATTTTGGTTGATTTGTTTTTTTCTATGTTAAAAGGGAACAAATCGAATTGAAATCATACATCTGGATTTCCAATCATTTGAAGAAGAAGTAGTAGAATGGAAAGGAGATGAATTCAAGAAGATGAAAAACCTCAAAACACTTATTATTAAAAATGGCCGCTTTTCCAAAGGTCCTGAACATCTTCCAAATAGTTTAAGAGTACTCGAATGGCCTAGATATCCTTCATCGGATATACCATCTGATTTTTATCCAAAGAAACTTTTCATATGCAAGTTACGTGAAAGTTGCCTTACATCATATGAGTTTCCTCGCTCATCGAAGGCAGGTGTAATGATTCCATTTCCCTCATCTTGTACACCAATACTTCACTACTTTAAGCTTATTCTTTTTTTTTTTCTTTCTTCTTTTGTTGCAGAGGTTCGGGAACATGAGAGAGTTAAATTTAGACAATTGTCTATGTTTAACACAGATACTTGACTTATCCGGTCTCCCAAATTTAGAAATATTTTCATTTGAGAACTGTGAGAATTTAATTACAATTCATGATTCTGTCGGGTTCCTGAATAAACTTAAAATCTTGGATGCTAAAGGTTGCAGCAAGCTTAGGAGATTTCCACCTATGAAACTGACCTCTCTTCAAGATCTAGAGCTTTCAAATTGTATTAGTCTCGAGAGTTTTCCTGAAATATTAGGAGAGATGAAAAATATAACAAAACTTGATATGAAGGGCACTTCCATAGAAGAGTTGCCGTTTTCATTTCTAAATCTTACTGGGCTTTGTGAGTTAGAAATATGGGGAAGTGGAACGCTTATGTTACCAAGTAGCATTTCCATGATGCCAAATTTGTTATGGATTAATGTTGAGGATTGTCGTCTATTGCCAAAAGAGAATGATAAACTGAGTTCCATGGTGTCTTCAAATGTATCAGCACTTCGGCTCTCGCAATGCTACTTGTCCGATGAATTTCTTCCAATAGTTCTCACATGGTTTGCTAATGTGCAAGAATTAGACCTATCGGGGAGTAAATTCACAATTCTTCCCGAATGCCTCAAAGAATGTGGCTTTTTAAGCGACCTTATTTTGGATAATTGCGAGTGTCTTCGAGAAATTAGAGGGATTCCTCCGAATCTAAAAAATTTGTCTGCATTGCACTGTGAATCATTGACCTCTTCGTGTAGAAGCATGCTACTGAATCAGGTTTTTTTTTTTTTTTTTTTTTTTATGTTGTATTTGACTTCATGTTTCACAGCGTACAGTAATTTATCTTGCTAAACTAAACTTATGAGTTATTTATGACTAATAGGAACTGCATGAGGCTGGAGGAACAGCATTTATTTTGTCAGGAAGTGGTGGGATTCCGGAGTGGTTCGAGCACCAAAGCAGGGGACCCTCAATTTCTTTCTGGTTTCGTAACAACCTCCCTTCCATTTCTTTCTTCTTTGCTAGTAAATTGATGCGTAACAAGTGCCCCAACAGTGAAGATCTTCCATTAACAGCCTATCTGAACATTGATGACTATAAATGTGTTCTTTGTTATCCAATATTGGGTATTAATGACCTTATCAATCGAGAACCTGATCATACATATCTACATGATGTGGAACTGCGACCAAAGTTTGAATTCGGATTCGAATTTGACTGGGAGAAATACAGGGAAATCGAATCTAAACTGGAGGAAGCACTTTCAGAAAATGAGTGGACGCATGTGGAGGTTAGGTGTGAGGGTTCGGTGGTGGAATCACTCCTCATAGAAATGGGAATCCATGTGGTCAAACAGAAAAGTAGCATGGCGGATATTCAATTCACTAATCCTTATAAAAAGAGAAAAACTAGATGATCATGACTATCACTATTCAGTAGTTCAGTTCAGTTCCAAAACCACCTGTTGCTGAAAAAGCATAGATTTGTGGATGGACATGCAATTTTCTGAGTCAGTATTTGTGCAGCAGCAGCAGCAACATCGCTTGCCTTTATATCTATTTGGCTTGAAGCAAATGGACTTTTTAGTGAGTCACTAACAGATATGTTGATGGATTTGGCAGATTTTTTTTTTTCCATTGAATATTTCTCTTTTTTCTTGCTTGTTTTCTATTTTGTTTTGGAGGATTCTTTATATTCCTTCCTTCCTTTCTCTAATTCCTTTTACTTCAATTTCATAATTTTCTTTTTTATCATAGGAAAAAAGCATCAAGCATGGATGATTAGGTTGCTTTTTCATAATTTTCTCTCTTTTTTTTTTATCATAGGATAAATGGGCAATTGGGTAGATATTCCTCTGTTTACACCTCCATGCCTCTCTATCTGTGGACCAGTGAACAGCATTCTGCATTCCTTCCTTGAAGTCTTTATCAGCTCCTATCCCTTCTTCAGATATTGGAAATAGTGGTACGTGAGAACTTTTCTTCCATATTCCATAATTGAAAATCATGTTTAGGCAATAATGTTCATCTCATAGGCATAGCATTGCAAAAATAAAAAAATCTAAGTCATGAGATAACACTACAAAAGAACAACGAAATATTTAGTCCAATGTTCTTTGGGCAAATGAGGGACATTTCCAAGTTCAATATGATGATTCATTGCATCATGGATATGATATTAGATGTTTTGGTGATTCTCAAGATAATAATTCTGGTCATCCAGAGAGAAAAACTAGTGTGTTTCCTCATTTTTCTATAGGAGAGTAATAATTAAGCCAAACCAGTTATGCAAGTCCAAGGGTTAAAGTACAATTAGACAGGATGAAGGAAAATAAACCACTAATTGATTTCAGAATTTTCATAGAGTTCTTTTTTCAACTGAAATATTTTTGTGAAAATGATTTAGTCAAAATGAAGTTCAACAATCGGAGACTTAGGGTCTGTTTAATTACAACTTTTTAAAAACAGTTTTCAATTTTAAAAGTTAACAAACATTTTGCTTATTGTTAATTTTTTTAAAACAGAAAACTGTTTTTAAAATGTGTAATCAAACTGGCCCTTAATTTTTTTGTTTTGGTTCTGTTGTGATTTTTGGTTTCTCGCTGCCGTTTTACTTATGATGACTGTGCTAGAGCATGCTAGGAACCAATCTGTGAAGTTCCTCTAATGTGTTTGGTATTATTAGTCACTAGAACCATTATGAAGTCAATTCTTGCTTTTATAAAGGAAAAGAATTGCTATTTAGACACAAGAATGAATGATAGTAATGCCGGTCTATTTTGAGTTTGTATAATCCTATCATTTAGTATGTTGGTTGATGTTAAGTTTCCTCTGAAAGTGTGGTGATTGAGCAAAGTTTTGGTGTCCCAAAAGTTACCAAAGATGGGCCATAACGCGAAGAGAATTGAATTCAAGGATAAATTTAACCTGGAAGTTCCAACATATCCCCTCCCACCTAGGATTGAGCATCTGGAACATGACTTAAGTGGTCCAATAACGGGATACCCAACAATAGATTTATGATAGGTCTGATATCATATTAGAATTTGGTTTTGGCCTAACTTTATCCCAAAAGCTAGTTTGTGGTGTGAGGATAGCCCCCCATTTATAATCACTATCATACCATCTCATTCTTCCACGTGAGACTTCCGACACTAATCTTCACCATTGGCTCCTTTGATATTAATGGAAGTATGGTTCTTGATTATTGAAAAATTAGTCTGGCGTGCATCTTAGAGCATGGCATAGATGTTTAGGGACCAAATGCTAACATTCAGCGTGCCAGAACTATGCAATTATTTTGGTGAACCAATTATTTTCTCATGAAACAAAGTTCAACTGGGGAATAAGATTGTGCTAAATAGTGCGGACCATTTTATAAGAAATCAATACAAAATTTTAAATAGTTAATGAAAAGAGATTTCAATCAGAAGAGACTTATAAGAATACATGCGAGAAGTTAAAATAGTTTATTGAGTGCCACATCATTTCGTACCATTTCATGTAATATATTTTTTCTCACTAAAAGGCATTTCCCTAAAAATAATAGGCATATATTATTGTCTTGCCCAAGAGCTTATAAGATATTTCCATACAACATAATATTAGAGATAGAACAATTCACTCAATAGCATCTTTTCATTATTGATTGAATTGAATGAGTAATACAGTGAGTTAAGTCCTTATATACAAGGATGATAAGGACTAAAAGAATAAGTAGATAAGAAAGGGTGATAAGGGAGGTGACTAACAGAATCAACCTCTTAACAACTTATCAATGTTACCAATTGACTTCAAACACAAGAGGGGGGTGAATTGTGATAGCGGTGCTTATATAAAAAATTACAGAAAATAAATGACCGAATAATAAATAAAGAACAAAAATAAATAAAGTGCTTGAATGATAAAAGAGGCAGAGAGCAAGAAGAGCACCTTGACAATTTATACTGAGTTCGGCCACCAAACACCCTGCGGCCTACGCCCCGTCTCAAAGCAAACCACTATGGGATTTTCACTAAAACACTAGCTTTAAATCGTGGTTATTTAAACCTTTACAACTCTATACTGTGAGCAATACGTTCAAGAGATATCACCTCTCATGAACACCTTGGGATTCCTACCCAAAAATAAATGATTTTCTCAAATAAAATGGGAGCGAAAAGATACACTCAATAGTATATAACAAATTGAAGCTCAAATAATACAACTCAAATTTTGTAGAATAAAAAGACTCTCGAGAAAATTGTGCTCAAATAAGTGTGAGTGATGAAAAATATTTGTGAGTTTTTGGCACAAAAAAATTAAGCAGCGAGTTGTTGTATTTTTGTGTTGTAAGAAAGAGCACACAGCGTTGTTTATTTTTATAGACCGACTGAGGAGCGTTTGCCCGTTGAGTTGATTTGTCCGTTGGAAGATTTGACCGTTGCACAGGGATCTGTCCGTTGGAATGAATATTAAAAGGATTTGTCGTTGCAGGAAGACAGCCCGGCAGACGACCTCTGAAGACAGCTCGGCAGACGACCTCGCCACACAGCTCGACAGACGACCTCGACACAGCTCGGCATATGACCTCCTGAACAGCTCGGCAAATGACCTCGGCACACGCCCTCGACACACAGCTCTGTATACGACCTCCTCATCAGCTCGGTCCTCATAGCTCGGCACGCGACCTCATCAGCACGACACGCGACCTCGGTAATGACCTCATCAGCCTCGGACACGGATCATCAGCTCTGCACGCGACAAGAGCTCATCACGCGACCTCGGTACGCGACCTCATAAGCTTGACACGCGACCTCCTCCTCAGTTCGACATACGACTTCCTCAGAGCTCAACATCCGACTTCCTCCTCAGCTCGACATCCGATTTACTCAGAGCTCGACATACGACTTCCTCAGATCTCGACATACGACTTAATCCTCAGCTCGACATCCGAGCTCCTCAGCTCGACATCCGACACGAGATATGCATGTCAAAATATTTTGTGCGTGTGTGATTTAATTTTAATTGAGAGCTTTTTATTACTACTTACAAATTGTCTTAATAAAGATAAATAAATACCCAGAACCCAAAGACTTGGGAAACAAACATTCTTGATACGCGACATGGTATTCTTTTTCCACTTTCGCACGGTTGACTATTTGCAAAGCTCCCTTTTGTCAATCATCAAAATCATCCTGTCAAGGCATGTATTCACAGACTCCCCCTTTTTGATGATGACAAACATCTCATGGAGGGAATTTAGTAAAATATAATCATGATATAGCAATGAGATATAAGCATGGTTTTTTAATAAAAGATATCAGAGTTTAAGCACAATATTTAGAAAAACTCCCTCAATAGGCAATACTTAAAAGATCACTCCTGAATCATGCATTCATGTAATCTCTCCCCTTTGGCAACATCAAAAAGTGGGAAAGACAAATAAAGCAAGGCATATATTCGGGATTAAACAAGCATATTTTGATAGTTACGTGATACGAAGCTTGGTGTGTGTAATGAGATGAAATTTGGTTGGACATGATTAGCTAGTTGCATAAGACAAATCGTACCCACTCATTATTCCGTACTTAAAAAGAAAATGGAAGGGGAAAAGACCTCACATAAACTCGTTAGCACACTCAAACGCCCAGTTAGAATTTATTCAAAAAAGAAAAATGCAATCACAGTCACTCAATGCATGATTGGTCTAAAATTCCTAACTTTCGGTTCTTATAAAGAAGCTTTCTTTAGGCAAAGGTTTAGTAAAAATATCTGCGCAAGTTGTTTAGATGTTTCCACAAACTCAATCACACAATCTCCTTTTTGAACATCATCTCTAATAAAATGGTGCCTAATTTCTATGTGTTTGGTCAGGGAGTGATAAACCGGGTTTTTAAATGAGGTTTATGGCACTAGTATTGTCACACTTTATCGAACAGTTTTCAAATTAATCCCATAATCATTCAAGCTGTTGTTTCATCCAAATAATTGCGCAACAACTACCCGCCACATATTAAAGCTTGGCCGATGGACAAAGCTACACTCTGGCTTGTTTTCTTACTATGCCATGAAACAAGGCATTCCCAGTAAGTGACATGTCCCACTAGTGCTTTTTCGTCCATTTGCAACCATAAATCAATCCGAGTACCCAATAAGTGTGCGATCGGCACGCTGGGGGTACCATAAACCCATGGTTTCAGTGTGCGGTGAGATATCTCATGATGCGTTTCTGCTAAGAGATGTGATTCCTTAGGATTTGCTTGAAAACGCACACATACAAACACTGGGACATAATATCCGGACATTAGCAAGTGAGATAGAGAAGAGATCCTATCATTACCTCTATACTTACTTACCCGGACTTCTTACCTTCATCTTTGTCAAGATAGCATGATGTGCTCATGGGAGTTGAGATTTCTTTGGCGTTGCTCATTCCAAATCTTTTAAGCAACTCCTTGCAATATTTGGATTGATTTATAAAAATTCCTTCTTTTGTTTGTTTGATTTGAAGACCAAGGAAGTAATTTAGCTCTCCCATCATTGACATTTCAAATTCACTTTGCATGATATCAGAAAATTCCTTACACAAGGATTCATTAGTAGCACCAAATATTATATCATCGACATAAATTTGAACAAGTAAAATGTCATGATTTTTGTGTTTAATGAAAAGAGTGGTATCAACTTTTCCTCTTTCAAAACCTTTTTTCAAGTAAATATTTGCTCAACCTCTCGTACCAAGCTCTCGGAGCTTGTTTTAAACCATATAAAGCCTTTTTCAATTTGAAAACATGATTTGGAAATTCAAAATTTTCAAAACCGGGGGGTTGATCAACATATACTTCTTCTTGAATAAAGCCATTAAGAAATGCACTTTTAACATCCATTTGAAAAAGTTTGAAATCCATGATGCATGCAAATGAGAAGCATGCTAATAGCTTCTAATCTAGCCACGGGTGCACATAGGTTTCATCGAAATCTATGCCTCTTGTTGGTTATAGCCTTTTGCAACAAGTCTAGCTTTATTTCTAACAATGATACCGTTTTCATCAAGCTTATTGCGAAGACCCATTTGGTCCCAATGACTAGGTGATCTTTAGGCCAGGGACAAGTTCCCCAAACATCATTTCTTTCAAATTGATTTAATTCCTCTTGCATAGCAAGGTCCAATGCTCATCAAAGATGGCTTCATTGACGTCATTTGGTTCAATTTGAGAGACAAAGGCCATATGATGACATGCATGATTAAGAGAGTTTCGAGTTGTTACCCCTTTTGAGATATCACCTATTATGTTGTCAAGAGGATGGTTCTTTGAGACTCTCCATTCCTTTGCAAGATTTGAGTGAGAGAGTTTCTTGAGAGGGTTGAGGCAAGGATCTTTGATCTTCCTTTTGAACTTCTGATTTCTCTTGTTCCTCTAAATAGGTATCTCCAAATACTTCTGCAAGATCATCAACACTTGCTTCTACTGAAGATTTGGGGTTAGATTCATCAAAAGAAACATGCACAGATTCTTCAACAGTCCAAGTTCTTTTATTAAAAATTCGAAAAGCTTTACTGTAGTGGAATATCCAAGAAATAAACCTTCATCACTTTAGCATCAAATTTACTAAGGTTATTCTTACCATTGTTTAGGACAAAACACTTGCATCCGAAAACGTGAAGGTGTTTTATCTAAATCAAGCATATAGATATTTCCAATTCTAGGTCCAATTACAATAACATTTTCATTTATAGAATCCATGACCATGCATTTTGAAGAATCGAAAACCACTTTGTTTCCTTTATCACAAAGTTGACTAATGCTAGCAAATTATGCTTCAAACCATCCACATACAAAACATTTTCAATAGTGGGATTAGGACTCTTACCAATAGAACCAATCCCAAGAATTTTACCTTTGTTATTGTCACCATACCTACATAACCACTATTCTTAGGTACCAATGAGAGAACTTGCTTTTGTCTCTCCTGTCATGTGCTTTGAACAGCTATCAAGATACCAATTTAAGTCCTTGGCTTTCAAGCACACCTACAACAACAAATCATATTTTAACCTTTGGTACCCAAACCATCTTGGGTCCATATGAGTTAGTCTTGGGCAAGGTGCCCTTTGGAATCCACATCTTTTTGCCAACTACATTTTTATTCTTTCTAATATTGCAAATAGAAGTAAAGTATGTACATTTCTACCACAAGAAAGCATTTAATGAAAGGACTACTTGAGGGTTTGTTGTGATTGAAGAGTTTAAAGATTTTCATGAATTTTTGGATGATAACTAAACTGACTTTTCCAAAGTACCTTTTTGATTTCCTAACATAATGTTTAGATTATCTCTTCCCATCGTGAATTTTGCAAGAGTGTTATTTAAATCCTTAACCTTATTTTTCAAAACACTACACTCATTGCATTTTAAAACTTCATCTTTTTATTTTCACAAGATATGGGAGGATAAGTTTCAATCCACAAGAACTTGTTTTTCTTTAAGAATCACTATCTCTTTGTTTAAAATTTCAATTTTTGATTCAAGAGAAGAGATGGTTTTCTTAGAAGAAAGAACAATTTTCCAAGTTTAATCGTTTCATTATTGAATTCTTCACAAGCGAAGTAATTCATCATAAGTTAAAGAAGAGTCGTGGATCATAAAATTTACCTCATCTTCATCATGATTTGCCATTAGACTAAGGTGAGCCTCTTCATTTTCAGATTCATCGAGAAGAATCCATATCATTATCATCCAGGCAATGTAAGCTCTTCTTCCTTCAATCCTTTGGTGGTTTCTTTTGAAATTTCTCATTCCTCGCTTGGTTTTGAGGAATGATCGGGTTTTTATGTGACCTTTCTTTCCACACTTGGGGTAGGATTAAAAAGAAGTTGTTTCATCACTTTTCTTTTGAGAGCTTGGGAACTTACCTTTGTTTACGAGTCTCATGAACCTTTTGAATTTGCGAACCATTAGACTCATGTTTTCCTCATTATTTTCATCTTCAAGGAAATCACATTAGTCATCGTCGCTTTCTCGATGCTTGCTTTGATGAGCCCTTTCTTTTCTTATCGCCTTCTTCGCTTCCATGGCAGATTTAGTTCAATTTCATGTTCACCTGCAATTTTCCAAACAAAGTAGCCAAGGTCATGAAGATAAGTCTCTGGGTCAATATAGCAGTTGACCTTGGCGATTCACACTTAAGACATCTAAGAACTTTGTTAATCAAATCTTCATTCAAGACTTTCCCGAAGAGCTTGAGATGGTTTATTATATGGATGAACCTTTTTGCATATCTTGTATGTTTTCACTTGGTTTCATCCTAAATAACTCATACTCATGGGTTAATGTGTTCATTCGAGCCCTCTTGACTCGGTAGTACCTTCCATGGGTCAATAGAAGGGTGTCCCACATTTCTTTAGCAGCCTTGCAATTTTAGACCCTATAGAACTCATGTAGCTTAAAGCGTAAGTGATGATGTTCTTAGCTTTCAAATTGTATTGGACCTTTTTCTTATCATCTTCGGTCCAAAGTGATCTTGGTTTTCTACCACTGCATCATTAATTGATTGAGTGGGGACAAATGGACCATTTTCCACAAAGATCCCAAATATCAAGATCAACACCCTCAAAGAAAGATTTGCATTCTATCCTTCCAATAGCCTATACCCCTCACCATTTGAAAAATGGGGTCTGTTCATGGAGGTTCCCTCGTTATTGCTTTTGAAGTCATTCTCTTGAGGCAGTTAAGTCCTTTATACAAGAGTCTAGCTCGATGCCAATTGTTACCAATTGACTTCAAACACAGAGGGGTGGTGTGATAGCGGTGCTTATATAAAATTACGTAAAATAAATGGCCAAATAATAAATAAAGAACAAAAATAAATAAAGTGCTTGAATGATAAAGAGGCGAGAGAGCAAGAAGAGCACGCGAATTTATACGGGTTAGCCACCAAACACCCCCTGTGGCCTCGTCCACGTCCCCCAAAGCAAACCACTATGGGATTTTCACTAAAACACTAGCTTTTAAATCAGAGGTTCAATGAAACCTTTACAACTCTATACTCACAGGAGCAATGCCTCAAGAGATATCACCTCTCTATGAACACCTTGGGATTCCTACCCAAAATAAATGATTTTCTCAAATAAAATGAGACTAAAAAGATACACTCAATAGTGCGGATATAACAAATTGAAGCTCAAATAATACAACTCAAATTTTGTAGAATAAAAAGACTCTAAAATTGTGCTCAAATAAGTGTGAGTGAAAAATATTCGACGTAGTTTTTGGCACAAAAATTAAGCAATCGAGTTGTTGTATTTTCGTGTTGTAAGAAAAACCTGGCCGTTGTTTATATTTATAGACTAGTGAGGAGCGTTTGCTGTTAGTTGATTTGTCCGTTGGAAGATTTGGACCGTTGCAGGGGATCTGTCCGTTGGAATGAATATTAAAAGGATTTGTCGTTGCAGGAAGACAGCTAGGCAGACGACCTCTGAAGACAGCTCGGCAGACGACCTCGCCACACAGCTCGACAGACGACCTCGACACAGCTCGGCATATGACCTCTGAACAGCTCGGCAAATGACCTCGGCACACGACCTCGACACACAGCTCTGTATACGACCTCCTCATCAGCTCGGTCCTCATAGCTCGGCACGCGACCTCATCAGCACGACACGCGACCTCGGTAATGACCTCATCAGCTCGACACGGATCATCAGCTCTGCACGCGACAAGAGCTCATCACGCGACCTCGGTACGCGACCTCATAAGCTTGACACGCGACCTCCTCCTCAGTTCGACATACTACTTCCTCAGAGCTCAACATCCGACTTCCTCCTCAGCTCGACATCCGATTTACTCAGAGCTCGACATACGACTTCCTCAGATCTCGACATACGACTTAATCCTCAGCTCGACATCCGAGCTCCTCAGCTCGACATCCGACACGAGATATGCATGTCAAAATATTTTGTGCGTGTGTGATTTAATTTTAATTGAGAGCTTTTTATTACTACTTACAAATTGTCTTAATAAAGATAAATAAATACCCAGAACCCAAAGACTTGAGAAACAATCATTCTTGATACGCGTCTTGGTATTCTTTTCCACTTTTTGCACGGTTGACTATTTGCAAAGCTCCCTTTTGTCAATCATCAAAATCATCCTGTCAAGGCATGTATTCACAATCAAAACTACCTAATAATAACAAAAAACTAATACTAATAACACTGTAACTGAAATAACATAATACAACTAACCATCGCCAACGTAGCTTGGCTCAACTGGTTCGGCCTTCCGCTCGCACATACTGCAACTTGGGTTCAATTCCAGGTGGCTGCGTTGGTGGGCGATACGTAAATTCCACCATAAATTCTGGCTCAGGTTGGTGGTTCTCCCTGGCCCTGCACAGGGGTGAGCCTTGTTACAGTATTAGCATACTGTAATTGTATTAGCTGCCGAAAACTATGTTTAATTGCTTTAATCTTAGTTTTTGTCCTTTTAATTAAGAAGTGCGGTTTGTGCACTGTTCCATTGGATGAGGTCACACCTTTTGGTTGATTGTGCGCTCAGGTGTGTCAGCGTTGTAGGGAAATATTCCCACATTACTTTTGTAACAGACTCACATGCTTTTTATGCCATTCGGCTAATGAGAATCATCACCAATCATCATATTATAACAAACTTCTCTCTCTAAACTTTCTCTGCTCTCTCTGCTCGGCTCTCCCATCCGATTCCCATTCTTTCATTGGGTTTCCTTGTTAGAGCTCGATTCTCTTCGGTTAACACCCTAGTGAATCATTTCCATCACAGCTGGTATCAAAGCACTATCCTGGTGCGTTTGCCATGACTACCCGCTCAGTAGCTACCCTTGCAGAACTGGAGAAGAAACAGGAAGAGTGCTTTGTTGATCTCAGTGCTCGTCTCGAGCAAATGAGCCTGGGGTATGAAGAGATGCTCTCGTTTATGCGAGAAAAGAACAACGATGATGCTTCCTTTTACAACCGACAATCACGCCAAGGTGGTCCTGATGGTAGCAATCAAACAAACTCTTACTCTACCCGCATTTCCAAGGTCGAATTTCCCAAATTCGATGGTAAAAGGGTGAAGGAATGGCTATATCGTTGTGACCAGTTCTTTCTTCTTGATGGAACACCATCGGAATCCAGAGTGCATTTGGCTTCAATTCATCTGGAAGGACTAGCTCTCCAATGGCATTTGAACTACATTCGGGCCAAATTCGATATATATCCATCCTGGACACATTATGTAACTGACATTGTAGCTCGCTTTGGTGATGCTTTTGAAGATCCTCTTTCTGCTCTGATTCAAGTGAAGCAGACTGGAAAGGTTCAAGACTATATTGATGCTTTTGAGCTTGCTCAAACCTAGGTAACTCTACTACCCGAACACTCCTTGAGCATTTTCCTTGCTGGACTTGAGCACAATACACAAATGCATGTTAGGATGTTTAACCCTTCAACCATTGCTCATGCTGCGAATCTGGCTCGATTGCATGAGTCCTCTAAGACACCCTCTACAAATTTAACCAACGATTCTCCCCAAACACTAACCTAAACACTAGCCAAAATACCCCACCGCAAGCCCAGAAAACCATGTCACTTAACCCCAAACCTTTAAATACTAGCCCAACCCAAACCACCAACCAGAACACCAAACCTCTGTTCCCCAAGGCAACCCGAACCTACTCTGCTGCAGAGATGGCAGATCGACGTGCTAAGGGTCTATGCATGTTCTGTGATGAACCCTTCACCCCTGGTCATTGGTTCAAGCACAAACGAGCTCAACTCATGGTGATGGAAATGGAAGAGGATGAGTCAAAGGAGAGTGAAGTGAGTGAAGAGCCTAGTGAAGCTCTAGCTGATAACTCCCAGTTTGGTAGCCCTCAACTGTCCCTTAATGCCTTGACAGGATCACCTAATTACCAAACCATGAGGGTGATTGGGATTCACAACAAAAAACCGATCCAAGTACTGATTGATAGTGGAAGTACACACAACTTCCTTGATTTAGATGCTGCAAGGAGGCATGGTTGCAAACTTGACTCGGTTCGGCCTATGTCAGTCACAACAGGAGGGGGAAACAAGATTGAGGCACCTTACATGTGCAAGAATTTTAGTTGGCAGCTGCAACATTCATGTTTTACTGGTGATGTCATAGTAATGCCACTCATATGTTGTGATTTAGTTTTGGGAATCCAATGGTTGAAGTCACTGGGTCAAATCATTTGGGATTTTGACAAATTGCAAATGGAATTTTTAGTTAATGGGAAGAGATGTGTCCTGAGGAGTGCACAAGCTTCATCTGTTAAGCATATTAACAACAAAAAGCTTAACCAATCTGTCCAAGATGGAGCTGAGATCTGTTTTCTGTACCTTGATCAAGGTTCCCCTTCATTTGAAGTCCCTACTTGCCAATTGTACTCTATGGAACCAGAAAGGCCTAAGCTGCCACAAGAGATAAGCTGCCACAAGAGATTGAGTGTCTCATCTCAGATTATGCAGAGATCTTTGCTGAACCAACACAACTGCCACCATCTAGGCCCAGATTTGATCACAGAATCCCTTTGAAGGAAGGTATTTCTCCTTTTAATTTGAGGCCTTATAGATATTCAATTGTGCAGAAAAATGTGGTGGATAAATTGGTCAATGACATGTTAGAACAGGGGATAATAAGGCATAGTAATAGCCCTTTTGCCTCTCCTGCTGTCCTAGTCAGAAAAAAGGATGGTTCATGGAGGCTTTGTGTTGATTATAGAAGATTAAATCAGCATACTATCAAGGATAGGTTCCCAATACCTCTCATAGAAGACCTTATGGATGAGTTAGGGGCGTGCTACTTTATTTTCTAAACTTGATCTTAGGTCTAAGAATTGAGCAAGGTGATGAGTTTAAGGCTGCCTTCAAAACACATGGTGGCCATTTTGAATATTTGGTCATGCCCTTTGGCCTTACAAATGCTCCTGCCTCTTTCCAATCATTAATGAATCATATCTTCCAACCCTACTTGAGAAAGTTTGTTATTGTCTTTTTTGATGACATCTTGATTTATAGTCCCACCATGGAAGATCATGTTGCTCATTTGGAGCAAGTTTTTGCCACTGCTAGAGCTAATCAATTATTTCTCAAGATGAACAAATGCCATTTTGCCACCGCTAGAGTTGAATATTTGGGACATTTTATTTCTCAAGGTTTTCCAACCGATCGTTCAAAAATCAAAGCTGTACAAGATTGGCCAATTCCCAAAGATATCAAGCAATTAAGAGGTTTTTTGGGTCTTGCTGGCTATTATAGAAGGTTTGTGATCTACTTTGGTAAAATAGCTAAGCCCTTAACCGATTTACTGAAGAAGGACAGTTTCTTGTGGTCTGAAGCAGCCACTACCTCCTCTGAAAATCTGAAAACTGCACTCACAACTTCACCAGTCTTGGCTTTGCCCGATTTTTCCAAGACCTTTATAGTTGAAACATATGCATCAGGCAGGGGAATTGGTTCTGTGTTGATGCAAGTTAGGCACCCTATTGCCTATATCAGCAAAGCTTTAGGTCCAAAGCAGCAGGCCATGTCAATCTATGAGAGGGAATTACTTGCCATTATTCATGCCATTCAAAAATGGGGCACATATCTATCACACAAGCCATTTGTGATAAGAACCGACCAGAAAAGCATTAAATACCTGCTGGAACAGAAACTAAATACCCCATTCCAACAGGTTTGGATGTCCAAATTGATGGGGTTTGACTTTGAGATCCATTACAAGGAAGGGGTCACAAACAAGGCTGCTGATGCCTTATCAAGAAGGTCAGGTGCTGAACTTTTTCCATTAATGCTTGATAATGCTCATGAAGATCTTCTTGGACTGATTAAAGCATCCTGGCAAGCTGATCCTGCTGTGAAGCAACTAATTGCTGACTTAGAAATTGATGGTTCTGCTCATCCTAAGTTCACTTGGTATAAGGTGAACTTAGAAGGAAGGGTAAGCTGGTTTTAGGGTCTGATTCAGCCCTCAGATTGATTATATTTCAGTGGCTTCATGATTCTTTCGTGGGAGGCCACTCAGGTCGCGATGTTACAGCTGCAAGGATAAAGTCTCTCTTCTATTGGAAGGGCATGAATAAAGAAATACAAAGCTATGTCAGAAACTGTGTAACCTGTCAAAGAAACAAGCCTGACTTAGCTCCTTCCCCTGGGCTTTTACAACCTCTCCCAATTCCTCAACGAATTTGGGATGAAATAAGTTTGGAAATTGTTGAGGGTTTGCCCAATTCTCATGGCAAACAGGTTCTGTTTGTTGTAGTTGATCGGTTGAGCAAATATGCTCATTTCATTGCCTTATCTCACCCATACACGGCTATGGATGTTGCTCATGCTTTCTTAGATAGTGTATTCAAGCTTCATGGCTTGCCAAGCACCATCACAAGTGATAGGGATCCCATTTTCCTTGGCTCAGTTTGGAGTGATTTATTTCAGCAGCAGGGTGTTTCTTTGAACAAATCTATTGCATACCATCCACAAACCGATGGCCAAACTGAGATTGTCAACAAGTGCCTCGAAACCTATCTCCGTTGCATGTGTTCTGAGAAGCTTTCATCTTGGAGCAAGTGGCTTTCTCTTGCTGAGTGGTGGTACAACACTCACTTTCACTCTTCCATCCAAACTACACCTTATGAGGTTGTTTATGGTCAAGCACCTCCCATTCATTTGCCATACCTTCATGGGGAGTCACCAATTGCTGAGGTTGATCGCACCTTGACTGCAAGGGAGGCAGTCATCAAGCTCCTCCAATTTCATCTCATTCGGGCCCAAAATCGCATGTCCCAGCAAGCTGACAAGCGTAGGACAGACAGGGTTTTCTCCATTGGTGACTTTGTACTTCTCAAATTGCTGCCCTACAGGCAGCATACTATGAGGCAGCAGGCCTACCATAAGCTTGCTCCTAAGTACTGTGGCCCTTTTCAAGTCATTGATCGGATTGGCTCAACTGCTTACAAGCTTGACCTCCCTGCCTCTGCTGGAATTCATGATGTGGTACATGTGTCTCAATTAAAGCTTTGCAGGAATCCTACATCTGCTACTGTCATTCCTCTTCCTTCACAGGTTGCTGCTTCATCACTTAAGGAACCTGCTGCCATATTAGATCGCAAAATGGTGAAGAGGAGCAGGCGGTCAGCAGCCAAGGTTCTGGTTCAATGGAAAGATATGCCTCCTGATGCTGCCACATGGGAGTTTTACTACGATCTCCTCAACAAGTACCCTCATTTCCACCCTTGAGGTCAAGGGTGCCCTTCAACGGCGGGGTATTGTTATAGTATTAGCATACTGTAATTGTATTAGCTGCCGAAAACTGTTTAATTGCTTTAATCTTAGTTTTTGTCCTTTTAATTAAGAAGTGCGGTTTGTGCACTGTTCCATTGGATGAGGTCACACCTTTTGGTTGATTGTGCGCTCAGGTGTGTCAGCATTGTAGGGAAATATTCCCACGTTACTTTTATAATAGACTCACATGCTTTTTATGCCATTCGGCTAATGAGAATGATCACCAATCATCATATTATAACAAACTTCTCTCTCTTAAACTTTCTTTGCTCTCTATTCTTGGCTCTCTCATCCGATTCCCATTCTTTCATTGGGTTTCCTTGTTAGAGCTCGATTCTCTTCGGGTAACACCCTAGTGAATCATTTCCATCATAAGCCTCCCCCGATCTAAACTTTTTTCAATAAAAAAAAAGAAAAAAAAAGAATACAACTAGCCATCAAACTCCAACAATTATATCTTCATTTAATAGGTTTAATACCCCTAGCAAGCTGATGAGTGAATGGTCAAAACTCGCAACTTGGTAAGCAGTGTATGGAAAGGATTAGGATCAAAGGGTTTTGTTAATATGTCTGCTAACTGATTTTTGGTGGAGATAGGTAGTAGATGGAAGAGCTTAGTTTTAAGTTTTTCTCTTACAATGTGATAATTGATTTATAGTTTTCAGATAATTTTATATTGTCTTTCTTATCTTTTTATCTGTTAACTCAATCCGTTTCTTATCATCTCTTTTTCCCCCTTCAATGTATGTAGCAATTAAAACCAAGTTTAGCCACACTCTAGACAACAATTTCCCCATCAAACAATAAAACCTACAAAAAAAAGTTCTTGTATAATGAAGTGGACCTAGTGGTCATCACTTTCATTTGATGTTTAATATATTTGGTGTAAAATTGAAAGTCTCCTATTGTGCGTTTGTCACAAAGCAACTTTGTAGTTTTTGGGGGGATTTTGGTTAGATTCAGTCATAAAAGCAAGCAATCATGCAGTTGGTGCATTTGCACCGTCCAATCACACTTTAAATAAAGCTTGAAATACAGACTGTCTGATCT
Source organism: Calophaca sinica (assembly GCA_037113605.1). Classification (NCBI taxonomy): domain Eukaryota; kingdom Viridiplantae; phylum Streptophyta; class Magnoliopsida; order Fabales; family Fabaceae; genus Calophaca; species Calophaca sinica. The sequence goes on along the minus strand of CM073737.1, from coordinate 74,689,232 downwards.
GATCTTGATTAAAAGGTCCAGATGCTCCGTTGCAGTGACTGCATGCTCTTATCATTATGACTGCATCTAATCCAAATCCATGTGATTTTGGGCCTTTCAATGTTAAACCAAACACGACATAAAAGTTCCTGGTCACAAAAGTGAACTATATACAATCCCGATAGAGGGAAAGTGTGCGTAGTTTAAGAGTGAGTTGATGGTAGCCACACTCTTATGTCTTAAACAAGTGATTTCCTTACGGGTTGGGTTCTCCATCATTGCATTTGAGCCCCACTCAGTGTTATTGGCTCCTAGTTGTGATCATGCTTTCACATGGATTCCTTTCTGCATGTAGAATTCTGAGTTTCCTTTGCTGCCATGATGGGCTAATTTCCACCTAAAACCAATGGAATTACCAACAACATCAAAATCAGTCTGGCATTGTTAAACTTTGATACAAAGCAGCAGTGTCGAGGTGTTTCAGTAGGTGTTTTAAAATATTTTCTACTACATTGAGTATAAGTTAATGTAATTTAGCAGGTGAAATTAAATTGAAACTTAAACTTATATTACTGGTGTATTATGTATTTAAAGATTTATATGATAATCAAGTTATTTCATTACTTCTTTTTTAACTTAAAAGCCATTTAAAAAAAAAAAAATTCAGACTAGTCGTGGAACTACGGCAGAGTACACGTCTGCTTTGTTGACCATCAGCTATGTGATGTTTTTCTTTGCTGTCTTGTGGAGTAAATGATAAAAAGTCATCGGCTAGTTATTTACTTTTGAAACCTACCCTTGGCTACTTAAAATATAGGAAATTCACATGAAAGTTTGTGGCATATTTAATCAACTGTAATAAATATTTACGAAAATTGCTGATGAAAACTTCATAGATGACTAATGCATTATAAAGATGGAACAAGTGGTGCTTAATCAGAATATGTTCCTCACCTGTTCTTACATTGTTCTGCTGTGGTTCCTTTATGGAGGACCTATCTCTTGACAATTCGTAGTAGACCCTCTGATACCTTGTAAAGACCAATTATTCTAAAAGCTTAAGCTAAGGTATACGTTAGAAATGATTTTTTCTATCTATAAAAACATTCGTGCTGTGGCAGAGTAATGCTTAAAGACTATGAAAACATGTGTTGTCTTGTTTCTATCCTCATTGTTATAAGCTGCTACTAGTTCAATTTAATCGCATTGTTATTGTAGAATTTGTGATTTCTGTATAATTCTGTGTGTCTAAATCAGATCACACTAACCTCTATTTATAATAAGATTTGTAATAATTACAATAAATACTAATTGTTAATTGTAATCCTAATTGATATGATTCTAATCCTAATTAATTAAATAAGGAAACATATCATAAAATATAAAATCCTAACATATCATCTAGGATATTCTAAAATAGTCTAAGATATTATTAGATATTTTTCTGATATTCTAACACTCTCCCTCAAGCCAAAGCTTACTAAGCTTTTAGCTTGTTACAAGAAAATAACGTATTTTCCATGAAATAAAAATAAACAAAACATGAAAATTGAGCTCCACCATGATTGGAAAGGCAACTCAGGGATGCTGGAGAAGTCGGAGAGAATTGCTACAAAAATAGCTTAGCCAGATAGCTGGAACAATCATCAGACTGAAACAAATTTCTTGGCAAGCAGTGAAGTAAAGCAAGGTCCGACCTTTCTCAAAACAATATTTGGAAGCTTCAAACCAATAATATGGAGACAAAATATTTAAGCTTGAATCTAAGTCTGACAACCACTTCTGTGACATAAACGAGGCCAATGCATCTGGGATGAAGACAAAGCCATGCCAGTGCATATGGGACGAAGACGAGGCCAATGCACTTGGGAAAAAGGCTGAGACTAGAACATTTGGCACGAAAAGCTGGATTAGTGAGAGTCATAACCATAATAAGTCACCATCGGAATGATCGTCGACGGGAAGAAAAATCATCACTAATATGATTCATATGTGGGAAAAGAGACACCACTGAAATTATCATCGGTGAGAAAAAGGCCACTAATATGATCTATTAGTGAGAAAAGAAGTCATGACAAACAAAAATAAGAACCAGCAAGAAATCATTGAAAATTTGACCAAATGGGTTGTCAAGAGGAGAGAGAAAATGCGCCTGGAGAGAGAAACGGGGCTGTTTGCATTGGAACACAAGTATCCGTGGTCTGAAACAGAAAATAGAGACCGGATTTGGAACCAGCATGGAAAACCAAGTCGGACGATGGAAAGCTTGGCCAGAACAGTGGCCGGACGCGCCGTCACGCGCGGTGGCGACGGTTGAAAAAGTGAGAAGACGCGCTGGAGAACGACGGCGCGTGGGGGCGCATGACAGGGCCGCTGAAGGTCCGTTTAGAGGGGTATGCCGGTCTCGGTCTTCTGCGTTACGATGGTAGGTCACCGCCGAATGGTTGCCGAGACGGGCGGTGGGCGGGCGATGGCGGTCGATGGTAGCCGAGGAAAACTGGAAGGTTGCTCCAAAATAGAGGCAAGAAGAAGAAAACTGAATGCAGAAGCATGCTGGAAAAATATGAATACTTGCTGGAAAACGTTTTCCAGTGGCGGCAGCCAGCCGCCACCGGCAGCGGAAGAACTCTTTGGTCACAAAATCAGAGAGATGGCTCTGATACCATGTAGAATTTGTGATTTCTGTATAATTCTGTGTGTCTAAATCAGATCACACTAACCTCTATTTATAATAAGATTTGTAATAATTACAATAAATGCTAATTGTTAATTGTAATCCTAATTGATATGATTCTAATCTTAATTAATTAAATAAGGAAACATATCATAAAATATAAAATCCTAACATATCATCTAGGATATTCTAAAATAGTCTAAGATATTATTAGATATTTTTCTGATATTCTAACAGTTATGAAAAACATGTTGTTGGTTCATACTGGTACCTCTTTGGTCTACAATAACTATAAAATTTCTTCCTCAGCAGTGTTGTTAATCGCGGATCGCAGAAAATAGCGGTGACCCAAAAATCCGCTATGTGAAATAGCGGATCGCGTAGCGGGCAAATAGCGGAAGTCAAATAGTAGGTGAAATAAATAAAATTATATATAAAAAAGTGACACAATATTTAACTCAAAAGCTCAATTGTTCTAAACAAAATCTGAAATGACATAATAAAATTAACTCAAAAGATTGAATACCCAATTGTGCAAAACAAAATACTCTAAAGCTCAATTGAAACATAAAATTAACTCAAAACAGTGAACATAAAAGACAAAAAGCTATTCATTATCCTCCCCTTCGGCTTCAAAGAAGAAGACAAAAAGCTATTCACTCAGATCAGTGATCCTTATTCCTTGTGACTCCAGAGCATGTTTGTGAAAGGAGACTAGTGGAAGGGTTTACACATAGGAGTGGAGAGAGAGAATCCTTGATCGTTGGGTAATGGAACGGTTTGATATACTTTGATTTATCCTTGATTTTTCTGTTTTCAAAGAGTCCATGTGCATTGCACATGATGCCTCTTTAGTTTTTCTTTTCAGAAAAAAAAACTGTCTATTGCACTTATCACATGCGGTATTTAAGGGTTTTAAAATAGTCAACCGAGTCTTGTGCCTGACAGTTCGGTTTTTTTAAAAAACAAAACAGAACAACCACTAAATCCTGCTATGCCCGCGATGGAATGTATAGCAGATAGCGGCATAGCGGCTGCTATAGCGATAGTAGCAAAATCCCAATAGCGTAGCGGTTTTCATAGCAAAGAGGCAAAAATCCGCTATGCAATAGCGCTATAGCGGCTGCTATGCCGCTATTTGATAACACTGTTCCTCAGTAAAATTTCATATCTTGCTTTGAATTCTCACTTTGCATGGAAAAGGAGAAAAGTACCCTGCACCAAGAAGAAAGAAATATTAATTGGTTCACTCTGAATGCTTCTGATTTTCTTGTATATAATATGATAGTATGCTCCAAGAATTATAGCCAAAATCGAGTATGATAGTGGTATGTGATAGTATGTGCTCAGGAATTTAATCCTTCTATACCTACTTGGTTAATGGATAAGGAAATTCAACTATTAGAGCCTGGATGCTTTAAAGATGAATGGTTCAATTAGAATCGGGAATTTAATTCAGTAAATGAATGTTAAGTAATGTTCAATTTACTAACTTCTCTCCTTTTGTCCTTCTTTCTTCCTCCAGAGTGTTGATCAATGTTTGCGAGATGCCTACCATCGTTCCAGTCTAACTCGATGCATGGAATTGATTGATTGTGATCCTAAAGTGGGCATAACATCAGCTGATCTGTGGCGCAACAATGAGGGTGCCATTGCTTGTTTGAATGCCACATCTGGTGCTTTTTCTTATGGGATCTATGCCAATGCTATACCACTTACTACAGAAACTAGGGTGGTCAACAAATATGTGTTTGCACTGTTCTGGGGCTTCCAGGTATATATTTTGTTCTTTTTTTTTTTTTTTTTTGTTCCTTCATTAGTAATTATGAACACTTTTTCCTATATCAGTAAGGAGCTGTGAAGATTCAAATGGACTTAATAAAATGTGCCTTTGCTGAAGATAAATAGCTTAATAACACAGCTTCTTAATAAAATGGCTTAATAAAAGGGAGCTAATGTAATTTGGTATGAAAACTTTCTGTACCAAAGTTATTATGGATAGAGGAATGCTAGGGTCACACTTTCAAACACACTCTTTTCAACACCCTCTTAATCATCGGCACACGTCATCCATTTTTTCAAAGCCTTTCCTGGTTACCGGTTGTTTTAAGTTTAACGTTTTTATTTTTTTATTTTGTATAAAAATATTATAGGATTTCAAGCATCGTCTTCTACAAGCCTGACGCTACAGAGTATAGACATTCATGAAATTTCGATTTCAGCCTTCCAATATAACAATCCCTTAACCCTTCCAAATTTTACAGACCATTGGTCCTCTTAAATTGATATTCAGTTCTCCTCTTTTTTTCCCACACAGTGCGACAACGCTAAAGAAAGGAGCCATCGCCGGGTTCCCTTCTCTTTTTATGCGAGACCTCATTTTTTATTCTTCAAAGAGAAACCCCAATACAAGTTGTGGTACGTGATTGAGTCTGTGTCAATCTTTTCATTTTCAATTAAAAATGCCTGGGCACACCATTTTAAAAAAAAAAAAAAGTTATGTTCTTGGCAACTGGTTGTGTTGGTTTAAAATTTTTAAACTCAAACGCATTTGACAAAAGTTGAGATGCCGAAGAAAGCATGGCCTTCAACAGTGCCCTCCCAACCACCACCGATGAAGGCCCTCCCCACCCCGAGTTATGACGACGATTACGCACCACGGTGTGGAAGCATGCACCAAAATCGTAAGAAGCGGCGAATAAGTGACCGGATCCTCTGCTTCATTTCTAGAATGGGTATATTCAGCGGAGACGAGTTACAGCGCGTGGCCAATTGTCAGAAAATTGTTACGGTGCTGAAGTTGCAAGACGTGTAGACGGGGACGAAGAAGAAGTCAACTCCGTAAGGGTCGAAGGTGCGTGTGGGGGTAACTGCTGATGAGATACGAGGTGAAGAAATAGAGGGAGAGAAAGCCAAAGAACCATCTGTAATACATGAAGAAGCAACAAGTGCTGCGTTTTCGAAACCACAAAACGTGAAGAAGACAGAGAACGTGCGTTTTTTATTAATTAATTAATAAAATTAATAAAAAAGGAATCATGTTTTTAAACCACCGGTTGAGTCGGTTAGCAGGTGAGGAGTTTTTTAAATAGGATGACGTGGCCCAATAGTTAGGTGAGTGTGTCTGAGAAGTTGTCCATGACATTTCTCTTATGGATATCGATGTCTCATAACCAATTATGGTGGATGATAGGAAAAAAATAACGATTGAAAAGTAAATAGATAATTAACACTTTTCACTTTTTTTCTTTTCATACATAGTTTTACAAAATCACATTCACGCCATTTTAACGTTAATCTTAGAAAAATGGGGAAGACAAGAGTTGAACTTCGAAACAAATGATCGTAAGTGCTCTAATAATATCATGTCAAGGCCTAAATTGAACCAACACTAGAAGGCATATATGAATGGCTTGATATTGCTTACCAATTATACCCTTGTGATCTTTAATACAGCAAATCGGTACTCAGGCTGGTAATCAAACCCCAGGCTATTTTGTGTGGGAAGTCCTTTTTATAATGGCCATCATAGGATCAGGACTCTTGCTTTTTGCGCTTCTCTCATTGGAAACATACAGAACTTTCTTCATGCTCTTGGACGAAGGTAGAACTTTTTGCTCTTACTTGCTGTGCACCTTAATTGTCGGTGACAATGGTGCTCTTAGTAATCTGTTTCCTTCTAAATCAACTTCTGTATACAGTTCCTTTCATTTGAAAATTTAAAAATGATGCAGAAGGATGAGCGTCTAGCCATCCTTTAAGTGTAATTGAATCAAACTATAAGGTGTTATTCATGACATCAGCGTGCTTCTTATGTTTTGACCTTACCTACTATGTGATTCATATTTTCATTATTTTGGAATGAGATACTCATGTAAGACTAGGAAGAAGTTTATTTATATATTGTATCATGTTAATTCTGTGTAGGACATTCTTTTGTCCTTGTTGGTCAGTTTTACTTTATCTAAAGCAGCAACTTTTACCTAATAATGGAGCTTTGATGGTGAAGTTCTGAATTTTGATGTGTTCAAGCCTTAGGGTTGTAACAAAATTGATACATTTTCTTCCATCCTGAGACTGTTAGATACTGTTACTGTATACTCACTGTTAGATACTGTTACTGTATTACACACTGAGACTAATTAAATTAGCAACTTCTGAAGACTTATTTTAGTTTTAAAAGCAAGGCAAAACATACTATGCAATCTCTTATTGCATTTGACTGTATCTGTCTGTAAATGTAGCCATGCAATCTCTTACTTTAGAATTATTTATGACTAACAGGAACTGCATGAGGTTGGAAGCACCGATATTTGTTTGGCAGGAACTACAAGGATTCCAGAGTGGTTTGAGCACCAAAGCAAGGGACCTTCAATTTCTTTCTGGTTTCGTAACAGATCCCTTCCATAACTCTCTTTGTTGTCAGTAAATCGATGCATAACAAGTCCTCCCACAGTGAATTTCTTTCATTAAGAGTCATTCTGTTTGTCAATGGAGATAAATATTTTCTTGACGAGCGTAATGGTGTCTACCGCATTATAGAACAGGATCATACATATCTATATGATCTGCAACTGCAAGGCAGGAGATTGGACAAATCACTTTTGGACAATGAATGGAACCATGTGGAGGTTAAATATGAGAATGAGAAGACGACACCATTTCTTATAGAAAGTGGAATCCATGTATTCAAACATGAAAGTAGCATGGAGGATATTCAATTTACCAATCCTTCCTTATGAAAAGAGAAAAAATAGACAATGATAATGATGATCAATCAAGGTGCAGTATCACTATATTTTCATTGAAAAATATATACAGGAATTCAATTTATTGTTTAGGTTGTAAAAAAAAGTAAATAAATTTGCTAGTGTAAGAGAAATTCAATGATATTAGATTGTGAGTTTGTAAGGAAATACTATTGTAAATTATGCTTGATGTAGTATGTTAGTAAGTTATCTTGACTTCATAATTTTAAATAGCATATTCAGCTTAATAATAATCTCAATAGGCCATGAAATTGTTTCAAGAATGATGAAAATGGGTTTTAGTAATGTTGGATAATGATTAGATTCTGTCAGGCATCTCCAAAAGCATATTGCAATTTCAGTATTCAATAATGACAAACTTGAGTTTTGATAACTAGCGATGGAGAAAATCAATCTTGTATCGTTTTTTCTCCCAATGTACGTTGATTGACTTGAAGGGTAAGTGAGCTACTAGGATTGGCATAGTGGCGAAGTATTTGGGTAGCAGTATGTATAATGTTATAGGTTAAAACCTAACTGTCACTATTAAACCAGTGACCTCCTTGTCAAAAAAAAGCAACCATTGCACCAAGGATCCTTCCATTGCCACCATTGTATACCAAAAAGAAAAAAACTTGAAGGATAACTATGTGGTGAGATGGAGTTATAAAGATGTTCTTTTTCACCAAAACAAAAACACACATGGGTCTACCATTTTATATAAATAGGGGATGTGGACTATCTCACACGCATCTGGTTGTGAAAGAGTGTGAATCATTATTGGGCCTAAGCCAATGAGCTCTGATACCACTTGTTGAATTTTTTTAATTATATTTTATTTTGGGGCATTGGTTGTTGTACACGATTTCATGGGTCTAACATATTATATACTCTTTATTTTGTTCTTTATGAGGCGATGTGGACTATTTCACACTTGTATAGCCAACAACATCTTTTGTGTCTGTGCGTGTTTTGTTGAGGTATTTTCTATGCTACATCTTGTGTGTGTGTGATTTGAGACAAAATTGCTCTGTAGGTCCCTTAACTTATTTTTTGGTAACGAATCAGTCTTTTATCTTTTTTTTTTCTCGCATAGGTCCTTTATGTTTTTTTTCCCGAAAAACAGGTCCTTCAAGCTTTTAGTATGTTTTAAAAAGGTCCTTCAAGTTTTTAGTATGCTTCAAAAAGGTCCTTCAATGAATGGACACGTAGGCCTGTTTTTGAAATCTAAAGGACCTATTCGGGAGAAAAGAAAGATAAAAGACTGATTCGAAAACATTTTAAAACATAAAGGACCTATTCAGGAAAAAAAAATAAAAGATTGATTCGTTACCAGAAAATAAATTAAGAAACCTAAAGAGCAATTCTGCCGTGTGATTTTTATAGCTAATATCTATTTTCAAAACCTTGGCTCTGACATTATGATTTGATAATTGTATTATGTCAGGTATGAATCACCTTATTGGAGATCTCTTGCGGCAAACAGAATTCTGGTTGCATGGGATACAGGAAGAAGCATCCAAGTCGTGCTAATACCTCACAAACAGATCAAACATTTGAAGTCCTAGCTAGGTTGTACAGTAATATTTGATAAACTACACTTTGTCATAGGTTGTTTGTCCTTGGACTAGTGGTATACCTCTACCTATGAGGTTTGCTCTAATTGCCATGGCGTTATGAAGTCATGTAAAGAATTTAATGTATATGTAAGTAAAAGCTTAAATTCATCATGACAAATTTAGCCACGGACATGTTAATATATGTAGAGAAAAACTGAATTTGAAGAATTACAAGTATCTGTTATATAATATATTAATATATTCTTTCCGGGTGTCAAGGCGTTGTTTTAAAAACCGAACCAGAGGTTCAACCGGTTGAACCAGGAATCGATCCTATCTACGATTCGGTTAATTTGGCAGTTCGACCGCGGTTTCGTCTCGGTTTGAGCAGATTAAAGCGGTTAAACCATGACTCAAAGGTTTCACCGGTTCGATGTCCGGTTTGGTTTTTAAAACATTGTCAAAAGGTTAATATAACAATATTTATAATTCTTAAAAACTAAGGGTGGCATTTCCATAAATAAAAAAAACTAAGGGTGGTAATAAAAGTCCTATACACATGGGGGGTACTTGCATAATCTTACCTGATTGTGTTACACAGACAAGGAGCTAAGCTTAAAGGACCTATTCTGTTAATGTATAGAAATTAAGTTATAAGCTTATCCTCCAAAGAAGAATCAAATTAAAAATGATTATTGTGTGTAATGCTAAAAATGGATTTAAACTTAGAAAGAGACATGGCAATATGGTACACGTGTTTGTCAAAATTAAATAATTCAAATGTAACATATCTATTATGTTGAATAACTCACAAGCTTTGAATTTGCCGAACCGTTCATAACAAAGTAGCAGGCAACATATCTTTGTTGCTTTGCTTCCTCGTTGCACACTGCATACAAGTCACAATTGACTTTGTCAATGTTTTCACTTTTACAACTCTCTCTTTCTCACTTTGTTGATGTTTATTTACACACACTCACTCTTCTTCTCCACTCTTCCAATCATCAACAAGCTCCCAAAAATGCATGCTTTAACTTGCATAAGTGTAAAATAGTTTGTGGCTTTAAACTGGGAATTCCTCTTCAACCAGGTCTTACTCTTTGATTTAAAATTTTGGGATTCACTAATCACTATTCTCTTAATATGATTTTCATTTCTCAATCTTTTTGTATAGTCAGAAAGTTCCAATATAGAGACAAATTTATCACTCTACTGACACTCAGCCAAATATGTTGGGATCTCCCTTATGATGCATTATTGAAACCAATGTATATTCTTTGGCTTTTCAATTTTCATACTGCGTTGGTTTATTTAGTACTCTCTCCATTCCAAAATTATTGATGTTTTAGTGTATTGTTTTTATTTCAAAACTATTGATTTTTTTTTATAGGCAAATATTAGTTGTTAGTAATTATTAGAGTTGTTAGTTTTCTGGGTTTGAACTCGGGACCTCTAGCTTGTATTCTTTCAGCATCCCTTAGCTCACCAACCAAACTACCTAATTGGGACATGTTGATGTTTTAAAAATCCAATGTCTAATTAATGTTTTTTTACCCCAACTATACCCGTACTTGGGAGAGAGAACTTAGAAATTGGTAATGCAATTAATGACAAATACTAAGAGATGAAATATGGATGTTTTAGTCTAAACACATATTAATTTATTATTTCTTAATCTGTTTGCATTAACCTTAAACATCAATAGTTTTCGAACAGAGGGAGTAGTATTTACTGTTTTGTAACCTTCTTCCCTTTCATTTTTCAGCTTAAACTGAATTGTTTGCTATTCAAATTGCTGATATGGTACAGAAACACAAGCACTGAATGTTTTGTTAGTTTCATAAAATAATCATAGAATCATCAAGGAAACATGACTAATTTTGAAAAAGATGGAGTGCCAGTGCTGTCAGAAACACATGCACGACTATCTGATCAACTTATGGATTCTAATTTCCAGAGGCCTGTATCAAGGACAAAAAGTGCTTCAATTTCTATTCCCCTGATCTCCATGGTGTCACATGAGAAAGAAACTAGTCTTAAGGGACATGCTGGTGCACTCTGTAGTGAAAGAAAATCTCCCTTTTTGCAGCAAACTGTAGTTGTGATAGGAAACAAAGTAGAGAAGTGCAAGAAAGAAAAAGTTCCTCATTTCTATGGCACATGCGAAAACAAATGGAATAACAACCATGATGTAGAAAATGAACACTTAGGGAAGTCTGGGCCATTGGGAATGTGTGATGATCCTTATTGCACTACTTGCCCTACTTACTTCAAGGCTTCTAAGATAAGAAATCCAAAAGCTTCAACTAAATTTGATCCCAAGGTATCTCTCTTCCTGAAATATACTCTTATTTCTTCTTAATTTTAGAATGCATTTCCATCCAGATTTTGCAGTTCATTTAGTGTATAATAAAAAAATGTATTCTTAATATGTGTTTGTTCTAAACATCTTTATTCTGACCATTGTTCAATATATGATTTTATTATCTATTTATAAAACTTAACTACACTAAGGACACATGACAAAAACTCATTCATCCGTTTTTCCACCAAAAATTTAACTACACCAGATTCCATTTTTTTTTTTTGCCACCCGTGCTCAGCACGAATTCTCTCAACTAGTTTTAATATAAAATTTGGGGATTTTTAATTAAACTATGCTGTACTTATGTGCTTAAGTAGCCTACAATTTTCATATGTATGCATAACTATGGTTTTATATATTTGTGGCTTTTTGCATTTCCACATATTGTATTGAATCATATTCATATATTTATTGTTAGACAACAAGATGTTAAATGGTATTTCTACACTAGGACAAAGTTTACTGTATCATTATTATACTTGATCTTCTTGTAAAATTTTCCATTTCCTTTTGTTTTAAATGTTTACAGTTCCACAATGCTCTTTATGGGGATGCCAAGGGTTTGGGGAGAAAACTTTTGTCTTTCTGCTTTTCATGTGTTCCAGGAGTTATGAACCCTCACACTAAACTAGTCCAACAATGGAACAAACTTCTGGCCATTTTTTGCTTGGTGGCAATTTTTGTGGATCCATTGTTTTTCTTCTTAATATATGTGCAGAAGGTATGATTCTTTTCCTTTTATTTAATTACAAATTCTTGCAATTTTGTAGATGTCAATAGATTCCTCTGCTAATTTTCTTTGCAAATTTACTCTCCATTTTCCCATTCCTTATATGCAGAATTATAATTGCATTGCTATCAACTGGACAATGACAGAAACACTTGTTTTACTTAGAAGCATGAACGATTTTGTATATTTTTTGAACATTCTTCTCCAGGTAATTTCTCAGCAGCTACCTCCCCTTACATTTAATTTGTGCTAATCCAAATATTCATATTCAATTTTAATGGTTTGGTAAGGTAATTAGGCAGATAATATATCTCAAAATAATTTCTGGCACTGTGATTACAGGGTTAAGGTTTGCTAGTGCCATACATTGTTGTCCTCTATTGTTTGTAGCATTTATGTGTGCTTATGCATGTCATCCTTTCTTTTTGTTTATTAGTTGAGGTCAAAAGGAAAAGAAAAGAAATAGAAAAGTTCATGCATCCTGAATCGTGAATATGGTTGTTGAGTTTTTAAGTCTTGTTTGTGTGTCTTTCATAATTTAAATCTTAAACAACTTTACCTAGTTGCCTCTTTGCAGTTTAGGTTAGCCTATGTTTCTCCAGAGTCAAGAGTGGTTGGTGCTGGAGATTTAGTTGATGATCCCAAGAAAATTGCTGTTCATTACCTGCAGGGTTATTTTCTTGTTGACTTGTTTGTTGTGTTGCCTCTTCCTCAGGTTAATTTCTTCCCCTCTCTCCCTTTATTCCTTATGGAAACTTTTTCTCTTTTTTTTCCTGGGCTAAATTTGGTCATTGTAACATTATATTTCAGGATATTTTTACTTACCATTGAGTTTCCAATGTCAATGTACAAGCCTTACAACTGAACTTGAAAATTTATTTAGGGCTCATTTACTTTATTTTAAAATTTTTATTTTTTGTTTTCTAGTTGATACACAAACTAGTACACACATAGCTAAGGAGATGATATCCAAAGTGAGAATTAGTGGTGCAGACAGCAGTAGTATTTTGAAAATTTTGAAAATGATAGAATTTTATAAGTCATATGTGTGTGTATCAAGACTTATGCATGACAGAAGTCATAATCCTTTGAAAATTTAACTATCATAAACTCATTGCATAAGAAAACTCGGTCAGTAAACATGTGTTTATGTGCAGATAATGATATTGTCTGTCTTACCAAGGCACTTGGGGTTATCAGGAGCAAATTATGCTAAGAATCTTCTGCGTGCAGTGATTCTTGTGCAGTATATTCCCAGATTATTTAGGATTCTGACTCTGTTAAATGGTCGGACTCCTACTGGATTCATATTTGAGTCAGCATGGACAAATTTCATTATAAATCTTCTCATTTTTATGCTTGCTAGCCATGTTGTTGGCTCTTGCTGGTACCTCTTTGGTCTTCAGGTGAGTTAAAATGTCAAGGTTATTTGGCTTGAAAAAATATTTTCCAATTTGATTTTTAATTATTAATTAGAAATATATTACATTATTTCATTTTGTTTTTTGTTTTCAAAGTTTTACATAGGGAACAAATTAAATGTTTTCTATACAAACTAGTCAGAGATACCCGTGATTTACCAGAGCACAACACATCTGAGAAGGAAAAAAATGCTGGAAAACTGTTTTAAGCGGGTTAATGAACTTTCGCCACATGTCACATTTTTAAATATATAATAGATTTTGAAAAAAATAAAAATAAAGTGTTATTTTTATAATTAAAAATGAAAGCATAAAAAAATAGAAAAAATGTTTTTCAAAATAACTAGGATAACTATTATTGTCATTATGTTTCCTTGGATTCTTTACATATGGTTCAATTAGAAGAAAAAATTTGATTCAGTAAATAAAGGTTAACATTTACTTAGTAACTTTCTCTTTTTCCCCCTCTTCCTTCTTCCAGAGGGTTAATCAATGTTTGAGAGATGCCTGCAGTAAGTCTGGCATTAATGGATGCATTAAAGTCATTGACTGTGGACATGGTCGTGCTAGAAACAACCAATCTCCTGGCCAAACATCAGCTATGTGGAACAACAATACTGATGCCATTGCTTGTTTGAATCCTTCTCCCAATGGTTTCCATTATGGGATCTATGTCAATGCTGTACCACTTACTATAGAAACTAACATGGTCAACAAATATGTGTATTCCCATTTTTGGGGATTACAGGTTTGCAATTCATTCTTTATTTATTTATTTATTTAATTCCTTCAGTAGTAATTAAGTACATTTGGTCCTATATTGCAATTCATCAAATAATTGCAATTCAATGTGTACTATATTTTTTAAAATACAAGTAAAATATCAACTATAAGACTCTATAGCTACGAAAGACCAATTTATCAACCATCTCTATGTGGTCCTTATTACAGCAAATCAGTACTCTGGCTGGTGGTCTAACCCCAAGCTATTTTGTTTGGGAAGTCCTTTTTACGATTGCCATCATAGGATTGGGACTCTTGCTTTTTGCACTTCTCATTGGAAACATACAGAACTTTCTCCAAGGTCTTGGTCGGAGGTAGAACATACTTCTCTCACATGTTGTGCCCCTTAACTAACTATTAATTTGATGACAATGTTACTGTTTATAGTACCTTTAAAGGTGAACATTTAAAAATGATGCAGACAGATGAATATGACAGCATTCCTATAAGTGTAATTGTATCAAACTATAAGCTATACTTTCATAATATATATCAGCATGCCTACTGTGTGATTCATATTGCCATTATTTTGGACTGAGATATTTAGGTTGGATTAGGAAGCAATCCTCTCTAAATATTATATCATGATAATTCTGTTTAGGGAATTATTTTTGTCCTTGTTGGTCAGTTTAATTTTTATCTAATGCTGCAAGTTTTAACTTCTTATTGAAATTTGATATTGAAGTTCTGATATTTTTAGTCCTTAGGGTTACAATATGCAAATGATGTATTTTATTCCATGCTGTTTGCAGGAGGCTAGAAATGCTACTTAGAGGCCGTGATGTTGAGCAATGGATGAGGCATCGTCGCTTACCAGAAGATCTAAGAAGGTATGAAATAAAATGCTCTAATTCTTCTTATGAATCAAACATGTTTGAATTAGTCCAATAGGTTCTTCCTTGAACCTCTTTGAGCCAACTCTTGTGACTATACTAATAGGAACTTTCATGGAATCCGAGTATGCCTCTTTCCACATGCTTAGGCCGTCTATGCTCACAAGAGACATATATTATTACTTTGTGCAGGAGAGTACAGCATGCTGAACGGTATAATTGGGCTGCGACAAGAGGGGTGAATGAAGAAGCGCTTCTTGAGAATTTGCCAGAAGATCTCCAGATTGACATAAGGCGACATCTCTTCAAATTTATTAAGAAAGTATGCACTAGACTATTTTTGCCAAATATGATTAGTTATAATTGCACAATTGATTATGATTATTGCAAGTATAATGATGTGTACCAATTTGTATGCAATTGATGCATATATAGCCAAAATATAATTTGCTTTTGAATTTGCAATTTTGCATAAATCTGTATGCAATGTTGAGGATCTAATATGTGTGCAGATTCGAATTTTCTCCTTGATGGATGAGCCTATTTTAGATGCCATCTGCGAGAGACTAAGACAAAAGACATACATAAGTGGAAGTAGAATTTTGAGTCAGGGTGGTGTAGTAGAGAAGATGGTCTTTGTTGTGCGCGGAAAATTGGAGAGCATTGGAGAAAATGGAATTGCAGTTCCCTTATCTGAAGGGGATGCTTGTGGGGAAGAACTTCTCACATGGTATCTTGAACATTCTACTGTAAGCAAAGGTATAGAAACACTTGATACCATAACATGGCCTAGTTTGGATAAACTTTTGATTTTTAAGAGCTTCTTAATTAAGATAAGTTTATGGTTCTTTACTTATGGTTCTTTACTTACGGAAAAATCCTTATAATAAGCTTATAAATGTCTATGGAGAAGATAAATGAAAGAGCTTCTAAAAAAATTGAGATGCAAAAGCTAATTTTGACTTGTAAGAAACTGTTGTTTGAAACTCAATAGTTATTGCGAGACTAAAAATGCTTCTTGATAAGAGGACATCAGGAGTTACAATAATCAGAAAATTAGGGCCCGTTTAATTTTTCAAAACATTTTCAATTTTCATTTTCTAACAAGAAGATGAAAGATTCATGCTGTGAACAATTGTGACAAAGAGAAGACGGGAGACTAGATAGAGAGAATGCATTTTCGGAAACAATGCAAACAGTTTTTTGTCATTTTCAAAATTTATAAAAATATTATATCGATTTAAGAAAAATTGAAAAAGAAAACAATGAGGGGAATGTTGAACGTGTCTTCTCTAATGTTTCTTAGTTTAAATGCAAATGAAAACACACAACAAGAGAAGTAAACGAGCCCTTAATTGCCCCGACTGCCATATGAGAAGCAGCATGATTCATGATTATGGTTTCTATTGCAGATGGCAAAAAAGTAAGGCTTCCAGGACAAAGATTGCTTAGCAACAGGACAGTAAAGTGCTTAACAAATGTGGAGGCTTTTTCACTCAGAGCAGCAGATCTTGAAGAGGTCACAACCCTTTTCATGAGATCCTTTCGGAGTCTACGTTTTCAAGGACCATTAAGGTAATTCATTTCCTTGTTTTGTCGTGTCTTGGCTCATGGTTCAGACATAATCTTAACCATTTTATGACTTACTATAATGAAAATAAACTGTCTTTCATGAAGAGTGCTACATTGCTTAGATTACAATGGTTCATTTTGATTTGATCATTTTATTATGTTAGGTATGAATCACCTTATTGGAGATCTCTTGCAGCAACTCGGATTCAGGTTGCATGGAGATACTGGAAGAAACGTCAAAAATTATCATATCAAACATTGAAGTTAAGGGTTGCAACATAGCTACACTTTGTAATCGGTTGTATTCTAAAGTTTTCTCCAACTCTTAAATTCACTTGCTTGTGACCATATAAACATATTCCTTTTTAAATTAAATAATAACAACAACAATAATTGAATGTTGCTTAGCTTACAACTCTTTCCCTTTTCTTGCAAAAATGTTAAGTTATCGTTGCAATATTAATAGATATCTATATGCAATCATAGAATTTGTACATACTAAGATACTATACAAGCAAACCAACTCTAAATGAATTAGATTGTGAAGACTTACTTCTCGATTAAGTAAATCCCGCCACATTGCACTCTTTAATTGTTGTGATGAACTTGATCGCGAAATGTACATTGGTATGGCGGAGCTGCAGCAGCGATGGTGATGTATACCTATAAGGCCTCTAATGCCTAAGTCAGTCGATGATCAATAGGAGTAAGCAGGAATAGAATGCGTATTTGGGTAGCTGAGTAAGTCAACCTTATATAGGAGATCGGTTGATGAGATTTGACGGGAAATGTTGTTGTTTAGTCGCCGAACTCGTGTAAATCTTGGCAGGTTTCACAGGATGTCGTTGATTAGATAGATGATTGAGATAGCGATCTGCGTGCCAGATCAATCTGTGTAGTATCATGATTCTTGTGCTTGTTTTGATACGGATTGCCGAGTAAGTAGGCATGGCAACGGGCCGGGTCGGGGGCGGGTTTTGCCTCCCACGGCCCCGTCTCCATTTTCAACGAGTTTGGGTTTGACCTTCCCCATCCCAGTCCCAACCGGATCGGGTTTCCTCGCGAGCCCCCGACTCCGCTCAATATATGTAGAAAAATTGAAAAAATATATTTATGATAATTAATAAAATAAAATTATAATTATTATACAATGATAAAATAATAAAAAAAGCAAAATAAAAGTTTCTATTGAAAAGAGATTAAATTAAAAATAAACAAAATATATGAAACAAAATAAATGAGTATACATGCATAAAACAAAATAAAAATTAACTATTTATATTTAGTCGGGCGGTTTCGGGCCGGGGCGGGTTGGGTATCGACATCCCCAACCCCGTCCCACCCCCCGTCAAAATCGGGTCGGGGTCGGGTGGATACCCGCCGGTTTGGGTTCTGTTGCCATGCCTACAAGTAAGCTTCCAAAGTGGACCTCCGTGATGGGCCTCAAGCTTAGGCTTGTACGAAAGAAAACCCAATGGTTGAATTAAAAGTTTTTATTTAGTAGACTAATTCAAAAATTATTAGATATCTCATTATGTCACTTTTTTTTATAAAACATTATATCACTTTATTTTCTCATATTTGGACAAAATATATAGATTTTTTTTTTTACTTATATTTCAAACCGGAGGGAGTAATAAATATCAACTTATATACATACATACAGACATATATAATTTATCTTAAACCTTCCATATGTAAAAATCATTTTACAACTGATTATTTTTCTATAGACAAATATATATTATATTATAAACAAAGTACAAGGGTACTCTAACTTGAATACAAATTAGCCTTGATCAAATGACAATCGAAAAGAGATACACCCAACATGATTGATACACGAATCAGAAAACAAAAATTTGGACCTTTAACCGAAACCAACTTCATGAGCAAACCTTAATCCTATCCATCAGCTATTACTAACCACAGAAAACACACTATAACGTGCCAAAAAATAAATTCAGCCATTTTAGCCCATTTGATTGAACCAAATAGGCTATAAACAAACCCCTGTATTATTGAATATAATAATGTGCAATTAGGCAGCACCACATTACGCAACCGAACCCAACCCAAGAGTAGAGAGAATACCAAACCTGTTAAGAGATTTGAACCGAATTAAATAAAAAAAGACAAAATTCTTTAAACATATTTTTTCTACTTACATAACACGAATTCAAGACTTTCCTTACTGGTATAATTGGTTGGGGGTGAATTTGTGAAGAAAGAGTGAGCAAAGAGAGAAAAAGGAGAGAGATACACTACTTCCTTCGTTTGGATCGGCAGAGAAACACCGAAGAAAGGCCAAATATGTGTGGGGCCCATGCCAATTTTGTTTCTTTGCATCACAGCGAAAAAAGTGGGGAGAGACGATCGTTTTCGTGTACACCCCTTGCTTTTCATAGTAAACATAGTGCACGTATGACAGACCCCTTTGCATCTAATTATATTTTTTACATTTATTTATAAAACAATTAAATTTACTGAACGAGGATTAGCTGTGTCAGACGTGGTTGTTGGGAGTTATGGGGAGAAGGGGACAAAAACGTGGGGAGGAATTATTTAATTAACTAAAATAAAATAAATTAAAAATTGCTTTTAATGGAAGCTTTTTTATTCAAGGGTATTTTTGTATTTTTGTAAATAATTAATACTTTTCTTTTTTCTATTTCTCCTTTTTTTTCTCTTAAACCAATTAATACCTCAAATCTACTCTATTTTCCTTCTTTTTTTCTCTTCTCACACTCTCTCTCACCTATTTTTCTCTTTACAACTTCTCTTCACAACCAAACATAGGATACGAAAAAAATTAAACTCGTTTATCAGTTACTCCTATATTATAATTTGAATTTAGGTTGCTAAAAATTTTGAATTTATGTAAAAGGAAAAGTCTAATCATGGTAAGGGGAAGAACTTGAAATTGATCTCTTCCGGCGTTCATACTGGCTTATGCCTTGACACGTGCCAAATTGTCAATCTCACATGATTCTTCCCTTCCTTTTGAATATCTTTCTCTCGGAATTGGCGTATACGCTGCCACCCAACCGAAAGGGCGGTCACGACACGTGAGCCGTCACTTTCCACCACGTGTCGTCCCCTCAAGCGACGGAGGGATCTTTCCGTATCGCAATTTCTGGGAGCTTCACGCGTAAGCCCCATCCCACCGTCCATTTCCTCAACCCATCCAGCGATCTCAGCCGTTGCCTTATCCAACCGTCCCCAAATCAACCGCGCAACGTGGGGACACGTGTCGAAAAACTTACGGCCATATCCAAAATATTATTATTTTAATCTTATCCAGTTATCCTCAACCTCGCTCCTACCCTTTAAAAACATGCTTTCCCCCTTCCTCAATTTCCCCACTGTAACCACTCAAACCGTAGAGAAGAAAAAAAAAATAAACGTTTCAAGTTCAATTCAAAGTTCTAAGTTCCAACGGCTTCATTTTTTCTATTTAATTTTTAATTTTACTAATTTTCTCGCGCTTTCTCGGATTTTCCTGGAAAACTCTGGAAGGGAAAGGAAAATGGCGTTGAGCATGACTCACCAGATCGGGAGTCTCGTCGGAAATCCAGTGCCGTCCGATTCGACGTCGGGAGAGACAACGGCAACGGTGAGCGCGGCGGCGGTGTGGAAATCTCCGGCGACGAATCTCCGATGCAAGGCGAGCAGGTCGGACGTTGTCGCTGACGGACTATCGCCGCCGATGAGTCCGTGCAGGTCGCCGGTGCTAGGCGGAATCAGGCCGGATCTGTCGGCAGCGTGTCAGGCGTTTACGATGGAAGCGGAAACAGCGGTGGAGAAGGAGCATGTAGCGGGAGCGAAATCAGGAAAAGGGAAGGGGAATGGAGTTCCGGTTTATGTGATGATGCCGTTGGACAGCGTGACGATGGGGAACGGTGTGAATAGGAAGAAAGCGGTGAATGCGGCGATGGCGGCGCTGAGGAGCGCCGGTGTGGAAGGGGTGATGATGGACGTGTGGTGGGGATTGGTGGAAAGAGAGGCGCCGGGACAGTATAACTGGGGTGGTTACAATGAGCTTATTGAAATGGCGAAGAAGCATGGCCTCAAGGTGCAGGCGGTTATGTCGTTTCATCAATGTGGTGGTAACGTCGGTGATTCCTGCACGTGAGTCTCTCTTTCTTCAACCTCTTATTTTCTTCTTCTTTAGCATAATCGTTGTTATTTTTTTAATTATTCTTTGCTTGCTAATTGCTATTAATTTTTTTGGTAAGTATTATGTTTAGATTTTTTATTTTAATTAATAACAGCTGACATATGAAATGAAGTGAGTTTTTTGCTTAAAAAAAAATTGTATTCTGTCAAAAAAAAAAAAGAATAGCTGAGATATGTAGGAAACAAGTACAAGTAAGACAGAGCGATTGGTGTATATGTTAGAATAGGAGAGAGAATGGAACTTGTGAATTTTATTTTATAAATTTGTTAATATAATATTAATTCAATTTGAATTTTATCGCCATTTTCTCACTCTGTAAATATTTTTTTTTTAAATATTGTGAATATATAACATGATAAATCATCATACATTCGTGTAAAATTATGAATTGCATAATTATTCACTAATCATATCACATAGTTAATGCTAAAATATATGTATAAATTGAGAAGTTATTTATATCAAAACTTTTTATTAGAAATAGAATTGAGCAGATATTTTGATTAGAAGTTGAAAATTTGGATTGGGGAAGAACAAAGCGTGCTGATCCATTTTATTTTGTCCCGTTACTGAATGCTAATTAAGGGCAATTTGGATAATACAGTATTCGATTACGTGGAGTGGTATCGCAGCCCGGCAAAGTTTTTATGTAACGTATCTTGGAGGGAATATACCACTGTTTTTTTTTTCTTTTTGGTGAAATAATATGCGGCTGTTACTACTTGCGGTTTGATGATTTTAATGAATTGTTGTTGTGATATGGAGTAATATTATTTTTAATTTTTAATTTATTATTATTGAAAGGTGTGATGTGATGTGAGTTTTATGACACAAAAAACGGATAGAAGGGTACGATTTTGTGATGGGAAGATGTGGTATGGGGTTGGACTTTGTATATTTCTTATCATCATATTGCTTCTGAATGTGGTACTCGTATTTTCTTGTCTCTAGAACTAGCTGTATGGGAAAGAGTTGTTGGAACCTGGAATTGGATCTTGAGAATTGTATTTTGGAAAATCATAAATGTCGTTATTAATTTTTCTTTTTTAAAATAGAGGGAATTTTGTTTCTAGTTTTGAAACAAAACTAAAATGCTAAAAAATCAAATGTTTTGGAATGGAGGGAGTAGAGTTTAATTTATACGCATTATTGGTGTAAAAATATTTTACACATTCATTCAATGAGATTGACGTAATACTCCCTCCGGTTCTCAATATAAGAGAAAAAAATGTGTTTTTTAGGGTTTCAAAATATAAGAGATATGTGAGATAAAAAGGTGTTTTTCATTGGGAAAAAGAGTGTTTTTCTTGGTTTTGATGAATTAGGGTTTTGTTTCTTATATTTAGGACCGGAGGGAGTATTATTTAATGAGTTTAAAAACACATGACTTATTATATCCTTGATGTGGCAACACATCGGTGAATGTGTGTGTAAAATATTATTATACTGATATTACATATAAATTAAATTCGTTTTTTTTAAAATTATTAAAATAAGGTCCCTTTTGTGTGAGCTTTTGAAAAAGTATTTTATTTTTTAATGTGAAGTAGAAACTATTTTTTTGGTTATATTACTAGTATCATTTTTATTTTAAGCGGTAGTTATTAGTTTCTCATTGAAACCAGAAATGTGTCTTTTTTTAATTCTGATTTTTTTTTGAAATACTTAAACTACTTAAAAACTTTTAAAGTGATTTATCTTAAGACAGAATGTTTTTTTTTTCATAAAAGAAGTTGAAACAAACAAGGCTCTAAATCAATTTTATAAAAGTTCGTTAATACTAATATGAAAAAAATGTGTTAAAAGAGGCGTGGTGAACACGTAACAGGCCTTATTTTTTACGTGAAAAGTAATAAACAAAATATACACGGGAAAAGGGTGTAGTTTCGTGGTGGAAAGTGGGGCCACGTGAGCTTAAACTTGATCCTGTTCACATGAATAACGTCGGCATCCCTACAAAAAGTGGACTAGCGGCTTATAGATTATTGGACCGAATATCTTACTTTGTTTTGAGATTTGTGCTGTTAGACTTGATGACTTTTATGCTCGAGTCAGAATTGATTTATCCAAAAGAATTTCAATTTCAATTTCTTGGCTTGTTGCAACGTTGAATTGGATCTCGACTAATATCTTAAAAATAATTAATACTACATCTCAATGCTTTTAGGAGCTTCTGTTTCTTGGCTTGTTGCAACGTAGTATTGGATCTCGACTAATATCTTCTTAAAAATAATTAATACTACATCTCAATGCTTTTAGGAGCTTCTGTTTATATATGTATATAATTATATAATTTATATAAAAAATATAATAATTATTTTCGATGGCTATGCGCCACAAGGCAGAGGCGAAATTGATGGAATAGAAGAATCAATCTTAAGGATGTAATTCATGTCCTATATAATATGATCTTAATTTAAATGCAACATGCACATAGTAGTTCGCTTTGCTATCTGGTGTTTTCTGTCGCATTGGAGCTGTTTTAGGAGATTAATTTGCCTTTCCTTTATTTCCTTCTTATAGCAATTAGTTTTGTAATAAATCTGGTCAATATCAATATGATATTTGACCAGATTCTAGGTCAATTTCTTTCCCTTGATTTTAGCTAATTTGTCCCTAGGTTTTGTACTTACTTTTCCTATTTAACCTTCTTTGTACTGTTCGAACAAGATAACAGAGAAATAAAATACCTTTCTCTAATTCTATATGGTATCAAAGCTTCGGCTTTAAACCTATTCGTATCATGGTGAAGACGGCGATGACCGGCGCTTCAACAACTTCATCTCCGGCGTCGGAAAAACCAAACGACGTCTCAAAGGATGGGTCAAACGCCCGACAACCCAAAGGGTCGCACTGCCGCTTTCGTGCCTTCTCGACCTAAGCCTTCAATGGATCGTGCAGAGCTCGATGGGAGAAACTACATTGAGTGGAACCAGTCGGTGAAATTGGCCATAGACGGGAAGGGGAAACTGGGATACCTCACAGGAGATGTAGTACAGCCTGCGAAAAATGATCCTGCTTTCACAAAATGGAAATCCGAAAACTCTATGATTACCGCCTGGCTCATCAACTCTATGGAGCCTGCCATCGGAAAGCCCTACTTATTTCTTCCCACAGCCAAGGATGTGTGGGATGCTGTACGAGAGTGCTACTCGGACCTGGAGAACTCCTCTCAAATTTATGATTTGAAGACACAACTATGGCAGGCCAAGCAAGGTGAACAAGATGTCACCTCTTATTACAATCTGATGATGACCCTTTGGCAAGAATTAGACCAATGTTATGAAAATGATTGGGAGAACCCCAGAGACTCTGCTCGGTTCAAAAAAAGAGAGGAGAATGATCGCGTCTATATGTTTCTTGCTGGCCTTAATCGAAGCCTTGATGAGTGCTGAGCGAGTGCAGGAAGAAACCCCTTCCCTCTATCAGGGAGGTTTTTTCTGAAGTTAGGAGGGAAGAATCAAGAAGAAAGATCATGCTGAAGACTCATGAGTCATCCACAACTCATGGACCTGAAAGTTCAGCACTTATGACTAGAGGAATGCCATCGGAAGATGAAAAGGGAAGAAAGCCATGGTGTGATCATTGCAGAAACCGTGGCCCACAAGGGAGCCTTGCTGGCGCACCCACGGAAAGCCATCAAATTGGAAGAAGAAACCCACCAAAACTGGGCGCGCATATCAAACCGCGACTGAGGATTCTCAAGAGCCTTCATCTACTTCAGAGACACTTCCACTCACAAAGAGCAACGACGGAGCCTGTACAAACTCTTCTCTCCAAACATGACAACAAACCCTTCTTGTTCCCTAGCCCAAAAAGGTACATTTCTCTCTACTGCCCTCCTTACCCAAAATTCTAAAAGTTCTTGGGTAATTGACTCGGGAGCTACTGACCACATGACCGATTGTTCCAAACTGTTTTCCTCCTATAGTCCTTGTGCAGGGAATAAAAAAATCAGAATTGCTGATGGATCTCTCTCTACAATAGCTGGAATCGGATCTATCCCTCTTTCTCCTTTAATAACTCTCCATAATGTTCTTCATGTCCCTAACTTGTCTTGTAACCTCTTGTCCATCAGTAAATTAACTATGGACATGAATTGTTCTGTTGTGTTTAATTCTCTTGGTTGTAAATTTCAGGAATTGGAATCGGGGAGGATGATTGGCAGTGCTAAGGAAGTTGACGGTCTCTATGTCTTTGAAGATGGATCCACTACCTTAAATGAAAAACCTCAAAGTACTTGCTTCAATTCCGTTTCTGGTTCTAAGGACAATGAAATAATGTTATGGCATTATAGGTTAGGCCATCCTAGTTTCAATTATTTACAGCATTTGTTCCCAGATTTTTTCAGCAATAAAAATCCCTCTTTGTTTAATTGTGAGACTTGTCAACTTGCTAAACATCATCGCACTGTTTATCCTTCTCAAACGTACAAACCATCTAAACCTTTCACTATTATCCATAGTGATGTATGGGGACCAAGTCGTGTCACTACCCCGGCGGGTAAAAGATGGTTTGTGAGCTTTATCGATGATCACACGCGGTTGACTTGGGTATATTTGATGAAAGAAAAATCTGAAGTTGGAATGATTTTTAAAATTTTTTTTTATATGGTTCAAACTCAATTTCAACAAACAATTCAGATTTTTAGAAGTGATAATGGAAGAGAATATTTTAACCAACACCTAAATCAATTTTTCCTGGAAAAAGGCATTATTCACCAAAGTTCTTGTGTTAATACTCCTCACCGAATGGGATGAGAGGAAAAATAAGCATTTGTTAGAAGTGCGAGCCTTACTTTTTCAAACCATGGTTCCACAATATACGTGGGAGAGGCTATTTAACGACAACTTATCCGATAAATAGAATGCCTAGTAAAGTTTTAAAATTCAATACCCTCTTGATATGCTTCTGAAAACTTTCCAACAAACAGGCTGTCC
Source organism: Calophaca sinica (assembly GCA_037113605.1). Classification (NCBI taxonomy): domain Eukaryota; kingdom Viridiplantae; phylum Streptophyta; class Magnoliopsida; order Fabales; family Fabaceae; genus Calophaca; species Calophaca sinica. The sequence goes on along the minus strand of CM073737.1, from coordinate 74,663,448 downwards.
TCTAATTTACCTTTAAAAATATTTGATGTCTGACCTTTATACATGTCAAACACACCTAATCAAAGTAAATTGGACCCTCGGGCAAAAAGGTGTGTGTTTGTTGGATATGCATCCTCTCAAAAGGGGTATAAATGCTTTGACCCAATCTCCAGAAATTTTTTTGTGACCATGGATGTTACTTTCTTTGAATCTACACCTTTTTTTGGGTCTCATCTTCAGGGGGGGAAAATAATAGAAGACTCGACAAATTACTTTCAACTTGATGAGTCTAATGAGGGAGCAAGTCCTGTAAATAATAAAAACTCTGATGTTTGCCTTATGCCCAGTGCCGAAAATGATGAGTTGGAAAAAATGGTGGAAGGTAACAGTCCTAGCTCCTCTAAATCAAAAGATGAGGAAGAGGAGCCTAGCAAAGGAATTGAAGCAAGTACTAAACACAAGGGCATAGAACCCTTTCCAAGAGTTTATACAAGAAGGAACCATACTCAAGGAATAGAGATGTGTGACCCCTTGCACCACCATGAATCCGAGGAACCACCAGGTAAGACACTTCCTGAAATTAATTCTGAATCTACCTCAAATTCTGAACCTAATGTTTTTCCTAATGATGACCTTCCTATTGCTCTCCGGAAGGGTGTGCGATCTTGTACTAAACATCCCATGTCTAACTTTGTCTCTTATGAAAAGCTGTCACCAAATTTTCGTGCTTTTACCTCACAATTGTCATGTATGGAGATCCCTAAAAGTGTACAGGATGCTTTAGCAATACCAGAATGGAAACAAGCTGTCCAAGAAGAGATGAATGCTCTCGAGAAAAATCGGCGTGGCAAGTTGTGGAGGCCAAAGGAAAATCCACATGGGATGCAAGTGGATATTCACCATTAAATACAATGGCTCTATTGAAAGGTCACGAGGCAGGATTGGTTGCCAAAGGTTCACCCAGACATATGGGATTGATTACTCGAGACCTTTGCCCGGTCAAATCAACAACTCTTTAAGAGTCCTTTTATCCTTGCTACTAACCTTGATTGGCCTTTCTGACAGCTGGGCGTAAGAATGCTTTTTAAATGGGGATCTAGAAGAGAAGTTTATATGGATTCTCCCCGCTTTGAGCATAAATTTAAATCTAAAGTCCGCAAGCTAAAGAAATCACTATATGGTCTAAAGCAATCACCTCGTATGGTTCGACCGATTGGAACCGGTTTATGAAAGCGGCAGAGTACACCCAAGCCAACACACCTTGTTTGTAAAGCGATCTATCAATGGAAAAATTGCTATTTTGATCGTGTATGTGGATGACATAATAGTTACAGGAGATGATGTGGTGGAGATGAAGAGATTAAAAGGGGCCCTTGCTGCTGAATTTGAAATTAAAGATCTAGGATCATTGAGATACTTCCTGGGAATGGAGATAGCTCGCACAAAAGAGGGGATTGTTCTGTCACAAAGAAAGTATGTCCTTGATCTGCTTAAGGAGACAGGTATGAGTGGGTGCAGACCGGCAGAAACTCCTATTGACCCAAATAAAAAACTTGGAAATAACAAAGAAGGAACTCCAGTTGACACCTCCAGGTATCAAAAGTTAGTTGGAAAATTGATTTATCTATCTCATACTCGACCAGACATTGCCTTTGCAGTGAGCCTAGTAAGTCAATTCATGCATGCTCCATATGAGGAACATCTTGAAGCTGTTTACCGGATCCTAAGATACTTGAAGAGTGCTCCAGGCAAAGGGCTCTTCTTTAAGAAGACCACACAGAGAACCATAGAAGCGTATACCGATGCTGACTGGGCAGGATCTATCACAGATAGGAGGTCCACATCAGGTTATTGTACTTTTGTATGGGGTAACTTAGTTACTTGGCGCAGCAAGAAACAAGATGTGGTGGCTAGGGCAATACCGGTGGAATTTGAAACCGTGGCTCAAGGTGTATGTGAGATATTGTGGCTGAAAATACTTCTTAAAGAGTTGTGGATTCAAGTGAACCTTCCTTTGAAGTTGTACTGTGACAACAAAGCAGCGATAAGCATTGCTCACAATCCGGTCCAACATGACCGCACAAAACATGTGGAGATAGATAGACATTTTATTAAAGAAAAGATTGATGGTGGAATTATTTGTATGCCATTTGTTCCAACTAGTCAACAAGTGGCTGACATTCTTACTAAAGGTCTCGCTCGGCCCAAGTATGAAATCCTTGTAGGCAAGTTGGGCATGACTGACATCTATGCACCAACTTGAGGGGGTGTCCGATTGGAGCTGTTTTAGGAGATTAATTTGCCTTTCCTTTATTTCCTTCTTATAGCAATTAGTTTTGTAATAAATCTGGTCAATATCAATATGATATTTGACCAGATTCTAGGTCAATTTCTTTCCCTTGATTTTAGCTAATTTGTCCCTAGGTTTTGTACTTACTTTTCCTATTTAACCTTCTTTGTACTGTTCGAACAAGAAAACAGAGAAATAAAATACCTTTCTCTAATTCTATATTTTCTTTGTGGGCTTATCAATTGTTGTTTTGTGTGCAGTATTCCTTTACCCAAATGGGTTGTGGAAGAGATTGATAAAGATCCCGATCTTGCATATACTGATCAATGGGGAAGAAGAAACTACGAATATTTATCACTTGGATGTGATACTTTGCCAGTTCTCAAGGGCCGAACACCAGTTCAGTGTTATGCTGATTTCATGCGTGCTTTCAGAGACAATTTCAAGCACCACCTTGGTGACACCATTGTGGTAAATATCTTCTCCCTTTGTTTACGATTCTATCTACTTTAGTTCATCAGATGGATGTTAGTATGTGGTTTTTTATTTTTCGTTATTCATTTCTATTTTCTATTCTTAGTTTTAATTACGAAAATGTCACTATTTTTCCTTTATATCTTGTTTTCATTTTCATAAAACAATAAACAGATGTTTTCACTTTGTAACAATTAACTAAAAATAAAAAATTATGACTTTGAAGTTTGAAATTAATCTGTCCCCTTCACTTTGTAACAATTAACTAAAAATAAAAAATTATGACTTTGAAGTTTGAAATTAATCTGTCCCCTTAGTGACTTTGTGTATAGCTTCTTACCTGAAATTTTATCCCTTGCACAATTCAGGAAATCCAAGTTGGAATGGGACCAGCCGGTGAGCTACGTTATCCATCATACCCAGAGCAAAATGGGACATGGAAATTCCCAGGAATTGGTGCTTTCCAATGCTATGACAAGGTATATTCATATTCCTATAGATATTCTTCTATCCCTTTTGTCCTCTCTTAGTTTTTTAGTTGTTTTTAATGTTATTTTGCTTTGTATTTCTTACATTCTTAGTTTTGCTACGGTGCAGTATATGTTGAGTAGCTTAAAAGCTGCTGCTGAAGCTTCGGATAAACCAGAATGGGGAAGCACAGGTCCTACTGATGCTGGCCACTATAACAACTGGCCAGAAGACACTCAATTTTTCCGCAAAGAAGGTGGAGGCTGGGATGGTCCATATGGCGAATTTTTCCTCACCTGGTACTCTCAGATGCTGTTAGACCATGGTGACAGAATTCTCACATCAGCTAAGTCAATCTTTGACAACACTGGAGTTAAGATATCAGTGAAAGTTGCTGGTATTCACTGGCACTATGGTACAAGGTCTCATGCTCCAGAGCTCACAGCAGGATATTACAACACCCGTTTCCGCGACGGTTACCTCCCGATTGCTCAAATGTTGGCACGTCACGGTGCTGTTTTCAATTTCACGTGTATTGAGATGCGTGATCACGAGCAGCCACAGGACGCACTCTGTGCACCCGAGAAGCTTGTGAACCAAGTGGCCTTAGCTACGCAGAAGGCGCAGGTCTCGCTTGCTGGCGAAAATGCATTGCCAAGGTATGATGAATATGCACATGAGCAGATAATAAAGGCAGCGCAGTTGAATGTTGAGGGAAACACAGATGACACAGAGATGTGTGCATTCACATACTTGAGGATGAACCCACACTTGTTTCAACCAGATAATTGGAGGAAGTTTGTGGCGTTTGTGAAGAAGATGAAAGAAGGGAAAAGTGCTCACAAGTGTTGGGAACAGGTGGAGAGGGAAGCAGAGCATTTTGTGCATGTTAGCCAGCCTCTTGTGCAAGAGGCTGTTGCAATGATGCATTAGGAATTGTTGTACCAACTCATATTGTTAACGTTAATAAATAGGGATTAGGAAACGGTCACAAGTAGGCTATGAAAGTTTTAGTGAACCAGCAGTCTAGATTTGTGGCTAAAGATTGTATAATTTTCTATTATATTGTTGTATTATACATCATTCTGTTATTTGCACCTAGAACTTATATTTATTACCCTTTATATTGTATGCTGAATAGTGTAGTATAAAGATTTTTGGGGTATATCAATGCTATGAACTCGGATGAGAGAATAAACTCGGGAGGTAATAAGATTTGCTACTAACTCACTCTGAATTCTAACTAACTTCTTAACAATACCTTACTACACTAACTGTCATTAACAGTAAATAACATATCCAGGAGACTCAATTTGGAAAATATTCTGAAATTGGATCCTAGGCAATGAACCAAATTGAGAAAACCTGACGCAACATGCTTGCAAATGAAATAGACATCTATATCAACATGTTTCGATCTCTTGTGACGTGTAGAATTGCCTGCAAGTTGAATTGCAGACTTGCTATCACACTAAAGACCATAGTGGATTGGGGATGAACCTTAGAAGCTCTCAATTGTTGTCTCAACCATAAGAATTTTGTGTCGAGGCTGCAATGGCTCGACTCAGCAAAGCTGAGCAGCGTGTTACTGTCAGGTTTTTTTTTTTTTATTTCCACGCAATCAAGGAGTTGCTAAGGAAGACACAGAAGTCTTTCGTGGAGTGTCTGGTGCTAATGCAGTTACCCCAATCGGCGTCTCCATAGTTGTGAGTCGCAATGTTGAGCTAGCAGGAAACAAAACATCCAATCCAAGAGATCACTTCGAGTATAGAAGCACTTGATGAACTGCGTGGAGGTGTGGTGTGTGAGGGTTTGTCATGTATTGATTGAGCTTATTCATCGCGTATGTAATGTTCGATCGAGAGATGGTGAGGTACATGAGGCGACCAATTAATCTACGGTACATGGAAGCATCAGAAAGTTCATCTCCAAATAAAATAATTGAGAGACAAATTCAGATCCATGGGCACTGGCAGGGGCTTAGCTGAGATGAAACCAATATCATCAAGCAACTCAAGGTATATTTTCGCTGGCAAAGGTGAATTCCCTTGGGAGAAGAAGTAATTTCTAGCCCTAGAAAGTACTTCAATTCAAGTTGCTTATAGCCTTGACTTTAAAGTGAGACTGCAAAAGAACTTGTGTCTGTTTGATCAATGCCATATTTGGTCCAACCACTATTATATCGTCTAAATAAATTAAGAGGATAATGAGGTTGCTTCACCTTCCCTTTGTGGAAATAGAATTATCTACAGATGATTTCTGAAATCCGTGAAGGACAATGGTAGAAGAAAATTCATGAAACCATTAATTAAAGGCATGCTTAAGGCCGTATAAATGACATATTGAGCTTGCACACCATGTTACTATGCTCCCCCCTGATTGGATAGCCTAGAGGTAGATGCATATAGACTTCCTCAAATAAACCCCCATTGAGGAAAGCATTGTTAACGTCCAATTGAGCCATATGCCATTTGCATTGGGTAGCCACTGATAGAAGTACCCGAACTTGCACAAATTTTCTTCTTAATCCATCAGAATTTTAAGGTAGGTTAATAATAGTGCTATTAAAGTGTATCCAAAGGTTTAATAAAAATTTGGGAGGTGTTCTTGAAGTGATTTCCGGCGAGAGTGATCTAGGGTGAAGGCCTTTTGGTTGAGGCTTATGGAATAAGTTCCCCCTTTTAGATGAGATAGGTCTCCTCTATTTAAAGAGGCTGGGAGAGGGAGTTATCCATATGGCTACTTAATATTGGGAAGTTAATACCCGGTAATGGGGAGTTAGTTATTCCATCATGCGGTTTGGTCATTAAGTCTCATCTATTCTGAGTTAGTGGGTCGAGCAGTGTAGGGGCTAGACAAGCTCATGAGCCTAGATATTGGTTGGTCGGTCATAACGGTCCACAGCCCCCCAAGCATGAGGCCGGTAAAGGCGAAATGCTTAAGAAGTTATAAAGTTGTAGCTTAAAAAGTTATTTTCTCATTTTAACACAAAGCAAAACTTAAAAAGTAAATGTAGTGTATCAAGCAGGTCGTATGATCTACCAACAATATGATTTTAATAGCATATTGTATAAAGCATATCGTGTCGAGTATAAATTGCCAATAAATTAAGCATAGTAAGGAGTGACCAAGTAGATAACAATTTCAATTAACACTAAGAAACCAAGTATGTGGCCTTGATTAACTGAGTCTCCGAATTAGAGGTATAAAATCATCTCCGAGTTGGAGGTATAAATCATCATCTTCGAGTTGGAGGTATATGTCATCTCCGAGTTGGAGGTGTAAATCATCGTCTCCAAACACTACAAGAAAATGCGGGCGTACTGACGGCCAAAGCTGTCGGTAATGCCAAAAAGCCGTCGGAAATGTAAATTTACCGACGGATTACCGACAACCACTAGCCTATTAGTAAAATGGGCGTTACAAATGATTACCGACGGTTTTTTTTTTACCGTCGGTATTACCAATACCGACGGGCTAACCCGTCGGTTAACCGGCGGTAATTTCCGACGGCCTAGGCCGTCGGTAGTTTTCTGACGGACTCGACCGTCGGTAAATCCAGACGGTGATTACCGACGGCCATACCCATCAGTATTGTTAATTTTTTTTAATGAATTTTATTAAATAATTAATTTTAATTAATTGATTAATTTTTTATAATTAATTTAATTAATTAATTGATTTACTTATTTAATTTTTAAATTATTTAATTTTTTTAATTAATTTAATTAACTATTAATTTAATTTAATTATTAATTATTTATTTAGTTATTTAATTATTAATTTCTTCTATATTAAGAAATGTGATAATGTAAACTAAAAAACAAAGTAAAAAAACGTAATAAATAAAAAAAATATCCGAACAAACATCAAAAACAAATTAAAAAAATATCCGAACAATATCAAAAATACAATATCAAAAATACGAACAATATCAAAAAAAAAATAATACAAACATCACTAATAATCCTGGTAGTCATGATCATGATCGAGATGCTCTAAACCATTCGCGTCAGCGACATCATCAGTACCAGGAGGCGGAGGCGGAGGAGACAGCTGAAGCTGCTGGCGAGCTAGCATCTGGTACATCTGTTCTTGTCGCTCCAGCACCTGAGCCAAGATTGCGTTCGTCCGACGGGTCTCCTCCTCGGAAGCGGCCAGTCTCCGCCTCATCTCAGCTAACTCCGGATGATCCGCCGTAGAGCGAATACTGGCACCACTAAGGCCGTCGGTAGCATTTAGCGTACGACGGCTAAAGCCGTCGAAAAAGGCGGTTTTTTGGCGACGAGCGGTGACCGTCGGTAATAGGCTGTCAGTATCCCTGCTTTTTCTTGTAGTGAAGTTGGAGGTATAAGTCATCTCCGAGTTAGAGGTAGTAGACATCTCCCTGTGGAAGATGTTTTCATTCTCTGTAGACATCTCCCTGTGGGAGACGTTTTCATTCTCTGTAAGACATCTCCCTGTCAGAGGTATAAGTCATCTCCGAGTTGGAGGTAGTAGACATCTCCCTGTGGGAGACATTTTTATTCTCTATAAATCATCATTTCCAAGTCGGAGGTATAAATCATCATCTCCAAGTTGGAGGTATAGGCATCTCCTTGTAGGAGGTATTTTCATCTCCGTGTGAAGAGGAATATATTATTTCTATGATAAGAGGTCGCCCACGCAAGGGTCTCTTGACCTTTCTGTGTAATTCTTAGTATCTAAACAATTCGTACATCCCAAATTCATATCATCATACCATATTAAAATTATCTAATTAATTTTCAAATAACATTTGGAACTGAAAATAAAATTGCCATTCTCTGTGCATCTACTCAGATATTTGCTAAAGGTGCTTGATCCAAGTAGAAAAAGAAAACATCGCATGCTTAATTCAGCCTAGTATAACCAAATTAGAATCTCAAAAGAAGTTAGACTAACACTAACTATTTTTTAATAACTATGGATCACTACTTTTTAATAGTCAGGTTTATCAATATTTAATCTTCAGCATGATGCGTTGTTACCGAGTGGTATTCCCACTTCTCGGGGACATGAGAAACAATTTGGAACAAAAAACATCGTCCCTTAATAATGACTTCCCAGTCTCAGGAATAAATACCAAACTTTTTAAATAGAAGAATGAGTCATTATTTAAAAATGTACTCCCTCTGGAACTATTTATAAGACAAAAAGTCATTTCCAGATTCGTTAAAAAATGTATGTATTTGGTCCAATTTTTTGACCAGATACATATATTTTTTAACGAATCTGTAAATGACTTTTTGTCTTATAAATGGTTCCGGAGTAGTATGCGGTTAAACATTTCGGTTCTTATAACTGATCAGATCACGATGAAGACATTGGGCCGCATTGAACTGCCACAACCGCAATAAGGTAAATGGTAGTAATGATAGAATTTGACTTATTCACATAAAATGAGTATAGTGTATATGAAATGAATATAGTGCATACTGGCTTTAGCTAATTTGACACGTAGATCATGCAATATGTCGTATCATAAGAGGGATTAAAAGGCTTTAATCGAGCATAGCACTTATATTTTCCGAATTCATTTTACATAGAAGATAATTAGAAAATCCAAAATTAAAAATGTGGTAAAGAGTGCTAGCATTGGCAAGCAGGTGGCGTCACAAACTGTAATGAAACAAAATAAGGAAAGAAATACTTATCTGTATTGATTGATGGTTCTGGGTTGAAGTGCTTAAAAATAATATTTATGTATAATTAATTAAAAATAAGTGAGAATAATTATGTCAAAATGTTTCCCTTCCGATCCGTAACTGTTATCCGGTTATTTGATCATTACCAAGGCATGAGAGAATAGTGTATAAGGGATAATGGTAAAGAGGTAACAACCTGGGTGTATGGGATGGTGGTTATATTATATATCTGAGACAAAAACGAAGGTATATGTTCATGCATCCATAAATTTATTATGATGATCTCTTTCAACAAGAAAGGGCGATATTAATAATCGTTAAAAATTTGAGAATGCACTCACACATAAATTGAAGTAATTAAATAAATTTGTTGTTTGAGTAACTGCACAACGTGTTTGAGAGAAAGAAGACACAGTATGATATTGATGATTCATAAAGTGTTTAGAAAAGTGTACAAATTCGGAAATGCGGCCTTTATGAGTCATGCAACAAGCCTTATAATCACCACTCGGTTTGTTGCCGGAACACTCTAACTGGGCAGCTGTGCTCATAGTCGTCCTTCGTTTCGGAGAATCTTCCTTACATAGTACTACTCGATAACATCTTGTAATGATACTCGGCGACCAATTGTTCCGTTTCTCCTAGTCCTTTCCAAGCAAAGAATGGCGGGTTCTTTGGTGTTGGAAATATAATTCAAAGTTAGTTAAGAGTTTGTTAGTAGTTGTTATTCTGTTAATGATAGCTAGAAGTGTGTGTTAGTGTATTTGGTATATTGGGCCAAAAGCTATTGTGGGCTTTGGGTCTATTGTAGTGATGTGTATAAATAGTGGTGTGCAAAGTGTAAAATGTAGAAGTAAGTCATTCATTCAGTAAATAGTTTTACGTTTTGTGTTCATTCTCTGTGTGTTAGTTCCATTTCTCTGTTTCTATTCTTTGAGTGTCATGTATGTGCATTCTTGCACTAACAGTGGTATCTAGAGCTATAACGATCGAGATTCAATGGAGGTGGAGAGCATAGCTGGAGATCTAGAAATTCCTTTACCAGTTCTTGATGGCATCAAGAACTTCCATCATTGGAGTGTGATTATGGGTCTGTTATTCAATTTACATGAGGTGCTGGAAATTGTACAAGAGGGGATTTCAGAAGTGGAAGGAAGTGCTTCCAAGGAGAAAGATTTGTTGGCTCTCACCTTGATTCTTCAGAGTGTGAACTGTGAAGATCTTAGAAAGATTGGTGCTGCCAAGAATGCTAAACAAGCATGGGATATGCTGAAGCATGCTTATCATGGTTCTGGAAAAGAATCGAAAGAGGGTGGTAGCAAAAAAGGAAATGAAAAAGAACAAGAAGTGGAAGAGATAATCAAAATCACAGAGAATCGTGAGTCTGTGGAAGCAAGTGTGGCCGGGGCTGTGGCTAACAAGAGTTGTGCCGCTAAGGTGAAGACAAAATCAAATTGTTCAGTTTCAGAAAATAAAAGTCCCTGTGTGCAAGAAAATCAAACAGATAAAGATCAAACAGAGACAAAATGGGGTGTTTCGCAGAAAATAGAGACAGAGGTGAAACAGAATGCAAGACAAGCAGAGATCACGGTGGATCTTTCAAGTGATGATGTGGTGGAGGAAACCGTGACTGAGCCTTGCGTTGTTGAGTCTTTGAAGGAAGAAGAAGACAAATTTGGGGAAAATTCCAGAAATTAGGGTTTTCAGGAATTTGAGTTTTGCAAGAGAAGAAAAGATGTACGCGGAATCTGTTTCATTCTCTGGGTCGCGGTGGCAGGAATCATCCTTTGTTTGTTCGCTTGCTGAGTCGCCATGGACAAAGGAGATGGTGAACGAATCACCATGGAAGCCCCCAAACACTGGTCCATGGGCTGAGTATTTCAAACAGAGAAAAGAAGAGAAGAGGATCTCACGAACAGAGAAGAGGAATTTTTCAGAAATTAGGGTTCGGAGAAATTCGAATCTCGCAAAGAAGAAAGTGATGCGTGAGATTAAAGCCAGCAAAAGGAAGAGTAAGGCAGTGGAGAAGATGCAGGAGTCCGATTCGTTCCCCGGGTCGTGGTGGAAGGAAGCATCTCTGTGTGTTTACTCGCAGTTGATGTGCTGCCATGGAGAAGGAAGGAAGATGAAGGTGCTTGCGGCTGAGAAGAATTTGTGTGTCACAAGGGTGATGCTGATGTGTGAGAAGCTGATGCGTGAAAGACATGCGAAATTGATGAGAGGTGCTGGTTCGGTCTCGGTCAGGGACGAAAGAGTTGAGAGCATTGGCCAAGATTTTGACCTAATGGCCATTGTTGCAAGAAATGGAGAAATGGCGCTGCGAAGTGCAACTGAGAGAGAGATGGAGAAGAAGCTTCGTGAGAAGAAGCTGAAGACTGGGTTACAAAACCTAGTTCGCATAATGGGCCTAGTGCAAATTCTAGCCCAATTAAATGAACATTTGGGCTCAAGAGAAAGTGCTGTAGTGAAATTAAGTGGTAAATCTGTGAAGCTTATCACATTGGGCCAAAGTGGTGATTCAATGGATGAAGCCCAATGTTTGCAGATGAGTGAATGGGTCAATGTTGCGTTACAAACCGAACAGTGGGATCCAGGAATAATTTTTGTTGTTCCAAATAAAAGTGATTATGGAGACTTTGAATTAAGGGGGTGTGTTGGAAATATAATTCAAAGTTAGTTAAGAGTTTGTTAGTGGTTGTTATTCTGTTAATGATAGCTAGAAGTGTCTGTTAGTGTATTTGGTATATTGGGCCAAAAGCTATTATGGGCTTTGGGCCTATTGTAGTGATGTGTATAAATAGTGGTGTGCAAAGTGTAAAATGTAGAAGTAAGTCATTCATTCAGTAAATAGTTTTACGTTTTGTATTCCTTCTCTGTGTGTTAGTTCCATTTCTATGTTTCTATTCTTTGAGTGTCATGTATGTGCATTCTTGCACTAACATTTGGTATTGTGGCGTGCGAAACGTTTCACCGAGCCCCACGGTTGGCGCCAATGTTATTGAAGTGATTTCTGGCGAAAATGATTTAGAGTGAAGGCTTTTTGGTTGAGACTTATGGAATGAGTTCCCCCCTTTAGATGAGATAGACCCCCTCTATTTAAAGAGGCTATGAGAGAGAGTTATTCAGGTGGTTACTTAATATTGGGAAGTTAATACCCGGTAATAGAGAGTTAGTTATTCCATCATGGGGTTTGGTCAGTAAGTCTCATCTATTCTGAGTTAGTGAGTCGAGCAACATACTGGACAAGCTCATGGGCCTAGATATTGGTTGGTCGATCATAACGGTCCAGGAGGAATATGTGAAGAAAAAGTATATCAAAATAATATCAGTTATATTTCCTCTTGTCCACATTATTAGTTAGCTTAAATTCTTAGGAATGTAAGACACCTAATTACACCTAATTTACTGATGTGGACAACATGTTGTAGCCAAAATCACTCATTCATGTAGTGTAAAAGATCCGGACCTTAAGATTTGTTTTGTCTCCACTTTTTTAGCCAAAAAAAAAGAGCCTCGTTAAAACCTTTTGACACAAAACCCACATTAGGAAAAAATCTAGAAGGAAAAAAATACTTCTCCCTTTAATTTTATTAAAAAAGGAAAAACGTGGAAAACAAAGATATAAACAAGGAGGACTATACCAAAACCTTGTAGAAAACATTATTTGAATATAAAATTAAGAAGACCCACTCTATTACGTAGAAGTCTTCGATAATAAATCTAAGAATAATATCCCACCAATGGAAACCACTAAGAGAAATACCATGAGAAGCAAGTTTATCTGCATAATTGTTACCCTCACGATATATATGAGTACAATGAAAATTCATTCTATCAACTAATAAGAGACAATTCTGCCAATGCATCTGCAACTTCCACGAAACAATAGAGATAGAATTAAAAGCTAGAACCACCGGCTGAGAGTCACATTCCAACCAAAGCTTTCTCCAACCCTTTTAAAAAGCAATTTCTATAGCTGTCATAGCAATTTCTCCACCCTTGATTTGGTTTGTCCAAAAGAATTACAAAAAAAAAAAAAGCAAGCAGAGAGAGATAAAAATGGCCAAATGCATGGGAATCCAATTCCCTAATTTACCTTTTTCTCTTGATCCAATCGGACTCAATTTTTTTTGGGTCAAAATCAAACCCAATGTTTTTGTTCAAATCAAACCCAAATTTATAATGCTTTGTTCCGGTACTTGAATAAGATTTCGTGGGCCTAACTTGGTCCATCACACCTCATCTACTGGGCTCTAGCTTTAAGGCCCTTTTTTGTAATCCGAAAGTTGGGCTAATTAGGCCGATTGATGAAGCTTATGAATAAGTAGTTGACTTCAATTCGGCCATAGGTGATGAGTTCTTTTTTTTTTTTCAATAAAAAAATTAACTGATCTCAGATTATTTTTTATGATATAAAGCATATAATAAATGAAGTAAGGTATAAATTTATAGTAAAAATAATTAATGTGCTCAAATATAATAAAAACTTGAAAGAAAAAGCAGTGGTAATTTAACTTTTTTATATTTTTAAACCTATAAATAAGTTATATGGTGTTTTAGGATTTTTATCTTCATATTTGAGTAATAAAAATTGGAATTGCTGGTGACATTCTTGTATTTACTCAATTTTTTGATTATTTTAATTATTTTAATATTAAAACCGATGACTCGATCTGTACCAACACAAATGTTATTGGGTTGGTTCGATTTGGGTCAATCACACGGTTTTTGAAAATCCAAATCAAACCAATCAAACTAAATCAGTTTGGATCCAAATTTTTCCCATTCCGAACCAACCCAACCAATTGTTACCCTGGTAAATAATTATAATGTATAATTTTAGGAAAATAAAAATTGGAAACTAAAGAATTTGTAGATTACAAATTTTAAGGAGGAAAGTTCATCAAATTCAAAGTAAAAGCATATTGCAAGATCTAGCAGAAACTTATATACCATGATTCAAGCATATGACTTGCCAACAAAGCATCATTAAAAACAAAACGAACAAATGTTTGTTAGTCTAACTGACAAAGAGTCTAGTTCTCTTAAGTAGGGTTTTGGGTTCGATCTTGTGACTGAAAAAATAGGCATTGAGAGAGTTTTATCCCCTTATATGGGTTCGCCCAACATGGCTTAGATTAATCAGGGTTCAATATGACTTTTGAATACTGAGAGTCTAGAAAAAAAATGTACCAAAAAGTCATTTTGCTTGATTTAGTTAGCAATCGTTGTATCCATATGTAAATCATTGAATTAGGATGTGATAAAAACTGTTTTGTAGTTTCCTTCTTTTTTCCTTAAAAAACTAACACATGATTTGTATATTTCAAAAATATTTTTATGTATAATACCCAATATATATTAATTTTAGCAAATTATTTTATTGATAATAAAAAATATAGATATTTGAAACTTCTAATTTAAAAAAAAAACACGAAAATTGATTTCATGTCTAATGTTGTAGAAGAAACTTGGGTATTAATTCAAAAAAAGTAAAATTAAGAATATCATTTACATGAAAAATTTAATAAAAAGGGACAAACATTTACTTAAATTAATATGGAAGTTTAGAAGACATGGATTACAAAATGATTTTTTTTCCGACAAATAGATTACAAAATGATAAAGACATGTAAATCATGCAAGAAGTATGCATACGAAGGTTGTCTTGAAAAATAAGAGCTTAATAACTATGCACCAGTAAAATTTGTTTTACACATATATTCAATTATATTTCATTGTGGTGTCAGGTCATAATATTATTTGCTAAATTACGTGCACAAATATCTACATGTTAAGGTATGATTGGATGATTGCGCATAATTTTTTTACGTAGTAACTAAATTCAAAATAAGGGCTTGTTTGTTTCAAATAAAAAAAGTGATTTTCTGATAAAATAATTTATAGATTATTTTTTAGAGAATTTTATGTAAAGCAGAAGCTGATTTGTGTTTGCTTACAATAATAAATATTATTTTCTTTATTCTTCTCATTCATCTACTACACTCATTAAAATAAGATTATTTCTTAGAAGCTGCTAATATTAATTTCTCATTTTAACCGAAAAATCATTTTTTTTTAGATTCTGATAATTGTTTTTGACCAAAGATTCTGATTATTTTAAAAAGCTTAAACAAACACATTCAATGGGATTGGCTGCGACTCGATGGTATCGCCTTCCCAACTCTCTCAAAGGGAGAGTCCTCTTCTTTGTCAATGCCTTTTTCCTTGGACGAGATAGATGGGGTGGTGGCTGCTTGCGATGGGAATAAGAGTCCGAGACAAGATAGTTTCAACTTCACCTTCGTCAAAACATTTTGGGCATTGATGCGGGATGAGGTGGGACAACTATTTCAAGAATTTTACACGAATGCTATTTTACCGAGAAGCTTTTCCTCCTACTTTCTCACCCTTATTCCAAAGGTACAGTGCCATCTTTCACTGGGTGATTTTTGGCCTATATTTCTCCTTGGTTGTATGTATAAGATAGTGGCTAAGGTTCTAGCGTCGAGGCTGAGTACTATAATGGATGGTCTCATTGCACCATCCCAATCTGAGTTTATAAAGGGGAGGAATTTGGTAGATGGGATGGTCGTGGTGAACGAGGTGGTCGACTTTGCAACAAAGAAGAGGAAACAGTGCTTGATATTCAAAGTGGACTTTGAGAAGGCCTATGACTCGATGAATTGGGATTTTTTGGATTATATGTTGCAACAGTTCGTGTTTGATGACAAGTGGAGGGCTTGGATAAAAGCATGTGTGTTTTCTAGTAGCCTCTCGGTTTTGGTTAATGGGAGTCCGACGGAGGAGGTCAATATCAAGAGGGGGTTAAAGCAGGGAGATCCTTTAGCTACCTTTCTCTTCCTTTTGGTGGTGGAGGGATTGAGTGGGTTGATGAGGCATGCAGTTTCTCGAGAGCTATTTACTGGATTCCGAGTGGGTGACCCAGGCTTGCTGGTCTCGCATCTTCAATATGCGGATGATACTCTCTTCATTGGGGAGGTTACTGTGGATAATCTTTGCGCTATGAAGGCGGCTCTTAGATGCTTTGAGCTTGCCTCTGGGCTCAAAGTGAATTTTGCAAAGAGTAGATTGATTGGGGTAAATGTGGAGGAGGCCTTCTTAAATCGAGCAACGAGGTTTCTCAATTGCAAGACTGGAGCTGAAGTGGGTGAATTCTAGTTTGTTAGTTAAGTGGAGGTGGAGGTTGTTAGATGAGGGAGGTTCGGTGTGGTGTGAGGTGCTGAAGACTAGGTATGGTTTCGGGAGTGACATCAATGAGGTATTTCGCTGACCTGAGAGTCCCTTCGTTAGCGTCGGTCTGGTGGAAGGATATTTTTCTGGTGGGGGAAGCTGGGGACAGGGGTTCGGATTGGCTCTTAGCTAATATTAGAAGGAAATTAGGAGATGATAGGTCTACCTCATTCTGGCACGATCCTTGGTGTGGTGATGTCTATGACATCCTGATTTTTAGATAAGTCTTAAATAATTCTTAGAATAATGATTAAGTAACAAATCGAAGAATAAACTTTAGTTAGAATTAAATCAACTATATTATATAAAAAGGAGTTTTCATTTTCCCTCCAAAACATATTTTAATTATTTATTTATTTATTCATTTATTTTTATGATTATTATTATTATTGTTTTAATACAATCATTATTACAATATCTTAATTGATACTAATTATTATAAAGATTCAAAATATATTTTCTAAAATCAGTTCTCGATTTTCAACTATCAATTGTTTAATTAATGTTAGTATCATAAGAAAGAGAATGGGAAATGTAGTAAAAGTTAGATATTAACAAACTCAATAAAGAAATGTACAATTATGATTTTTAATACACAATTTTATTTCTTTAAAAATTAGAAATATATCTTTGATAATTTTTCTGTCTTTTAAAAAATATTTCTACCTATTAAAATTTTTTAAGTGACTCGATAACTTTTGAATCTCACCCGTACATCGCACGAGTTGGTACACTAGTTGAGAATAAAAAGGACTCATAAAAGGCCTAGAATACTCTATAAAAGTACAGAATGCCTTAGAATCTTTTGAAGGGATAAACATGGAACTTCCCTATTTATGGACCCTCGCGTCGTGACGGAGAATACAAAAGAATGCATCGCGACGCGACAAACACTATAGGATAAATCGGTGCAAGAGAGAAAAGTGGAGCCTTCTAGATTCGTGTAGCTCGCAACGCGATGGAGATAAAGAAGGGGAGAATCGCGACGCGAGCAAGGTCGGTGGGGAAAGTTGGTGATCAGGGTCGTTGATCTTCTGACACGTGACACCGTCGCGTCGCAACAGACATTGTGCTTTGAGCCATCGCGACACGATGGACCCAATTTATTTCTATAAATAGCTCTCTCCTCTCCTCATTTCGCAAGTTTCTCCAAATGACCCTTTAGAGTGCGAAGGAGGACTCGAGAGGAGGAAGAGGCGCGATGGGATACAGGCATTGGTGATCTACTAAGCTAGGTAAGGGGGAAGATACCATAATTTCTAGGAAAAATTATAGGTAGTAGAGTAGTATTGTTAGCATAAGTAGGGATCCCTTAACCCTACTAGGGGTTGATAATAGCAACACTTTGGGAGAGAGGTTGTGATATGTGGTGGCTAAGGATAGTCGTCGTAGACCTATCAACCAACATAGGTTTACTTATGTGTGGTTAGTTGACAGCCACATATGCTACACTAAGAGTAATTTATATGCTGATAAATTATGGCTGATGATTTACATATAATATTCGTGTACTGACTGTATATAATGTATGTGAGTCTGATGTATAAGTCAAGGGTACCACTCTCTAGTTAGAGGTTTACGAATCTCTAAATGGTAATAGTAAGTATTATCATCAATACCCTATTGTTAGTGGTGATAGCTGGGTCAGTGCACTTGAGGTTAGTGTACCTGAGATGTATATGATCGATGATACAAAGTAGTGTGGAGTAGGTGTATATGACCGAGCTCCAGGACTCCACATTTGACGAGTGGACAATCTTGGCCATTCCCGGTATGGGGGATGTCGTTCTAGTGCACGTGATGGTACCTTACTCCGACAATCGAATATGGTAGTATGGGATGCCGTAACCGGTAATCTGAAGATGGTAGCATAACAGGATATGTTCCCGAGACAACCAACTTATGTTTTATTCTTGTGCCCTGGGACTAGTGATCGGTCTAGGGAGGAGGGCGTAAATGGCCTGCAATAATCAGTGATGATTTGGGTCAGTAGGGCTGGTAATGAGCCTGAAATCTCTGGCACATTAGGGCTGGTAATTAAGCCTGAAATGTCCAGTGGTCTGGGTCAGTAGGGCCGATAATGGGCCTAAAAGACCGGTGTAAATTGTGACAGTATGTGGTATCAGAGTATGGTTTGTTCTGTGACCATGGACTCAAGAGTTTGATTAAGGTATTTGTGGTAATAGTCATGTTAATGATTGTTGTGATATGATGCTATGATGGTGTGCATGATAGCAGTTACTCTACTATGCTGTTTTCCTGCTTATTAGTGATTGATGAGTGTCTTACCCTTTTATTTTTCTGGTGTGTTTCTATTATGTGTTGATAAATAGCAGATGGACAAGAACAACCTGTACTTGGAGGTTGGGGAGTCTATGGGAAGACTGTCTAGAGACAAAGTACAGATACTCGTGTCACGACCAGTGTGTCTTTTGTCACCCTTATAGGTGTAGAGTTGTACTTATACTTGTATGTGTATAAACTTAGTATACTATGATAATAAATAAAATGTGTGTTTGCGTCAAATATGGATTACTACTATTTAAATAAATAAAGTAAATGCCTTATCTCGGTAAGGTATTACAATGTCTCAAGTGCAAGTTCCCAAGATTATTCTCACTGGCCACGGATCCAGATATTCAGGTGAGTAGTTGTGGAAGGTGGGACGACTAGACATGGGTTTGGGACATTGCTTGGAGGAGACGTCTCTTTGTGTGGGAGGAATCCTTGGCGGCCAACTTATCTACAGGTTTGGCGTCTTCGTTCCTAGCAGCAGAGGCAGATCGGTGGGTGTGGACAGGGCACCCTAGTGGTAAGTTCTCGGTCTCATCGGCCTATAGGCTTCTATCAGAGTCATTTTCTCGGGTTGATAGGCTATCAAATATAGAGGTTGTGGTCATGGGCAAGTTATGGAAGAGTCTGGCTCCCCAAAAGTAATTGCTTTCTCTTGGCAATTGCTTTTGGACAGAGTGCCGACTCGAACAAACTTGTTTGCCAGGGGAGTCATCACAGATTTGAATGGTACTGCCTGCGTTCTATGTGGTAGAAGTCAGGAGTCGGGATTACATTTATTTGGTAGATGTACGTTCACCTCGATGATTTGGTATTCTGTTGCCCACCTAGGGGGTGAATCTCGGTGTAGCTAGGGGCTGGCATTCAACTGGCATACAATTCTGTTGGCTGTTTGGGAGCTCCAAAATGGTTATATCTTTTCCAGATGGGTGCCAGACGCGTCACTTTTGGTTGACCGAATTCGAACTTTGTCCTAAAGATAGTTCTTGTCTAAGACTAATTCCAATCTATGTTTGTATTATGAGTGGATTGTTGCCCCCTTTCGTTTTGACCTACTGATGGGGTGTGTTGTTTGTGCGTTGTTGGCTGGATAGGCTTTGGTTGTTGGTCGTTGTTTGGCTGTATTGGGTTGGGGTACCCCTTGTACCCTATATTAATAATATTTTTGCCATTCGGAAAAAAAAAACACACATTCAAAATCATTTAAAATGTTTTTTAGTTAAAAAAAATTATTTTTAATCAAATAATTGTAAGAAATGGGCTCAAATAAGTCAGATTTATCATGCATAAAGGGATAATTTTCTTTTTTTTAATATAGCCAATAAATAAGAGAACTTTTTACGGGTGATAGAAAGTAGAGCTCAAGCATTTATCACATTAAAAATATTTAACAGAATGTGCAAAATGTTATTTTTATCAGTATCTTAAAATATATATTCTTTTTATATTAAAAAAATCTTGTTTTATTAACCCAACCAATTAATTGGTCGACTTCATTCTGATTCTTACAGTTGTTGTACAAGCTTTGCAGTTTGCAGCTGCTACATAAAAAGGTGGTTGTGAAGTAGATGACACTAGCTCTTAACCAAGAAAGCTGTAATTTTGTACGTATGAATATGAATATTTTTACAAGGTTCATGATCGTAGGGACAGTGTAACAAGAAACATATGCATGAAGTGTTGGGGGAATATAGGACACAACCTAACATTTCTAATTGTTCACAGTTGTGAACATAGCCATTTAATATGCTATTAGGCCATAGCTACCTGTTCTATTGTCAGTTGAACTACTGCTGCCATGGATTCAATTATGTCTTACTATTAGCTTCCTCCTCTAAATGTTTCTGCCCATGCATCATGATGGTGATGATGGGCACCCAGAAGCACAGGAATTTGTGCTCTTTATCATACAAGTTTGGACTTTAGAGAGTTCATAGTACATTAATTATACATAGAATGATGAGAATTGAATTTGTACACATAAAATTCGGAGTAAAGAAAAGAGACATGCCCATGATAAGATAAAAGTTATTATTTAAATTACCATCATAACTCAAGTATTATTTGTATCTATTTCTCCATTAAAGATAACAATTCTCCACATATTCGACCAACTATTTTTAATGGATATATAATTACTATTAGTCTTTAAATTTGTTATACTTTGTCATCCATTAATAAAAATAACCAAATTTAATTTATATACTTTTTGCTACACAAATCCTCTTACAATTTTTAGAAAAAACTTTTGTATCTAATTAAAGTTTCAATTATTATATAGAAATATTTATAAGCCAACATAACAAATACCGTAGATATTTGTTGAAGTATTTTAGGAAATAATATTACAATGTGTAAAACTTTTTTACACTGTAGTCAGTACATAATTATCAAACTTTATATACTTACATTACATAAGAACGAGAAGTTTATAATAAAGTACATCACATTTCAAGACCTATTTGGGTTCACCATAGGGTCGACCCAAGGTTAGGCCTACAGCAACAAAGTGTCATTATCTAATTGTTTGAGGTCATTATATGAGATACGAGGCCTAAGTGGGAGAGAACTCATATGAGAGGTGAGGTCCAACCCGCAACCATTTTTATATTGAATGAGAGGTGCATGAGACCTAAAACAGGGAATTGGGTTGCTTACCCCTTAGATCGGCCCTGGTTTTGCTGCTTAACTTTAATTAGTTTATTATAAAATTAGTTATATTTTACATTCTTATTTTTCTTATGTATTATGTCCTTGAATATGAGGTCTTGGAGAAGTGAAAAACTATTAAACAACACTCATGATTGTATAGATTTTTATTAAGAAGTTAAACGAAAGAGGCAAAGAGAGCATATATAAAACCGAAATGCAAAAAATGATTTCAACTTGTGTGAAAAACTAGTTATTAATTAGTTAGCTCGATCGGTTGATGAGTTGATAGACACTTAAAAGAATTGAAGGAGGTCTAGGGTTTAAGTTTAAACCCCAAACCCCAAAAACTAACATAACCATTAACTTACTAACATTTTCCATTAAAAAAATAAATTACAAGTGCTTATAGAAAAGTTAGTTCAAATTGGTTGTTTACCTCAAAATTTTGAAAAACTTATTCATCTAAACTTATTTATAAGAAAAATTTAAAAAAATATGTATATTTACAAGTTAATCTAAAATCAGTCTATATTTACATCCACTTGGATGAAAAGTCAACTCACAAAGAGACAATATCCCTCTTAATTTGTTTCTTTCTTAATTTGTTTTTCTTTTCAACTACTAGTATTTCATCATCTGAAATCAAATAAGAAAAATAAAAGGCAGTGGCTGGACCATCCAACTTGGTCAGGAATTTAAGAAGTGTGGTTTAAGGCACACGGTGATCACGACCTGCCTCTAACCTGCTTGCTAGTCAGAGTTTGCTCTCCAAATATCTTCTCTCTCCCTTAAAGGAGAAAATGACCCTTTGTGGGGATAATTGTGGATGGAAGTCTTTATTTTAAGATGGTTGATAGTTTATTTGTGAAAGTTTTTATATTTTAAAGTCGTAACTTTTCTTCGTGACAATAACTATTTTGAAAAGCTTTATTCTCATATAGAGATATAAAGTCTAAAAAGAGTTTATAAAGAATGTGCATTTCTGATCACCTTACAAGCTTTTATAGGGTTTGAATTAGACCCAAATTAAAATCTCATATATAGTCTCAGAGTCAATCTTATATCCGTTAATAATACAATACTAACCATTATTATTCACGCACCAAATCCAATGGTGTCAAACGTGAGGGGTGTATTAAAAAAAAACTCAAGTCACATGTAGACTAGAAATAAAGCCTAAAATGAGATTATAAAGAATAAACGCCTCTCACCCTCCAAGTTGATTTTGTACGGTTGAGTTAGACCTAAAATATATGAATAATGAGTCTTTTTTCATTAGATGTAATCAATAATATAAATCTAGCAATGTTATATATGATTCAATCATAATTAAATCCTATTAATTTAAAGACTGACCAATTAATTATATAAACACAAGATCTATTTTAATTGCAAATGATTGAACTAGCTAGTACCTCGACTAATAAAGATTTAGATTTCATACATGAGATTGAAAGTGAGTAAGATGAATTATTCTGCAATATTGAAAAGGATTTATAAATGACCATATATAGCTGCTTTTAAAGCAAGTCGATAATGGTTGCAAAAGAAGAGGCAAAGACATGCATGTACAGTTATGTTTCAGCGTCCATTTATCTACTCTTATTTAGATAGGTATGCTTATATAGGTTAAAATTTTGTGAACCTGTACTTAGTTTTAATGATGAAAATCATCTTCACCAACTGTGTTAATGCTATTTATTTGATCTGCTTTCATCAAAATTATTGACCGAAAATTGGAGAGAGCTGGCCCTGAACAAATTGAGGTGTGCATGTAGATAACTAAGCCCTGGCTCATGACTACAGTTTCATATTGATTGTCTGCATATTTTTAATGAATTGTTGAAATTTTTGACTGCTTAATTAGACAGTTGAAGTGATCTTATCATTATTTAAATGGATCAATTTTGGTACAGTCAGGGATTAACCACGTGGCATGCTAATTAATTCAACCTGATTTTTAATATCAATTTTTCATTCCTAAAAGTGAGATAACCTCGCCCCAAATGGGTTATCCTAGGAGAAGTGTGTTAAGTCCGTCAGGTAGAAAAATGTGTACCGAGATGCTCTCAGAATTGGAAGGTTTCTGCCTCAAATTCTAGCGGAAAATAAACTTATTCGAGAGAGGTCATATCTATGTCGATCATGGCCCAGAGTGGTACCTCACTCGCCGCCATTTTATGTATAAAGAAAAAGAGTGAGATATCAGTACATGTAATTTTGAGGGCGTGTGGAAAAGCTTATATGGGCTTATCTTATATTATGAGATAAGTATTTGTATAAGTATTTAAAAGAGCTTATGATTATTATGACAAAGAAAGAGCTTATGATCGACAAAAAAACAACTTATGAAAACTGCTTCTGATCTGGGTCGGCCCACTAATGCCCACTAGTAAGTGAGACCTAAGTGAATACTTTTTTTGCTTTAAGTGAGAAAACTTTAGGTTGGGTATTTTTATCAACATAGTGGCTTTTATGCTTTATAAAAACTAATGACAAATATTTTTTGTTAGCGGGCCTAAAGTTAGGGTTTTAGTAGTATTATCCTTAGGCCGGCTATACTTATGATACGTCTATAAGTTTTGTTTCCAAGTTATTTTCATAATCTTCTTCAAATAGCTTACTCCCTCCGAACTCGATTATAAGCTAAAAAAAAAAATCCAAATTCTCTTGTCCAAAAAATAAGCAAATTTTAACTAACTTGATTAAATTTAATGACATTGTTCCCAAAATACGCCCTATGTTAATCTAAATTTTATTTTCCAATGCCTCATTTTGTTCCCAAGAAACAATTTCCAATGCCTCAGCAATAAATATCATCGATGATAGTTTAGGGAATACACTTATTTTTTTATATGTGATCAAGAAAAGTAATTGCAGATAAGTAAAAATTTTATTAAGCATGAGTTTAAATATTTTTGTTTATATTCCAGTCCAGAGGTAATATTGTCATAAGTTATTTTCAAGGTTTGCAGAGTTTACTCTCATTCTCTCTTCCATCGTAAAAACATTTTATATATAACCTCTTATTAATAAGCACTTATTGAATAAATTCTTAATTAAACTTCACATCAAAACACTCTGTTGATCCCATATGGTCGTGTTTTCTCCATTTTAAAACATATGTTTTCAAATTATTATATATAATTAAATGATTTTTTGTCTTTAATAAAGTCTCCATTCAATGCATATTTTTACTTTAATTTGTAATTAATACTTAAACTTGATTAATTAAAATTTACTATAATACTCTGATTCATATTATAAGAAACAAAACTCTTATTCACACAGACCAATGAAATTATTTGAAATTAGCTAATTTTAATTAATACTCCTAAATTTTTTTTTCCTTCTAAATATACCCATTTCATTAATAGTGGCTTAAATAATGACAATTAATTCACACAAATTCCACTAACTTAAATAAAGGCATAATTAAAAATTAGCATTTAATGTATGTAAAAATTTATGTTTGTTTTTTATATTTAGACCAAAAAGTGGGAGCTATTTGTCTCTTATAATATGGATAGAGGGAGTAAGATTTTTGCAAATCACCACTAAAACAATCTTATAACAATTTAAGTTATACAAATCCATGTACTTTTTATTTTATTGTATTTTTCAAATAAAATAATATTTTATCAATTAAATTAGCATTTTAAAATATTTTAAATTAATATTTACCTGTACAACGCACTCAATTAGCCTTATATATTAACTGGGTTTTACAATCGTGAAAACTTGCACATCGCTTCAATGAATTAGAAATGAAAACAATTAAATAAAAATAAAATATCTAACATATTAAAACTTTTGTTTCGAAAAGAAACATATTAAAACTTTAAAAAACCTTAGCAAATACTTTAACGAAATTTTAATTTACCTTAATTATAGTATATTTCTTTAAAACTTGTTTGATTTTTGTGTTTAAATTACAGATCCCTTTTTAATGAAAATATAATACCTCAACAAAAAAAAATTAACAAATTAAAAGGAAAATGTTAATTTTAAAGAAAGAGAGTAATTTTTTTATAAAAATAACATATTATGTTTACTTGAAGAAAAAATAAATGACACAAAAAAGGATACCAGTTTATTTCTATCCTTGATATTCTTTGTCTTTACTTTAACCCACCATCCCTTTTCAATATTTGGGTCATAAATGTAACACCTCTCCTCAACTCTTTTTACTGGTCTTGGGTGTGTGATTCATAGGATTATCTATCACTTCTCATGTGGTATTTCTTTCGCCTCTCACAATGATTCAAACTCATGACCATGACCTGAGACATAAGTACACGGAAGCATCCTTTTGTCTCACCACTTAATCCCCAAGTTTAATAGGTTCTAATCCTTGTAGAAAGTGAAAGAAATACCACATTAAGGTAATAGGTAATACTAGCACGAAATGGTGATTACACTGTTACAATAAATTTAAAACTTATCTCGAGATTCAAAATTGACTATTTACGGGAACATCCTATCAAATGCTCAAGCAAAAAGGCGCTATCGCTTACACACATTTTTTAACTACTAAACAGTAAAACACACATTTTCTTTTCAATAGGTGGATGGCAAATTTTATTAGGCCAGCTAACATAATCAAGGATACACGCCTAACAATTAAAATCCAGAATTAAAAATCCAGCATTCAAAATACATAACTCATTGCAAAAGTAAATGCACTTTGTGAATCGGATTCAACTATTCCCTCCATTCCTTTTTATACATCAGTTTTTTAGAAAAAAATTTGTTTTTAATTACTTGTCATTCTCAAAATTTAATGTTATATTAATTGTCAATTATATCCTAACTATTTATTGCAGAATGAGAAATATATTCAATAGAATAATGAATGGTCAAGGGTATTATAAAAAAAAGACTACAAATTTTATCAAAAGCAACAAAATTTATTAATTTCTTTCGTTATTGTAAATTAACCTTAAAAGACAACTAAAAGAGAACAGAGGGAGTATTTTTTTTGTCGATGTGGTACACACACATATGTTCTCCCTTTGAAGAGACATTTCAAGTGCAAAAACTTGCAATAAATTATACTCCACATCATTTGAGTCTCTTTTTGGATTTTTTTTTTCTTTCATCTCTTTAGAAATAATTTGGACATGGATTCACTGCAATCAGTGAATCTTGCAATCACTGCCGTCAAAGAAATGTGTGCTATTAGATTTGTTTAACTCACAATCTCAACCCTTCACTCTATTCGTCCAAAAATAGAAAAAAAAAAGGTTAGTAGAGAGAGATAGACACAGTCGACTACAATGAATCCACTTTTGAATAATTCTTGTCTAAATATAAGTAATATTGTGAGGAGTGCTAGGAACAGAATCTTTCCAACAACACTCTTCATGATCGGTTGAAATTCATGTGGTCTCATCACTTTGAAAATGGGACCGACATGATTTAGTAGCACTCGTGTGAAATTCAACCAATATATATAGTTAGCATAATTACACCTTCAAAACTCTTTGTCGATTGTGAATTTAATCAATCTAACTGTTGAGTTATCTTATATTATGTTGATGATTGTGTATGCAAATTTTGAAATAATTTGGATATTCACAGGAATATGATTTGATAGTTGATATTTATATATATTTTAAATAACATATAATACGTTAAAATAAAGTCATACAATAAAGTATCAAATAATTTTTTAATTTTGTGAAATTTTATCTTAGGGTACTATACCCCCACATGATACTATGCTTTTCATGTGAATTATTGTAGTGGAAAAAGAGGCTAGGCATGGCGCAAAAGGACAGTTTGTACTAGTTGCTTTCTATTAAATTCTTTCTCACTAGTGTTGTGTTTGTTAACAATATGAACAATGCATAGAGAAAAAAAGAGGTACTCTTAGGGTTCCAATAGAAATGTAAGTGATATGTCACAGTAATACAAGGTAACAGAGATAATGTATATTCAATAGACAAAGACTAAACTACCCTTAAGAAGAGCAAATAAAGAAAAGCCTATTAACTAATATTGCAGCGTCTAAGGTGCCGCAAACTCCTATACATTTTAGAAAATTTAAAAGATTTATTATTTTTAAAAATTATAGATCACCCATCCCTACAAAAACACCCTATCAAAACCTCAATTTGCTTTTTCTCCAGCTCTCCTGCGCCCTCAAAATCCTAGCTCTGGTCTTCACTCTCCCACCTTTTAACCTTCCACTCTTGATGTTAGGAAATGCAGTTTCTATAAGGTCAGGTGGTATGGTAACCCTAGCATTCTGCAGATTCTGAACCTTATCAACAAGCTTTTCCTCCTCCTCTTTTGCCTTTCGAATTTCCACCAAAGGTGGACCTAAAAGTGTTTCAATCACAAATTAATTAAACAACAACTCTTGAATCCTATCAAAGTAAGTGCTCACGTGGAAAGAAGAAGCAAGAACCTTACCCACAAGAGTTTTGAATAACCATACCATAGAAAAATCACTGGTCGCCATAATGAACATCAAGATAAAAGATACTCCAAAGATCTGAATTACCGCTTAAAAAATATTTTACATCTTTACCTTTACAGAATAATATGCAAAATGCTTCCTTAATAGAATGATTTCTTCTTCATGTTTCCGGATCTTAATGGCCAGATTATGCTTCAATATGAAATTAGAGTTATTCTTTATACCCATCTACTTTTTTGAGGCAAATAAAATTAAGAATCAATGTCTCCTTCTATAAGGTCAGGTGGTATACAATTAAGAATCAATGTCTCCTTCTAGTATATGGCTTCAGACACATGAATTTAAGGCAGAGCGGGATGAAGGAAGGAGAATGAGGAATGGAGTAAGCAGGAATGAAAAGAACAGAGACAAAAAAGGGCATTGGAGAAAGAATTAGGGTTTTATAGGATGAGGTTGAGGTGTTTGCAGAGAAGGAGTAAATTACGATTTGTGAAACTAAAAATACTTTAATTTAAAATTTGCTAAAATAAACTTGTGTATGGTGCACCACCTATAAGGTGGTGCATCATAGACGAAGCCTAACTAATATCATCTAACATCCCCCTCAAAACCGCGATGCATCAATAGGGAGCACCGAAAGTTTGTTAGTCATGAAACGAAAACTTTGAGTAGCACGCGATTTTGTGAACAAGTTAGCAATTTGCATGGAGGAAGAGACAAAAGGTAAAGTGATGGTGCCATGTTGAAAGTGATGCCATGTGAGATGACAATCAATCTCAATATACTTGGTGCATTCGTAGAAGACCGAGTTACGAGTGATTTGAATAACACTCTTGTTATTATCATAATACATAAGAGTCAGTGCATAGAGGGAAACACCTATATCAGAAAGTAACCAACACAAGCAAACTATTTCTGCAGTGGTGGATGTCATAGCACGATACTCAACTTCTGTAGAAGAGCAGTAGACAATGTCTTACTTCTTACTCTTCCAAGAAATGAGAGAATCTCCTAAAAAGATGCAAAACCATGTGGTAGAGTTACGATCACTGGGATCACTAGCCCAATCAGCATCAGAATAAGCACCAACTCCAAAGAGGAAGATGCAAAAATAGAAAGCAAATAGATCCCCAAAAGATACCGAAGAATGTGAAGAACAACTGCCCAATGCACTATAGTAGAGGAAACAACAAGTTGACTAACAACATGCACTGCATAAGCAATATCAGGTCTCGTACGGGTGAGACACACCAAACTACCAACCAATGTATGATACTAGGTGGGATTCGATAGTGGGACACCATCAGAGGAGACATGTAGAACATTAAACTCAAGAGGGGTGTCTACTGCTTGAGTATCAGAGAGACGAACTTGTTCAAGAATGTTAGTAATATACTTAGATTGAGAAAGAAGATAACCTCTAGGAGAGTAGACAACCTCAATTCCCAAGAAATAAAGAAGATTACATAAATCATTTGTCTCAAACTGTTAGGCTAATTGTGATTTCATGTCTGCAATCCCGTCAACATCTTCCCCTGTAATTATAACGCTTTCTTGAGTAAGCGTTGTCTATTCCCAAACATTAGATATTGTTTTTCCAACAAAGCGATGCCTATAAGCCTCATGCTGCTAAAATAGTGCATTATTGAATAACGCTATCTATATTACTTTTAAATTTGGCATAGTGATGTTGGACTAATGTAACACTTGGCAACGACTGACATGCCTTTCCATAAGACACACAAATCTTTATGTTGACGGAGTTGGCTACAGAGACAATAAGTGACACATTTCCAGGGATGATGGGCCAAAATGAGATTTTTTTTAGGAACTAAAGGAATTTTTTTTAGAGTGATAAAAAACATATTTAACCCTTTTATGTGTATGAATGCTTCCTTAACCTATTCGACTAAATGTATGTTTGGATGGAGGGTTTTGGAGGGGAGGGGAGGGGAGCGCTTATTTTTCTTTTCTAAATTAAGAAAGCTATAAAATGTTTTTAAAAACGAATGAAGTGTGATTGAGATGTTATATGATCACCTATTGTGACATCCCGATTTTTAAATAATACTAGAAGAATAATTGAATCAGTAATTAAGTGATAAACAAGTGATAAAAACCTTAATTAGAGATAAAATGGGTTTAAATGAGACCCAGAAGCCCTAGAAGGGAGATAGAAGTCCTTAGAATGGTCTAGAATGCCTTAGAGAGGTGTAGAGAACCCTAGAATCGTCTAGAAGGTTGAAAATGAGATATTTCTGGTCATCCTCCATCGCGACGCGATGAAGCCAGTACAAAGTGGCTCGCGACGTGAGCTAAGTCGGTGATCAGCGCCGCGAATCTTCTGCCACGTGTCCTAGTTCGCAACACGACAAGAGTTATATGTAATCCCATCGCGATGCGATGGGCCAATTTATGCCTATAAATAGGCCTTGATCCCCTCCATTCAGCCCAAGTTCTTCCAAGGGCCTTTGGGAGAGCGTGGAGGAGCTCGAGAGATGGAAGAGCGAAGGACGATAGCGGCAACTGTCTTCTAGGCCAGTAAAGGGAAAGATACCTTAATCACTAGAGAAAATAGGTAGTAGAGTAGTACTGTTAGCATGTGTAGGGGGCCTTAACCCTACTAGGGGTTGATAACAGCAGCACCTTAGGAGAGGGGCTGTGACTTGTGATAGCTGAGGACAGTTGTCAGAGGTCTGTCAACCATAGAAATGATCTATTGAAATCTATGGATGGATGTTGATTGATGAGATGCTTGATATGATTGCTTTATTATTGTGTGAATATTGATGTGTTGATTGATAACATGTTAGTAGTAGGTCGCCTGAGCGACATTAGGGTTGATCCTTACGTTGATCAAGGATGGTTGATAATCTGATTAATATGATAATATTTATGTGTTGGTTGATTTGGTATGATATTTGTGAGTCTGATGTATAAGTATGAGTTAAGGGTGCCGCCCTCTAGTTAGAGGTTTCCGAATCCCTAGATGGTAATAGCAAGTATTACCATCGGTGCCCTCTTGTTAGTGGTGATAGTCGGGTCAGTGTACCCGAGGTTGGTGTACCGAGGTATCGACGGAGTGGTGTTGAGATAGTCGGTGGTCTTGAGAGAATAGTTCTCTACCAAGACCTTGAGAGAATGGTTCTCGGTCTTTCCGAGGAGTCACTCCTCGTTCGTGGACCCAAGGTATGGAGTAGTTTGGAGTTAGTCAGTGGCCTTGAGAGAATGGTTCTCGGTCAACTGGACGAGTCTCCAGGACTCCACGTCTGACAGGAGGACAATTTTGACCATTCCTATTATGGGAATGTCGTCCTTGTGCATGGGACGGTATCTTACTTCGGTAATTGGGTATGGTAGTATGAGATGCCATAACCAGTTATCGGTGATGGTAGCGTATCAGGATATGTTCCCGAGACAACCAACTTAAGTCTCATTTCTGTGCCCTAAGACTGGTGATCGATCTAGGGAGTAGGGTGTTAATGGCCCGCAATGTTCAGCGATCTGTGATGATCTGGGTTTGTAGGACCGGTGATCAGTCTGAAAGCTCGGTATTCAGTGTCAGTTGGGTCTGTAGAGCCGGTGATCAGCTGAAGGACTAGTGACATGTGTCTATCGGTTTGACGTATCAGTATGATCTGGTCTGAGACCGTGTGCTTAAAAGTCTGAACATGGTAACAGTCATGGTGATGATTGTAACATTTTGATGTTTATGCTGTTGTGTGTTGAGCTGAACATGATAGTAGTCTCTCTACTATGCTGTTTTCATGTTTGGTAGTGATTAATGGATATCTTACCCCTGTGTTTTTCTGGTGTGTTTCTATTATATGATGATAATTAACAGATGGACAAGAAAATCAAGTACTTAAAGCCTGGAAAGCAGTGTTGCATCACGGCCAGTGTGTCCTGTTACGTTCTCTAATGTTGGTTTGAAAATGTATTGTTGATAAGTCAAGATAAAGTGACGCCCTGTCTCGGCGGGGTGTTACACCTATCATGTTATTTCTTCAATTTTTTTGAAATCTCAAATATATATCAAGATATAGACTTAGCCCTCCAAAACCCTCCATACAAACATACCATAATGGTCTCATTTTAAAAAGATCCCAGACATTCATTTTCTATAAATTATCAAAGGCTCATAGATCTCTAACTAGAACATGACCCGTGCGATGCACGGGAGTTATGTATCTTTTTTTTCTGTTTTAAAAATACCCTTGTTGCAATTGTAGTTGATATTACTGACCTAATTTAAAGAGTTTTGATATTATATTTTGACAATTACTGGTTAATTTAGTTTTTACAAAAGTGATGCTTTCTATATAGAAGGTTGGATTTTGACATGTGCCATAATTAATTTGGCAAAATTTATGCATAAAATTTATTCTACTGGAGGATAAACATGGAAAGTTGTTTGTAAGAGCATTGCCTAAAAGTGAATACCTTTGAAAAAGAGAAATTTAAAAGCAGTTGATCGGAATAGAGTTTATTATAATGCAGACGACACGACATAGAAGTAGATTGCCACAACATTTCCATGTTAACAAATGCTCTTTAAAGTAATGGAAAGACTATAAGAAATCAGTAAATATTACATATGTAGCGAAATGAAGCAAATAAAATGACTTTTTTTAGGGTTAACAATCTACATTTTTTAGACACTTTTTTATAAACCATATCTGAAAATATGTTGTAAATGTAACTATTATTGTCACAAATAAGGATTTACAAATCGCTAAAGAAAGTTATTCGTAACATTGCAACACACTTTCATAACAATACCACCAATTTTTAGCATCCAATCTGAGAATTGTTTTACTTATTTAATATCTAAACTTGAAGAGCCATATAGAAGCCACATGTTTTTAGCTAGATTGATAAATGACAAAATTTCCAAATATACGACACATTAATGCTTGCATGTGCAATGATTTTCTTTATCCCATTTTGTAATAAAAGTATAAAATTAACATAAAGAATATTTTTAAAAGTCTATAATATATGAACTATTTATTATAAGATTAAAAATTAGACTTTCAATATTTTAGTAACTAATTATCAATGTCAAGGTCAAGATCAATATATTATATGAAAAGTTAAAGTATAAATATTTTGATATTATTAACTTATTTATAGATTTGTCAACAATTAGCTAGGGACATAATATTTTTCCATTTCTTTGATTAAAAATGTTCTTATCATATTTATTTCTATTTTCAATTTTATTCACCTTTGAAATTTGTTAGATTTAAAGGATTATTCATTATATATATTTTTTTTCAAAATTTGAAATATTTTCTACAACTCATTTATTGTTTCAAAATAAATAAAGGAATATAATAAACATTTTTATGTAAATTAATTTTTGAAATATTTTTATCTGGATAATATGTTATATTTCTAAAATTGCTTTTTAATTAAGTAACAAAATATATTCTTAAAATAAAAATAAATATTCATTTGAAATTTTGAAAATAATAAATAATTCTAAAACGTCAATTGTAAATGAACAAAAAGAATAAATATTTTGCAATTCATTCTAAAGTGGCTATCAATTACAACCTATTTTTTATAATTTTAAAAGCATTTAAATTTTAATTAGATAATTATTTACTATATTTATTTAATGTTATAGAAAATTTTATTTATTTGTGTAATCCAAATAGAATAAATATTTGTTTTAATTAATTTGAAATACTGTTTGTAAATAAAATATTTGTATTTTTAGATAAACATATGTGATCGAATAAATTTTTTTATTTCAACAATTTTTTTATTTATTTGTAAAAAATTCAAAAATAGTTAATAAGGAGGAATGCTTAAAAATTCTTTTTATTTAAAATAAAATTTACTGAAAATAAAATCAAAAAGACCAAAATCAAAATAAATTATTTTATAGGGACCAAAAACAAATAAAAAATTTTATAGGGACAAAAACCAAAATACTCTATATTTACAGGGACTAAAAACATATTTAAGCCATATGTAAACATCCAAATTTGCTTTAGCCATCTTATTATTTCAACTGGTAATCATAATACATGTTTAACCTTATCGTAATTCCATCAATTTAAACTCTTATTATTGAATCATTATAAATCAACAATGGCAGATTATGTTGCAAAAAAGAGAAACAAAACCTCAATATTTTAAGCTGCAATACAAAAGCAAATGATGTAATTTATATGCAAATATGACATGATAAAAAAAATAGACGAAATGATGTTCACAACTGAAGAAAGTTTGTACAAACTAAATAATTTAAAAATACCAAAAAAAAATTTAAATGAAAACATGGTGGAAAATTATAAACTAAATATAATATTTTAAATATTTAAATAATTAAAACAACTAAATTAATAAAACTAAAATGTTAAACTATAAATTAAATACAAGGAGAGAATTATTTGAAAGTTAAATACTTACATAAAAATAATAAACAATTAATAATTAAATTGTGGTAAAAACATAAAACTAACTAAACAAACTTTTGAAATATTTGACCTAACACATCTTTTATAAAACTTGTAAGATAATACAGGAATTACCAAAACAATAAAAAAATAATATAAAATTTGACTTTCATTCTATTTTTATTTTGAAAATATATAATGATTTAGTGGACAAATTGAATGCTTATTTTTTATATTTTAAGTTTCACAATTTTATACAATTATTTCTAACTCTTGGACTAGCTAATTAAATGTATTAATAAACCATTAACCAATTTACACATTACTAAAAAAAGCTTATTCATATTCATATAAATTTTCAAAGCAACCTTTCATTTGCCCAACACAAACTTTATTTGCTTTAATTTCAATTTTATTATTTATGACAATAAAAATCAAATGAAGACACTAATTAAAAATTAGACTTTTTTAATTCTAAAACTATAAATTAAATTGTTAGAATGCCAATTAACCCAAAATGGACAAAAAAAATTCCAAAATTGCCCCTAGACAACATTCTTTTATATATATATATAGATATAGATATGAAAGGGCAAGATCAATTAATTAAAGCAATTAAAAGCTTCGACTCAGTCACATATGCTGAACTGAAATATGGTTTGTTGGTTATTTGTAAACATTAAATAGCTGATGATTATTAATAAAACTAAATAAATGGCTAGTAGCCTAGTAACAGTGTTTTGAATATGAATGTTTCATTAAAAGACCATATATATTGTGAAAATAATGCAAATTTATACCCGATAGTGATTGCGTGCTCTGGTTTATCCTAGCTTGTGCACCTGTGTTTTCATTTCTAATTTAAACCAAACTGAAGCAGTTAAGATACCAATGATGTCTTGTAGAGACAAATTTTGCACAAGAAAAGTTCACCAAACATGAAGAAGTCTCAAGCAGTTAAGTCAAATGAGATTGTTATAAATAAAAGGAACATGCGCATAAGTAGTCATGATCACTCATGAGTAATGTGAGTGCAATTAACACCATGAAAGACAATCATCGATGACTCAAATAGAGCAGTAATATATTTGTGCTAAAGGCAGACAACTATTTTAACCACAATGTCTTGAGTGCATCTTTTAATTTATGTTATTTAAAGAGGGGAAAATACACATTGAATACCACTATAGAGAATATCCATAAATTTGGAATGACCAGAATTCTTTAGTGCAGACTATAACTATTCACAAATTTCTTATTTGATCATCTAAATTATTTAGTTCTAAATTTTAATCCGATCCAATCTAACCCAAATTAAAGTAATTTAGATTGTATTGGTTCTTAGTTTTTATTTTTAAAATATATTTAATAAATCATGAAATATATAATAAATATTAAAAATATTAATTCAATATTACAAATATATGATTTCATAAATTAATTGTTACAAATCTAAAGTTACTATTATTTATTTGAAACTAAATTTTTTCTATACAGTGTCAGCTATTAGCTAACATTCCTAAGTAATATATTACTTATTTACTGGTGCTGTATTTTATTTTTTTGATTTTATCAATTAATTTTATATATTTTAAACATGAAAATCAAAATGTAAAATAAATTTATGATATATATATATATATATATATATATATATATAATGATAAGTTGTAACTTTTATCATATCAAAAAAAAGTTGGAACTTTTAATGAGGTAATTTCATAAATATACATTTTTATACAAATATAAATTAATAATTATTTATTTAATAATGGAAAAATAGAAATAAACATACCTCCTTTTCTCATAAAAAATAGAAATAAATATATGAAAGGTGTACAAAATAGTGTGAAAATATCACAATTAATTTTTATATACAACAGTAATTATATATGTTTATCAATGTTTTATATATCAATAATAATTTTCTCATTTTTTTTCTCACATCACCTTCTTACTTTTATTTTCTTTTTATCCTTCGCTTGTTTTTTTATCATATCTCTTTTTTTTCTTTTCTTTCTCTTTTTATATTTCTCTCCCAATTCTCATCAGATGTTATAGAATTTTTTTTGTTTATATAGTGTGTTGAATTTTTCGGTTTCATTTTTTTGTCTGTAAATACTCAAATTTGTCTTTGACAAAAATTATTGAGATCAATTTGGTTTTAGAAAAATAAAAAATACTAATTTGATCTTTAATAATCTTAAATGTGGATCAGATTACTCTATTTTATGATAATTTTTAGGGTTTAAGGTTTAGGGATTAAAATATCCCTAAAAATTATTATAAAATAATTAATTTGATTCATATTTAAGATTTTTAAAGGCTAAATTAATATTTTTTATTTTTAAAAATTAAATTAGTTTTCAAAATTTTTGTCGAGACAAATTTTGAAATTTGCACCATTTTTTATGTAGTATAATGGATGGATCGATGATTGGCGTCTGTGTCAATCAATTCAGCTAGTTGTTGAGTTGGACAGCCGATCGAGAGGTGCGCCGTCTCTATGTATAGCTTTGGCGGCAATAGACTTTGGTAGCTTTTTGACTTTAGTAGATTTTTCATGCCGAAACCTCTGGTTTTATTTTTTTATTAAAGAAACCTCTTGTTTTATTGATTTAGTGCACATAAATTTTAAATATATTAAATTTATTATACAATAATTTTTTTGTTATGAATAATAATATTCGTATAACTATTGTAAAAAAAAATATAGTATTTGTCTAATTAAATTTTTTCATCGTAAAAATCCATCAAATATTTATATATCACCAAGTCATTCATATTATTTGAAATACATTAGTTATAATAAAATCAACGTCTCCATTTTGTGATAAATTAATGCCCGTGATAGATTTAAGTTAATTTGTGTCGTTTCGGCAATTTGTTTTTTATAATTTAGCAGAAACATATTAATCCCGTCAAAGTTAAAAAAATTATTGTACCAAAAAAAAATTATAAACCTTAACTAATTTATATATTTAATGTTTCATTTGTAATAAATTATTTGTTTCACCCTCCACATATTTTTCTAACACTAATTCAATTCTTTTAATTTAGAATAATCATCTTCTTATTTCATTCCGGTAATATTTGAAAAATTAATTCTTAATAAATCAATAATTTTGATATAAAATAATAATTTGAAAAATTATTGATTTAATCATGTTTACTTCTTAAAAACTAAAACTATCTATTCACATACAATTATTTAAAAAAAATTACCAACTAATTTTTATTTTTTTACTCAAACAAGATCAACTCATTTTATTGCAAATAACATTCTGAATACAATAAGGAACATAATGAAAATCGGTGCGAGTAGCTAGAAGTAGACGCTCTTGCCAATACATGAATAATATTATTAGCTTGTCGCTTAGTAAAAACAACCTGAAAATTGTTATAACTAGGTAAAATGGTTCGACATTCCTCAATCAACGAACCATATTCAGTTTTATTAGATTTAACTTTGTGCACATCCTGAACCACTTGCTTGCAATCCAACTCAAAATGAAACTTATATAACCCGATGAGAGCATCTATTTAAGAGCTTGTAACAAGGCTCGTGCCTCACCTTTAGCCGCAGTCATCACCGTAGTCATCCATTTCATTGACTGAACCAGCTAATTCTTATTCAAGCATAAAAAAGTAAAGTTATAACTAAATATAAATAGTAATCAAAAAAATAAATATAATATTCCATCAAAAGAACTAAATACGAATAAATATAAATAAATAAATAACGGCGATGAAGCACGTGTGACTCACCCTAAAACGAAATTTTGGTCTTAAAAAGTGGTAGCTTGGCCTGCTTAAACTCGCCCTAAAACGGCCCAAAATAGTAGGCTGACCCACCCAAAATACATAAAAACATTAAAAAGAAAATTAGTTAAAAAACAAAATAAAAAAGATATATTAACCCAACGGATTGGCGGGCCGGGTTATGCGGGGTGATGGGCTATTATACCCCGCCCCGCCCCATTTTGCAACCCCTAGAGGCTATGGATATAGTGAAAATTACCACAACATGTAGGATAATTCGTCGTTTAATGAGTATGAACACTTATACCAAGAAAATGAGTATGAACATGAATATGAATAATTAGTTAATTACTTGCAAACAAGGATGAACCCAACTTATGTAAATTTGGGCATTTGACTCCACTAAGTTTTGGATAAACTAACTATCTAATCGTATATTATATGCTATATATTACAAGAGTATTGCTCCAGAGCTTTATATATAAGAATATAGCTCACACAACATAAATTTTTGGATCTGTCATTGCTTGTAAAATTTAACGAGTATGAGTGCATGTATGGGTACCCACCCCGTTCCATACTCACGCTTTATTTGTTTACTCACACACACACACACACACACACACACACACATATATATATATATATGTATAATATTAAATTAAAAATAAAGTAAATTTAAATCAAATATTAATCAATACTTACAAGCTTTTATCAATTTATTATTCTGGAATTTTATTGTAATATTTACTAAATATTATAATATTATGAGTATTATGTAATAAATTTATAATATTATATTATATTTTGATTTAGTTAAGTAGTTGGTTAATTGTAATGTTTTATATATGACTAGGTTTGAAAGATTTTTTATGGCCAATTTCTCGAAGTTTGTTATACTTGTTTTCCCTTCATTTATTTAAAAATACTTGTTTTCAATTTCTCCTTATATAAATCTGTAACAGGGCTGAATTGATAAAAAAATCAAATGGTAGTTACTTTCCTGAGGGGGTATTTTGTGTGTGTTTGTTTGTTGTGCGTTGTTTTCCAACATTAGAGTTAATGTTTAAATTACGTAATGGCTCACATTGGAAGTTCTTGAAATTGTTCAGAAACTCTGCAAATCGTTCACTCAATTACTGTTGGCAGTATAATACCTTCATTCAAATTATGTTTTACATCGTGACCTAAAGGTATACTCAAATGAAACAAACTATATGGCCTACACTACTTGTCTTCTATCTGAAATATATTGAGTCTGATTTTTTTTACTCTACTGGTAGCAACATCCAAGGGCCTCCTCATCCTATGAGAGATAACTATTAAGGCTAGCACCGAGATGTCATGGCTGGCAACATCAAAGGGCTGTCTTTTTTTTATTATTAAAACAATAACGTTAGCCACGGTTAAAAAGTGGCTAAATGATTTTTTGACCACGGCTAAATTATCTTTTAAATCGGTTATAACTTATAACCGATTTAAAAAGAGATTTTCCATATAACCACTTTAAAAAGTCGCTTTAAATCGGTTTTGAATATAACCGATTTAAAAAATTATTTTTTTTTGAAAATATGTGTTAAAAAGTCCTGACATACTATATCGGCAGTATATAAATCGGTTTCGAAACCGATTTAAAAGGGTCATTTTAACCGATTTAAAATATATTTTCTGCACTAGTGAGTGCTCGTCTTAACTTCGATTCTTCCTTGGAACAGTAGGTAAACCTTCTTTACCTCACTGATTTCATGGTTATTGAGTTATTTAAGGGTTATTTTTGAATTCTTTGAATTAATCAAATTTGGTTTTGATCCCTGTCAGTGTTTTCAGCTCCGTAACCACGAGAAGTTTACCCAACAACTTGGAATTGTATTCGAGCTCGTGATTTTAGTGGTAATGGTGTTTCCTTGGTTCTGTTTCCCCACATTATCAACTGGCTATTAATTTTAATAGGTCATTTTCATGTTGTTAAACAAATTTTTGTCCTTGTTAGCAGTTTCGGTAACTGCACACACCCGGAAGTTCCTGAGTGTTTCGAGTTCACTTATGAACATTTTGAAGTGTTGGTAAAACCCTTTTTACACCTCCGTTTCGTGATGCTACTGACCTTTCCTCGACTGTTCGTTTTGGTCCCTTATTATAATCATGCGTTGTTTTGATCTTCATTAGCAGTTTCAGTGTTGTGCTTATATCTGGGACCTTGAATATCACTTTTGATCATTCTAATAGTGATAAGGACCTTAGCAATGATTCTTACCTCTTGTCTTAATAAGGTTTAAGCATTCTTTACTCGTCCCTAAAATTTGTTATGTTGTCGTATTTGCGCTATACGCAACTCAGTAAACACACGGGCACATCTGACGGTTTACGAGATTGTTTGGGGACTTATAAAGATAAGGGCAGCAACCTCGACCTTTGAGCTTGTAGATCTAAACCTTTGCTAAGGTGTGGGAAATCGACTAACACTTCAGGGAGGCAAGAGGTACTTTTAGAGTTTAATGTGATTTAGGGGATCACAACTCTTTGCCACTCCGAGCTACAATACTTAAGTCAACCTAGGATGTTCTTTGGGAATCATACTAGAATGAATTAAGTGTTGAGAGTTCAAGATTAATGATGTTTGGCATACTTGTTGATTTATTGATATGGTGTTTGTTCGATTGAACAACGTGATGTGATTATCTGAATAATATGCTTGGATATGATACATGTTATGCTTGATATGATGGTCTATAAAACATGTCTTGATTGATGATCCATTGGCATATATATTGCTTGTTTGGCTGGTATGAATCAAGTATTTGACCACATAATATGAGACGGATTGTCTGATTACGTAGTAATCGAGATAATATTCTAGAGAATGTGAGGTCAGAATACTAGGCTTATAGGTCAAAACTTGAGAATTAGAATGGATGCATCAGGACATAACATGCACTTTCACTTTCTTTAGTAAGTAAGGTTCAACATCATTCTTCCTCGAAGAGGTTTACACTCTTCCGGATGGTATGCAGAATCACTCTCTGTGTATAGAGAACCTCATAACTAGAGGGATTCCCACCCGAAACACCGATTAAATTCCATGAATGGAAGTCTCATTGAACGAGGTTCCTTGTACAACACTCTCAGAAAG
This sequence comes from Calophaca sinica, assembly GCA_037113605.1. Classification (NCBI taxonomy): domain Eukaryota; kingdom Viridiplantae; phylum Streptophyta; class Magnoliopsida; order Fabales; family Fabaceae; genus Calophaca; species Calophaca sinica. The sequence continues at coordinate 74,622,641 of CM073737.1, read as the reverse complement.
GGATGGTGGAAGCAACTCTTCTGAGGGACGGGGACGCATTTACTATTAATAGCCTGATGATCAAAGACTAGTTCATGACCAGTCCAGCCTGCAGGGGACACCTTCTGAGGCCGACGGTAACGAAGAATAGCTTCAGAGTCCGAAAAGTAAGGAAGGGATCACATTGACAGTGACCCTCCCTAAGAGTGAGTATGCAATCAAAGACTTGGCCAACATGCATGTAGACATATAATTAGGTTGTGATCCTAGAGTGGAACTCTAAAGATGATTGAGATTGATTGTGTAATGCCCTAAATTGATAATAGTTGCTCTAATATCCCTGTTTATGACGTTTAGAAGATTTATCCCTTCTACCTTATGTACATTTATTCGTGGTAATGTGGGTTTAGTCGTCCCAAACACTCCCATCATGCTAGGAGTTGTGTCAAATTATCCTGAGATTAGCTATGTTGAGAGCCCAGATGGCTAGGGTTGAAGCGCTCAGGTGTCTTAGCGAAAGGAGGATGAGTAACGCACCCATAATGCACGTTTATGAGAGCAGGATGAAGCCAAAAGAGCAAGTAGGAGACTCAAGGTTACTCCATCGAATAATTTTCAGCATGTCAGTGTTAGGAAGTTGGTTTAAGGAAGGCCAGTCAATCATGTATATAGGTCCTGTTGTTGAATGTATGGGGTGACCAGGTCTACAGTCATGCCCTGTTATGTATTTTGAGCCTTGTCTCAAATGTAGGTGTTTATATTGTACATATGTAACCATGCTTTAATCTATGTAAAAAGCAATTATGTGTGTTATATATTGTTTTGTTAAAAGTTTTAATTCTCTGTATTTACTTAAGTAAGAATCCAGGATTAAGGTTTAAGTAAATGTGACGTCGAGAGTGTTAACACACCAAATTGTCTACTTTTATAGGGTATTTTTAGTACTTAATTATATCATTTTGTGCTATTTAAAGTATAAAAGTACTTACTTATGTACTATTTTGCATAATTATCATAAATACATCATTCAGAGCAAAAGATATGAGAATGGATCAAAAACTGGCAAGTTTTGGAGATTTTTAGCATTTTTGGACGAGTGATACGACCTGACAGTCAGTCAGTACGGCCGTACCTATATCAAAGAAGCAGTAGGGGCGCACCCCCTTGGTCAGTACAGCCTAGCGCCGATGAGAAAGTTCCGTACGGCCGTACCTAAGGTAGTACAACCGTACACAGTTGATGTCAGGGAGTGCAGAGTGCATAAGTACGGGCCAACGTCGCAATTAAAGTCTGGTACGACCGTGTATATATTTGGTACGACTGTACCCAAGCCCAGAACGCATAGATTTGAAGTCAGTTCACCTAGTGCACCTCAAATCCTATAAATAGCCAATCTTAGCTCTCTTTCAGGAGAGCTGGAGGTTGGGGGTCTCTTGACCACTCTTGCCTCTCATCTTTTCTTTTCTTTTATGATTTATTCTTTCGATCTTTGTTATTCTATATTATTGAGAAATATTATGAGTAGCTAAATCCATCACTAGGGGTGATGGGGGGATCTTTTACTATGTCTTTGATATTTGTTTAACTGTTATTATGAGGTTTTTTTATTATCTTATTGAATGTGTTGATCTTAGCATGCTTAATCCCATATGATCTGGCTAATTCTTAATAAATTAGTTAATTGGAGGCGATCGTACCATAATTAGTTAATAGAACTCTAGGAATAACAGAACTCGCGTTTTATGCCCAGTCAAGGTATTTGCTTGTTTCCAATCGGTTATTAGATTAACAAACTCACATGTTTTTAATGTTCGTTCCTTTAATTACCTTTCTGTACCAAACAGAGTAGTTATTTAGGAAGAAGACTATTAACTGGGTAGTTATTAGTAATTTTAGAGTGGGTGGTTGGCATTCGAATAGGAATCATATCTCATAATAATTGGTTAACAAATTCAAGGACTACGTATTAGTGAACCCGATTCCCCTAGGCTTTCGTTACTTGATCTATATTCTAATATTCTTGCAATATTGCTTTATTTTCACTATTAAAATCCAATTATTTTACTCTCAAAACCGTTACTTTCGTTTGTCTAAATAATAAATGATCTTTTTTAATTTAGTGCTCGCACATTCTCTGTGGATTCGATATTCAGAGTCTTAAATACTCCACTATATTACGAGTTACGATCAGCTGCACTTGTCTGAGAGTTTTTGGTGTCGTTGCCGGGGAATGTTTTAGCGATACTAGACTAACGAGATTCTTGTTACTTTAGACATTTTTTTATTTGTATCATTATCATTATTATTAGTATTATTATTATTATTATTATATTTATTATTATTGTTCTTAATTGTTATTATTGTTTTTATTGTTTTTGTTATTATTATTTATTATCATAAAAAAAATTCTCGGTTGTTTAGTATTATTATTATTATTATTAGTTAAAAAAAGAGTCAGGATCCATTGACACCAGGTGTCAAACTTAGCAGACTTACATCTTCAATAACTCTTTGTAGAAGGCTAATTTAATCAATCAAACCGTTAAATCATCTTATATTATCATGTTAATCATGTATGCAAAATTTCAAACAATTCAGGCATTCATTGGTATATGTTTTAGTAATAGATATTTATATATATTTTAAATAGCGTATTATTCGTTAAAATAAAATGATGCGACGGAGTATCGAATAGTTTTCAAATTTTGTAAAATTTTATAAACTTGATCTACTTAACAAGAACTTTCAATTCAACGGTTAGATTGATTAAATATGCCTTCTATAAAGAGTTATTGAAATTGTAAGTATGCTAAGTTTGACACCTGGTGTCAACGGATCCTGACTCAAAAAAAAATAGTAGATAGAGTTATTTGTTTTATTTTAAATTTTTGTTTAGTTGTTTAGATTTAAGATCTAGATTTACATTCAAAAATCCAAAAAGATTTTCCTTTTATCTCTTTATCTAGATTTTAAATTTTTGTTTTGTTGTTTTATTTTATCTCTTTATCCATTTGTTTAGATCTTATCTTATTTTGTTTTATCTTATTCTATTTTGTTTTGTTTAAATTTGATATCAAAAATCCAAAAAGATTTTCCTCTTTTTTATATATTTATCCTGATCTTTCTTTTTCTTATCTTATTTTGAATCTGAGATTAGATATAGATAGATTTTAAATTTGAATTCAAGAAACGATTTAATAAGGATTGGATTAGGATAATATTATCTTATTTTATTTTGTTTTGATTTTATTGGACTTTAATTCTATTCTATTCTAACTTTCCTTATTTTGTTTGATTTTTTTTAGACTTTGATTCCTTTTTATTTTAACTTGATACTTTGTTCCAACTTACCTATTTTATTTTGATTTTTATTTCGACCTACCTTATTTTATTATACAAAAAAAATGAGAATTATTATTATTATTATTATTATTATTATTATTATTATTATTAAAAAAAATTCTCATGGGTCTTTTCATTTTTTGTGAGTATTGTGATTATTTTGTAGGACATGCAGACAACTGTTGGGCTGACACACAGAGAAAATTATACGAGCAACTCTTGGGGAAGGCAGAATCGAAGAGGAGATTTTTACTGGCCATCTAAAGAGTAAGAACTTAAGAAGCAAGAACTTGAGGAGCAAGAGCCAGAACTTGAGGGGCCAAAGAGCAAATTTATCCAGTGGACTGATGAAGGATTCAAGTCGCTAGAAAGAACATTGAATCAATATAAAGAAGAACAATAATGCCTGAAAAGTCAGCTTTCTACTTTGGTAACATTAGTGACTCAACAAGCTTCAAAATCACCACCCACTCAAGTTGAGCCCAATCCTAAGGAGGAATACGAAGTCATCGTCCATGAGAGTGATGAAGAGCTAATTTAAGAACTAACCATGGAGGATATTTTGACTAAATTTGAGAAAAAACCTGGTGACCAATTTGATGTTTTCGAAATTCCTATGGAATCTTTGGAAAGTCAGGATTATGCTCTAGCAACATTGATAACTCAAAGGGAACAAGACACCTTGCCCAATCAAGTTGAGTTTAATATAACGGAAGAAGATGAAGCCATTATTATTGAAAATGCTGAGGAATTCATTGAAGAGTCTGAGTCAGAGTCTATGCATAAAGAACAGCCATTACCAGAAACGATTGAAACTCCTACTGAAGTGAGTCAAGTTGAAAGCTCCTACTGGAGGGAGCAGTTATGAAGAAAACAAGGAAGACCCCATGATTCTTGATTTTGAGCAAAAAGAGAAAGTCCCAATTAATTTGAGACAAACTCTTTTGGCCAAAATAGGTGAAGCAGTCATTGAAGTTCAAAAGGGAAAGGTAACTATAATCAGTGGTAAGGAAGATGATGTTTTAAAAGTTTTAAATTCTACTAAAAATGCAAGTTCTTTTACTCTTTCCTATTTTACTAGTGACGTGGTTGCTTTCAACGGCTTCGATGATTTAAGAGTGCAGAAACCTTTAAAAGAAATTACTAATCTGCAGGATCCTAGCATATTGGTGGGTGGTGAAGAAATAAAAATTTCACAATATTTTGAAATTAATCCACCACTTGGCAAAAGAAAGAATAACCTAAACCACATGGTTAAGAAGTGGAGAAGGGAAAATGCAATGAATGCAAAATTCAATCTTAGAGAGCCGCCTGGTTGACCACTTTTAAGAAAATCGCCAGACACACGACGTTAAACAAGCATTTTGCAGTTCACCAAAAAAAACAAGCGCTTTGCAAGAGGCAACTTGTGGTATTTAATTTTATGCTATTTAATTTAATTCTATTTATTTTTATATTATTAATAGTTTATTATGATTTACAGTTTCTACAGGGGTAATGCAAGGCAACAACAATAATTGAATCACTCCTCCGCAATTTGCTCGTGAAATTATTTAGAGAGGAGTACCTTTTCACCTTAATTTATTTTTAGCACATATTAAATTGCATATAATTTTTATTGCTTATTTTATAACTGTTAGCAGTGAGGACACTGCTAAAAATAAGTGTGGGGAGGGAACTATAACTATAATTACTTGGCTATGCTTATAATTATTAAATTATGGAAAATTTGATATTTTTCTGATTTAGGGGCTATTTTTAAAAAAATTTCTGACAACTTGTGATTGAAATGAGATTGTTGCTAGTGTTAGAATTTGTTGATAATTAGCATTGAAGTTTATGAGTTTTAACTTGTCTATGTAAACCACTAAATGTGATATTTGAGCCTAAATAAGAGGCCACTTCATAATTTTTACATCTTTTCATTGATTGAGTGATATTTTCTCATGTTGTACATTCTAGAACTTTTATTGAGACCATTACAAAGCGAATAAAAATTTACTTTCATGTGAATTTGGTAGGGGCAATTTTAGGAATTTTCCAGGCCTACTTCAATTTTGGAAATATTTTACCACTAGTTGCCCATTTTTGTGCTTATATTATACTTCTTTGGTACCTTTTCATTGTTATTAACTATTATTTTTATTATTGAGGTAACCTTGAAAAATAATTTTATTAGAGCAATTAGTGGCAAAAATCAAAAGGATAATGTTAGAAATCCCTCAGGAAAGCATATAAAAGAAAGACTTAGTAGTTATTTTCCCCTCCTAGAATTATTAAATTGTTTATTTGTTGCATAAAAGGAGGAAAGGAAAGAAAAGGAAAAAAAAGGAAAAAACGAAAAAGAATAGAAAAAATGTGTTATTTCCTTCAAGGAATAAAAAGAGAAAAATGATGAATATTAGAGGGATTCTTGCCTGCTCTTTATAGTTAAAAAGAAAAAGGTTACTTATTTTGTTGATTTGATTCTGACCCTTTGTATAACATTTTCTTTCTTTTTATCTCATCTAACATTATTACCTTGGCCCCATCACAACCCATGAAAGACCATTTTTCCTCTTTTGCATGATACGTGGATTTTTATAGTAGAGTTTTGGTCAATGTACAAGCCTATGGCAATTCACTTCTTTGGAAAAATTTGAGTGTTAATGACTGCACCTTTAAACAATTTGAGAGTGGTGAGAAGAGTGACTTATAAATCACAGACTTTGTGAGCTTGTTGAACTTACATCTCTAATTGGGCATTCCATTACTTTGCACTTCTTATGATATTACTCTGTTGTCATGTATCTCATTTATGCCCTTAGTCAGTAAATTCAATTTTTCTTATAATTATCCAAGTAGTTTGCTTGAGGACAAGCAAAGCTTAAGTGTGGGGATATGTTAACACACCAAATTGTCTACTTTTATAGGGTATTTTTAGTACTTAATTATATCATTTTGTGCTATTTATAAAAGTACTTACTTATGTCCTCTTTTGCAGAATTATCATAAAGACATCATCAGAGCAAAAGATATGAGAATAGATCAAAAACTGACAAGTTTTGGAGATTTTTAGTACTTTTGGACGAGCAGTACAGCCTGACAGTCAATTAGTACAGCCGTACCTATATCAAAGAAGTAGTATAGGCGTACCCCTTTGGTCAGTACAGCTTGGCGCCGATGAGAAAGTTCAGTACGACCGTACCTAAGTTAGTACGACCGTACACAGTTGATGTCAGGGAGTGCAAAGGGCACAAATACAGGCCAGCGTCGCAATTAAAGTCCGATACAGCCGTGTATATATTTGGTACGGCCGTACCCAAGCCCATAATGCACAGATTTGACCTAGTACGCGTCAAAGCCTATAAATAGGCAATCTTAGCTCTCTTTCAGGAGAGCTGGAGGTTGGGGTCTTTTGACCACTGATCTTGGCTCTTGCCTCTCATCTTTTCTTTTCATTTATGATTTCTTCTTTGGATCTTTATTATTCTATATTATTGAGAAATACTATGAGTAGTTAAATCCATCACTAGGGGTGATGGGGGATCTCTTATTATGTCTTTGATATTTGTTTAATTGTTATTATGAGTTTTCTTATTATCTTATTGAATGTGTTGTTCTTAGTTAATTGGAGGCGACCGTACAACAATTAGTTAATGGAACTCTAGGAATAACAGAACTCGCGTTTTATGCCCGGTCAAGGTATTTGCTTGTTTCCAATCGGTTATTAGATTAACAAACTCACCTGTTCTTAATGCTCTTTCCTTTAATTACCTTTCTGGACCAAACGAAGTAGTTATTTAGGAAGAAGACTATTAACTGGGTAGTTATTAGTAATTTTAGAGTGGGTGGTTGGCATTCGCATAGGAATCACATCTCATAAAAGTTGGTTAACAAATTCAAGGACTACGTATTAGTGAACCTGATTCCCCTAGGCTTTCTTTACTTGATCTATATTCTATTCTTGCGATATTGCTTTGTTTTCACTATTACAATTCAATTGTTTTACTCTCAAAACCGTTACTTTCGTTCATCTAAATAATAAAGGATCTCTATTAATTTAGTACTCATGCATTCTCTGTGGGTTCGACATTCGAAGTCTTAAGTATACTCCACTTTATTACGAGTTACATGTGCACTTGTCTAAGCCACAACAGAGGGGCGTTACATTTGGGTGCGCTCATGGAGGACCAAATTTGCAGCTATGTGGAGAACGCTTTGGTTATCACAGTATAGAGTTGGAATACGAGAACGAAAGGCATGTAAATCATCTAGGAGATAGAGTATCCATTGTAATTCACATGTAGCAGAAGCTAAATCTCTATACTGGGCTTCATAAGAGGAACGAGCATCAGTCACTTGTTTCTTTAACTTCCAGCTAAGAAGGGATTATCCAATGAAGAAGCAGTATCCAGAAACTAATCTGCGAGTATCTGGACAAGTGCCCCAATCAGCATTGCTAAAACCAAACAATTGGAGTGCAGAGGATATGGGAAAGAATAAGCTCTTAGAATTTGGGTTCAGGCATAACTCAACCCCAAAAGCTAGCTCATGAGGTCTAACACACCCGCTTCACGCCCAGGAATAGACATCTAGAGCGTGAAGTTTTTGCAGGACTAAACATCTGCGGGTGGCCCAACGGATCTCGATAGGCTCTGATTCCATCTTAGAATTTGAGTTTGGGCCTAACTCAACCCCAAAAGCTAGTTCATGAGGTCTAACACACCCCACTCACGCCCAGGAATAGACATTTGGAGCGTGAAGTTTGCAGAACTGAACATTTGCGGGTGGCCCAACGGATCTCGATAGGCTTTGATATCATCTTAGAATTTGGGTTTGGGTCTAACTCAACCCCAAAAGCTAGCTCACGGGATGAGGGTTGCCCCCCACTTATAACCACTATTGAGGCCATATCACTATCCAATGTGAGACTCTAACACCCCCTCACGCCCAGGAATAGATATCTGGAGTGTGAAGTTTGCAGGATTGAACATCTGCTGGTAGCCCAACGGATCACAATAAATTTAACATAAGCTGCGACACGAGGGACCCTTTAAGTATTGAAGAACACAGATAACAGCTTTGAAATACACCTTAGTTGGTCTTGCCATAAACTGACTCAATTGTTGGATGGCAAAGGTTATATTAGGACGCATAGTAGTCAAATAAAGCAAATAACCGATCAACCTTCTATACCCAACAACATCACTATAGAGTGGACCACCATTATTCAGTAATCGCAAAGTAGACTTAATTGGTGTAGAAATCGGTTTACACCGCAATAAACCAATGACATAAAGTAAATCAATGCAATATTTGCGTTGACAAAGAGATATCCAACAATGAGATTGAGCAACTTCAAGGCCTAGGAAATATTTCATTGGACCAATATCCTTGATGCCAAAAGAAGATTACAGAGTGGCCTTAATGCGTTGAAACTCAGAAAAATTATTGCCAACAATGATTATATCATCTACATATATCACTAGAGTAGTAAAAGAACCTTCCTTCTACTTCATGAACAAATATGGTATGAGACAACTTTCTTGTAACCACATGAAGTCAATACTGAGAGGAGTTTTTTTATGCCACTGCCTACTCGCTTGTTTAAGGCCACAAATCAATTTTATGAGTTTGCATACATAGGGACATATAGACATTCATGGAGGTCTCCATGAAGGAATGCATTGTCTATGTTAAGTTGGTGGAGATGCCACTTGTAAATGGCTGCCAATGCCAAGAGAATACACACAGTGGTAATCTTACCCACGGAAGAAAACGTTTCTAAATAGTCCAAACCTTCCATTTGATTATAGTCTGTAACCATTAGGCAGGTTTTGTAACGATCAATAGAACCACATGGTTTCCTTTTGATCTTAAACACCCATTTGTTTCCAATTAGAACCACACCATGTGGTAAATCAACAAGCTTCCAATTGTTGTTGGATTTGAGAGCTCCAAGTTCGACATTCATGGCTTTGTTCTAACAGTCAAATTGATTAGCTTCCACATAAGACTTTGGTTCGGTTGCAATGTATATGTTCATTGAAAATGCAGTGGGATGTAGATAAATTTAAAATTTATATTTTATCATTTGGTTCTTAAGAATTTGATTTTAATAATCTAATTTTAATGCATCTTGCACTAATTAATGTGATTAAATTTTGACTAAACTTTTATTATAATCATTTAAAATTCAATTATCATTATTTTTAAGATATAAAAATATAGCTTAATTCATTATTTATTATCTAGCGTCACTAAGATAATATTTTAAAATTTTATCATGTAAGTATTTAACAATTTTAATTTTTTATAATGGAAAAGAGATTTAGTAAGGGTATTTTCGCTAATTTCACACAAAAATAATAGCTGAGGGATATAAGTACGTTATATTAGATTACAAGTTCTTATAAAGTAAATATCAATTTTATGAATATATATGATGACAAAATTAAAACATACTCCATCTGTTAAATAAAAAAAGGTGGTACCAACACGGGTTGAGTCTAGTAGAAGGGGTTAGTCTCCTATAACGTGGCGAACCAAGGTTCGAATTCTTGTTAGGAGAGGTACCCACATTTAGTGTCCGATACGCCTCGAACAGGATTGCCTCTGTTGGAGGATACCTGTGGGAAACCAAAAAAATAAAAAATAAAAAAAGGTAGTGAAAAAACAAAAACAAAAAAAGTTGTACATATGTTTTTTTTTGGTACACAAAAATTGTACATATCTAAAAAGGGGAAAAACTAAAATGCACCTGGGCTGAAGCCTGTATGTTTGAGCCAATATTTTTGCTTTTCGGAGTGTAATTCACTATCAAGAAAATTCGTAGTGGGAAAATTATAAATACAGAAAGGGAAAGAAAATCGAGGAGCTTCACAATTGTTGTTTCCTTACATGCAAAGATTGTTTATTTCCAATATTTGCATATATTTGGGAAGGGTTGGAACTTGGAATTATCCGTTGATTTCTAATATGCTCACGTTTTTAATTTATTTTTATTTTTAACAGTGACAGCACAATCAAGACATTATAAGAGCCAGCTAACTTGGACAAATTCCAGCCGTTGCGTCTTGTCTCACCAAAAATATATGCTTAGTGAACATTTTTGAAAAAGTATGAATTTAAAATGTTTTCCATTTTTACGGCTATAAATTAGAAGTTGAATCACCCCAATAATATTTTAGGTATCTTTTCTTAAATATCCAATTTTTTTTTAATCGTGATTGATTGATATTACGGTACCACATTTGAGATGGTACATATAATCTTCTTGGGACTGCGATTGTCTGTAGTCACAACAGGTGCAGTTAGGCGATCTCGAACGGCTCAAAAAATACTACACTTTTTTTAATTTTAAAAAATATAAAATACCGATCTTAAATTTGAACCGCCCGATTTCAATCGAACGATCGATGTCACTAACTGCACAAGCGACTGCAGTCAAATGCGATCCGGTGATCCAATCGATTTGTAATTTCCATTTTTTGCCTGTTTTGACATCCAAAATGTGAACCTTTTATTCTTATTCAAATTTGAGACCCAATGATATATACTTATAATTATTTTTCCTTTCTTTTCTTTTTTAGTATACCAAATCCTTTTTATGACAAACAATTTTTCTTCTTTAGTAAAACAAATAATCAATATTAGAAGAATAAACAAAACAAATATTGCTCATTCTCCTTTGTAATTGATAACTTATTTCTTTCAAAATTTAGGTTTAGTTTGGAAAATATTTAACTTTTACAAAGAATTATAAAAATATTATTTTATTTTATAATATTCACACAAAAATAATGAAGATAGTAAAATAAGTGTTTTCTCTATTACCTATATAAATATGTAAACATAATAAATGAATTTAAAAATTAAATATTATTATTATTATAATAATAACATTACAGATAAAAAATTAAACAAGTCAAATTTTTATCTTTAATTTCATGTTTGTCAGTTTGCTCATTATTTGAAATGTACTATTAGTTATTTATTAATAATTATATAATAATGTACATTCTTATTTTTTTTGATATAAATAACGTACATTCTCATTAAAACATTTTTTTTGACATGTATATGGTTAACTGCTATATATATATATATATATATATATATATATATATATATATATATATATATATATATATATATATATATATATACACGAGGAGTGATCAAATTACACCCGAAGAGTTATACCAGCAGTTACACTCATTCAATAACATCCTATCGGATAAATATTTTTTAAAATCAACCGTTGGATTGAAAGTTACAATCATATAAATAATATCTGTAAATTTTAACATTAACCTGTAATCATTTGCTATGTCATCAAGAAAAGATATAACAAGATATGATCGTTAATCTTGACGCATCTTGATGGCATAGCAAATGATTACAAGTTAATGTTAAAATTTATATATATGTTCTATATGATTGTAACTTTCAATCCAACAGTTGAAAAATATTTATCCGATAATATGTTATTGAATGAGTGTAACTCTTCGAGTGTAACTCTTCGGGTATATATATATATATATATTCAAAAATTTATATCGCAGACGTTATAAATTGTTACTTTAAAGGCTGATAGAGTAATCATGTTATTTTTTTCAATTGTCTGTTCATATTTTTTATTAATTACCAACAGCTGTAATTTTTTAATAATTATTCTCAATTAATAAATTTTAATAGACATAGAAAGAGTGTAAATTGTATTCACTGAGGACGAAAAAGATTGTGTACGTTATCCAAAAGATTGTGTCCATTATCCTTTAGAAATATTTTACTACCATATTAGAATTTTTTTTGTTGAGAAATTTGACTATTTTGCTATATTAGAATTTGACTACTAACAAAAAAGAAAAGATTTTAGATGCTTTCAAATGAGAAAGTTTTTTATTTTATTTTACACCAAAAAGCATTACTTTTATCACGCGAGTCATTACTTTTTTACTTAAATAATATTTTCGATATGAAACAAAATATTATAAAAAATTGGATGAAATTAATTTTATATCTTCAACGTGATTGTATTGACCGAAAATGCAATTATTCGTTGTCGTTTTTTTTTCGAGCAAAATTATTCGTGGTCTTTTCAAAACATAAATTTAGATTTTAAAATCAAAGTAGTATTTATCTTTTTTTTTATTGACTCAAAATTAAAGTGGTATTTATCTTTTAAACATCACAACTTAATAATCAAGAGACGGGCTTATATAAATGTAATTGTAATGAACTCAAGCACAAATTCAAATATATTATTGAACAACTCATGTTTCTTTTTTGACAAGAATAATTCATGTTAAAATTTTCAAGTAACTTAATACTTATCTTGATGAGTATTTTCCTGAAAATTTTGAAGTACTTCTTTAAAGGTTCTACGTGTTCATATATTAAAAGAGATAATTAAAATGGTTTATTTAACTACAATTCATTAGAACTTGAGTTAATTAAATAAATAAGATAAATTACAATTAAAAGTTTCAATATTTTGTTTCGATGGATATCTAAAGGTTTCCTCCTTCGGAGGTCGTCTTGTCGGGGGTTTGTACTAATTCACTTCATCTCCATAGGTGAATTTGTTTTTTTACGGTATTCGAACGCGAGACTTTCCACTTAGGACTATCCATGTATACTTTCACCACTTTAGACCAAGCGTGGTGCTACTAAGTCAACCCACGTCATAGCTTTTAATTTAAATTGTCAATATTTCTTTTGGATAAATACCTAAAAGTTTCCTCATTCGGAAATAATTCTGTCAGGATTTGTACTAATTCACTCCCTCCAGGCAAGTGGATTTATTTTTTTACGGTATTTGAACGCCAGACTTCCCACTTAGGAATATCCGTGTAAACATTCACCCACGTCAGACATAGTATAGTGCCACTAAGTCAACTGATGTCGTCATAGCTTTTCATTTAAAGTGTCAAATTTTTTTTTTGGAAGAATACCTAAAAGTTTCCTCCTTCAGATGTAGTCTTACCTGGATTTGTACTAATTCACTCCCTCCCTATAGGTGCATTTGTTTTTTTTGCGATATTCGAACGAGAGACTTCCCACTTAAAGATATCAATGTATACATTCACTCAATCCACACCTAATGCAATGCCACTAAGTCAACCAACGTCATAGCTTTAATAATAATTATAATATTAATAATAATAATAATAATAATAATAATTATTATTATTATTATTATTATTATTATTTATTGAATTAATGCCTTATTTTGTCAATCTTGTCCAAGGACAAAAAATTCAATTGAGAACGGGTAGAAAATTTTTACCACAAAACCTTGCATGTGTCACTCATTGCTAAATTTGAGAATCAAAGAAAGTGCCACTCTTTGGAGGATCCTCGCAATTCCTTAACTCCCCCAATAGGACACCAAAGTTTGACTTTTTATCACACATTGCAACGTGTGTGTGTGAACTTAGTATGCAAAAATTAAGAGGGAGAGAGAGAGAGAGAGTTAAGGCTTAAAAACATAAATGAAGAGAGAGAAACAAAAGCCAAGGCTATTTATGTCATTTCAACCACTTGCCGGCGGTTCACCGGCGACCACCAAAAACCGGCGAGTTCATTTAAGTCTCAATGGGGGGCAACCCTGGTGGCTGTACCAGTACCACTCTACCACTACCACCTTTAGTGAGAGAAAATGAAGAGAGAGAAAGTATAGTGTATAGTGTATAGTGTAGTGTAGTATAGTGAGAGAGTATTAGATAGAATAGATAGCACCTTAAAGTCTCTTCCTTTTCTTTCTATCTCCGCGTTCTCTTAGAAAGCCAATGCTTTAAAAGCCCCTTCCATCAGTTACGCTTTCTATTCACCCTTTGACACACTCATTCACATATATAAATTTAAACGCTTCTAATACATTTGAGTGTGACATTCATTCATTCCTAGCACACAACACAAGGGTGCAATAGAGAGAGAGATTGTGGTGGTGGTGGTAGTAATAGTGGTGAGTGGCTAGTTTTTCTCTCATGGTTTCTTTGAATTATCATCATGATTCTTCATATCATATCATATATATCTTCTTCCATTGATCTTTCCTTTCCTCATAAGATTTGCCATAACTCACTCTCTCTGATCACTCCCCCAAAATCATGCCACTATCTTTGATGTCATAGCCGTTTCAGAATTTGTAATCAATAAATTATTTTGTTAATTATTGCTCTTTTTATTGTTGTTATTTTTATATGTTATCATCATCATCATCACTATTTGCTTCTCAAAAACAAAAACAACACACACTCACACAAACACAGCATGGTTTATTGTTTCATATAGCCATACCCCAAAAACCAAATCACATTCATTCATTTTTCAGCACCAAAAAGTTTTCTTCTTTTGCTATTTCCACCGTCCAAACTCACTATTTTTTTCCCTTCATTTTTCTCAATGGTTTTTTCACTGAGAAGGTGAAGAAGGTGGTGATCAAGAGAGAGTAATGGAGTATGGAAGTGGAGGAAGTGGGTCCCCTGGGGACCACCATCATCACCAACATGATGGTTCTGATTCTCAGAGGAGAAAGAAACGTTACCACCGTCACACTGCTAACCAGATTCAAAGGCTTGAATCGTAAGAACCATTCATTCTTCTTTCATTTCTATTCATACCTCTTTTGTTGTTTTGTGTGTCCCCCGTTTTTTTTCTCTCTTCATGAAACAGTTAAAATCTTTGTTTTTGCACCCCCCCTTTCTTTTCCTTCTATTTCTATGGCCTTGTTTTTTTTCAGGATGTTCAAGGAGTGTCCACACCCAGATGAGAAGCAAAGGTTGCAATTAAGCAGGGAATTAGGCTTGGCACCTAGACAGATCAAATTTTGGTTCCAGAACAGGAGGACCCAGATGAAGGTACTTTTTATTTTCCTCTAATTTTTTTTTAATTTTTAATTTTTAATTTTTGTCGGGGTCTAGAAAGTGTTAGGGTGTTGTGTGTGTTTATTTTTATTTTATTTTTTGTTTTGTGTGTGTTACTTCATTGATTCTTTGTATTGTTTTGGTTAAACAACGCAGGCCCAGCATGAAAGAGCTGATAACTGTGCACTAAGGTCAGAGAATGATAAGATAAGATGTGAGAACATAGCCATAAGGGAAGCTCTCAAAAATGTTATCTGCCCCTCTTGTGGTGGTCCTCCAGTTAATGATGATTGTTATTTTGATGAACAAAAGTTGAGATTGGAGAACGCACAACTCAAAGAGGAGGTAAGCATTAAGCAAAACTAAAGCCTATGATGAGTGAATAGCTACTAATGCAATAGCTTTTGTGTTTCTCATTTATTTCTTTTATATTTTTTTATTTATGAGTTGGTCGCGTTGCGATTCTTGATACTACAGTCAAATGTGGCTGATGCAGCCTCAATCGCAGTCGCGTTGAGGTTGCGGCCCAGATCGCAATCGCAGAATTTTTTTTTTTAAACCTTGATAAGTACCTTTTTGTGGTCCATTGAAGTGTTGTTTTGCATTTTGCAGCTTGATAGAGTATCTAGCATTGCAGCTAAGTACATTGGAAGGCCAATCTCACAGCTTCCACCGGTTCAACCTATTCATGTATCATCTTTGGACTTATCAATGGGGAGTTTTGGGGGTCAAGGGATGGGTGGTCCTTCCCTTGATCTTGATCTTCTCCCAGGGAGTTCTTCAACAATGCCATTTGTGCCTTACCAACCTGCTTGTCTTTCAGACATGGAAAAGTCTCTCATGTCTGACACTGCTTCCAATGCCATGGAAGAACTTGTTAGGCTCTTGCAGACTAATGAGCCCTTGTGGATCAAGTCAACCACTGATGGAAGAGATGTCCTTAATGTGGATACCTATGAAAGAATGTTCCCAAAGACTAGTAGCCGCTTGAAGAACCCCAATGTTCGCATTGAAGCTTCTAGAGATTCTGGAGTTGTAATCATGAATGGCTTAACCTTGGTTGACATGTTTATGGATCCAGTAAGAACTTCTTGTTCTTTTCTTTTCTTTTTTTTCTTTTTTAATTCCAAGGTTTTAAAAAATAGGTCCGCGACCGCATCTAGGCCGAGACATCAATGTTTTTAATGTCTCCACGGCTACAATTGAGGCCCTGCAATATCAAAGATCGCGACTGTGATTTAAAGCCTTGTTGAATTCTACATTTGAAGCAATTGATACCTTCAATTTAATTCTCTGAATTATGAAAATGTCATGATTGATTTTGCAGAACAAGTGGATGGAGCTATTTCCTACTATTGTCACAATGGCAAGGACTATTGAAGTTGTATCTTCTGGAATGATGGGAGGTCATAGTGGTTCTTTGCAATTGGTATGTTATAAAAATTGTCCAATTAATTTTCTTTCAACTTTCATGCCAATTTTGTTTCCACTTTGATTATTTTGTATTTCTTCATGCATTAATTTTATAAAATTCAGATGTATGAAGAGTTGCAAGTGCTATCTCCACTTGTTCCTACTAGAGAATTCTACTTCCTGCGTTACTGTCAGCAAATTGAGCAAGGCTTATGGGCAATAGTGAATGTTTCATATGATTTTCCCCATGATAACCAATTTGCTCCTCAATTTCGGTCTCATCTCCTTCCTTCTGGCTGCTTTATTCAAGACATGCCTAATGGCTATTCCAAGGTAACCTTTAAAACCATCCCATTATCTTGGACACTTTGATTCTCATAATATAATTAATGCATTTTGATTCACACTTCTATGTTGTCATGTAGGTTACTTGGATTGAACATGTGGAGATTGAAGACAAAAATCCAGTTCATAGGCTTTATAGAAATGTTATCTATAGTGGATTGGCATTTGGAGCACAAAGATGGCTCACTACACTTCAGAGAATGTGTGAAAGGCTTGCTTGTCTAATGGTGTCAGGCAATTCTACCCGTGATCTTGGAGGAGGTATATATATCTATATCATTGTACCAATCAAAGTCATGTTTGATTTTCTTGCCTTATCTAAAACTAGTGGTTAATTGGTTAATGGAATTTTCAGTGATTCCATCTCCTGAGGGAAAGAGGAGCATGATGAAACTTGCACAAAGGATGGTCACTAATTTCTGTGCAAGCATTAGTGCATCAGCTAGTCACAGATGGACCACACTCTCAGCTTTGAATGAGATTGGAGTCAGAGTCACTGTACGCAAGAGCACAGACCCTGGTCAGCCTAATGGTGTGGTGCTAAGTGCAGCCACTACCATTTGGCTTCCCCTCCCTCCACAGACAGTTTTCAATTTCTTCAAGGATGAAAGGAAAAGATCTCAGGTTTGTAATATGGTCAATATTTGAAGTTGTCACCACGTTTTTAAATCGCAGTCACACCGCGATCTTTGATACTGCAAAGAACCACAGTCAAATATGGCTGATGTAGTCTTAATCGCGGTCGCGTTGCGATCGTGACGACGCAAAAAATCATGATATCGCAGCCTAGATTGCGTTCGCGGAACTTTTTTTAAAGCCTTGGTTGTTACCTTAGTAGGAAAGGCTTTTTTATTAACATTGTTTTTATGTTTTGCTTCTCTTTTTAGTGGGATGTTCTTTCCAATGGTAATGCTGTGCAAGAGGTTGCTCATATAGCAAATGGTTCACACCCTGGAAACTGCATATCTGTGCTTAGAGTAAGACATGCTTTCCCCTTGATCTAATTGAAGTTCTGTGTTTTCTTTTTCCATTTTGTTTTGCCATTGCAATAAAAAACACGAGTCTTGGCGCAACCGTAAGATTGCAGCCTTGTGACATGGAGGTCACAGGTCCAAATCCTGGAAACAGCCTTTCCGCTTAAGAGGTTAAGGCTGCGTACATCTACCCTTCTCAGATTTCACCTGGCGGGAGCCTCGTGCACTGTACCGCCCTTTTTATTGCAATAAAAAATGCATATTGACCATTTGCATATTATTATTATAGGCTTTCAACACAAGTCAAAACAACATGTTGATACTCCAAGAGAGTTGTGTGGACTCTTCAGGTTCTCTTGTGGTGTATTGTCCAGTTGACCTGCCAGCTATCAACGTAGCAATGAGTGGTGAAGACCCTTCATACATTCCATTACTACCCTCAGGGTTCACAATTTCATCTGATGGACAACAACAAGATGTTCAAGGAGCAGGTGATGGAGCATCAACAAGCTCAAACACAAACATGAACATGGGGAATAGGACTGGTGGATCATTGATAACAGTTGCATTTCAAATTATGGTTAGTAGTTTGCCATCTGCCAAACTGAACATGGAGTCTGTGGCAACTGTTAATGGACTTATTGGAGAGACTGTCCAACACATAAAAGCTGCTTTGAATTGTCCTAGTTCCTGATGCTGCTTGTGTGATGTGCTGCTAGTTTTTTTTTTTCCTTTAACTCTCCTTCTTTCATATCCTTAAATATGGTTATCAGAAAATGGTTCAGAATCAGACACCTGAGTCTATTTGTGCTGGTGGTGGTAATCAATGTGGTGGTGAAGAAGTGTTTTTGAGTTAGTTGGAGACTTCAATGCCCTCTCATCAAGCCTCATTATTTACTGCTGCTGCTGTTGCTGTTGCTATTGCTGGTAGAGCTGTATTTTGCTTCCAAAGGTTCAAAGCTTCGTTACATTTCACACCAACTACCAAAAACAAAAAAACTAGCAAATTTTTACTTTATTTTTATTTATTTTGGGATTAAGGGTAAGGTCTCTTTTTTTATTTATTTTTTACTTTTTTTGGGTTTGCTATAATTTGAACAATAGCTTTGGGAAAAGGAGGGGGGGGGGTGGAAGTAGTAGTAATAGTTGATATTGTCTTAAAAGAGGGAGTCAAGAACGCACCATACTTTTGGTTGGTATTTTCTTTTTCTACATTCCCAGCAGATCCATGAAAAATGTGTATGGTTCGGGCATTGACTTCCTGTGTTGAGACTTATTTATTAATCATAATTTATTGTGTTGGTCACCTTTTGTTGTACTGCAATAACTCTATTTTCTCTTTCTCCCTAGGTAGAGATATTGAATGATGTGAAAAGGAAAAGACAGAGAAAAATATATGTGCATGATGTAAGAAGTCATAAAAACTGAACTGAAAAATTTAAAACCGAAAATTAAAAAAAATGAATTTTTTTATTGGATTTGAATTGACTTTTTGAATCTATTTTTGAGAATTGACTCAATTCAATCTAAACTGAATATACATGTATAATATATAGTACAATATTATTTGTAAAATAATAATATTACTCATATTTTTTTTTGACAAATATATTACTCATACTTGTATAGGTATATATTTGTAAAATTACTCATACTAGTCAACTTATTTATAATTTTATTGTCTTGTATCCAACTTATCATCTTAATATATTTTTTAGTATATTATTTAATTATAAAATTTCTTTCACATGTTCTATCTTCCTTTTTATTATTTGCCTAAAAAAATCTTCTTTTTGATTATATAGCTTTTGTATTTTATATTAATAAATAAATTTTAATAAAAATATGTAATAGAGATAAAATAATGCAATGTCGTTATTAAAACTGTAAAATAACACATAATTAAATAAATAATTTATTATTTAGCAATCCTTGTTATGACATTGTGTAAGTTTTTATTATCTATACTAACTTATATTAATTTTAAATTTGTAATAATTGGTTTATTGGATGATATATTTAAGATTTTAAATTAATTTTTTATATTTATTTTATATTACATGATTTATTAACCGTCTCATAAAAATAAAATGAAAACAAAAATCAATATAATCCAAACTATTATCTCCGGTCTTTTTTATAAGAAACAAAATGTAGTACTCCCTCCGTCCCTTAATATAGGATCTTTTTGTAAAAAAAAATGTGTCTCTTAATATAAGACCATTTTAAAAAACTAAGGTGCATTAATTATTTTTTTACAAAACTACCCCTATAACAAGGTGCATTAATTCTCTCTCTCTTTTAATAGTCTTGGAAGATGAGAAGAGTAACTTAGAAAAAATAATACACATTTTATACAAATTTAATGCTAATAATTAATAAATCCACTTTAAGGGGCGTAAAATGGTTAAAAGAGATCTTATATTAAGGGACAGAAGGAGTATTTTTTTTTGTGTTATAGTCTCATTTTCGACAACATTAATTACACAGTTCCTTTTATACCCTTATTTATTATAAAAAGAAACTCACATTTCCCATACATGAAAATATGCGAAAGCCGAAAGCTCATTTTCAGCCATTTAATACAAAGAGTATTTTTGGAATAAAATTTAAATTATCTCATCATTAATTGAAATTAGGTAAATTCTTCCATACCCAGGAAAAAAGGTGGGTATCGATACCCATCCGTAAAACAGACAAAAAAATCTCAATAAAAATAAAAAAACTATAATTCAAACATAAATTATAAATAACAAAACAAATCAAACCTACAAATCAAACTCGAAATAAAAAAATAAATTGAAATATCAAAAGAAATTGAAATCGTGTATGAAATAAGTAAAACAATAGAAGAAATTGACAAAAATATAATTTTATTATTAGGAATGAAATAAGAAAAGAAGAATAAGCTAGGAATGAAATAAAATAGTTTACATAGATATTAGAATATTATTTAAGCAGTGATCCAAATAACAAAAATAGAGAAAGAATTTTTATAAAAAAAATAGAAAAAGAATAAAAAGAATCCTTAGAGAAAGTAAAAATTTATTAATAAATATAGAAATTTTTTAAGGGAATTTCTCTTATACTCTCACACTAACAATATGTATGAAAACTAAACATTTAATTTCACTTTAAAAAATGCTAAAAAATGATGTGGCGTCAAATAATTGGTCATTAAATATTCATACCCAATAAAACTCCAGGGTATGAGAGTTTTCACCTTGAAATTAATGCATTTCAATGTTTTTCTTTGATTCCGATGATTGTTGTCTTTTGTTTCTCGTTAATATTAGTAATAAGGACCGGAGATAGTATTTAATTTAATTTAATCAAATTTAAATTTAAAATAAATCCATAGAATAACTAAGTGAAAAAGCTAGTATATGATCTAATTTGTTTTTTTTTTCTTCAAAATGAATTCAATTCAATTCAAACCAATTCAATTTAATCTACGTGCCCCTTTGTACAAAGTTGGTCAGGGGATTTATACAAAGGTGGGTTGTAAGGGAGGCAGATATTGACAGTTTGGGTACTTTTTGTGGCTTGACATCATTAATGGGCTCCATGCATTTTCAAGAGAGTAATGGAAACTTCAATACAAGATGTAATATTTCTGCATTTAGGTTGACAACTTGACGTGCAGCGACGATAGATGAAACAACATATCCAATCACCTTCATTCAATGCATAAATTTTTGCAGTCTTTTAATACCGATAACTAACTCCATTATCTCATTCATCAAGGTAAATTGCCCAAGTTAAATATGGTTACTCAAGAACTACAACTATTTTTTTTTTTTAACTTGAGTTTCATTTTTCTGTTTGCTTATATTTTATGAGGGATTGACATTGTCCAGGATGAAAATATATACTAGTACATGAATAATTTGTATGTTTAACACATCATCATGCATGAGTACTTTTTGAATTAGAAGAATGAATTATTAACTTTGTTCCTAATTATAAGAATATAGACCAAATACATGAGTCATTCGATGAACTAAATTTTAGCTTTTTTTCTTATATATATGAACAGAGATAGTAATTTTGAAGCATGAACAATACACATAGAATTTATGGTGCGGTGAAATTTAAATATTTATTTTTTTGACAAGATTAAAATAATTTTGTTATCAAATAATTGTGGATGAAAAATTATTTTTATATAACATTCTTGAAACAATAATTTTCCGCACAACTGCTAAGGAGTAATTATTTATTAATTCAATGTTCTTTTTTTTTTACTGCTAATTCAATGTTCTAAAACCTTGATTAAATTCGTTGGTTCAAAAATTATTGTAAATAGATAATGGCGCCGGTTTATTTTATTTTATTTTAACTTTTTACTGACGAGGTCCTTCTGTTTTTAATTTTTAATAAATAAATTAATAATTTTAATTAAAAGAAGTGTTATTAAAAAATTATAAAAATTGCATATTTTTAAGAAATGAACACATCACAAAAGCAATTTTACTTTTTTATTAAATAATAATTTTTAAAAAGTTTAAAACTAATCGTAGAATTATTTTTTATTACAATTAGAAGCATGCCCATATTAAACTAATTCGATTTCGATCTAAAAGTATGATTTCTTTATATTTTATTCTAAGTTTTCATTATTATTAATTTTCATTATTATTTTGATTATACATTTAAAGTAAATTATTAATTAAATTAAACAAGAAAAAAACTAATAAAAATTGTGTGCGCTAACGTATGCGCATGCACACTCTGTGTGTGTTGAAGAAAGTGAAAAGTGAAAGAATTTATTTTAATACTTTTTTGAATAATAGCATCTAGAAATTAATAATAATTCTAATAAAAAGTGCATTTTCTAATTATTTTTTAAAACCTAGATAAACATAAAAAAATCGGTTATATGTATAACGTTAATTACAAATGGAAACTATAACAATAATAAAGCCAATATAGTTAATTTTCTATTATGTCTTTTTTTAAGAGCAAATGAAGATGTATTAAGAAGGCAGTATAAGGACCTAATGTTGCTTGCGTGAGCGGTTTGACACTCTCGTCTCCTAACCAAAAAGTAGTGAGTTTGATCCTTGAGAATAGAGTCATAACTCGAGGTACGTAACACTTTACCCGACACACGGGCCGACCCAGTGTGGAGTGGCAGCTCACTTTGGCCACCATTTTTAATCTATAAAAAAAAAATACAAGGGGTACTCCAACCTAATACAAATACACAATAGAGGTGTGTAATCCACAAAATAAGGGACGCGCCATGATAAGGCTCGGCCCAAAATAGTTATTAACAAGCCCACATACTCGAAGGATTACATCTAGAAGGTTGTTGTTATGCCTTGCTGTCATGAGTCATACCCATTGCTATAGCATTTACCATTCTGTTGCACTTTGTTGCACTTTCTGTTATTTAGGATCTGTTGTTAGATTCCCTTTTCCTAGTTTCTCGGAGAGCCAATGTTTGGCTTGAAGTGAAAGTATGTCACAAGAAAGGCGGGGTTTGAATTGTGACCTATTAAAAATCCTGCACTAAAACAGTTTTAAACTTGCTCTCAAGTCAGTTCTTGGAGTTGAGTAAGTTAGTGATACTGTAGTTGAACTTACTCAAGTTGTAGTGTTTAAATATGCTGTGTGATTGATCAATAATAGTGTAAGACAAAATCTTGCATGATGTGAGAACAAAATCATATGAATTGAAATGGCAGTAAGTAAAGCATGATTATGCAGAATGGTTGAAGAACACTGTTTCTGAGTTTTAAGTGAAGTGTGTGAAGTGTCACAAGTGAGATGGATTTAAAAACATAAATATAAATCACACTAGATGTATAGTGGTTCACCCCAAACCTTGGGCTACATCCACTCCTCACTCCCAGTGAGTGTTTCCACTATTTCCCAAATAGTACAAGTGTTCTTTCACTCAGCCTCTTCAAGCTGATTACAAGTGTTCTTTCACTCAGCCTCTTCAAGCTGATTACAACCAGGAACTTACTCCTGTTCCTGAACTATCTTCCTTAGCAGAACTCCTTACTAACACTCACCTACCCTAGAAAGTTTGATAGGATCCCACTAATACAAAACAGATACAAGGATAAGTTGTTTTGGGGTTTAAGGCTTGGTTACACACAGAGAAATACAATTTAAACTTTGTGTTTGCAAGAAGACAAGTGCACAAAAAGATCCCCTAACAATTTCTTCAGAGTGCACTTTTGAGTGAGTTGAGAGGCAGTTGATTTGCAATTTGAATTTGATGCAACAGTTGAATTTGGCTCTCTCAATCTTGTTCAGTGTTCCAATGTTGTGATATATAGCCCTGATTTGGTGATCTAGCCATTGCAGAGCCGTTTGAAATCCTTGGGACAGATTTGCACAGTGTGATGAGTGTTTCTGCACATAGCAGTCTTGCTTTTCACCAACTATCGATTACGTCTCCTGTCACATCACCTTTTGGAAGCTTAAACTTGAACTTCCTCACTTACAGCAGTAGCACCAACAAGCTCTTGATTTCAGCTTTTGTTCTTCATTTAATAGCATGGTGTGCTCATAAATGTGATCACTTGATGGATTTAATTTGTTCTTTTTGCTGCTGAATCTATTTCTACAGTATTCGAGAGTAAGTTGGAACTAACTCACTCCTGAGTGAGTTTGCTAGAATTTGATTATGGTTACTGCAGTTTTGTCTTTTGAGAAAGCTGTCCATTGTCATGTCATATTTAGCTATTTTCCACTTTGTTTAACAGCTTCCTTCTCAAGAATGATGTCCAGTGTCAATTCACCATATTTCACAGAATCTTATGCTTAATTCCATTGTCTTCTTGCTGGACATGTTTCTTTTGCTTTTCTTTCTTTGCTGGAACTTACTCGCAGAAAATGTTAGACATATATGAGTCAATAAGCTTAAGTATCTATCTCAGAGTTTGTTGATCATCAAAACTGGAATTTCAGAGTTTGTTTCAACAATTTGGCTGTGATTGGATGAATCATTGTATAAATATCCATAGAATGAATGAATAACACAAGCAGAAAATTGTCTCATTTCTTTCTTTTAGCTAGCTAGTATAGTAGTTTCTTAATACCTATCAATTTGGTGCTTTCATTGCACTTGTCCTCACCATGTCCGACGTCTCCTCTTCTTCACCACCCAACCCCATTGAAGCCGCCATCATCGCCCTCACTGCCAAGGTCGATGCCATGACTAACCAAATCACATCCATAGAAACCAAACAGCAATCCTCCCCCTTTTTCACTTACCCACCACCTCCGCCCCCTCCTCCACTTCTATGCTCTCCATGGCTATTCTAAGCTCTCCAAGCGCTTCTATGGACCTTATAAAATTCTTGACAAGTTTGGTACTATTGCTTATAAGTTGGATTTACCATCCACTTCAAAAATTCACCAGGTTTTTCATTACTCATTGTTGAAATCCCACCAAGGGCCCTATACTGTATCCCTGGATCCTCTCCCACCTGCTACCACGGATAATCATCCCATTATGGAGCCTCTCGCCATTTTGGAGTCCAAGTTGGACACTTCCTCTGACCCACCCAAACCCATGGGCTTGGTTCAATGGCTTGGCTTGCCTCCTAAAGATACGAGTTGGGAACCTTGGCACAAGCTTAACACCACCTTTCACCTTGAGGACAAGGTGCTTTTCCCAGAGGGTGGTATTGATAAGGCCCGGCCCAAAAGAGTTATTAACAAGCCCACATACTTGGAGGATTACATCTAGAAGGTTGTTGTTATGCCTTACTGTCATGAGTCATACCCATTGCTATAGCATTTACCATTCTGTTGCCCTTTGTTGCACTTTCTGTTATTTAGGATCCGTTGTTAGATTCCACTACAACAAATTCTAAAAAAGATGGCGCTCCTTTAAGCAGCGCTTAAAATAAAAAACGCTACTTTATGTCATACGTAAACAATAAACAGCGCTTACTAACTAAGTGCTACTGTTTAGTACATATAATAAACAGCGCTTAGTCCTTTAAGCGCTGTTTTATCTTTAAATAATAAAAAGCAGTGGCACATTAAGCGGTAGCTTCAAAACATGAAGCGCTGTTTTTATCATAGGAACAATAAGCGGTAGCTTCATAGTAGGAAGCGCTGTTTTTTGGTGTTAGAATAAGCAGTAGCTTTTAGACTTAAGCTGTTTTTCTTACTAATAAGCGGCGCTTTCTTACTAAGCGCTGTTTTTGGTCGATTTATTAAATATATGTATTTCCCTCTCTCTCATTTCGCATCCGGAAGCCTTTGTTTCTCTCTGCATGTCAACTCTCTCTTCGCCAAACTCCACACCGTCGTCGCCTCCATCTCTACCGCTGCGTCCCCTCAACGAGATCGTGTGCTTCAAAAGCCGGAGATCGTGAGCTCGTCCAAAAGCCTGAAACCGAGGTCGTCCAAAAGCCGGAAACCGAGCTCGTCTGGTAGATCCTCCAAAAGCTGAAATTCGAGGTCGTCCAAAAGCCGGAAACCGAGCTCGTCCGACGTCCTCAAAACCTGAAATCCGAGCTCGTCCAAAACTCGTCCGTCATCCTCCATCCGAGCTCGTCCGTCGTCCTCAAAACCTGAAATCCGAGCTCGTCCAAAACTCGTCCGTCGTCCTCCATCCGAGCAAAAGCTGCTGGCGGCGCTCGGCCTCCGTCCTCCCCCCGCCTCCATCTCCAAACTCCTGTTTGCGTCCATTTCCAGGTATGGCCACTGTCTCCATTTTGTATCTCGATTCCACGTTGGTTTCTGTTGTTGGTGGTTCGTTAGTTTTTTGTCTCTGTTCGATTTTGTTTGATTTTGTTCACTGTTGACCAGTTTGGAATCAGAAGGGTTTGATTTTGTTTGATTTTGTTCACTGTTGTCCAGAGATAAATTAGAAGTGTTAAAGATGCTTGGAATCAGTTTGTTAAAATGTACAGTTAGTAAATATATATGCATATCAGATGGGAATCAATGGGAAAATGACCAATGAATTTTGTTGTGGAACCTGATTTTGGTTTTTTTGGTTTGAACAATGAATTTTGGAATGTTACAGGTATTGTATATATTTTGGAATGTCCATATTTTAGGGGAGACTCTGCCAAAATTTTGTTAGAATTTTGATCTAGTCTGTGTGTTGATTTTAAGAGCAGTGATAGTTTTAGTCTTGCTTTATTTAAATGGGGTTTTTCTGTTGTTTTACCTCTCAATCCATAGGCAAGCTACGGCACCCGGCAGATTCTCCTCAATGGAAAAAAATTGATATTGATTATCCTGATTTTGGGAATGAACCAAGAAACTTACGACTTGCATTGTCTACTGATGGATTTAACCCACATGGTGTTCAAAGTAGCTCTCACAGTACATGGCCTGTGATTTTGGTGATTTATAACCTACCTCCATGGCTATGCATGAAGCGAAAATATATGATGTTGTCTTTGTTAATTTACGGGCGAAACAACCAGGAAATGATATCGATGTATATTTGGCTCCTTTAATTGAAGATTTGAAGCAAATGTGGGAGGCAGGTGTGGTGGTGTATGATAGGTATAGAGAAGAAAGTTTCACCTTGAGGGCTATGATTTTCGGCACAATTAATGATTTTCCAAAGATATGGTAATCTGTCGGGATATAGTACCAAAGGTCGAGTGTGCATGCCCTATATGTGAAGATAGTCTGATTGGATTAGGTTGGAACATGGTAGGAAGAATGTCTTTCTTGGGCATCGCTTTTTTGCATCCAAATCATCATTATCGGTCATGGAGAAAGGCATTCAATGGGAATCTGAGAAGAGCGGAGAGCTCCTTTGCCTCGTGCGGGTACACTGTTAGAAAAAGTAAAAGATTTGAATATTAAATTCGGTAAACCTTTTTGCGGAGACCTTGCCACGAGGGTGGAAGAAAAGGTCGATTTTCTTTGAGTTGCCATATTGGAAATCATTATACGTAAGACATTTCGTTGATGTGATGCATGTTGAAAAAAATATTTTTGATAGTCTCAGTGGTACCTTACTTAATGTGCCCGGGAAGACTAAAGATGGCATCAATGCAAGGCTGGACTTGGTTAGTATGGGATTGAAACGAGAGTTGGGACCGGTAAAGAAAGGGAAACGTCGTACATATCTACCTCCGGCCGCTCATACTCTATCTAAAAAAGAGAAAAGAGATTTTTGTAAGTTTCTTGATGGAGTTAAGGTTCCAGAGGGGTACTCTTCAAACATTAAGAACCTCGTATCGATGAAAGATCTCAAGTTAAAGGGTCTAAAGTCTCATGATTGTCATGTTCTCATGGAGAATTTGCTACCCAGCTATACCAAAAAGTTCAGGAATTGGAAGATAGCAAGAAGGATAAAGATGAAGTGGAGAGGAACGAGCATCAGTCACCTATCCCTAACCCAAAGAGTGTTAGAGATAGTTGCACTATTGTGAGTCCCGAGGTAATAATCGTTACATTTCTTTTTATACTTTCTCACCTAAGTATTCAAAGATTTAACATATTAATATTTCGTTTATCATTGGTTTAGGGCATTTATGAGTGCAGTCTATATTTGACAAGTCCAACGCAACGAATGGTTGGTAAGGGAATGTTGTATAATGAACCAGGTGTGTCACTACACAACCTTCCCTTACCTCCTAATCATGTAAAAGTTAGAGTTGACGTTGCACTTGAGGGAGATGCACTATTGCCTGTACCATTGGAGACGGCAGATGTGATGACAAAGTGGAGCAGGCAATAGGAACCTATGTGGCATGGCCAAACCACCTCGTAGTTACAAGTGATATGGTACGTATATGTTAAAGTATATGCTTCACTATCATATCTTGCATATATTTATTAAATTAGGTGATCACTCACTAACTAGTCAATATGTTGGAATCCAAAATATGTAGGTATCTCCAACATCCAAAGCCAAGGACAAAGGCAAGGGCAAGCTGCCTATAGCTAGCAAGAGTGTTAGCAAGCAGCCAACAAATGGGTCATTCACATCTCCGGTGAAGAAGGTCATGGTATCTCGGCCTCCTATAGCTCCTGCTCTGATTTTACAATTTATCTTAGAGTCCATATGGCAACAAAGATGGAGGCAGCGAGATACCATTAAAGTACCAATGGATGAATCAATTTTGGGTTATGAGCACGACCTAAGAGTGGTGTTGATGGTGCACTTCAAGAAATTCTTAATGACAACCTATGGTTAAGTGAAAGCTGTTATTAGTGTATATCTCAGTCTTGCATTAAATTTTAAAGTATCCAATGATTTTTATTTTTACACTAAATATTTATGTTATTGTTAATGCATTAATTTGTATGCATGTTTTAATTTAAGGTACTTGTATCAAGAGATATTGATCCCACAAGAACAAACTCAAAGGTTTGTATTTTTGTGCCCACAACGGACACATATGGGATCATGGAATGCTGACATGTCTGAGTATGTCATTCACCGCTTGACATTAGCAAATCCTGACTTTGAGACTTTGTTTTTGTCACCTTGCAACGTAGTGTAAGTCATTTAATTTAATCAATATTACTAAATTTATTGAAATGTGTTTACTTTCTTATATTTTTTTGTCCAACATTTTTGTAGGGATCATTGGTTATTGTTAGCGATTAACTTGAATCAAAACGTTGTGTACTATCTTGATCCATTGCGTGTACATATCAACATGCAAAACAATGAAAGAGAAGTACAATCACTAAGTGTGTATAAATCATAGATATGTATATATATATATATGTATGCAATTTCTTAAACGTTTAAGTTACTTGTAATATTGAAGTGTTTATTTGTTTATGTTTGGCCTACGTGACATCTTGTCTTTGGTTGGTGGTATTTGTTTAAATTCTGAGTGTTTTATAAATTTTGGAATGTCCATATTTTAGGGAGACTCTGCCAAAATTTTGTTAGAAATTTGATATATATAGCCTATGTGTCCATATTGAATGATTTTGTTTGATTTTGCACTTAGGGCAATCCTACTTTATCGAAGAAACAAGTCTCGATTTTCTAAATTTACTCCACCTAAATGGATACCGATAAAGGTATTTATATCAAATTTTTATGCAATTATTCAAATTACCAAAAATAAAAACAATTAATTTCATATTTTTGGTTTTATAGTGTCCTCGCCAACCTAACTCGATGATTGTGGCCGATATGTTTTAAAGTTTCTCAAGGATATTGTCGTTCATAATCAAGCGAAATTCCAACAGAGGTATGTTTGTAACAATTTCAAAGTTTATATAATTTTTTCTTTTTACGCATACCATTTGAATGCTTATGTTCAATTCTAACTTCATTTAATTTTTATTTAGCGATCTTATCCTGATTGTCAATTCGACACATACACCGATCATCACAGAACTCAAAGAAGAGTGGTGTCGATATTTTACTACAAATTTTATCATTTATAAGCGAGATAGAAGAAGATTAATATTAATGTTTACGTGAGTTTTTGTTAAATTTGGTTTTTTTTTAGTTTAGCATACTTGAATTGGAAAGGTTCACATGAAATTAGGAATAAAATTCCTTTTATGTTGGCTAATATTTTATATATTTTATGTTGGTATTTGGTATGATATGTTATGTTTTCTGGTATTTTTATATTTTGGAATGTCCATATTTTAAGGAAAACTCTGCCAAAATTTTGTTAGAATTTTGACTTTGTATGCATGTTTAGTTGCAAATGTGGAAGAAAAAGATATTACTATTTAAGTAGGATTTGTAGCATGACATGTGCAATATTTTAGTGATCTATTCTATAATTGTAAATTTGACTATGAAATATATTGCACTTTATTTATGTTAATGTAAGGGTATGTAGGAATTTATGAAAAAATTACATTATATTGTTAAATTTTGATGTTGGGAATGTTGATGACAATTTTGATTGCATTTTGTGTTATCACTATTATGCAAATGTATATAATATAAATGTGAGAGAACTAAATTTAATAAAAAAAGGAGAATAAGCAGTAACTTGATAATGAGCGGCTGCTTATTGTATAAAAAGGCAGTGACTTAAAGGAGCGGCTGCTAGTCTCTGAAAATAAGCAGACTTGATATGGAAGCCTGTTTGTCTATATCTGATAAGCAACTTCAATAAAGCGTTTGTGTCTATACTGATAAACGACTTCATTATTGAGCGGCTGTTTGTGTCGAACAATAAGCAGCTTAATTGAAGCTGTTTATTGTCCATTTTCAGCGACCATAAACGCTTTGTTTTTGAAATCTGATCGGCCGGCTTAATTTTCAGCGCTTTTAAGCGCTGTTTTAAGCTAAAAATAAGCGCTGTTTATTGCCAAAACTTGTTGTAGTGTTCCTTTTTCCTAGTTTCTCGGAGAGCCAATGATTAGGAGAGCCAATGATTGGCTGTGATTGGATGAATCATTGTATAAATATCCATAGAATGAATGAATAATACAAGCAAAAAATTGTCTCATTTCTTTCTTTTAGTAGTAGCTAGTATAGTAGTTTCTTAATACCTATCAGGCCACCCACCCAAAAGAAAAAGAAAAGCAAAGAATAGAAAAAAAATATGCGGGTCAAGTAGAAAAGAGACTAACACCTACTAATGCAACTTGTGTTTTGTGTACAACTCTGAAAATCGGACAGACCGGTTCAACAAAAAACCGGTCAAGTGTCCGGTCCATTTAACGCTGAAAACCGGTCGAACCGACCTTTGAATTGGTCAGCTTTCATATTTTGTATTTTTAAATTTTGCTATTAAAAAAGTATTTTTTAGCCAAATAAAAGACCAATATTAAGTCACAAAAAATCATATACATGATTCTTTATTAATTATCCTTTAGTTATCCATTTATTTATCTTACAAAACACAAATATTGATTATCTTATGTTAATTTAAAATTTATGTTGTTTTAATTTCTTAATATTTTATATTAAATTTGTTGCTTAATATATTTTATAATATTAAAATATATTTATTTAATTATCGCTGGTTCGACCATGATTGAACTATTAAATTGTAAACAAGCGTCTTTTCAGTTTATTTTGTCGTCCAGTTTTATAAACAGTGGTTGTGTGTGTATGGGTATTAAGCGAAAGCATCAAATTGTAAAAGAATTCAATATTAATCCAATAATTAACCATGTATAGTCAAAATTAATATTGATTTTATTTAAATTTAATTTTTGTCTTTCATATATATAATTATATAATTATATATCATGATTGGCTTCTCTGATATCTGATCTCATTCTTTTTTCAAAAGCAAAACAATCTTGTATACATATATATATTGCATTTTTGGTCCCCCACGTATCGCGTTTGTGCGATTTTGGTCACTCAAATTCTAATTGATCGAATTTAGGGATGGCAAAAAAATCCGCACCCGCGGGTATCCGTGGGTAAAATCCGCCACGAATTTTAAAAGGGTACTTTAATGGGTACCCGCGGGTGTAACGGGGCAGGTTTTTTTCCTACCTGTGTATTAACGGGGTGGGTGCGGGTTTCATACTATCCGCCCTGCGGGTACCCGTAAATATGAATTACATAAATACCCTCACCTATATAAATTCAACTTACCCTAATTTCCCATATAAATACAAATTAACTTACTAACTTATCCTAATTTACTAAACACAGCCGCAGCAGCAGGGAGGAAGGCGCTCCTCCTCTGTTCTTCTTCTTCCTCATGCAGTCAAGCGTCTGCCTCTTCTTCATCACGCATCATCGCATCCCGTCCTCCGTGCTCCACCTCTGTTCGCCACTGCTTCTTCTGCTTCCATCATCATCATCTGCATCATTCGGCGTCTTTGTCTTTATTCGCTTCTACCTTAAAATCGTCATTTGCATCTGTTCGCGAATCGTGACTGCTTCTTCTGCTTCTGTCGTCAGCTGCCTCCGTCGGTATGAATGGTTTCTATTTCTGTGAAAACCTTGCTATTTCTGTGCCTGAACCAACTTTGATTTATTTCTCCGACTGCTTCACGGATTTACAAGCACAGTTCGTGCTATTTCTGTGCCTAAACCAACTTTGATTTTTGCCATCCCTATTCGTGACTCCAATTATTTCTATTGATCTTCATGTCTTTTGATCTTCGGCCAATCCCGATACATTGAGTGAGGAGTGACTGATTCCTGTGTTGGAAAACATTGTGATTCAATTGCATTAATTAGTTTTAATTTTAATTGTTTCATTCACTGTGCAGAAGCGCCACTGTGATACCCATTTTAAGAATGAGAATGGTTTTAATTTCTATTTCTGCTCCCTATTTTTATTTCTATTTTTATTATGTGTCTGATTTTGATTTGATTTCTATTTCTATTTCTTATTCTTATTTGTAGAATTTCTATTTCTATTTCTGATGCATTTCTTTTTCTTATTTGTAGAATAATGTCTCCTGAACAAGTCGTTACCCCTCCTATGAATGATGTGCAAAATTTGGAAGCACAAATTCAGATTGTGCAAGCTGATGTAGGTGAACCAAATGTAGGTGATGAAGCTGAAGCACCAAATATGAATCTTACTCCTATGAATATTGAAATTGATTCTACTCAAGTCACAAATGACAATGCAATTCCAAGTACTGAGGCTATCATGGGTCTAAGAAGGCAAACTTCAGTTGTTTGGAATCATTTCAAGAGGCAGAAAATAAATGGAGAATGGAAAGCGGTTTGCAACTATTGTGGCTGAAAACTTTTGGGCGACCCAAGGCAAGGGACATCACACTTGACTAACCATTTCAAGTGCTGCAAACTTCGAACTACTCGAGATATAAGGCAAGCGTTTATCAAAACTGAGAAGATAGGGGGTGAAACAGTAGTTGTTGGAAATTATGCATTTAATCAAGCATCAGCAAGGCGTGCACTTGCTAGGATGATAATTCTTCATGAGTATCCAATGTCTATCGTTGATCATATGGGCTTTAAAGACTTTTGCGCTACTTTGCAACCTTTATTCAAGGGAATTTCTCGAAACACTGTCAAGAGTGACATTATGAAGATTTATGAAGAAGCAAAAGAGAACACAATGAAGTTGTTGTCAAAGAATCAAAGCCGAATTGCAATCACTACTGATATGTGGACTGCAAGTCATCAAAACAAGGGCTACATGACTGTGACAGCTCACTTTGTTGATGATTCATGGACCCTACAAAGTCGACTTGTGAGGTAATAAAATTAAAGTATGCTGATTGCAATTATTAATGTTTAGCGGGTGATATTATTTCTGAAATTTTTGTTTTAATATTAGGTTTATCTATGTGCCTGCACCTAATACTGGCAAAGTTAAGGTGATGTCTTCTTTGCAATGTTTGATGGATTGGAACTTAGATAGAAAGGTGTCCACTTTGACTGTTGATAATTGCACCACAAATGATGCTATGATTGAACGCATTCTGGGTAAGATTTTACCTAAGTCACTTATTTTGGGTGGTAAGCTGTTTCACATGCGTTGTTGTGCTCACATATTGAATCTAATTGTGAAAGATGGTTTGTCCATAATCTCTAGTGCAATTGAAAAGGTTAGAGATAGTGTTAGTTTTTGGACAGCAACACCTAAACGAGAGGAGAAATTTGTAAAGACATGTGGCCAAGTAAACATTCCATTTGGAAAAAAATTGGTTCTTGATTGCAAAACTAGGTGGAATTCTACATTTTTAATGCTCCGAGTTGCCATTCAATACAAAGATGTGTTTGATCGATTATCACAACGGGAGAATCAATATAAATCCTTGCCAAGTGAAGATGATTGGAAGATGGCAAATGAAATTTGTGAGAAGTTAGCATTGTTTTATGATGTCACACTCTTGTTTTCGGGTACTATGTATCCAACTTCAAATGTTTTGTTCCCAAAAATATGTGAAATTAAGTTGGCTTTGCTTGATTGGTTTTGTTGTCCTAATCTTATTATTCATTAGATGGCTTCAAACATGATTACCAAATTTGACAAGTATTGGGGTGTGATCAATGGATTGATGGCTATAGGTACTGTGTTAGGCCCTAGGTATAAAGTTGACTTATTAGATTATTTTTTCCCTCAAATATATGGAGAGAATTCTGATAAGGAAATTGAAAGGGTAAAAGCTACTTGCCAAGATTTGGTAAGAGAGTATGATATGAAATTCAAGGGTAAGGATTTGGTTTCTTCATCTTCAAGTCCAAACTCAAATGTAGAAGCTTCGAAGTCATATGTGTGTGTGGGAAAAAAAGAAGCTTGGAAGTCAGACTTTGCAAAACATAAGAGTTCCAGAAAAAATGTCACATCAAATCTTAAGTCAGAATTTGATAGATATTTAGAGGCGGATACATTGCCTGATTCAAATGAAGAATTTGACATCTTAGCGTGGTGGAAGTCTAATGGGTTAAAGTACCCAACCATGCAAATGATTGCAAGAGATTTTCTAGCAATTCCTATATCGACTGTTGCTTCAGAGTCTTCTTTTAGTACTAGTGGTCGATTTGTTACTCCTCATCGTAGTAAGTTACGTCCAAGTACTTTAGAGGCATTAATATGTGTTCAAGATTGGCTATGGACTGACATGGAAGGTAAAGGTAATAAAGTTGATCCCTTTTAATATATATATTGATTAGTTGTTAAAAATTTGTTATAATTTTCTATTTCTTTTTCAGGCTCTTCAAAATTGAACATGGACATGGTACTTAACACAATTTTAGAAGATGCAGATTGTGATGATGTTAGTATTTTTTTTTTAGTATTTCATTTTAAACTCAATAATAATAATTTTGGCTATTAGTGATTTTGTTTGATTTTATTTTTCAAGAATCATGTGTGGAGGAGGAAAAAAACAACTAAAGATAGTTATGAGGAATTTAAATATTGATGACAAGCCTTTGGTGTTTTGTTTGAATTTTGGAATTGGATGTAAACTTTTGGTTATGTTAGGTGTTTTGTTTGAATTTTAGAATTGGATGTAAACTTTTGGTTAGGTGTTTTGTTTGAATTTTGGAATTGGATGTAAACTTTTGGTTATGTTAGGTATTTTGTTTGAATTTTGGAATTGGATGTAAACTTTTGGTTATGTTAAGTGTTTTGTTTGAATTTTGGAATTGGATGTAAACTTTTAGATAGAAATTCTGTTTCTTCCAAGTTTAATATGCATAAATTTAATATCCATGGACACCCATGAATACCCATGGATATTCATAAAATACATGGATTTCCACTAAACGGATACCCGTGCGGGTTATGGGCTGGCACGGGGCGGATTTCCATACTGCGGGGCGGGTGGCGGGTGGCTACTACCCCCACTCGTGGAGCCCCATTGTCATCCCTAATCTAATTGGGTACTTCAAGTATCACAATTGTGTTATTTTGGTCCCTCCATATTCTAATTGAGCGAATTGGGTCCTCTATGTATCACAATCGTATGATTGTGGTCCCTCTGCTCAATTGTCATTCATTTTATAACTGAAATTATTGTAAAAAAAAATTTAATTTTTAAACCAACTAATATGCCACCTAGATCAGTTTATGTGCTAGGCAATACCCACACATTATACATCAATTTTTATTTTTTTTTTAGAAATTAAACGACAAGAGAGATCAAAATCGCATAATTGCAATAATTGGTGGAATTAATTTGCACAATTGGAATATGAGGACCAAAATTGCATAATTGCAATACCCAAAGGACTAAATTTGCGCAATTGAAACTTAAAGGATCAAAATCGAACAATCGTGATACTTGAGGGACCAAAAGTACAATTAAGGGGGAAAAAAAGAAAGTTACTCGTGCTGTGCACGACTCCTGTTTTTTGCTTTTTTCTTAATATTAATTCATCAAAACATAATAGGATAAAACTTTGTACCAAAAAAAAAAGATTAGGAGAAAACTTAGGTCAAGTTCCACAGGTCCTGTTGATCATTTTCCGCTTTCAAAATGGATAAATTTCTCTCTCTCTCTCTCTCTCTCTCTCTCTCTATCAACTTTCACTATTTCCAACCTCTCATAACTGTCACTTATCAAAACGATTTTTATTCTATTATATGAGAAGAACAACACCAACAATGTAGTTTGTCAAAGGTAAATATAAATCTAATATTTCCTGTATAAATATAATATTTTCATTTAATTGTTTTATTCACATATTTAATTATTAAAATATAATAAATTACGGGACTATTCTAATGACATAGTCATGTTAAAAAGAACAAAAAAATTAATTTATTAACAACCTCATATTCAAAGGCTAAATTAATTTATTAAAAAAATAAATTAATATTAAATATATATTTCATGAATTAAATTACAGTTTCATTCAAATATTTAAAGTTTATTTCTCAACTATATTAATATTAAATATATGAAGCTATTTACATGTTTAAGTCATGAGGCTTAATTTATATTCTTTTTTTAGGAAATTTTATCTTCATTTTAACATCATGAAAAAGTCTTTAGATTTTTAAAATGCAACTTTAAAACTGTTTTTATTAGACTTTATTGTAACGGAATTTTGGTATGCAGTATAATAATATTTTATTATAAGCCAAAATAAATAACTGCAGCACGCTTTTTTATAGGAAGGGGGAATGATTTTGGCACTGTAGTGATCACTGTAGCACATTGCAGCGTCAGTCACCAGTTTTATATAATATATAGATAGATAACGTAATACAAGGATACAATCCAACCGAGAGGGAAAGAAGGAAATGGACAAAACCAACCTCCCAAAACTACTTCATAGAAATACAATCCATAGGGTCAATATACCATTATATGCAACTAGATCTTAGACCTATTCAGAAACCACCTCCATGACACTATCTTAATATGGTCCACAAGTTTCTCACAATTCGACTCCCTTCTTGAAAATATACATTCATTTCTCAATTCTCAAATCTTCCAGAATATTGTATGTCAAATCAGTGGCATGCCCCTCTACTTCCTTTTTCGAGGCAATAGGAACAAAACATAGAGTACAACATAAACAAACTTTGAGGCATCACCAAAACTATACCTAACCAGCTGAAGACCGAATACCAAACATAGAAGGAGAAGTCACATAATGCCAAAAAAAAAACGAATGCTCGACTCAAGCTTATCCACAGTCAAGAGACAACAGAATGTAGACTTATCAGAAATCACTCTACGCCTTAGCAAATTAACTCTAGTAGGTAATATTTCCAGTAATAATTGCCAAGTAGAGGCACTTACCTTTATCTTTTGAAGCTATATTAATTCTTTATGCATTTTAGTGGATCTTGACATGAACAATCCTTCTTCCCCATTTTCTTGCATAAAAAACGTGGCCATGAGGACCTTGAGTTTTTCTTCGTTTGCATGCAATGGATCGTTGGTGAATCCTCATTTGTTTCTCCTTGAAATATTGAGTTTTAGAGGATTAGATCTTCCTAGATCTCCAATAAAATGAGACATGCATTAAATTTTGAGTCTGGATTTTTATTTCCCTCAGTTCTGCGTTAAAATCGATTTTTAGCGAATTTTCTTCCGTTTTCACACCTTGCTTGTGATGGATCATGAATGGATCTTTGTTTTTCTTTGAATCCTTGAAACCATGGCCTTTAGAAGGCCAGATCTTCCAAGATCCAGAATAAAATCCCACATAC
The DNA here is from genome assembly GCA_037113605.1 of Calophaca sinica. Taxonomy (NCBI): domain Eukaryota; kingdom Viridiplantae; phylum Streptophyta; class Magnoliopsida; order Fabales; family Fabaceae; genus Calophaca; species Calophaca sinica. The sequence goes on along the minus strand of CM073737.1, from coordinate 74,584,229 downwards.
ATTGAGGTTTCAGAGCAGTTCTAAAGCTCCTCTCATGTCTCATTCCTAATTGAAATTGGAATTTTTCAATAATTTTTCTTCCGGAGAATTGTTTTGCATGTCATGGGTTGAAGTTGGATCTTCCTGTTTTCCTTAAATCCATACTACATATAGCTTCAACTGGTTTAGATCTTCCGAAATTTTCGAAAAACTCTCACATACATGAAAATTTGGGACTGGGTCTTTGATTTTCCCAATCCCCTGTGATAGCCGAAATTTTTGGGTGCTTTTCTCACAGGATTCTATTTGCATGTTGCTCTTAGAACTCGTTGGTGGATGATCTAGTAGGTTTAAGTCGTAGGCACCAGAGGAAACGAGATTCTTGGAAACGGTTTTGCTACATTGAGTGTTCGCGATCTAAGTTGTTCATTGTAACGCTCCAAATTCTTCAAGCTAAGTTGAGAATAAGTTGTGAGAAGTGTTGTGATTGTATTCAAGCTTAATTTGGGTTCAAATTGAGTAAATATGATTACACAAAGCTTTAATTTGTAAGTTATTGATTTTGTACTGAATTTGGTTGTCAAGTGATTGGAAGTATGGAGCAAGGAATCAATGGGAGAAGGTTTAAGTTGAAATTCCAAGATTTGGTGTTAGAAATTTAGTTTTTCTACTTTTAGCAGTGAGTGAATCGATTCACTCAAGCCTGAATCGATTCACAAAGAGCTCCCAGACTATTCTGGTGATTCTGTGAATCGAATTGGGAAGCTGTGAATTGATTCACCAATTCGATTCACCAGACGCGCTGCAGTTTTCTTCACTGCATGAAACGATTCACAGCTTAAGTGTGAATCGATTCACACACTGTAAAATGCTTAAAAACACTGCAGAACGAGCAGAAACGCGAGAAAGAGGAAAAGGGGAAAGGAAAGAAGGAAAAGGGAAGAGAGAAAAGGGGAAAAATGATAGGGTTTTAACATCTTATGAGAGATTTGTGAGATTCTTGCTAGATTACTTCAATTTCTAGCTTGAATAGAGAGTTAGAGAGTTGAGATTTGAGTTTTTATGGAAGTTGGTGAGACCCTAACCAAGAAGAAGAAGAAGAACAAATTGAAGAAGAAGAGGAGGAAGAAGACCAATCTCCTTCCAAGATGGCTCAAATTCTTGGACTAAAGAAGAAGATTGAAGGTTGTAGCTCAAGATTTGAGGAGTATTTGAAGAAGCCCTAAGTTGAGCAAAGTGGGGAAAACTTGAAGAAGAGCAAAGAGGCCAAAGTTTCACCATTCTAGCTCAAGGTCTTAAAGAATCATGGTGAGTTCTTCATCCCTTAGGTGATGGGCAACCAATAAGTCTCACATATAGGAATTTTATTTTCCTTAAGTAATATGTGAACCCTAGGTTCAACTTAGGATTTGAAATATCCATATGAAGTATAGTTTGAATTTATTATTGTTATGTTTTAATAGTGAGATTGTCTGAAAGAGGTTAGATGGCTACCCCCACCCCCCACACATGTATGTATGTTTGATGTTAGCTCATTTGTTAGCTCCATAGAGCTTTAAGGGCATGAGTTTGATGTATGTGTATGTCAATTATATTGGTCAGTGTTGTGGCTTGTTAATGAGCCCTAAGTGTATGTCAATGGTGTCAATGAAAGGACCCTAGGAAAGTATGTGATAGGGGAATGTTTGAAGTAGATATTCATGATTTGGTATGAGTCTTATTATGAATCTAGTATGTTTTAATCTCTAAGTGAGTAAGTTTGTCAATAATGTATGTTGTTATTGTTAAATTAGATTAAGTGAATTGATTATGAATTCCCTTGAATAGTTGAATGAGGATAATGATTGATAATCCTGGCTAGTTAAGTCTGCATTTTCAAACATGCATTAAAGAATGAAAGATTTAAGTAAAGTCCTTGGCAAGACTCCTCTATTTAAAGGAGAAGATCGATCAGTTTGGTTAGCCTCGTGGAACACCACTTGGATGGTTAAGACGTCTAACCACCTTACCAAAAGCGTGTAATTGGGGTCTATGGACCAAAGCATATGACAACTATCCAATGACACAAATCAAAGAAGGACTAAATGTCCTTAGTTAAAAAGATGCATTGCATAGCCTCATATTATCTATCTCCTTGTGAATGGTATAATATGTGAAGTAAAGTCAAGGTTTTACGAATGTGAAGAATTCCTTATGTATATCATTGGAATTAGCTTAGTTAAGTAAAGGATATTATGGTTTGTAAATCCTTAGTTGCTAGACTACTATAGTAACAATGCATAGAAGTAATGAGAGCTGTGACTAGATCACTTAAAGGATAAGCAAGCTAGGTTGATTGGGGTTTGTGGTATAAAGCATAAGGCAAAGTCCAATAGCATAAAGAAAAGCAAAGATGTGTTAAGCACAAAGTGAGTAAGTAAGAACAATACGTTCTTAGTTAATAAAATTGCAATTTATATTGTATTGAGGTTATCCGTGCTAAGCATAAGTTAAAGAATGGATGTTTATAAGATTGATGTGGGTTTGCTATACATTTATATGTTTAGTTTAATCTCAAGTTGATAAGTGGTATATTGGATCTAGGATTACCCTATTTTATAATATACTAAGTTTTTAGTTCAAGCTAGCGCTTTCTAAGGCATCTTAGCTTAGGGAGATCAAGATGTTTCAAGTTAAGTCCTTATGGTACATAGGGAGAGTATGTCTAGGTTTGAATTGCCTAAGTTAGCCTTTTCAGGCTAGAATGTTCCGAGGAGAGAATGGTGAGGAGTCCGTGAATGGCTCACTGAGATTTATAATCTCACCCTGTTCCTTTTATTTATTTTTCAGATAAACAGGTACCGAAGATTGATGAGGCGGAGCTCCAGGCTTAGGACTCATAGACTAGTTTATCTTATAATGGAATTTGTCATTCCAATTATATATTAGATTAATGATTTAAGTTTTAATTTAAGACTTGGATTACTGCAATCAAGTTTGTAAATTTAGTAGTAATTCCTGTACTTTAATATAATTATCGTACTTTCGATGTATATTGATGTATGGGTGTTACATTCGTGAGGAGCTAAGAATATTAATATTAGGCAGGAAAAAGAATCCCTATTCATCGAAAAAGATAAATTAAAGTACGTAGAAAGTTTAGATATGTGTAGGGGTACCTACACCCTACTAGGGGTCGAATAGCTGACAACACCTAACCCACCTTGGTGACTACAGTGGAGTGGCATCGATTAAGGTTTATGCATGGTGTGTCGTTCGTTAGGATGATTGATTATCTGATTATTGAGGTCGTATGATAACATGCTTTTGTGTTTACTTTGGTATGTTAGATGATGCCTACTTACATGATTATTTGAGATACTTGTTGATACGTGATAATATGATTTAGTTGATACACGACTGACTGTGATACTGGACTGTTGAATTGATGAGTTGTATTAGGTATTGGTGCAACTGTTGTTGTATACTGCTATATTGCATAATTGCATAATTGGTTTGGATAGAGAGAAAAACTAGGCATGGATCGTTATGCAGTTGGAGATATGTTATGTGAGGTATATTGATGTGCTCGAATGTTTAACCTGTGAGTTATGTTGATTATGGTGACACTTTGCTTGGTGTCTATATTGAGTAGTGGTTATGGTTGTTGTAGCCCCAAATTTTACGAAAGTTCTTTTATGGTTTTTAATTCTGATTACTTGAAGAGAAGTCGTAGAGATTGATCATCTCGATGACTTATTGAGAGTATGAGGAACTGTGTAGAGCTATTTTTAATGATTTCTATTTTGGTGATAAATCAGATTAATAGACAGCGTAGACGTAAGCTGCTGTTAATATGAACTCACCGACAGATTTTCTGTAAGTTTTCGGTTTGATGTGGTGACGTGTATTTTTGTTGTTAATTAAGTGAATGAATTTTATCAAGATAATAATATATTTGAGAATCAATAATTATTATTGACTCATGGTTCAAATCTCATAGAAAAATTCTAATAGAGTTTCGTCGCGTTTTGAGCCGTCGAGTAAATTTTTACCAGAGAGAAAATTCTAACGAACTCGATTTCGATGAAAATCGAAATGTAAGTGTTTTATAATATTTATGATTAATTGCAAGTGTGTTTATAATTGTTCAGAAATTATTATATGAGAATATTTATAGCGCGCGTAAATTCTACACGATTAATCGGCGAGCGAGGAATCGGTAATGCGAACGATCGAGCGCGAGACCCCTGGAGGCAGAGACACTAGGCACCACCTAGGGGAAGCTTGGAGAGCAAGCTTCTTTCTTGGTCAAGTGTGAGTGATGGGAGTGGTTGGAGGGGTTTAGAGTGGTAAGGTGATAGTGTAATGAAGGTATGGTTTGTGTAAGGCTTAGGCACGGCTTTGTGTCATAATATTTTTGACCAAAATCTTTTCCTCCCTTCTCCCCTTTTGCTGGCCGTAGCACCCTCCCCCTTTGCCTATATATATATATTTTATTTTGTTCTCCATTAAAACACCTTTGGAAGCTTTATTTTTTGTGAAGGTAAAATTTAGTTAAATTGTGAGGTTTGGAAGCAAAGTTTGTTCCTCTCTTTTTCTTCCTCTTGCCGTGAGCTTCTAAGCTATTTTGGGGGTGAGTTTTCAACTTGTTTCATCTCTTTAATTCTTTGAAATGCTAGCATGATTTAATAGTGAAAGTTTGAAGCATTTTCTCCTCCTTATCTTGCTCTAAAACCTTTGCTATGGTGTGATTGGACAAGGAATGTTAATTCATAATTTTCTAGCTAAAAATCTTGCTCTCATTGTTGTTGTTGGGGCTATGTTGTTGATATTGGAGTTTTGTTGAGGTGTTAAGATGGAATATGATTTTGATTCTAGTTTTCTTTCAAAAGGAGTGGTTAATGTATGATTTTGTTGTTGTTGTTGTTGTTGTTGTCGATTCATGGTTTTCAAGGAGATGATTTTGGAAAATGTTGTTCAAAACCTCTTGACGATGAGGATCTCAAGCTTGAGTAAACCTAAGTGTTTCCAAGAGAAGAGATTGAGTCAAGGAAAGATATGTTAGTTTATTACTTGTTGTTGTTCTCCTAAAGCCCTAAAAAAATCTGCACTGACATATGTTTAGTGTTTTAGTCATAACGTTTTTTATATATATCCTCTTTCATTGATTCTTGATTTTTTGGAAACTAGACTCATTTCTATACATTTTTCACACAAATTTTACTGAATTTGGTTGAGTATGGATAATTTAAAATGCATCACAAGTTGGAAAACAGAAGCTGTTCTTTCCTGTACACCCGAAAATGCTTTTATAAAACTGCACCAAATGGCTAACTGTTTGTTAAATCAAAATTCACTTTCAAAAACTAGACACTCCAAGCTTTCCAGGGAGTGGTCATTTGCTCAAATCTGACGTCGTTTGCTATATTAATAAAATCGGTGAAGTTAGAGTACAGATTTGAGTTTTCATAAGTTTTGAGATATTGCTAAAATTTTGATCAAGTTGTTTGTTTTTGGATCTTAATGATAAGGAACAGGTCTAAGGCTTGAATCCTTAGAAAGATAGATGAAGTTTTTTTCAAAAAGATTTTAGTGTTTAAGTGTTGAAAGTTTTCTAAAAGTGTTTAATACTTTCAAACCTTATTTTACCTCTTGGGGTGTGGGTAATAAATTAGGATTTGAAGTGGTTCGGTTAAGGTTAGAGTGGTGGAAGCCGTGGGTGTTCCTAGGAGATTAGGGTTCTAGTTTTGTTCCTAAACCATAAGTGATTGTTTGGTTAGGATCGTATATACGTGGTCGTGATCGGATTCGCTGCAACGATCGTGTGTACGACGTGGACGTGGAAGGAAAGCATTTATGTAAAGGCATCTTCCAAAAGTATATATTATTGGTGTGTGAATGCATAAATTAATTATGTGGTATTTTGTTGATGTTGTTAAAGTGATGAGCATGCTTATGTTATGAAATTATTTTCTTAAATGATACATGATTGTGATTCTCGTGTGAATAATAATGCTTTGTGGTTATAATCATTGTATTATTGATCATTAACTATATTTGTGAATATGTTGTTAATGACCGTAATGATTTGGAAGTGCTGAGAGCAAGTGAATTGGGGTATCCGTCGTAATGACGTCAAATAGTTACTGATTTCAAAATGAAAATTAAGAGGTATTTTATTAAAATCAAAGAGGCACTTACAAGTGGATTTTTCTAAAAACTCTAACTAGTAATGGATTAATCATCTTTTTTCTTAAGAAGAAATAAAGTGAGTGTTAGAATAATTAAAATTAATTATTTTCAAACTAATAGTATATTTTCAAATACCATTATTTTGCAACTACTAGGAGTTGTGACAAAGAGGACTCTATGGATATAGTGTGAGGTTAAGATGATAAGGCGGAGTTCTAGGCTAGGTGAGTCTAGAGAGGGATCCTGTTATGATGATTAACTGTGGTGTAAAAATGTTCATGCATACATGTATTCCTACGGGAAGATTAAGGAGAGGCTGACCTGTAGTCATCCTGTTGTGGACCAGTATCTATGCTGACTGAAGCAATCCTGTTGTGGACCAGTGTTAAGGCTTACCTGAAGTAATCCTGTTGTGGACTAAGGTCAATGCCGACCTATAGTAATCCTGTTGTGGACCAGCTTTACCCTGCAGGGAGCCCTTGCGAGGATGGTGTGGTGATATTCCGGAATCATGTGCATTGACATATAGACTAACCAATAGAGATTCGCGGTGCATCTTTATTGTGTTGATTATTTGCTATGATATTATGTTATGTTTTGCATATACATACTGTTGTTATATATGTTTATTTGGGAAGATGACCCTTGCCCGTGGTTCTCCAATCCCAATGGATGTAACCCAAATGATGGAGACTGTAGAGTGATTGAGTGTGCTGACGAGTGTCGCTGAGGAGGTTTCTACCCGGTCGTCTTCCTTGTGTTGCTGTTTTGTAGACTTACTGGAGAGTTCAGTAAGTGTGGTAGTGTGCTGACAACCTATAGGTGTCTTTATTAAACTCTTTGAGTTGTATATACATGTTGTATTTCAAAACTTGGATCGCCTTTGTGCGAAGGTTTATCTAAATTTTATTTGCATGGTTATTGTGTTTTATTTGTACATCACATTTCAAAAACGATGTGATACTCTGATTGCTGTTTTGAAAAGTAGTCTTGGAAAGAAAAGAAAAGAAAAGAAAAGAAAAGAAAATATTGACCCACATTTTGTTAAAACCATGCAAGCAGATTATGCTTTTTCAAAAGTATTTCAACTTTTAAAGGAAATGTTAGATCAGTAGTGCTCTGAAAAGTGGGGTATTACAATTGAAAAGTTGAGTCACTAGGCTATGATCTTAGTGATATGATGAGGTTCATATGCATGTTGTCATAACCACTGTCGTGTGGCTGGGTGGAACATGAGGTCAGAGTACTCGAGTGCGAGTACAGAATAGTCAGCAAAGGCCACTTGTTTGCCTTAGGGATGTGAATGGGTTCGACAAAGTTCTATAAGTGACTGATGATCGGCCCATATCGTGTCGTGGCATTTGGACCTGGTCATCCTGACGAAGTACTGTTATTTTAGAGTCCTTAGGGAACTATCTCGAGTGTCGACTAAGATACCCATTCATAACATCGAAATTGGAAGATCAAGATGCCCTCTTATTGGTCGATTAGCGGGATATGCTTTTTGGACGACTGACTTATCATCCCTAACTTTGATAATGGGGTATGAGCTTACTGCTTAATGGGCCCTATTTGTGAGACTTGCTGGTGTGGCCACTGTAGACATGTAAATCTAGGAGCATGATAGTGAGAGTTAGACTTAGATACTAGCTAATATGAGATTGACTGACTCGAGAGATAGATGGTGTGGTTAGATGTGTTTGTGTTATATGAACGTTGTATTTTTATCTTCTTTCCCACTTTATGACGGTTATTGTGTATTGTTATCTCCTATATTTCTCTTCATATTGGTATTTCCTTTGGATTATATGAAAACTCTATTGAAGGTTACCCTTATGAAGAGCATGTTGTGGAGAATGAATGGGAACATGTATTAGCTGATCCAGAGGTTGGTGATGACACCTATCTGGAGCATGTATAGGGAGACTCATGTCCTCCCTACTAGTTCTAAACTATGTTTGTTTCTTCTATTTATGGCCACAGAGTTTGTTAGTCTTTACTTTTATTTTGGGATGCTAATAGCATTGTAATGTTTCTTCTGCTACTTCTTTACTCTGATAACTTAAATTTATATTGTGGGCCCTACTATGGGGCACCTCATGTATAGATATATATTATGTTTTAAAAAGCTCCAAATTCCCTCGTATTTTTTGTAAGCACATTAATGTTATTATACGATTAAAGATAGTTAAGTAAAGTTTGTCTTAATGGGACGAGGGGGCGTCTCAGGGAAGACTTGGTCAACAAGATACGACCCACCCACACATCATTCCAGAAAGATATTGTTGCCCATTCCCAATATTTTTTCCCCACACTACCAGAAAACCAATTTGTGAGCACACCCCGACATAAACCCACCGAGTAATTATCCTTCCACCAAGACCTTCCTCCATAAGGCTTCTTTATCCACTAGCAAACGCCATCGGTACTAGCTACTAAGCTAAGATTAAGGATGCTTAAATCCTTCATCCTCAAGCCACCTTCCCTTTTAGGTCTGTAAACCTCTTACCACTTGACCATGCAATTTTCTTTCCCCCTTGGGACCACCCCAAAGAAAACTTCTTTGCAATTGAACCAGCTGCCTCCATACTTAACCAGCATTTTAAGGAAGGAAAATAGAAGATGTGAATACCACTCAACACTGAAATAATAAGTATAATCCTCATACCTTGACTTACATACTGGTTATACCTAGAATCGAGCCTCATAAGCTATCAAGTTGCCACCTTTTGCGGATCGACACCCACCAGAAGCTCAAGGTCTCTGAAGGGGATTGACCCCAACGAACAATTCAGGAAGCCTGATGCCGTCTCCAAAAAAAGAACCTAAAACATTCACCTCGAGTAGACTGCTCTTAAAGAAGTTAACCTTTAACCCCGACATCAATTCAAAACTTCTTAACACTGTCTTCATTGCCCAAAGAATTTCCACAGACGCTTGCCCTATGGGAAGAGTAAGATTCACATACTATAAATAAGAGACTACCAGATCATAACCTCTCACGAAGAAGCCCCTAAGCAGACCAATAGAAATAACATTCTGCATAAGCCCACTCAAACCCTCAGACACCAGTAAAGAAAGAAAAGAACCTAAAACATTCACCCCGAGTAGACTGCTCTTAAAGAAGTTAACCTTTAACCCCGACATCAATTCAAAACTTCTTAACACTGTCTTCATTGCCCATAGAATTTCCACAGACGCTTCCCCTATGGGAAGAGTAAGATTCACATACTACAAATGAGAGACTACCAGATCATAACCTCTCATGAAGAAGCCCCTAAGCAGACCAATAGAAATAACATTCTGCATAAGCCCACTCAAACCCTCAGACACCAGTAAAGAAACAAATGGAGTCAAGGGATCCCTTGCTTTAACCCTCTCTGAATGCGCACCTCCCCTGTGGAGCTTCCATTTACAAGCATTGACAAGTTCCTTTAAAACACACATGCACAAATCCATCCTCTCTACCTGTCATTAAAACCAAACCTCCATAACATGTAATCTTAGAAAGCCCAGTTGACTAAGTCGTAGGATTTCTCAAAGTCAACCTTGAATATCATACATTCTTTCCCAAACTCTTTAGGCATGTCAATCACCTCGTTAACCACCACCCCGCCGTCCACAAGCTGTCCACCCCAAATAAAGGCAGATTTATTATAGGAGATAATATAGTCCATCACTCTACCTAACCACCCATCTAATAAATTTGCAATTAGCTTATATAGTGGTAGTCACCAAGTCAACATTAGGAACTAAGGTAAGAAAGTAGGAGGAGAAGTAATAAGGAAGCCTTGAATTGCGATAAAACTCCTCAAACATAATAGGCACCTCATCCATCCGGATATTCCAAAAAGATAGGAAGAATCTGAAGTTAATTCCATATGGCCTTGGGTTCTTGTTAACATCATTTTCCTTTACCACTTCCTCAATCTCATACTAACAGAGTGGGGCTACAAGAAGACATGTATTGGGACTTGAAAGCACTGGAAAAGACACCTCACCTAATAGAGAACGATCCCAAGTAGAGTCAGAGAAGACGTCCTCAAAATACCTGGTAACATCATCATGTATCCCAAATACATCCTCCACCCAAACGTCACCGACCAACAAAGCAGAGATATTATCCATCCTACCCGTCCCTTTTACAATGCATGGAAATAGTCTGTGTTCTCATCACCTTCCTTCGTCCCCTTTGATTGTGACCTCTGAAACATCTGACTATCTTTACTCTTTAGTAATCGCCAAAGGTTAGAGAAGTTTTTCTTTCTAAGCTCTAACTTAACTGTTGAAAGCCTCACCCCTTCGCCCTTAAGATCAGTTGCTTTAATCTCCTCTGCTAGTAACTCAACTTGATAATAACATGTGGTTATCTATGTAACTTATGACATTGACTTAATATAAAAGAGTATAAAGTAATGGTTGTTTTGGCTTTAAAAAGCGGTTAAAGTATAAAAGAGTTCTAAATACCTCCTGCATTGGTCCGAGTTGGGGTACCCAAGAGTCCACCTTCTCTTCTAGCTGAGGTTGAGGTTTCCAAGCTTCGAGCAGCGAGGGGGTGTGCCTACAAGGACACTCTAATGCGCAAGTCAGTGTTTGACGGAGGTGATTGATCAGCGGTCGTACACGGGTCAAAATAATTAAAAGATTTACTTATAGTATTCAAGGCAAGAGACCTTGGTCGTCTCACGAGGACCTCTAACACCAAAATTACCAAATTCAGGAGGTACAAAAATCAACAATAAAAAAAAGGGGGGGTTTTGTGAAAACAGTTTCTGTTGAGAGAATTATCAGATTAGAGAGACAATTGATTCACCGGTTTCTAGATGCTCGTCTTGGATTTATCACAGGTTCTAAATAACAACAATTCATTCAATTTCAAATTCACAGTTGACATGAACTAACTAAACAAGCGTTAATCCGTTTATACGAATTCACACTGTTTCAAACAAGCGCCAAAACAGCGGGTTCAATCGGTCACGGGAGCGGACAAGCGCCGTCTTTAAAACGCAACCAATATCATGACAGAATTCTAATCAACCCTCTGTCAATTTCTACTCGAATCAATTAATTTAAGCAATCAACTAATTCGAAATAATAAAAGTTACGAAACAGATGCATATAATCAAGCGTTCATACACAACCGAATCACATTTCACAATAAAGACAGAACAATTAACTAAGCAGAAAACGAACTGAATAGATTGCATACATTCAAACCAAATTCGAAATTGATAGAGATGGAATTAAAGAAATTAAAACGAAATTGTATTAAACATTAAACACCGAACCTCAAAATCTGTAACAACAACCTTTCACCGATGAATCAACTTAGGAGCTTAGGCTTCCATGACGGCTAGGGTACAACGATTTTGTAAAATAAAAACGTAAGATAGCATAAAACGGCTGATTAGTTCCTTTTAAGTCTCAGCTCAAAGACTAACCTAAATCCCTTAACGGGTTATAAGATAAAAGCCCGATAAACGACCAAAATTAGGCCCAAAACCCGTTTTATATTTTACTGAGTCCGTAATTCACAGTTTTGGCATTGAAGACAATAGAATTGGGTTTCGAGCCCAACAGAAGAATTGTAGCTCTGTTCCTTAGCTTTCCAACGCATGCTCGCGTGCCTCAATCGGATAACTGTAGCCAAAGTTATGGCCTGCAGAGTGGACAGGGGTCAATATGCAGTAAACACAAAAGTTAATCAATAATTTACTATACTGCTCAATTAAGACCCAAAGTCTAGAAATGTGCTAAGACTTAGATATTAGGTACAGAACACAATCAAAAACACTAAATGCAAAGCTATAAAGAGTGCATTAAAATGCACTGATCAAATTCCCCCACACTTAAGCTTTTGCACTCCGGGCAAAACACCTGGCTCACAAAGAAAGATGCATTTCCAATGAATCCCAAGGATATAAAGTGGCAAGCAAAATGCTCATTCAAGGTTTCAAGGACTCATGGAAATCATGAACAACATCTAATTACTTTCAAAGCAACCAAGGGGATAGAATAACCAAAGAGTGCGTCAAAAGTGATAGAATCCTCACAAGAAAGCATTTCTCTCAAACTCTCAAGTGTCTAGGCTAGTGTTTACACTCAAAGTACATCATGGAAGCTAGCACTACCATAGGCTTGACAAGACTCTAACATCCACACTTGAAACTCATGCACACAAAGATCAAAAGGTCTTTATTAAGGTTATAATGGGGGCCAAGGTCAAGGTAGGATAATTGAAAGGGGAACTAGGCTATAAAATCAAAGAGGATAGAGGAGCAGTGGAAAACAATTACCAAATAATCATGGGGGGGACAATTCAACCCATTATTTTTGATATGCTCCACTACTCTTTTGTTTTTTTTTATTTCTTTTTCTTCTCTATTTTTTTTATTTTCTTTTGCCAAAATCTCAATGAAGCAATGAAGCACAACAATACATATATATATATATATTTTTTACAACCACAATTCTGAGCCCCCCACACTTTGCAAAATTTATTCTCATTTTTTTAGAGCTCCTTAATCCCCTAAGATTGGGTCATAACATTGTTTTTCACTTTTAGGCTTGTAATGAGCTATATAACAAAGAATAGGATAAATAGGCTCAAAGGGGCTAAACAAAGGGATAATTGCAAGGTAGGCTTATTTGGCTAGTGGCTAAAAAGAACAAAAATTGCCTAGATCATTTCAATGCATGCATGTGAACAAGAGTTTCAACAAGAGTCAAGTCAAGTTCTAGAGTAACCAACAATCATGAGTGAAATCACTCAAGAAAGAAAGAGAATGGCAAAATGTATTCCATCCATTATAAGGCCCAAAACTCACCAAGGAAAATATCTATCACAAAAGATGCACAATTTTATATTCCAAACCAACTTATCACACTAAGAATGCAAGGAAGTCATCCATATCATGCCATAAGACCTATAGTCCTAGAATAGTGAAATCACTCCCCACTCATATAAACCAAGAAACCCAATGAAAATGCATGCATTTTTTTTTTAACAAATTACTCAAAACAAAAACAAAAACAAAAACAAAACTACTAAGCTACTAAAAGACACCCCCCACACTTAAATCATACATTGTCCTCAATGAAAACAACAAGCATAAAACAAGAGTAAGGAGGAGGGACTCCCTGGTCAAACTGTAGTGTAGGTGGGATGTTCCAATGAGAGTTCTTCTATGGGTGCATCTTCAAATGCGGAACTCTCATGGAATACTTTGAGTCGTTGTCCATTGACTTTGAAAATTTTGTGTGTCGCCTTACTTTTAACTTCAACTGCACCATGAGGAAAAACATTAGTAATAACAAACGGGCCAATCCACTTGGATCTAAGTTTCCCGGCCATAATTTTCAGCCGGGAGTTGAACAACAAGACTTTTTGCCCAATGGAGAACTCCTTCCTAGAAATCATCTTGTCATGGAAGTGCTTAGTTTTCTCCTTATAAATTCTGGAATTCTCATAGGCTTCTAGCCTAAGCTCTTCAAGTTGTTGCAATTGAAGCTTTCTCTCTTTACCTGCTTTTTCCAGTTCAAGATTACAACCTTTTACCGCCCAATAAGCACGGTGCTCTATCTCCACCGGGAGGTGGCATGCCTTACCAAACACAAGTCTAAAGGGAGACATCCCTATTGGTGTTTTGTAAGCTGTTCTTTGAGCCCAAAGAGCCTCTTCTAGCCTGGCTCCAGCCCCTTCCTGCTTGGTTGCACCATCTTTTCTAGAATTTGTTTAATTTCTCTGTTTGAAATCTCAGCTTGCCCATTAGTTTGGGGGTGGTAAGGTGTAGAAACCCTATGCACCACCCCATACTTCCGAAGCAAAGCTTCCATGGTGCGATTACAGAAATGAGAACCTTGGTCACTTATGATGGCTCTTGGAATACCAAACCTACAAAAAATTTGGGACCTGACAAAATCCACAACAACTTTCGAATCATTAGTACGGGTGGCTTTTGCCTCCACCCATTTGGAAACATAATCAACAGCAAGCAGGATATAAGTGAAACCAAAAGAAACAGGAAAGGGGCCCATGAAATCAATCCCCCAAACATCAAATACCTCACTAAAAAGCATGGGCTGCTGAGGCATTTCACTCCTGCGAGTGATTGCCGTCCCAGCCCTTTGACACTGTTCATAAGCGCGGAAAGTCTCAAATGCATCTTTAAAAATGGTGGGCCAATAGAAACCTGAGTCTAAGACTTTTCTCGCTGTCCGCTGAGGACCAAAGTGTCCACCTACCTGAGAAGCATGACAGAATTGAAGAATGGATGGAACCTCATGGTAAGGTACACATCGCCTAATCACCTGGTCACTACCAAACTTCCACAAATAGGGATCATCCCACACAAAATATTTTGCATCACTTTTGAGTTTATGTACCTGTGCCTTAGATGCATGTGGGGGTAAGGCTCCACCCACAAGATAATTAACTATATCAGCATACCAAGGAGTTACCTCACGCAGCTGCATGAGCTGCTCATCAGGAAAGTCATCATGGAGTGGGAGGGAATCCTCAGCCCTCTCTATCCTGCTTAAGTGGTCAGCCACTAAGTTCTCTGCTCCGCTCTTATCTTTAATCTCCAAATCAAATTCTTGGAGGAGCAACATCCACCTTATCAATCTTGGCTTTGCCTCTGGTTTCTTTAAAAGAAATTTCAAAGCTGCATGGTCAGTAAAAACAACCACCTTGGAACTAAGCAAATATGATCGGAACTTATCAAGAGCAAATACAATTGCCAAAAGCTCCTTTTCTGTGGTGGTGTAGTTAATTTGTGCAGCATCTAAAGTCCTAGAAGCATAATAAATAACATGGGCAGCCTTGTCAACTCTTTGTGCTAGAACCGCCCCCAATGCATAATTAGATGCATCACACATGATTTCAAAGGGGAGGGTCCAATCAGGTGGCTGGATGATGGGAGTAGAAGTCAAGGACTTCTTGATACAATCAAAGGCCTGCTTGCATTTATCATCAAATGTAAAGCTAACATCCTTTTGTAGCAGGTTTGTCAATGGAAGAGCGATCTTCTTTGAAATCCTTGATAAAGCACTGTAAACCTGGCCTGACCAAGAAATGAACGAATCTCGCGAATGCAAGATGGGTAAGGCAAACTAGAAATCACTTCAATCTTGGCAGGATCTACTTGCATTCCTTTTTCAGAGATCACATGCCCTAAAACAATACCCTGTCCTACCATAAAATGGCATTTTTCATAATTCAGAACAAGGTTAGTTTCAATGCATCTCTGCAAAACTCTATCCAAAATACTCAAACGTGAATCAAATGAAGAACCATAAACAGTAAAATCATCCATAAACACTTCTATGCAATTTTCTATTAAATCAGCAAAAATACTAATCATGCAGCGCTGGAAAGTCCCAGGTGCATTGCATAGGCCAAAAGGCATCCTCCTATAGGCAAAAGTGCCAAAAGGGCAAGTGAATGTGGTCTTTTCTTGGTCCTTTAGTGCAATATGGATCTGAAAGTAACCTGAAAAACCATCAAGAAAACAATAATGTGAATTACCAGCCAACCGTTCAAGCATCTGATCAATGAACGGCAAAGGAAAGTGATCCTTTATGGTTGCCTGGTTAAGTTTCCTGTAATCAATACACACTCTCCAGCTATTCTGAACCCTTGTGGGGATGAGTTCATTATTTTCATTCCTCACCACTGTGAGACCACTCTTTTCGAACCACTTGGGTGGGCTTACCCATTGACTATCGAAATTGGGTATATGATGCCGACTGTAGGAGTTTGGTCACCTCCTTTTTCACAACATCTAAGATTAATGGGTTAAGCGCCTGCAGGTCGCTAGCAATTCGCCCCATCCTCAAGTAAAATCTGTGCATACACATGGATGGGCTAATACCAGAATATCGGCTAAGGTCCATCCGATGGCCTTTTGTATTTTTAGCATCTGCAGCGACTTCTCTTCCCTTTCGTAATCAAGGTTAGCCGCAATAATAATGTAAATAACCACCGCCTCTAAATATGCATATTTTAACTCTTTGGGGAGTGGCTTAAGCTCTAGAACGGTGGCTTTTCAATAGAGGCGAGAATCTTAGTAGCGAAGCTACATACGCAACAAAGCCTATGTCATTGGGGACATTAGGCAAAGTGTCAACTCGCAAAAAGACTAACTTCAAAGACAAGTATGAGTGTTAGTGCAACAATCACAAGTAACATCGACAAGAAATCACCAATGAAGGAAAATCTGCGATAACAACATCAGAATAAACATCATCAACCAAATCAGCGAGCAATTCAATATGAAAAAGGGAATGCTCTTCCATGGGGTGTTTCATAGCATCAACGATATTAAATTTTACAACGCTATCACCAAATTCCATGGAAAGAGTCCCAATACCAACATCAATTTTTGCCTTGGCAGTTTTCAAGAATGGCCTGCCCAAAATGATGGGTGACCTGCTGGACTTAGTCTCTGCTTCCATATCCAGAATATAAAAATCTGCAGGGAAAATAAGGTTATCAACTTTAACAAGAACATCCTCAACTACCCGGTAGTAGAACTGCTTCTATTTGCAAGCTGAATGGTAACACCTGTTTCCTGCAAAGGTCCAAGAGCAAGAGAGTTAAAAATAGATGTAGGCATTACATTGATTGAAGCTCCTAGATCTAACATGGCATCATCAAATTGATTTTTGCCTATGGTGCATGGAATGGCAAAAGTCCCTGGATCCTTGCACTTTTGGGGCATGGATTGGAAGAGGGCTGAAACATTATGCCCCATGTTTATCTTTTCATTCCCTTTCAGCCTCCTCTTATGTGTACACAACTCTTTCAGAAACTTGGCATATCTTGGAATCTACTTGATTGCCTCAAGAAGGGGAATGTTCACTTCCACCTTCCTAAAAGTATCCAAGATCTCTTTATCCCTCTCTCCCTCATCTTGTTTTTTTGTACTCACTGCTCTATGAGGGAAAGGGAGGGGCACTTTTTGTTCATCGTATCTGCTCAGTGTCTTATTATTTTCAAAACAATGGTTTCGTGCACCTTTGGGGTGTCCACAGCTTTCCCAGATCTCAATGTGATGGCACTAACATTGGGGTTTGGTGCATTTGGATTGACCACTGCTTGAGCTGGCAGTTGGTTTGCCCCCCGGGCTTGCATCTGATTAATTGTGGTAGCCATCTGTCCCATTTGTGTGTGCAAATTCTGAATTGAGGCATCTGTTCTCTGTTGGAACTGGAGGTTTTGGGCAGCCATCTGCTTAACTAGATCCTCTAATGAAGGTTCAGTCGGCCAGACTTGCGGTGGATTATTTTCTTTGCACTGCTGTTGTTGTGCGGCTTGATTTCCCATCTAAGGTTAGGATGGTTCCTCCAGTTTGGGTGGTACCTGTTAGAGGACAAATCAACATTGGCTTGAGGGTTAAAGATGTTAGCCGCATATGCTTGAGGGGTGTCAGCATTAGGGTCCTCTTGTAGTGTAGGACATGCATCTGTAGGGTGCTCTGCAGAGGTGCAAATACCGCAAACCCTTGCATCGACTGTTGCCAATTTTTACCAAAGCTGTGAGTTCTTCCAACCTGTTTTCCAAGTTCTTCTCACTAGTAGCCTGTATCTCATTCACTCCCCTTGTTAGAACTGCAGAATTGCTTCTGGTTGTGAATTGTTGGGAGTTGATGGACATATTTTCTATTAAAGCTCTTGCATCTGTTGGGGTTTTGTCTACAAGTGCCCCTCCACTAGCAACATCCATAATATTTCTGTCCATGGGCAATAAACCCTCGTAGAAGTACTGGATGAGTAGCTGCTCAGAGATTTGATGATGAGGGCAGCTTGCACACAACTTCTTAAACCTCTCCCAGTATTCATGTAAAGACTCAGTGGGGTTCTGCCTGATTCCACATATCTCTTTTTTGATTGAAGCAGCCCTAGACGCAGGAAAGAACTTCTCTAGGAACAACTTTTTCAAGGCATTCCAATTTTCAACAGAACCTGGTTGAAGGTAATACAACCAATCCTTGGCTGCATCTTGGAGTGAGAAGGGGAAGGCCCTCAGTTTAATGTGCTCCTCTGGAATTCCTTGGGGCTTAATGGTCGAGCACACAATGTGGAACTCCTTAAGATGTTTGTGTGGATCATCACCTGCAAGACCACTAAACTTTGGCAACAAGTGTATTAAACCAGATTTTAATTCAAAAGGAACAGCCACTTCAGGATAATTAATACACAGAGCATTGGAAGTAACATCAGTGCGACAAGTTCCTAAGTGTTCTATCACCATATTAATGTAATTAGAATCAAAATCAGAATCAGAATCAGAATCAAATAGATTATGACTAAAGATGCTGTCACTATCACTATCACTAACTTCTATATGATCCCTAAGTCTATGATGCAATGTTCTCTCAATTTCAGGGGTCAAAAGGATGCAAGTTAATAGTATTGGACCTAGTCATGCACTGTATATGGCAAGGAATAGGAAAATGCAACAATTCTAGAAATACCAACTATGTCCCTACGCTAAAATGAATGCAAAAAAATAGAAAACGACTAAAATCTAATCTAAAAATTATAAAAATACCACGAAAAATCTAATTAAATCAAAAGAAAGATATGCAAATTTTTTTGGATTTTTTCGGAGATATGAAAAATTAAAAAAATTAATTAATAATAGAAAACAAGGGAATTTGGGATTTTGAGCCCGTTGTCCCGTAAACAGTCCCTGCTACAGTCCCTTAGCAAGGACTATTGATCCTGGATTTTTTTTGGATTTTTCAGCTGTGGTTTCAGAGCAATCTGACGAGATTGCCCGAAAACCGATTTTTTTATTATTTTCGCCTACAAACCCTAGAATCAACAGTCAGTAGTCTCAGCGCCTACAACCTGTAACAAGACCTGGAAACACAACAAGAAAAACGCAAGAAACATCAGTAATTAGTGGGTCCTGAGATTGGTAATCTCTAATTAGAGATCCCGACAGCAGCGCCAATTTGATCGTGATCAGACGCGGTCAAAATAATTAAAAGATTTACTTATAGTATTCAAGGCAAGAGACCTTAGTCGTCTCACGAGGACCTCTAACACCAAAATTACCAAATTCAGGAGGTACAAAAATCAACAATAACGAAAAGGGGGGGCTTTGTGAAAACAGTTTCTGTTGAGAGAATTATCATATTAGAGAGACAATTGATTCACCGGTTTCCGGATGCTCGTCTTGGATTTATCACAGGTTCTAAATAACAACAATTCATTCAATTTCAAATTCACAGTTGACATGAACTAACTAAATAAGCGTTAATCAGTTTATACGAATTCACACTGTTTCAAGCAAGCGCCAAAACAGCGGGTTCAATCGGTCACGGGAGCGGACAAGCGCCGTCTTTAAAACGCAACCAATATCATGACAGAATTCTAATCAACCCTCTATCAATTTCTACTCGAATCAATTAATTTAAGCAATCAACTAATTCGAAATAATAAAAGTTACGAAACAGATGCATATAATCAAGCGTTCATACACAACCGAATCGCATTTTGCAATAAAGACAGAACAATTAACTAAGCAGAAAACGAACTGAATAGATTGCATACATTCAAACCAAATTCGAAATTGATAGAGATGGAATTAAAGAAATTAAAACGAAATTGTATTAAACATTAAACACCGAACCTCAAAATCTGTAACGACAACCTTTCACCGATGAATCAACTTAGGAGCTTAGGCTTCCATGACGGCTAGGGTACAACGATTTTGTAAAATAAAAACGTAAGATAGCATAAAACGGCTGATTAGTTCCTTTTAAGTCTCAGCTCAAAGACTAACCTAAATCCCTTAACGGGTTATAAGATAAAAGCCCGATAAACGACCAAAATTAGGCCCAAAACCCGTTTTACATTTTACTGCGTCCGTAATTCGCAGTTTTGGCATTGAAGACAACAGAATTGGGTTTCGAGCCCAACAGAAGAATTGTAGCTCTGTTCCTTAGCTTTCCAACGCATGCTCGCACGCCTCAATCGGATAACTGTAGCCAAAGTTATGGCCTGCAGAGTGGACAGGGGTCAATATGCAGTAAACACAAAAGTTAATCAATAATTTACTATACTGCTCAATTAAGACCCAAAGTCTAGAAATGTGCTATGACTTAGATATTAGGTACAGAACACAATCAAAAACACTAAATACAAAGCTATAAAGAGTGCATTAAAATGCACCGATCAGTGATGAGAAGGTGAATGGTGCACATACCCCGAGAATATGGCTCTTCATGTTTATATACTGCTAGCGTTGCATTGAGGATCTCCTGACACCAGAAACGCCTGGGCCTGGTCGGGGCATGATTGTTGCCTGTTTGGTACACCAATTTTAGTTAGTGAGCAGTATATATACACGACACTTTTTATTAACAAATAAAATTGATAGTATCTTATAATGAAAATCCACACCAGCTTGAAGAACCAAAAGAATATCAAGTTTCAAGCGTCAAAAAGAAGAAACAGAAGACATGAATGGTACAAGGTTATGGAAAGCGGAAAAATAATGGATTGCAATTCACCGTAGTTGGCCATTTCCCGCATTCACGCAGTCGACTATATCAATACCGTTCGTATTTGATCGAACAACCCACATAAGACATCCAACAAAAATAATGCAGTAAATTATGCCTAGTGAATGGTCAAGATGAACACCACAGTCAATTCTAATCGCAGGAAATCCAAATTCAAAAAAATAATGATGTTAAACAGTACTAGCTAGCTAGCTCATTCATGGTGCCATTTCAGCAAATGGAAAATAGGGGTTGTGTTGACATTTTTCTTCATCAAAATCAAGTCGTACTTGAAATCAATGTTCATGTCCCCTCTCACATTTGCTTGCAACAAACAAAGTTACTTGATCCTTCGCAGCACTTAGACATTATTGTGGGTTTGTCCAATGGTTCTGTAGGATGAAAAGGAAATAAACATTTATTGAAAGCAAAGAATTTCAAATCCTGTGGCCTACGATTCCCAGTTTCCATTGTCCTTGCATTTTCACTTTTGTACTTTTAGCATTGTTTGTTCGATTACTGTATTGCTTCACTAGTTTTTTTGATTGAGCAATTCTTCCTTGTGCAATGTTGAGCTTAAAGTAGTTTATCAAAACTGCATAAATGACTGTGTACTTTGTGTCTTTTTTTTTCTTCTTTTGGTTTTCAGAACAACTTGAGTGTCATAGTGTCATACCATGATGTTATTGAGTGTGAAACAGTAGCATAACACACTTGTAACCGCTTCACAGCTAATTTGAACATGCTGGGTATTAGATTAGAGATAAATTTTAGATAAAAATTGTGGGTTGGTTCAACCGACCGAGCCACTAGTTCGTCCAATAAACTGGCCAAATCAAACAAGTTTTTATCGGTTTTTATACATTTTTATTCAATGAGCTAGTGACTCAAACTAGTTGTGATTGGTTCCCGATCACACCAGAACCGGTTTTTTTTTTTTTTTTTACACTCCTTAATACCAAAACTTTCCATAATTATAAATTTTCATAAATTTATATTCTAACACATCATAGAAAGATTAATAGACACATATGTGTCTAAATTCACTTAATTTATTTTTTTCAACTTTTTTTAAAATTTAAACAGTTTTATTTTAATAATTTATACACATCTTTTTATAATTTTAAATATTTTATATCTATGACCTTTTTAAGTATTTTTCTAAATTTAAAAAAAAAATAGTCCAATGCATAAAATATTTACTAGTTTAAGATTATTTTATTTTTTTTAATAAATCAGATATCAAATATAAAACATCCTTATGTAATTAATTACCGTCAATGTCAAATACTGTTAAGTAAGCCTGTGTAAGTGGCAATATTACTTCCTTTTTTCCAGTCAAAAAAAAAAATTATACTTCCTTTTTTCTTTTTGTCCCAATGTCACATAGTGAATATTTCAAGATATGCTATTGCTAGGGGTATTATTGATATTCTCTATCAAGTAGGTATCACAATCCATTTTGGAACAGAACAGGTCCATTTGGCCCACACCAGGCAAATATTCTGTAACAAACATTTTGTTGGTTGAGCTGGACTTTTATGCGATTTTTCTATTCTATTTCTCTGAATGGTGGGGTTCCCAGTTTGGGATCCAACTTATTTTCCCCTTTCTTTTATTTTTTTTTGGATAAAAACTTATTTTTCTTTTTCTAGCAACAAGGTTAAAAGCGTATATGCATGTTATAAGGAAGAATACCCAAACATCATTAAAAAGGGGCCATTTTGGTCGAATCCAAGAAAGCGTAATCTTCGAATATATTAATTTTTTTGTAATGTAAATTTTAATATATTCAGAAATATTAGTCTGATTAAAGTAATTAAAATTTAAAACTAGGTTAAAAATGAAGAACTTAAATAAACAGTGGAGATCAATAGGTGTTAGCCGAGTTGAAGCAACAATTGTCTCCATAAGGAGGAGAACCAAAAAAATTGTGTTTGAATGCTTGTGAAAACCCCTATTGGAAAACTGAGAACCATGAGATAAAACTTTGCTCAATCTGTCAAACTGAAGATCATTCTCACACTAGAGATGGACCTATGTTGTCCCTTACAAGGGCGCTGACCCTTGAAAGCTTATTTTATAATTTTAACAGTACTACTACTACTTGATGCAAAATATGGCCAGTAACTCGGCAAGTCACGAACAAGTCGGGTCTCACGAACACGAACACACGAACAAGGCAGTTATGAGCATGGAGCATAGAACCATTGATCACGTACCACGAATACAGTAACATAGCCTGAGACGTGTGAAATCACACTGTCTTCAATGATTTATTCGCCTGAAACGATAATCCCCCAGGATTCAACAGGCTCTTCCGAGAGGATCTCGGATAACAAAACTACGAGAATATTTTAATTGTTAACCCAGTAAGAAAAATATGATACAAAGCGAAAAACTAAAATAGCAATAGTTCAACCCCTCAAAATGAGTAGAGTGCAACCTCTCTTTTAAAAGTATGAGCAACAACTTAATATATTAATTCTGATTCAGCTATCCAAAGATCGTATATATGGTTTGCTATATCAGTAAAGAATTATAGACAAAAGATATTAAAAGAATTGATTAAAATACAACCGTTAGCTACATGAAATCAAGAATGAGCATCGACTATCAAAACGGATGAAGAAAACATTTTTATCATTGAAGGAAAATCAATGTAATAAATGATATTAAGTTCCAACGTTTAAATAATTAAAAAGGAAAACTGAAAACTTGAAACGTAAACATTAACTTACAAACACAAAGCCACTAAATGGAGAGTATTGCTTTACTTTGTTTAACTCAAGTTTCAAAACTTATTGGAGTAAAGAAGGAAATACAGCATAGAATCAAAGGTTTGAAAAGATATTACTAAAAGTTTAAACAAACATTTTAATCATAATATTTTATTAGTATTTAACATGTGATTAATTTCAGAAACGAAAATTTGAGAAGTTTTAGATCATGTTTGGTCTCTGAAAAATGGTGCAAACTGAAACTAGTGTACTTGTTATGGGTTGCATATATTACAACTATAATTTGAGAATTTTTATTTTACTATAAAATATTATACTTCTGAAGTGTATAGTTATGCAATATTATTAAGAGACTTATGGGAATGTATATGTGATATTCATGAGCTTTATTTATACACATGCTATATGTCTTATTTAATTGCAAATAAATTTGTTGGGACATGCCACTGAAATAATAGCTCTCGTGGGCCCAATTTTGATTATAAAGATCAAGGTGTACTTTATATTCTTGGGTGAAAGCAAACATAATTTTGTGTGTTAAATCATAAGAAAGTGTGATTATTTATTGTTATCACAAGATTATTTAGAGCTTAATCATTGATGATCCCTTGTGATGTTAACGCTGCATAAATATATAGTGGATTTTCATTGTATTAGAATAATACAGTGATGCTAAGTAGATTTGATTCGTGCTAGAATAAATCTATTTGTGAAATTATTTTTATCCTCAAATAAGGTGTTGTCGCTTAAAAGTCATTCTAAGCAGACATGCGTGTATCTATTACCGAGACCGAGTTTATTACCATAAGCTTGGTAAAATATATGAGATTAATTGACTAAGAGACGTCTTAGTCAATATTTCTTGATGGAAGAAACTTGTATCTTCCTTATTTATGTGTTACAGATCTGTAATTAATGTGAGGCCAAAATGAATTTGACCGATTTGCTCACAAAGTAAAAGCTACTAAGTTAAACATCGAGGGGAATGAGATTTTTAAGCCAATAGAAATTAACTGTGATGGTAACCCAACCTTTGTGATTGGAGATCCCATGAAGAAGGTTCATATGGGTAAAAATAAGTCACTTGTTAATTCTGCTAGCACTATCCATTTTTTTCCTTCCTATAGTGTGAGAAGTGCTATACTGCATTATTAAGGGATAAGCTTAAAAGCTTTTAATGATTTTCATATCCCTTATGGGTGGTGTATGAATTGCATTATACACTTGATGAAATCACCTATATGAGTGTTAAATGGGGCCGCTTGTATGAGACTGTGACATAATCTCTAGAGCACTCGTGAATACCCGGCTCACACACGGCCTATTTGCGCAACACAGGTCAACAACAAGAATTGTGGAGGTGTGGTGTGATTGGTAGACCTCTAATACACATAAAGTGTCTTTAGTTCATAGAGCTTGCTCACAAATTTACTGTGTGTTAAGTCTTATTAATCTAGGTTTAGTTCATAGTCTAAAAGACACCATATTCGATGCATTTACACCAATGTTTTAAACCCAGGAACATTACTTTCAAAATTGTTTTCAAAATTTTCTAAACATTCTATTTAAACTTTTGAAATATGAAAGGGATTGTTGTATTATTATTTTATTATTTCAAAAGTTTTAAATAAATTTAATTATATTTATCCTAATAGTTTTAATAAATTTGAATGTCTATTTATTAATTGATTATAAAATCAATATCTTTAAAATACTCTACGTTCAAGTTTTATGGATTGGCTACGTTATACTTTGACATCTTTATATCATTTGAAATGGTATTATTATAGAGTGCACTGCCTGTGTAGCAGAGGCTTGGGGCCTTATTTATGGCCTTGAATTGGCTTGGAGGCAAGGTTGCAAAAATCTTGTTGTGGTGTGTGATAATGCTTTCTTGGTCCAATCTATCCAAAGGAACTCTGGGAGAGGTAAATGGAGTGTCTTGATCACTCGCATAAGAGACCTGATTAATAGGGATTGGAACATTGAGCTGATTCATTTAATTTGTACAGGAAAGATAACAGCATAGCGGATTGGCTAGCCAGATGGGGTATTACCCAACCTCTAGGAGTTCATTGTATTAATACTCCTCCTGAGGATATTAGAAACCTCTTGTTAGGTGATTTGAGTGGGGCTTCATTCCTCCGTAGGATCGTGTCGTGGTGTCTGTTCATCTGGGCTTTTAGCCCCCTTTTTCACCAAAAAAATAAAATAAAATGAAATGCTATTATTATTTCAATTAAAACTTTGTCTATAGTTTTTTATTATGTTGCAGCAGTTTTTGGATTTAAAGCTCTATAATTCTTTCAAATGCTCGGCTGCAACAAAACCATAAATGACAAACGTTCGTGAAAGAATATAATTCCGTCCCGATTTCATTGGCATAATTATGGTTATATACAACTATTACAAGGAAACAAATCATAGACTATAATTCAGGAAACAAGGAAACAAATCCTAGGCTATAATTAAGTAAACAAGGAAACAAATTATACACACAATCACTAACATTATGCTAATTATACACAAGATCACTAACATTATGACTAGATACAGAATATATTTACATATATTTTAACACACCCCCGTAGTCGAAGCGGGAGGTTGTCGTACGTTGAGACTATCCCGAAAATCTTCAAATAGAACCAAGGGAAGGCCCTTTGTAAAAATATCTGCAATCTGATAACATGACGAGACATGTAAGACTCGAACTTCTCCACGAGCAACCTTTTCGCGAACAAAGTGAATATCCATCTCGATATGTTTAGTGCGCTGATGTTGAACAGGATTCCCAGAGAGATATATCGCACTAACATTATCACAATACACCAAGGTAGCTTTCCGAATAGGACAATGAAGCTCCAGAAGAAGGTTTCGTAACCAATAAGACTCAGAAATTACATTGGCAACGCCTCGGTATTCTGCCTCCGCACTAGATCTGACAACGTAGCTTGTCGTTTAGCGGACCAAGAAATTAAATTATCACCAAGAAACACACAATAACTAGATGTAGAGCGTCTGGTATCCGGACACCCACCCCAATCAGCATCTGTATAAGAAAGGAGAGTGGATGTGGAAGATGGATAGAGATGCAAGCCATGATCAAGAGTACCCTGAATGTAGCGCACAATGCGCTTGAGAGCGTGCATGTGTACTTCCCTCGGGTCATGCATGAATAAACACACCTGTTGCACAGCATAAGCAATATCGGGTCTCGTGAAAGTGAGATACTGAAAAGCCCCTGCAAGGCTTCGATAATGAGATGGATCTGCATATAGTGTGCTGGAATTAGCATTGAGCTTCGATTTAGTGTCAATTGGAGTAGGAGATGGCTTACAAGATAACATGTCGGCCCGTTCAATGATCTCTGCTGCATACTTCCGCTGAGATAAGAATAGACCACCTGCATGACGAGTTACAGCTATACCCAAGAAATAACTCAACAACCCCAGGTCCTTCACAGCAAATTTCGAGCTAAGAAGGGATATGATAGACTTGTGAATAGCATCAGAGGAAGTTGTCAATATAATATCATCCACATACAAAAGAATGTAAGCCATAGTTGTACCTTGCCGGTAAATGAAGAGAGAATGATCAGAAGTACTGTGAGAAAACCCAAGATTAGAAACATAATCAGCAAATCTCTTGTACCAAGCCCGAGGGGCCTGTTTGAGCCCATAAAGAGATTTCTTCAACAAACATACATGATTAGGACAATCCGGGTCCCTAAAACCCATGGGTTGATGCATGTACACTGTCTCTTTGAATTCTCCATGCAATAAAGCATTTTTCACATCAAGCTGGTGAATGGGTCATGCTTTAGAGAGAGCTAAACTGAGCACAGTACGAATAGTTGCCGATTTGACTACCAGGCTAAAAGTCTCACCACAATCCACGCCAACCTGTTGAGTTTTGCCATCACCTACAAGACGAGCCTTATGCCTCTCAAAAACACCATTAGATTTTTCTTTATGAGTAAAAATCCACATAGACTGAATCACATTAACATCAGGTGGACCGGGCACCAACTCCCACGTCTTATTTTTAATAAGAGCATTAAATTCATTATCCATAGCCATTTTCCAATTCGGGTCACGAAGGGCAGACACGGGGTTACATGGCAGGGGGATTTACTGACATTAATGTTAAGATTTAATTGTTGTTTGGGTTTGAAAATCTCATACTGACTACGTGTCACGGGTCTGGGAGCTGGAAGAGGAGTGGGCTGATATGGAGGTGACGGTGGAGGAGCTAAGCCGGCCGAGGGTGTTGGCTGTGTGGTTGGTGGGCTAAGTGCGGGTGGGTTTGTTGGAGGTGTAGGGGGATAGCAGGTTGTGGGTTGGGCAAGACTGGATGGGCCTGTTGGTTTGGGCTTGGAGGAGGGGTCAAATGGTGGACCACATAAGGGGAGGGTCCATCGTCCATAAAACCATAAGTGTGAGGTTGTGGATTGTACAACTTCGCAAATGGGAATTGGGTTTCATCAAAAATGACATGGAGACTTAGTATGATTTTACGAGAGAACAAATCATAGCATTTGTAACCATGATGATTAGATGGGTAGCCCAAAAAGACACATGGGGTCGAACGAGCTTGAAGTTTGTTTATGGTAGTAGAGGGAAATAGTGGATAGCATAAACACCCAAAAACCCGAAGATGAGAGTAGGAAAGGTCCCTTTGATAAAGAACCTTGAGAGGCGATTGATAGGCTAAGTGTTTACTTGGAAGAATGTTGAGAAGATATGTTGTCATTTGCAAAGCATGATGCCAAAATGAAGGTGGTAAAGATGCATGGGCTAGTAGAGTATGAATAATGTTGTTAATGGTACGAATTTTTCTCTCGGCTTTCCCATTTTGTAATGATGTATGTGGACAAGAGAGGTGGAAAGCTAACCCATTTATTTTACAAAATTTTCAAAAAGGCCCATTATCAAATTTCCTACCATTATCACATTGAATGCTCTTTACTTTCAGTTCAAATTGAGTGCGGATGACAGCTCTAAAAGATAAAAATGTGGAAAAAACATGAGACTTCTTAGACAATGAAAATGTCCACAAAAAATTAGAGTAATCATCCAACAACAAAACATAATATCAGTGGCCCGAAGAGCTCAAAATAGGAGATGTCCAAAGATCACTATGGATAATATCAAAAGGCATAACAGTGCAAGAATTAGAAGAAACAAATGACAACTTAACATGTTTTCCAAGAGAACAAGATTGACAAACATGAGAACTACGAGTTTGATTACACTCAATAAATTTATTTAGCCTAAGGGAGTCAAAAACAGGTGCTCCCGGATGACCTAAATGAGCATGCCATAACGATGGTGCTAAAGCTGCAAAGGTAGATGGTGAAGTGGCTTGTTTGGTGGTGATAGGATAAAGGTCGCCCCGACTATCACATCTCATTAGACGCATCCCCATCTGGAAATCCTTCACAGAAAAACCAAAAGGGTCAAATTCAACAGAAACCGAGTTATCAGTTGTAAACTTTCGAACCGACACTAAGTTTTTAATAAGTTGAGGGGCATGAAGGACATTTTTCAAGGCTAAGGGAGGATTCGGGGGAGACAAATTTGTGTGACCATAACCACGAATTAGAATTGAATAACCATTACCGACAATTATACCACGATTATTGCTCAAATTAAAATAAGACGAGAGATTACCTTGCTCGGATGTCATGTGGGAGGTGGCACCGGTGTCCATGTACCAATTTGCATCCGAAGGATTAAGCCCAAGAGTGTGCATCGTTGCCTCGATGTCTGTCGGAGTGGGTGGAGCTGCTGCTGCCGTGTAGGCCTATGGCGGTTTTGGCCTAAGAATGACTGGTTGGAGCTGTTGGGCTTGCTGAAAATTGGGCCTGGCCCAAGGTGATGAGGGGTATGGGCAAGGTGAAATAGCCCAAGGCATCAATGGCCATTGCCACTATCCAGCAGGCCACTACTGGGGGCCCGGTTGATGCTGGCCGGACTGCTGCTATCAGCCACCATTGCGGCCGCCACCGCGGCCACCACCGCCACCGCTCTTGTCGCCACCGCGATTACCACCATGGTTTTTGCCACCATTGTTGCGGTTTTGACCCTTTTTACCACCATCATTATTGCGATTTTGATGGTAATTCTTTGAGAGGGAGGGAGAGTCATCAGTTTCGCGAGCCACCATGGCGGCACCCACTCCGGTTGTGACCTTCTTCGCGAGACCGACTTCCTCTAAAGTGAGCATAGAGCGGGCTTGATAGAATGGTGGAGGAGGATCGCTTTGGCGAATGAGCATGGCAACCCCATTGTAAGCCTCAGTGAGGCCGGCCACCATTTGAAAAATAAGACGGTTGTTTGAGACTGGTGCGCCTATGTTCTTGAGTTGATCCGACAATTCCTTGAGCCGTTGACAATACGCAGAGGCATTCGGGAAATCCTCCATGTTTGTATGGGAGAATTCTTGCTCAAGAGTCACAGCCCGAGAATTCTTATTGTCTTGGAATATATCACGCAACCTATTCCATGCCTCCATTGTCGTTGTGTCGGGTTCAAGAATAGTATGCAATAGGTCATGTGAGATTGTTGCATAAATCCATTGAAGGACCGCAGCATCAAGGGTCGACCACAGTTCCTTTTCTTCATCAGTTTTAGGCTCCTTCTCCTTGCCTTTCTCCGGTGGGACGATGTGGTGGAGGACCTTGTGAGAACGTGCGTAAATCTTGAACAGTTCTGCCCACGTCGCATATTGGATGTTTTCAATCTCCAGGGTGATGGAGATATGGTTCTTGATGTTGGAGACGGCAAGAGCCGGGTGGAATTTGTTGGAGTTTTATTTCCTCTAACCGTTTAAAACGTTTTGTCTTTTAAACTGATTTATTACTTTGTAATCAGTTTTTCCGTTTCATTTTGTAGAGTCTTATACTGCACATCTAATTTGGACAACGACATACGCTTATAAAAAGGCTGCACAACAATAGCTACTATTTTGGTAATCAGAAAAATTTATCTTTTTGATTTTACATTAACTTTTCTTACTGGGTGAACAATGAAAATATATCTCGTAGTTCTGTTACCTGAGATTATTCTTGGAAGGGTCTGTTGAATCCTGAGAGATTATCGCCTTAGGCGAATAAATCTTTGAGGACAGTGTGATTTCACACGCCTCAGGCTATATTATTATGTTCGTGATATGTGATCAATGGTTCGGTGCTCCATGTTTGTAGCTGCCTTGTTCGTGAGATCCGACGTGTTTGTGATTTGCTGCGTAGCTGACCTAATTTTCTAACAATCTCAAGGATTTACTTTATACAAGGGTTTATGAGGGATCATCATCAATGCATTTTTATTGCTAGAACAACTGCATGAGTTTTGGTATACTTGATAATTTTCATTTATATGCTATTGGAAATATTTTTTTTTGTGAGAAATTTTGTTGCGTTTAAGAAAATAAACTCCACCATCACATACTTTAGGCCCCGTTCGGGGTGGTTTTTTGTTTTTAATTTTCAAATTTCAAAAAACTAAAACTGGTTTTCAGTTTTTAGTCTTGAGTTTATATTTTTTTTTTGTTTTAAAAAGTTGTTATTCATATTATAATTTCCCATTTAAAAGTTATTAGCAGCAATAATTCTTCCAAAAAATAATAATAACAGTAAATAATACTACGATTATTATTAAATAATAACAGTAAATAATACTATGATTAATGTACCCAAAAATAATAATAATACTATGATTATTTATAATAAATAATAAAATTATTATTAAATCGAACTCACAGTTTTTTATATGTAATAATAAAACGGCAAGTGGGTATAGACCCCAAGTGAAAAATCAAATTCGCAAAAGTGGGTATAGGCCCTTCTCAAAAGGTCTGAAGTTCTCTGTAAAAAAAAAGATCTGAAGTTCAGATTCCAAAAAAACAAAAAAAGAAGATCAATTGCATGGAGCTAGGGCTTATAACAACAGATTCGATCTCGAGAGCTCGATAAATCCTAACTCCTTTTGTCCAGTGCATCGAGTAGCTTCGCTCGGCAACTGAATTGGATGAGGGTTCTGCGATTGGGCTTGTTGCTTGCTTTTGCATTTGGATTTGCAGCCATTTTCATTTACATCACTGGACTCTTTGATCTCTCTGTATGTATGTATTTTCCACAATCTGGCTTGGGAAGACGGTGAGGAAAAGAGATGGTGAAGGGGCACGATAGGGACAGTGAAGGGACACGATGAGGGAACAAGAACACGGTGTCAGTGATAAACTGAAAACAAGAATCACAAAACCTATTTTTATGGTTTTGGAAATTAGATAAAAACTGTTTCAAAATTAAGAAAAAACCAACTTAACCCCAATTTACTCGAACACGTTTTGTTTTCAAATTTAACTTTTAAAACCAAAAATCGAAAACTTAGCACCACCCTGAATGGGCCCTTAGATTCTCAATATTCCAATGTAAAAAGCACATAAGCCGAGACTATTAAAAATAGGAAATTATTATTATGAAAGATCTTATGCTACTTTTCTTAGTAAATACAGCATACATTTGAAAGTTATAATTGATTTGGAAAAAGTTTTATTTGAGATAAATGCTTGAGATTGTTGGAAAATATGGTCTCGAACTCAGGAAATGACGAACATCACGACCCACGAATCACGAATATAGATCATAAACCACGAGCAAGGTAGCATTGAACATTAACGTATTGATCATATATCACAAACATCGTTTATAGCCTGAGACGTGTGGAGGCACACTGTCCTCAAGGATTTATATCATTTCAATATTAACACAAAACTTAAGGCATCACCATAAATGAGTTATAAAATTTTAACTTAAAATATTTTTGACAATATATGTTTAAAACTTTTGAAATAAAATATCTAGCACTACTATCACGTACTTACAAGGCTTTACAAGGTTTTGGCCCCGAAAACTTATTTTTTATTTTAACAAGTATTATTGCTAATAGTACTCTTCCACTCCCTAGTGCCATATACATGTTTTTGCAAAGTTAAGCTGCAAAAGAAAATTTCCTGACTCTGAGCTTTGCAACAGCTCCAATGGGTAGATTTGAACAAAGTTAAACAAGAAAAATATAAAAAATACACAAAACAAAGCCTTTCCGAAAAATACATAATACACAAAGTCTCACTCATTACAATCTGAAAAACACATAATACACAAAACAACCATCAAAACCTCACTTAATAAAATCTCAAAAAATCTCATTCAAAAAAGTCATAGAAAACACAGCAAAGCACCCTTCCAGTTTTTAAGTTCCCTCTTGCAAAATACCCAAACAAAGCCTCTGTTGCGCCGCCGCACCATACGCCGCCGTCAACCCGACACCATTGCGCTATCTTGCGCTCCCGTCTCAATGCTCTCGCCCTTCGCCCTCTGCTCCATTGTGCTTCAGCAAGGTCTAGTCTTTTTCTAATCTCGTGTACCGTGCGTGAAGGTGAAACACTCTCTCTTTTTCTAATTTCTCTCTCACTCTCTCTGTAGAATACTGGTGATGGGACTGTGCAACAATCCCTACTTCCACCGATTGATGCATAGTATGCAGATTGCTTCCTAATTATTTCAATGCCTTTTGTTTCTCTCTTGGTTTTTTCTTCTCAAAGGTCATGTTGGTTGGAATTGGAGCTTTCAAATAGGTCCTTTTGGAGTGATTTTAATTACAAAATAAAAACACACTTGGCCTAACAATTCAATGGTGAAGAAAATAAAAAGAATAAGTAATGAAATTTAGAAACTTTTATAACAATGGTCAGCATCGAATACCATAAGTAATGAAACGAAGAGAAGAAAATGATAAAAAAAATTGATGTTATAAGATTACTGTAAGAAAGGCCAAGTGCGAGCTTGAAGGCGAAGTGCAGAAAAGCGGTGATAATTACCGTGTGTGCGAGAAAGAAATGGAGCTGGCCATTTTGCCCTTTTTTTATTTAATATTTTCATATAACATCTGAGCCGTTGAATTCATCCAACGGTTGAGATTGTGCAGTGAAGATTGATGTAGGCAATATTGCTGTGGAGGATCCGATTCCATCTAAGTATATTTATGATTTTTAAGCTGAGTACATTTATGGTTTTTTTTAGATGAAAAAGTCATCTACAATCGATGCATTCTTTATAACGATAAACTTTTAAATGCAAACATCTAATGATGAGTGGGTGAATAAAAAATGTTGGCCCACGATGTGATCTAAGTCTGGTTCCGTCCCTGCAGTCCTCACGGGTCCGAAGCAGGGACGGAGACAGGGGAGGGCACACATGGGCTGAAGCCCCTCCCCTCACCAATTTTTTGTTTTAAACACATTATACCTATGAGAGTATGTCCAAGTTGACGAGGTAGATGAGCCCCTGCCTCGATATTAAATTACGCTGACAATTCGCATTTCAGAATTCACAAAGCCGAATAAAAATGCGCAGTTAATGAAACTTCAAAACTGATACTGAGAATCTCGCATATGCTGGCTTTAGTGCCTTATTTCAGCTGTGTTATTTGAACACAAAAATGAACATAGATACCGTATGTCCGTATTGTACGGACATATATCCGTACAGTACGGACCCCAAAAAAAAATTAATTTTTTTATCTGGTTAATCACGTTCACATATCTGGTTATTGCTATTCATTATCTGGTTAATGCTACATCCTGAAACTTTTGAACATCCCATTTTCTTATCTGGTTAATCACATTCACATATCTGGTTAATGTTATTCATTATCTAGTTAATGTCAAGTCCTGAAACTTTTTCTTATCTGGTTAATCAAGTTCAAATATCTGGTTAATGCCAAATATTTTTTTAACTAGTTAAAAAAAATCTTAAAAAAAATTATCCATACTGTATGGACGTACGGTGTCCCGTATCAGTGTTCAATAATCATTTTTCGCCTTATTTTTCTTTTATGAATGGAAGGCTTTTAGTGCCTTATTGCACGTCACGTCGCAAATAGCCTGTTAAACAAATTGCGAATCCTCTTACAAATATGTGCTAATTGCAAATTATTTAGGCACAAGGAATATTAAATATATTCCAATTATTTAATATTTAATATTAAATTATATAATATTCATTATTAATTTTTTTATCCGTCAAATCATATAATATTTAATATTAAATCATTTGATATTCCAATTTATTTTATTTCATAAAAAACATTAAATTTTTTAGCCTTTCATAAAAATAAAAATAAAATTAGCCCTCCCTTTCATATAGTTCTGGATCCGTCACTGGTCTAAAGGGTAGAGATACTCTGGTGGACTCATTCGATCCAAATAAGTAATTAGGATGCGTTCCAAACCATAAATAAATAAATAAATAAATAAACAGTGAATGACTCTTAATTCCTGATAACTCGGTTTTGGTTTAAAGCTTGTGAACAAATTACAGGCATTCGAAATTATGGAAGTGTTCAGTTCCATGCAGCACATACATGTTGAGCACATGAGTTTTGAAAACAGCATCTCCTTTGTACAAATAGTTGTCTGATGGATCTACTGTTTTATTTCTATTTGTAACATAAGCTGTTGATGCATTTGTAAGTATTATTTTGGAAGTAATTAACATGAAGTTATTTGATTGGTTTCTGTATCTGACTTGTTAATAATATTAAAAATATTAATCCAAAATTATGTTTTAATACTCAAATAAGTCAATATTTTAACATTCTTTTACCATAATTTTATTTAAAAGTATTTAACATTCATCATATAAAAAAAGTTATTTAACATTCAAAAAACGTATTCCTTATTTAGTAATTACAATTTACATATTTAAAAATAACTCATGCCAATACTTAGAGTAGCATCAACTCTATCAAAATTGTTTTCCAAAGTGTATTTGTTTTTAAAACTGTAATGCAAGTCCAATTCAGATTAAAATAAAAGAAAATTCATACGTTACAAAAAAATAGCATTTGTTTATCAACTTTTTTGGGTCAATATATTTAGAGTTTTGTACATCTTTGAATTGGTTAGACAACTGGGAACATGCTTGATACACATGGCGCACATATATATGCTTGATAGTACTGATATTTTCTATGTCACGATCTATCAATTTCGGTAATATGCTTCTAGGCTTCACCATTTTCCTTATCATATCACCGACCAAAGTCTTTTCTAACCCACGTAGTCGATCAACATATGAGTGACTCACTAATGTTTTGGATACATCATGGCTGTGAAATCCGTACATTACATTTACCTTCCATCCTTTATTAGCTTAAATTAATTGATGTTATGTATTTAATTATTGATTAGTTAGTTAGTTACAGCTGTATAGACAGCTCATTCTTTCATTCTGTTTCTTTGTGCTGTATATATACATTTCAAGCTAATGCAAAACAACCTTTTGCCATTTACTCTGTGTAATATGGTATCAGAAGAAACAATTTCCGCAAATTCTCTCTGATTCTCGCTCAACCGCTCCAATTTTCTTCTTCTTTCTTGCACTTTCTTGGTGCGTTCATCGTGATCTCTTCTTGTTTGCGATTTCTTCTTCCTTCGCAATTTCTTCTTTCTTGATCGCATTTCTTGTTTGCGATTTGTCTGTGTTTCGCTGTTCTGCGATTGTTCGCTTTGATTTCCCGTTCTTCGAATTTGTGATCTCGCGATTTCTTGCAACCCTAACACAATGTCTGCGTGTTCTTCTACACCTAATTCACCGAAATCTCAGGCTCCTGAACCTGTGATTCCCAATCTTGCCTCTCTGAAATCACAACTTCAAGATCCTTTGGATGTTTTCTACATTCATCCGAACGAGAATCCATCTCTCGTTCTTGTTTCTCCTCCTCTGGAATCCTCTAATTACCATGGCTGGGCGAGAGCTATGTCAAATGCATTACAGATGAAGAATAAATTTGACTTTGTCGATGGTTCAATTCTGAAACCATCAATTGATGATCCTCGTTTCAAGGCCTGGAAGCGCTGCAACACTCTAGTCCTGTCCTGGCTTCATCACTCGATGAACAATGAGATTGCTTCGAGCATCATTTGGCTTGACACTGCATATCAAGTCTGGCAGGAACTCAGAATCGGTTTTCTCAAGGTGACTTTGTTCGTATTTCGCAGTTGCATTCTGAATTGTATTCTCTCAAACAAGGAGAATTATCAGTTACAGCTTATTTCACGAAGATAAAGATTGTTTGGGATGAACTTTGTAATTTTCGACCTATCTCCAATTGCATGTCATCTGCTTCTGGTTGTTGCAATGTAGTAAACCAGATGCACCAATATCGTGACAATGATTTTGTGCTGTCCTTCTTGCAAGGACTCAATGATAATTTTTGTGGAGTTAAGTCTCAGATATTGTTGTTTGAACCACTTCCTCCTGTGTCCAAAGTTTACTCTATGGTGATACAGCAGGAGCGCCAATGTCAACAGCCTCTTCTTCCTACGCCTGCTGCTATGGCATTTTCATCCAACCAGGGAAATTTTGGTTCTGGCAACAATTCTGTTTCTGGCACAAATGCTTCACAATCAGGGAAATCACGTCCTAATTTTAGGCCTTTTCATCAGAAGCAACAAAGGCAATGCACTCACTGTGGTCGCCTTAATCACACAGTGGAGACTTGTTTCATTAAGAATGGTTTTCCACCTGGCTTTAAGTCCAAGAAATCTGCAAATGCAGTTGCTACTTCAGAATCTAATAATGCTGGAAATGCTGTTAATAATGGCAATGTTGTTGTTGCCAATGCTGCCACTTCAGTTTCAATTCCTGGTTTTACTCAAGAACAGATTCAAGGTATCATGGCTTTGCTGTCCACAGCATCAGTTGCTGCTCCATCTCAATCATCCAATGCTGCTTCCACTAACCTGATCAGTTCCCATCATGTATCATCTGTGTCCACTGCAGGTAATATTTCTCACCCTTGGATCATAGATTCGGGGGCAACAGACCATATATCATCTTCACTTAAGTATTTCACTACATATAGAACAATTAAGCCAATTTCCATAAACCTTCCCAATGGTCAACAAGCCCTGACCAATATTAGAGGCACAATTCATCTCACAAACACCATCACTCTATTTGATGTTCTATATGTTCCTCATTTCTCTTTTAATCTCATTTCAGTCACTAAACTTACTAATCATTCACCTTGTTTTCTCTCTTTCTTTAATGATCATTGTCTTGTACAGGAAATGAGTACCTTGAGGATGATTGGCAAAGCTAAGGTGGTTCATGGACTATATGAAGTGGTTCTGCCTCAATCCAATCCGGTTCCATCTTCCTTTTTACATTTTGCAAATAATACTTGCACACACATTCCTCATTCCAATATATGGCACTATAGATTAGGCCACCCATCCTTGCAATGTTACAATCTCATTCAAAAGAATGATACTGATATTTCTTCTTTGAATCACTTTGTATGTGATACTTGTCATTTTGCTAAGCAAAAGAAATTATCCTTTCCCTTAGTTCTTGGTTTCTCAACATGTATTTGATCTTGTACATGTAGATATTCGGGTCCCTTTGAATCTCCTTCCATTCTTTGGTCATAGATATTTTCTCACAATTGTTGATGATAAATCAAGATTCACTTGGATTAGATTAATGAAATCTAAATCCGATACTAGACCCTGTTTAAGTCAGTTTGTGACTTTTGTTGAAACTCAATTTTCTTCGAAAATAAAAACAATAAGGTCAGATAATGGGCAAGAGTTTTTATTTGAATCTTTGTACAAAAGTAAGGGTATCATTCATCAACTTTCTTGTGTTGAAACACCCCAACAAAATGGGGTGGTTGAAAGGAAACATCAACACATTCTAAATGTGTCAAGAGCATTAATGTTTCAATCTCATCTTCCCATATCTTTTTGGTCTTATGCCATTTCACATGCTGTCCATCTCATTAATTTTTTA
Organism: Calophaca sinica; assembly: GCA_037113605.1. Classification (NCBI taxonomy): domain Eukaryota; kingdom Viridiplantae; phylum Streptophyta; class Magnoliopsida; order Fabales; family Fabaceae; genus Calophaca; species Calophaca sinica. Next base: position 74,545,953 of record CM073737.1, on the reverse strand, counting down.
CCATCTATCAAATTGCAGAATCAGTCACCTTATTCCATACTTTACCAAAAACAACCTGATTTTTCTCATCTTAAGGTTTTTGGTTCATTAAGCTTTGCTTCTACATTAACAGCTCATAGAAAGAAGTTTCAATCTAGAGCTAGAAAATGTGTTTACCTAGGACATAAAGAAGGAGTTAAAGGCTTCATTCTTTTTGATCTCATTAACAGGGAATTTTTCTTATCTAGAAATGTGATGTTTTATGAACATACTTTTCCCTTCATTTCTGATTCTGCTGCATCTCATACTTCTTCCACTTTCAACTTTCCTATTTGTCTTCCTCATCATCAAAACTCTACTGATGTTACTCCAACACCTATTGTAACCAATGATGTTACCATACCTTCTTCATCCATTTTTGGTTCTGCTTCTACAGAACATTCACAGCATCCCAATTCTGTCTATGCAGCAGATTTTGCAACAGATTTTGTTTCTGCAGAACATGTACAAAATTCTGGTTCTGTCTCTGTAGATAATCCTGTTTCTGTATCTCTAGAGAATTCTGTTTCTGCAGCATCTCCTCCTATACTCAGGGTCTCCACCCGATCCAGACATCCACCCAAATACCTCAACGACTACCATTGCAATATAGTTCATATTCAACAGCCACCTAGCCAATCATCAGGTATTTCTTATCCTCTTTCCAATTACATGACATTTGATCGTTTATCTTCATCTTACAGCTGTATAGACAGCTCATTCTTTCATTCTGTTTCTTTGTGCTGTATATATACATTTTCAAGCTAATGCAAAACAACCTTTTGCCATTTACTCTGTGTAATATCCTTCATCATTTTCTAGAGGCCTGCCTTGTAGTCTGAATAGAGACGTACTCACATTTTTTGGTTCCAGTCTCCTTACGATCCAACACATTCTTGTATTGTCTATATTTCCCACTGTTAAGGGAAAATCTCTTCTAGGTGGTTTTAATAATGAAAAACCTTATAAACAAAGCCCAAGTCCTCTGAGTATTTATCTACTAATATGTGTGCTTGAGTGAGTTATGTAAGAACAAGTTCAAAACCACTCTAAGAAGCTAAACAGATGAGATAATGCATAAGAAGGTTCAAGACGGCTAATAAGCAACAATAAGATCAATAACATAAACATGAGAAGGCTTGTGTCAATGCATGGTAGAACCTTAATCTGATATGTCCTAAGAAGGTTTGAGAAGGTTCGCCAGTAGCGTTGATCAAAGAAGAATGCAAGTACTACATATATGGAAGATCCTTATAATCCAAGTCTGAGTTACACACCACCAATCTTCTCATGATAAGAAGATTGGAGAAAGTTCCAAAATAGTCTCCATTAAAGAAGAATGCAAGTAATTGCGATCCTCAGGATCTTTAATTGAGTTGTACACTGCTAAGCTTCTCAAGATCGGAAGATCAGAGAAGGTTCAACAATAGTGGTATAAAGGAAGACAACATGCACTGCATGAAGATCCTAAGGAATCAAGCCTAAGCCATACACTACAAAGCTTCTCAAGCTGAGAAGGTTCCACCAGAGTATGCAGCACAAACATCCCTTAGAATCACAAAGTCTGAGTTTCATCTAAACCAAGCTTCTCAACATTAGAAGTAAGTATGAACCTTATGATCCTACCAAGTATTCTCAATTCCACAAAGCATACATTCTTGATGAAGTATCAAGATCAGAATATGCAAGTGTCGAAAAGTTCAACAGAATGTCAACAGAGTTATTCATAAGCTTCATTCATCTGAAGCATAGAAGGTGCAAGCTTATGATATGTAGAACTAAAAAGTACAGAAAAGTACGGCCTGTTTACTTTGTTTTCAAATTTTCATTTTCTGTTTTCAATAAGATACATATACTATAACACGCATTGCCAGAGAGATGATACATATACAAATGAATGCAAGTGTTGTACCCTGCGCAGTGGTCTGTCACGGTCTCCCAGTAGCCCTCCAACAGGTAGTTTTCCATGGAGATCCTATTTCCTTCCAAATTGACGCTGTATAACACCAGAGAATGCAAGCAAAATCTATCTTCTAGTGATCAAACATCAGAATCATCATTCTCTTCATCTACTCACTTCAGTTCTTGTGTGAAACACCTTGCGATTTCTTAAGGAGGGGGTCTTTAGCTTAAAATCATTGTACACATTCACCTAAAGAGTGTTTATTGAGTTCTATCAATCTCAAAACCAAATCTTTACAACTTTGTATTGCGAATCCTTGACTAGCTAGCTAGTTGGGTTAGTGTTTGTATTGTAAAATCTGTTGTGCAAATTTCTCTGATCCTTACTCTATACTTACTGCATTTTTTTCATAATCTGTTATAAGCATTATTTTGTTCATATCAAGAAGCTTCATGTCATACTTCAAACAAATTAATGTATTAGAAGAACACTGTTTTTATACGTTGATATAATGTTTTAACATTTTTCTTACAAATGATAAAGAAAACCATACCGAGATATTTCTTTAAACATTCCTAAGACAAATTCTGTCATTTTCTATCAAATATTATAATATGTCATAAAGCTTGTTAACATAAAAATATTTTCTAAACCTTCTATATATCATCTTAATATATCATCTTAACATAAGAAGTTTCTTCATCGTTCGTGTTTATTATTTTATTCTTCAAGTGAAGACTTAAGAGAAGCTTTATAAGTTTTAGGTTGGTGACATTTTAAAAGGACCATAATTCAACCCCCTTCTTGTGGTGTTGTTCACTTCACCCACCCCTTCCACTTCCCAAGACCAACATAGCCTTCCTTCTAAAACCACCGGTGTCTGACTCATAATGATCATAACAAATCATAATTATCTCTCAACGCCTCGAGCCCAAATCAAAAGATCATCCAAGGCATTGAAAATAAATAAATAAATAAATATATATATATATATATATACACCATTATAATGTTTACATATTCATAACTCAAAAACAACAATTTACCATTGATTTACTAATCTATGTAGTGGTGAATGCATCACTAAAATTTGGAAACTGCATTTTAGGTTTCACATCCAACCATTCTTCTCCACCCGTCATCCAATTAACATGTTCTGTAACACCCTAGTATTTATATTCCTTTGCTTATAATTTTATTTTTGTATTTGATTATATCTCCTTAAAACTTATCTATATAATGTTACGATACTTTTTATCGAATAAAATCTATCACTACAAGAAAACGCGTGGTCGTCGGTAATGCACAAAAACGTTACCGACGACCTCAAGTCTGTCAGTAATATGGTCGTCTCAAACATTTACCGACTGGTTTTTTTGTAGCCGTCGAAATTACCGATGGGTCTTATCCGTTGGTGAATCGCCGTTGATAATGGAAGAATGAGATTACCGACGGGTAAGGCCGTTGGTATATTATTATGTATTTTTTTTAATGAATATTAATTAATTACTTAATTAATAATTTAATTATTTAAATAATTTATTTAATTAATTATTTTATTTTATTTTATTAATTTAATTTAATTAATTATTTATTTAGTTATTTAATGATTAAAATTATGTATTTATTTATTATTTAGTTATTTAATTATTAATTTATTTCATATTAAGAAATGTGATAACGTAAACTAAAAAGCAAAGTAAAAAAGAAACATAATATAAATTAAAAATATCCTCAAAATATCAAAATATAAAAAAAATAAGTCAAAACATCACTAATAATCATGATATTCCTGATCATGCACGAGATGCTCTAAACCATCCGAGTCACCGACATCATCAGTACCATAAGGCGACAGAGGCGGAGGCGGAGGAGGCGGCTGATGATGAGGCTGAGGCTGGTGGCGAGCTAGCATCTCGTACATCTGTTCCTGTCGCTCCAGCACCTTAGCCAACAATGCATTCATCCGACGGTTCTCCTCCCCAAAAGCGGCTAGTATCCGCTTCACCTCGGCAAACTCCTGCTCATCCACGGTAGAGCGATGACTGCCACCACTACTCGATGATGATCTGATGTTGAGGCGGATGGTCCCTTTCTTGTAGTTACTGGAAAGGTCTCCAGCACCGTATAGGCGACCCTTCTTCTTGCCGCCAACAACATCTGCCCAAACCTTAAGCGGTACAGATGGATCCTCAGGGCCCTGAGACGGGGAACATGATGATGTCTGAGATCTAATCTGAGACATCCTTGCCTCAAACTCCTCCTGTGCCATTGGATCTAATCCCTCCGTTAGTTATGAAATCTTCATGTGTCATTGCGGCTTCGACAAAGTGATCAACCCCAACGCAAAAATATTGTTTCAAACCTCTTCTCCTCAGATACAACCTATCGTACATCCAACTACGACTTGAAAGAAAAAATTCCATCTTCTGCATGTTAAAAAAATGACAATTTCAGCAGCACGACGTTCTTAGAACTGCTATATTTCTTTATATGGTATGACCCTATCCCATTCGAGAAAAAACTTTTTCAGAACTCGTATAATAGTCTTTCCTTAATTCTCATCTCTTATACTTAACAAAATTTTGGTAGCATTTTCCGTTGGTCTCTGAGTACATTAAATGATCACAGTTATGAATACCGCGATCAAGTATGCACCCAGAGAACAAAAGGAAATGAATCGAACCGAAATTTCATCAAATATAAAGATACGAGAATTAAATAACAACTAATATACGAGTAAAGACAAAGTTTTTTCCCAAACTGTCCTACTTGGACAATTCAAGGTTCAATATACAATGAACACGTGGTACCCTAGAAGAGTACATGCACACAATAATATATTGAACCTCAAATGGGAAGCTAAGGCTTTTCTCCGATATTAATTACAGGCATAAAAATAAAATAATAAACTAATTAAAATGTATTTAATAAAATTTAATATCGGTTTTTCTCCGATATTAATAACATTTAATATATTTCATATATCTAATATATTTAATTAATAAAATTTAATATTGGTTTTTCTCCGATATTATTAACATTTTATATATTTCATATATCTAATATATTTAATATATTTAAAATTATCTAATAAAACCTAATATAAATAAATTGATATACAACCTAATCATCAATAATACATTAATGCAACCTAATATACATTAATACAACCTAATATATATACATGACATATAACCTAATATACATTTAATATATTTACATGTCATACAATCTAATCAATCAATACAAATACAAATTAATATATATTTAATACATGCCAATCAGAATCAAGAACTCAAACCCCAACTATAACAATGTACATGTTCCAAATTTTCTAATAAGTTCCTTACATCTAAAAGCAATGGAAAAGAAAATTAAGTCACACAAATCATACCCAAACCAAATTCACTCATTACAGATTCAATTAGAGTTTATATTCAATCATTACAGATATCAATTAATAACCAATACATCTAATATCTCAGTCAGAGAAGCCAACCTCGATCTGGTGGCAGAGAATATGGAGCCTGGATAGTGGAAGCGGCAGTGCCCAACAGTGACAGTGGCGGTGGCTGGCGAGAGACAGCACGGTGGCTGGTGCGTGGTGGGCGACAGCACTGCAGTGGTGAGCGACGGCTGGTGGCCGGGCGTGGTGCTGGCTAGCTGCGGTGCGGTGCGAAAGGATAGTGGTAGTGGTGGTGCCCAGTGGCTAGTGGTCACGCCGGACAAAAGGGAGTGGGGGTGGTGGTGGCCGCAATAGACAAAGGGAGCGGGCGGTGGTTATGGTGGTGCGCGGTGGCTGGTGGTCGCACCGCACAAAAGGGAGTATAGGTGATGGTTGCCGCGATGGACAGTGGGAGTGGCGGTGGTGTCACTACAAGAAAAAATTCAAATTGGGACGAAAATTTGGGACGAAAAATATTTCCGTCCCAAAATAAATTGTTTGTGACGGAATTTGCGACAAAGATTTGTCGCAACATTTTTCCACCACATTTATTTATATGTTTGGGACGGAAGGCACACTCTGTCTCGATTTCGGGACGAAATTTGGGATTCTATCGCGTATTGGATACGGAAAATCTTTTCTGTCACAAAATAATTTAGAAATTTTTTTGGCGGGAATGTTGGCGCCAACATTGGGACGGAATTTGGGATTCTGTCGCATATTGGAGACGGAAAATCTATTCATGCAAATTAATTTAGGAAATTGTGGAAGGAATATTGGTGCCAACTTTGGGACGGAATAGTTATCACATTTCCGTCCCAATGTTGTTATTATTATTCAACACCATTTGTTGGTGTAGGACGGAGTTGATATTCCATCTCCATTTTGTGACAGAAATTGAATTTTCGTCTCCAGTTTGGGACGGAAGTTGAATTTCCGTCTCATAGTTCAGACAAATTTTTTATTCTCTTTTAAATACATTCAGAAATATGATGGAGGGAAGGTTTGCGCCAAATTAGGGGACAGAAATTTGAAACTTTTTCCATCCCATTTGAATTATTATATTTAATATTATTTTTATGATTTTATTTATTTATTTATTATATTTCTGATTATTTAATATCATTTTATTTTATTTTTCATAATATGAAATAATTTAATTGATTTGTTACCCTAATTGGATTAGCCCCTTTTCCCCCATTTTGTTAACTGTTTCCCATTGCTTCTTTATATATTTTCTATTCTATTTCTAATTCATTTAAAAAATTAATTCTAATTCATTTAAAAAAATAAAACTTGTTACAAAGAAAAAAAAGAAAAAAACTAATCAGAGGAAACCCTCATTCTCGTGTCTCTCTCGTTGCTCTCATTCTCGCGTCTCTGTCGCTGCTCATTCGCGTCTCTCTCACGGCGACCTGGAAACGGCAACCACCAACGCCCACCTGTGATGTCGCCACCCCAACCTCCGAATGTCCACCTGTGAAGGACGAGCAACCACCGCGACCAACTCTCTCTCTCTCTCTCGGCACTATCTTTGTATTCCACTTCCTTAACCGCATTCTTTTCCTGCTTTCATTTTTCATATTAACAATGTTTCTTTCGTTCCCTTTTGACTCGCATTGTTGTTTATTAACTTGTCTATGTGTTTGTAGTTCCAAAAGAGGATTGCACAGATGTAACACCCAGAGTTTTTCGTACATTTTATATTTTTTTTAAAATGTGTTTATTTCATAATTATTTTGATTTGTAGAGTTAGAGATTATGATCCCCTATGTGTGTTTGAATAATTGAAAAATATTTGATTGGTATTTATTCCTATTTTTAGAAAATATTGGTAGTATACTATTAAATTATTTTATTAATTATTTTATTTTTATAAAATATTATTATTTGAAATGTCATTTATTTGGGGAAAATATTTTGAGTTAAAGAGGTCTAAATATGAGTTTGAGGGGTTAAAAGGTTTTAAAAATATATAAATATGAATTTGGGCTCATTTGCTACCTGCACCCATAAAACTTCTGCTCACACCCCCTTGGACTGCACGACATGTTCCCTTCTTCTTCCCCATGAAAGAAAAGAAGCAAAAGAAGCAAAGCCGTTTCTCTCTTGCAAACCTAACCTTTCTCTAATCTCTCACCCTCTATGACCACTACCATGTGGCTGCCTCTCAGGCACCATTTGGACCACCACACCACCACCTCCCTCGCGTCCTTCTCCCTCTCACTCGTCGCGAAGCTTCGCGCGACTGTCATGGCCGCCACAACTCGAGTCGATCGCCTTTCAGGCGTGATTCCAGCCGTCCGGTGCCTTTTGGCCATGCGAAGACCACAATTCTTGTCTTCCCTTCATCCTCTACAAAACCCATGTTCATTTCGCATAAAAGGAGCCAAGAACGAAAACCATAAACTCGCCTTGGAACTCGATTCCGGCCACCATGGGCCACCAACAGAGAAACTAAACCGATCAAAGACTCCTCTCGGCCTGCAACAAAACCCCTAAACCGTAATCGTGATTGGAGAAGTTTCGCCGATGACCGCCGCACCAAACATCTCCGCCGCGCCCAAAAACCTCACTGCGGCCACTTCTTCTTCTTCATTTCAGGTTGAGCCAATTTCTCATCTCGCTCCTCCTTTTTCCAATTTGTTCTCGAATTTCTTGGGATCCTAAGTTTTGAAGTTGAAATCAACTCTGTATTCTTAAAAGAACTCCTTATTTAATTGATTTCTGATCTGGAATTGTTGTGAAATGTCACCTATTCTTTGGATTTGGATTGAGCTCTCCATGGGATTACTTAAAAGATGTTACTCGAGGATGTACCTGGAGGGAAAGAAGGAAGTGGTTTGGCTATTGCCTCTGTTGAAGAAACGACTTGAATCGTCAAGTCAGAAGTGTCGCCATAGTCACCTCTGATCGGGTGAGTATATCGCCTCTTCTCCCTTTTGAAAATTCGATTAATATTGTCATGACGATGATTAATTGTTTAAGCACTGATTCATGTTGTACTGGTTGTTGCGGCCTACGTGAGAATGGCATTGACAGGTCGTGAATTACAACTGTCGACGAAAAGAGGGAATACTGATTATTATACGAGAGCTATAAGCTTGTTGCTACGTTAAGTAATGTGTACGATCAAAGAAAAAAGCTACACTAACAATTGCTGAATAGGTTAAGGCGAGTGTTTCCTTTGTTTGGGGTACCCTATGACCCTGAACGTGTCTCTATGTGCTTTGTGTGTACCATTGTATGAGCAATGGTGTGTTTTTATGTGGTGATGCGAGTCCTGGTGCGTGTTCATTGTCGGAGCAATGAATCAAATCAAATCATTTGCGCATGAGTGTATTCTGATAATATTTGACTGAAATCGCATCGCATGTAAATATGATTGATGACTTTGAAAATGTTTACTGTCTAAATATGTATAACTTATGATGCAATATTGATTGTGATGATGTTTTGACGTGGTTCTTGATGGATTGGTTATTTTGACAAATAATATGTGGTGGTTAAATGTCTAATTAGATTGTGGAATTAAATGTGCTAGGGTGTGCATCTAAATTAGTTAATATGCTAAATTTTATTGTGGTATGATCCCTGCCCCAAATATCATGGAATGAGTTTAGGTGATTGCTTAACAAACTTATCTCATGTCAAACTAGATTGAATTGTGATACAATCTGGAATGTAAGGATTGAAATGGACGGTTGCTTTTGTTGTGGTTTTGTTGACTTACTTTGGCTTGGATTGACTATTTTTTTTTATATTATAGTATGTTTTTAAGTGTAACTTGATGCTTATCATTTTCAAAAGTTACCTTCTTTCAATGAGAATATAAGTAGTGAAGAGTTGATATGTATAGTGCTGAACACTGAAGTGTTGTAACAGTTAGGTTAGGCTGCATTTTGCACTTTTTAAGTCCACGTGATTTGAAAATATGATTTAAGCCCTCTGTGTACCAATGTCTAATTATTTCAGTGAACATTCTGAGCTCCCTTGAATTTGGGATAGAGACTGGAACAGAACATGATCTTGAGATTGATGAATGACGTCCCTAGGACATTTTTTTTGTGAAAAATCCTTTTAGGGCTGAAACACGGGGCTGTTTGTGGTTGAGAAGCCCATGACGTCCTCATTTTGTCATGAAGAAACCATCTTGTTTGATTACTTTTAGAATTGCATGTTATCTCTTTCTAAAAAAAGTATATAATTTTCGTGGTATAATCTGGGACACAAAAATTGAAATGGATAGTTGTATGTGCTATGTTTTTGATTGCGCGCTTCCCATATTGTCTTATGTCTTTTTGTGTAATTTTATCTGTTGTAACTTATCTAAATACCGATGTTTCAAACTGATACATGTAGATGATTGTGTTGATACTATTTAAACTTACGTGATGAGTGAGACCAGGTGTATAACTTCGAAATGACCATGTTCTAAATGTATGGTAGATGGTAAATTTTTACTAAGTCCTACTTATAAGCAATGCAATTTTTGGTGCAAATTTCTTTTGCCGTGTGTGTTGCACGCTTTGGCAAACCTAAATGGTGATATATGCTCTCATTGTTTTGCGGTATACACTTTACACAGGTACTTGATTAATATGTGTTGCTTCTGATAACAAAGTTTGGATCTATACGCTAAAAGGATAGTAAGTCAAGTTATTTATTTAATTTAGTATGCTTTTATATTTAATCTGTTATTGATATTTTATATACCTTTACATTTAACTTGTTAATGTAATTAATTCTTTCAATTTTACAGCTTTTATCCCGATGATAGTGCTACCAGGGATATATCAAGGGCAATAAAATCTTTGTATGATGGCCCTCACAACAATTGGAAATGTTGTAACGATAATATCAAAGCTGGGTGGTTTAAAGAGTGGGCGGTAATGTATTTTGGTTAATTGCTATGATTTTTTGGTGTTATAAATTTTATGATTAGTTTTGAATTGAATTTTGTATTGTTATTTTCAATAATTATAGAAAGGTTACAAATGGATTGGTGAGCAAGAGTCGGCTATCAAGGTTATGTGGGCAACGTGAAAATATATCGCATCAACCCTCATGGATTCCTGATAGTGTATGGGCAACGTTGGTTGCTCAGTGGCAAGATGAAGATTATGAAACATTACGATGTGTGGCAAGTGCAAATCGTCATTCGGATACCGGAGGTTCATTGCACACCCAAGGGTCTAAGAATCAACTTAAACATGAACTTGAATTGGTTAGTTATATGTTACTTTTAGAAATATCTTAACTCTTTTTACTACATTCTTAGTAAGTGTATATCTTCAAATAAGTGCAGGCTAAGAGTTTAGGAAGAATGCCACACAAGGGTGAACTATTCAAAAAGTGTCACACACTACAAGAAATTTGACATATACCTATGGACGCCTATAGCAACGGCAGTTAAAACCGTAGGTATATGTAACATATACCAACAGGTGTTTGCTACACCGTGGGTATAGGTTTCCTATACCTATGGATATCAAAATCCGTTAGTATAGGTATTAGCAACTGACTTAATTTCGTGGGTATAGACATATTTTTAACTGCGAGAATGTTCTTGACAAAAAAAAAAAACCCGCGTCTACACTTTTCGTTTCCCCGCGTCTTCACTCTTAGTTTTGCTTCAACCCTTCAATCTTTTAGTTTTGTGACACTGTGCCCTCTCCTACCCACACTGTACGCCGCTCTGCGAGATCGTCTTAGTTTTGCTTTCCCTCTCCTACCCACACTTTCCCTTCACACCAAAATCAGTAACCACACTTTTCCTCGCCTTCGCTTCGTAACCACCACACTTTCCCTCGCCTTCGCTTCGCCATCGCGCTTCCTGCAATCAGTAACCATCGCGTTTTCCAGATCTGCTTCTCCCATAGCCACAGGTAACTCTCTCCTTTTTGCCCTTTTCATTTCCAACTAGGTTTTTATCTCATTCATTTGCTTCGATTTTCACCAAAATTTCGCTTACTATTCTGCATTTTTCTTCTGTATGTGGGATCCCCTGTCCTTCTACGCCATTCTTATTTCGTTTGATCTATGCTTCTTTTATGTAAGATCGATTTCCTGGCGTAATCTCCCTTGTTCAGATCTATGTTCAATTTTCTATTGTTATTTTTTATTTATTTTATTTTACTTGAACTCTTTGTGTATGAATTGCGCATTTCTGAGATAATGGATATTTATGCCTTCGAAGATGAAGATTTATTTGATTTGATCCCTGTCTTTGCGCTTACACTGTGAAACGTGAACAACCCCTAATCGATACAGCGTTCTTCCATCTCACTTCCTGCAAATCCCTAGTTTTTGTTAGCCAAATCCCTAGTTTTTTTTTTTCAGATTGTGGTTGAGCATGTAGATTTTCTCGTGCAGGTTGCCATCTGTCATATTTTGGATTGTCTGCAAATTGATTTAGTTGGAATTCTATTCCGATTCTCCCTCAGTTTTTTTGGGGGCTCCAATTCAGCTTCATATTGTTTCTGTTGAGCCTGGTTCAGCATTTCCCTCTCTAATTCTTGGTATGTTTCCCAACTCTCTCTTGCATTTGAAATGTTATCAATAGTATTGAACAAATTTTGGTTGCTTTAATTTCTCCTTATCCAATTAACTTGATAATGCTGACTTTATTTATTTTGGATAAACTATGATGATTATCAATGCAAAGTGCTGAACAAAGTTGAAACAAAAGGCTCTTTGAATCTCTTGACTTGGATCTTCATCACTAGATTGGCGCGTGCCTCGTGCAATCTCGGAAAGGTACTCATCTGCGCTTGTGTCTTTTTATTTATTTTTTAATTTCACTATTTTCTTAAAGCTGCTAGAGTTCATGGAAAGTGTTTGAAATTTGGAAATCCTCTGCAAATAACAAGAATAAATATTTGAATACAGAATTTTTAGGAAGTAATGTATTTTTAGTGAGGAATTAAAATGAATTTTAATAAAATATATTGTTTGGAGTTATTATAAATAATCAGTTAACTTGTTTGAAACTTGTTTGGAATTAAAATGAATATTTTTGAGGTCTGCTATTAACTTGTTTGAAACTTAATGATAACTTAAGTTCATGATGTTTTATAGTCAACACTAATTTAAAAAGTTACATTTCTCTAACAAAATTTTGATGTACACCCTTTATGCTAAAAAGAATGGATACAATACAACAAACCTCACAGCCTCAAGATCCTTGCCATTGTTGTCCAAAACCACATCCCCTCCTACAACACTCCCTACATCTGCTGGATTTCCCCATATTGTGCTGCCTCCAGCACTCACAATTTCCTGAATAGTGATGAAGCATATGGACCTGCATGGAATTCTGTGGTTGGCAATAACTTTGGATGTTGCATTACACATTTATCTGGAAGTTTCATATTTTTCCGTGTGGAGATGATGGAATTTCTGATCTTCAAAGATGGGAAGGACTTCGGAGAAAGAAGGGAAGAAGCTATTGGAGTGCTGCAGAAAGATAGAATTAGAGTTTCATAAATTCCTAAATTCTCAGATAATGTTATACAAGAATTTGAGCTGGTTGGTTATTCCTAATTGACCTGTGCTAAACATGTTTAATATTTCAAGAATAAAATACAGTTACAAAAGCAGCAGACAAAAATAACTGTAGTGCTTTACCAATTATTTCTGGTTATTTGTATGGAATAAAATATTTGTCCACTGTTACCTGTGTAGCAATGTAGCAGTTTATTATCCATAGGCACACACTTGAAACTCTCTTTTCCTCTGCAGCTATGCCTCACGGTACACCAGCATCACCTTAATGGAACACCAATAGCTGTGCAATCCAATACGATAAATCCTAGAGTATATAACTCTTTAAAGAAGGATTTATAACTTTATCAAACTGATTTAAATGCTCTGTACATGGATAAAGATCATTAACTGAGAATCTGTTAAAATTAGCACCTTCTTCTTCTGTGCAGCACTGGCAGTGATGCTGATGGCAGCGTGACTGGCAAAACGTTTAGAAGTTGAAGAGTTTAATTCAAGAGTGCTGATGTTAAATAATTTGATAGTAAAAAAAAATTATATAACAATAAAGTAATACTGAAATCTTAATTTAAACTTATAATTTTTATAATGAGTATTTCTTTTTATGATGATTTTGGGATGAATGAGGATTGGATATAGGTTAATGAATTCATCTTAAATGGTCATTTAAATTTCACTGAATTCTGGAATTGTCTGGTTTCTAAACTTTGGCATGATTCTAGCAATGTTCATGATAGTAGGATGTGTTCTTGGAAGTGGATTTTCTTGATCATGTTTCTGTTGAGTTTGCCTCTGGTTAAGAGCTGAAAAAGGTGCTTGGGAATGTTAATTTATGTGTATATAGGATAATTAGGGGTGTGTTTGGTAGAAGCTTATACAGGTGAAAAGTTAGAATAAGCAAACTTGTGATACTTGTATTATTTGGAGTATGAAATTCTGTTTTTTGCATAATTTTAGATGATTGGTTCCACTGAATAACTGTATGAAACTCTGGTTTAAACTATGTGTATAACTGTATATCGTGACACCACTTTAAGTGCCACCAAGAAACACATCTTTATGGACGTATGTTTATTTTTTGAAAGCTTGAATATGTGACACTTGTGATTAAATATACATCTATGGTCATGTTTTAGTCCATCATTGTGACACTTGACCAGAGTTTTATATTTAATCAAAGACATGGATTTCCCAGTTTGTGGAAGTGAAAATGATTGTAGACATAAAATAAAAGCACTTCATTATTTCTGTTTGAATCATATATGGTCTGCTTGTTGATATGGTACCTTATTTTGATCATAAAAAAAAGAATTCTGGTTTCTAAACTTTGGCATGATTCTAGCAATGTTCATGATAGTAGGATGTGTTCTTGGAAGTGGATTTTCTTGATCCTGTTTCTGTTGAGTTTGTTTTTTAGCTAAGAATTTTTTTTGTAATATAAGCATTCTATTAGTAAAAACCTTTTTATCATATTTTTGTTTCAGTTAATTTTATCAAATGGAGAATAGAAGGTGGATGCGTGATCCATCAAAACACGGCGAGGAATATATTAACGGGGTTAATGAATTTCTTGATTTTGCTTTTCAAAATTCAGAAATTAATGGAAAAATATTGTGTCCTTGTACAATATGTGCCAACTGTAAATCACGTTCTCGCATGAGTGTTTATGAACACTTAACTGATCCACGACGTGGGTTTCTTAGAGGTTATAGGCAATGGGTATTTCATGGTGAGAGGCCTACAACTTCAAGTAGCACAATTGAACAAGATTCAGAAATAGGGCATGACATGGATGGGTTAATTCGTGATGTTTTTGCAATGCATCCTACAGAAGAGCCAAGTTGTGGTGAAGAGGAAAGAAATCCAGAAGTAGGAGAAAATGTTAAGTTTCACCGATTGGTGAAAGAGAATGAGCAAATGCTCTACCCAAAGTGTGAGAAGTATAGCAAGCTATCCTTTATGGTACATTTGTATCATTTAAAATGCCTTCATGGGTGGAGTGACAAATCATTCTCTATGCTACTAGATTTATTGAGAGATGCTCTCTAGGAAGGAAATGGTTTGCCAAAGTCATACTATGAAACGAAGAAGCTGATTTCGTGGTTAGGTTTGGAGTATGAGAAGATCCATGCTTGTCCGAATGACTGCATATTGTATCGGAATAAATATGTCAAAGATCAAGTATGTCCAAAGTGTGGTATGTCAAGGTGGAAAACAACAAATGAAGATGTACAAGCTAATGGAACAGAAACTTCTGAAAAGAGAAAGAACTTACCTGCAAAGGTCCTTCGATGGTTTCCTTTGAAACCGAGGTTGCAGAGGTTGTTCATGTCATCCAAAATTGCCGAATCAATGAGATGGCACCATGATGGTAGAATGAATGACGGTTCTCTTAGGCATCCGGCTGACTCACTTGCTTGGAAGGAATTTGACGCTCGATATCCAACATTTTCGTTAGCTCCTCATAATGTTCGATTAGGAGTGGCTTCCGATGGCTTCAATCCTTTCAAGACTATGAGTATCACCCACAGCACTTGGCCCGTCATGCTAATTCCTTATAATCTACCTCCTTGGATGTGTATGAAACAATCATTCTTCATGTTATCACTACTAATTCCAGGTCCGAAAGGTCCTGGAAATAAGATTGATGTTTATCTACAACCATTAGTACAAGAGCTGCAAGAGTTATGGGATGACGGAATTGAAACCTTTGATGCCTACAAGAAAGAGACATTCCAACTCCGTGCTGCTGTGATGTGGACTATTAATGACTTTCCAGCATATGCAAACCTATCTGGATGGAGTACTAAAGGTCAATTTGCTTGTCCATGTTGTGGTATTGAAACTGCCTCACAATGGCTATGTCATGGTCGAAAATTTTGCTACATGTGCCATCGTCGCTGGTTACCACCTAACCACAAGTGGAGGTCGAATAATAGGGATTTTGACGGAACAAAGGAGTTTAGGGATCCTCCTAAAAGACTTGATGGGATTGAAATTTTAAGGCAAATAGATGAAATTGGAGAAGAGGGTCTAGAGGATGGGGCACAACCTTGGAAAAAGAAAATGACTATACCAACATGAAGTTAAATAAGAAAAATAGTGATTTTGTATTTGTGTGAGGGTGCAGAAATTTGTTTATGCATAATGTATACTTTTTGCATGTTGCAGCTAGAGTTATGGCCTTTAAGGTGGAAGGGAGGTAATAAAAGGCTAAGAATGATCCATAAGGGCTTACCTACATTCATAACAGCTTAGGAACTTCAAAACAAATGAACTAAGCAACTATAGTTTACATAAATTCATGAAATGGTGTTTGTTGTTATATGCTTAGAACATATGTCCAGATACATGTCTTAAATTTGGTAGAATTTCATTTTCGTTTGGTGCACCAAAGTGGTTGCTCCTCGCTCGAAATGAGTGACGCCTTCTTGAAAGTTTCATGGTATTTCCTTGCAATTTTGTTTGACAATGAATGTTTATGCATAATCTAGCTCAATAAATGAATCTAAAAGTTATTTGAGAATAAGAAATAAGGACTTCAATGACTGAATTTGGAAGAATGTGTGAAAATATAAGGGTGTTATATGAGTTTGTTATTGTTCACTTTGGAAGCTTGTTTTTTTTGTTATGTTGTTGAGTTTGTTTTTTGCTTTAGAGGTGGGATTTATGAGTTTGTTTATTAGTGGAAATTTATGAGTGAAATTGAGTTTGTTTCTTGTAATGTTTCAGAAGAACTAAACAAACATAATAATGAAATTTGGAACATCTCAATCAACCCAAAGGTCACACTGTGATATGACTTGGAAGAATGACATATATTCTCAAGTACAAGGACTTGAAAAGAGAGGACGCGTGCGTTGTATAGGCAAGATTCCGAAATCTAAAAAATCTAAGGTTGTTATGTCTGAAAATCAAGACTTGCACAATAGAGTTACCCAAATGGAAACTTTCATGTCTGTTGTTATGACATTGATTCAAAATCGATTTTCTGGAGAAGATGTGAATGATATTCTACAAGCTGCAAGACAGGTATATTTTTACTCCTATAGTTTTCATGAATGAATTATGAAAAAAATCTATTAAGTTGGTTATGTAAGTTGTATTTTTTTTCCCAATAGGTTACAGATGCTTCTAGTGTTCCTGGTCAAATGAATTCTCCAAGTCCAGACCCTAATGAAGATAACGGCACCAATGAAGATTAGAAGTTAATTTTCTATTGATGGAGTAAACTTAGAAATTAAGTGTATGCAATTCAATTTCTTTGTAACTTATGAGATTAGTGTAAGACTCTATGCTTTTAAATGTCAGTATGATACTCTTAGATCGATATTTTTAACTAAATTTTAATTTGACATGCTTGTAAGACTTGATGTTAATTATCAATGTGATTGAATTTTTAGTTTATTTTATTGTTTCATAAATATATTTAATTATTTTATTATGTATTTAGTTTTTAATTGGTTTAATATTTCAATTGAAAATACGAAGTTTTCATTAGCGTTAATAATAAGAAAAAATTGCGTATAGAGCAAATAAAATACGTATGTAAGTGAATATAGTGGGTATAGCAAATTAGGAGGGGTCACTAAATCATTTACCAATAGAATGAAAATGGTGGGTATAGCAAAGGAGGTGTCACTAAAACCTATAGTGATGGAAGTTTATCCGTAGGTATAGCAAAATTACGTGTTTTGTTAAAACATATACCAATGGAACAACAACCGTGGGTATAGCACCAGGGTTTTGTCCAACGGTCGGAACAGTCGTCGCTATAGGCTATAGCGACGCTTGTTTTCCGTGGGTATAGGACGATAAAGATGACGGAGAAAAGCGTCTGTTGGTATAGGTTTTACGACCTATACCTACGGTTTTTAACCCTTTACCTATGGATTTATGCCGTCACTATATGTCAAATTCTTTGTAGTGACACTAAGAAGGGGACATAAAATTTTGTGGATAAGAGGTCGAACGATGCATATGTGAGTGTTAATTTATTTTATGCAATTCTGCATTTGCTGCAATTTCTGTTGTTTTTTCTGGTTTGCTGGTTCTGTTTTTGTTTTCTATATATCTGTGATTTCAAATTAGTGGATGTCATTCGTTCCAAATTCACACTACTTTGTGATGTTGACTGAATTATTGTAGATTGAAAGAACTTATGCATATTCTTATAGTCTTTGTTTGGAACTTATGCATATACAATATAGTATTTTACTAAACTATATTGGAACTTATGCACCCATCAACTCATAATTTCCTATAAGAAAACACAAATCACAATGTTACTAAACTAATTTAAGTATTTTATCGCTTACAGTTGATTATAGCATATTGAGTACTAATTAGTGAACTAGAAGCTGCTACCTCCAAGAGCTTTGGATTATCTCCAATGGCATTGTGCACTTTTCTTGGCATTTGGTGTTTGTTGTTTAACATTGAAGCGTGATGCAGAAATTTTTATAGCCTTTTACGCCATCGCATTATTTTTTCCTTTTAGACATACTTATGTTTTTGGCTTCATTGTAGGTTAAGGCTCAGTCTATAGGGGTATATTCTTTGTGATTTAAGAAAGGGATCAAGTTTATCCTCTTGAGTTGTATAAACTTAACAATGCATAAACCGGTGATTCTCTTTTCTTTTCTTTTTTTGTTTACAGGAAAACTTTGAAAAGTTGTGTTCACAAGTTGAGTCTCAACCACAATCTTCTCGAGTCCGTGATAATGGAAGTTGTACTCAACCTAAGCCTATTGATTATGATGCTATAATGATTGAAGTCATGGAGGAATAAATGCAAAAGGTAGAGTATATGGACTTGGTTTGGATGGAAGCATGCGTGTCAAGGCCTCAACTTCTAAATCAAAACAATATGCAAATTATACTGATATTGTTCGTGGTATGAGTAATGAGCTTGAGGCACGACTAAGGCAGAAAATAGCAGAACAACAGCAAACAATTAATCGCATCTTATCTCGTCAAGAAAAAATGTTCTCTTTGTTTGCAAAACATGCTAACATCGATTTGGATGCAATGGATATTGATGAAGATCCTTCCGTAGGTGATAATACTCTTGGAAACATGAAGCCAATGACATTGATGAGGATGACCTATGTTGATTTTGGAATGTAGAACCTTAAAATCACTAGAACTTGGATATTTTATTTTGAGAACTTTAGTCTTTTGCTTTAATATTTTGGTCTACCTATGTTAACATACTTATTATGTTTTATGATGAGACATATATGGATTATTATGGGTTATGAGACAATTATTGTGTTGTGTGGATTGTTATCAATTAGTTTGGAATTTTATATTTACTAGGAAACTAATGTAAAGTAATGTGAAATATTATATTTTATATTTTCTAAAATAAAGATGGGACGGAATTAATGTGAAATATTTTGTCACAAAAGCATGGAATCTGGGACAAAATATGTTGATAGTATTCCGTCGCAACATTAACAAATTTGGGACGATTTTTTTTTTTTGCAAAAATCCGTCCCAATTGGGACGGAAACACAGTATTCCGTCACAATATTTATCTGCCTACTCTGCGACGCAGTGATAAATTCCGTCCCAAAATTGGGACGGAAACACAGTATTCCGTCACAATATTTATCTGACTACTTTGCGACGCAATGATAAATTTCGTCCCAAAATTGGGACGGACTAAAGGAATTCCGTCCCAAGAAATAATTATTTTTCGTCCCAATTTCCGTCTCGAATATGCGACGGAGTAAAATATTCCGTCCCAAAGAATTTGCGACGCGCAAATTGCGACGAAATATTTTTGTCGTATATTCCGTCCCGAAAATGTTTTGGGACGGAAATTTCAACTGTTGTGCGACGAAAATTTCCGTCCCAATTCGATTTTTTTCTTGTAGTGTGTGGTGGCCGGAGTTCCATAGAGAGAGAGAGAGAAAGACAGATGAGAGAGATAGAATACGACTGAAGTGAGGGGAAGAAGGTTGCGGTTTGATTCATATCGCAGTTTACCGATGACCTTTTTTCCGTTACAGACAGCTAAAGCCTATCGGTAAACCCAACTGTCACATGCGGCGTTTCCGATGGATAAGTTTTCAATTACCGACATATATTTTCAAAATAATGACGGCCTGCACATACCAACTGGCAGGGCCGTCGGAAATTAAAGGCGATTATGAACGGGCATGGCCGTCGGTATTTGAAAACTTGGAGGGAATCAAAAGGCGAAAACATACTGATGGCTTTAACCATCGGTAAGTTTAAGCGAATGACGGCTTACGTTTATCGGAAATAGCCTTATTTTGCGACGGTTGGTTGGCCTTCGGTAAATGGTTGTCGGTGACGCCGCGTTTTCTTGTATATACAGTTAAATCTAGTATATTTTTTTAGTAGTCTTTTGATGTTTATTTTCTTTCATGATTTGATTGTTTCCTAGACAGTGTTGTCACTTCACTATCTAGGAATGAATTATTAAATATAGGAGATTAAACTAGCCTGTAACTTATACTATTGAGTTTTGATTGTAGAACAAGAAAATATATAGATATAAAATAATAGACTTAACTAAAAAAAAGTTAGGAATTTTATAAAGACCAAAGTTAGGAAATTTATTTTACTTGAATCCTAGATTATAAAATTTAGCAAAAATGATTATAAGAATCTATAGAATTTTCTCTAAATTGTAGTATGTCTTAGCCAATTTCTAAAAATGTATAACCTAGTTATTTTAAGATTCAAGTATCAACCAATAAAAATATGACATGTGTACTTGAACCTTAACCTTTTCACACTAGGACTTAACCATTTTCACACTAAGCATGATTAGTTTACAAGGTTCTACAATATTCTAAAATATTCTACATGAACCAAGAATAACCTAAACTAATCTAGAATAAAGTAGAAACATGAATAGTCAAAGAAGTAATTAGAGTTCTAATTGAATAAGTAACTAAGGTTAGAATTCAAGTAGAATAAGTAACTTAATTCTACAAGACTCCAAAGCTTTCTATATGTAGTTAGAATTTTGTAGACATGCTAAGTAAGTATGTAGGTTGTGCCACATGCTAGGAAGACTAGTCATTCAAAGTTTGATTCATAATTAAAAAAAATTAAGAAATGATTACTTCCTTCTAGATTCATCAAGATGACACCACCTTTAGATAAATGTGGAAGCATGAAGAAGCCTATGGAACCTTGTGGAATAAATGAGAATTAAGTAGAATTTAGAAGAGAGACCAAGAAGAATTTAGAAAACCCTAGAAATTCAAAGACTTATCAAGAATAGTCAAGATTGTTCAAAGATAACTCCAAAGTCCCCTTTTATTCTTAGAAGGTGCCATCTATACTTTCTCTAGGATGTTCTTGCTTAGCCTTTAAGTAATAGATAAGAATTAACCATGGTTAGCCACTTTTGAGTTATGAAACTTAACCAAAGTTAAACTAACTCAAATAAGCCTTTACCATGATTAAAGGTAAATCTTTTGTCTATAAATAAGTAGGTATGGAATACATGGTCTCCCACCACTCCATAACATTTCCAAGCTCTCTTTACACTCACCAAATCCTTGTCTCTTGTCCTTATCAAATCCTTAGTGTTTTCTTTGGAAATCACTTTCAAAGAGTCATTTTCCAAGCCTTTTCACTATAGTCTTCATCAATTGGTGAGTGAGAGGTAAGAAAGAATTCGTGAAAGATAGGAAGAACAAGGGGAAAGAAAGATGGGAAGGAAGTTAGGCAAGTTGGAACCATATATTCAAGTTTAAGGTTTAAAGATCAAGTTTTGCATCAAGGATTTTAAAAAGACTAAGGTATGGGTTTAGAACATTTAATCTTAAATTTAGATTTAGATTTTTGTTTTTAAATTTCATTTAAGAAATAAGGTACTAGGAGGATTGAATTCTAATTCTTGTATTGAACTTGAAATCATAAGTTTTATTTGAATCTTTGAACTTTTATATTTACTATGATAAAATGATTCTATGATGAAATTATATTTGATTCTTGGTATGAGCTTTATTTTTTGTATAATTGTAAATAAGAAAATACAGTAGAGATAAAATTGTAAATTTGTTAAAGTAAGAAAAAAAATCAAAATTCTGATTGATCATGTGAAATGCATACAAATTTGCATAAAAGCATTTAGATTTTTAGATTTAGATTTAGATTTTTGTTTTTAAATTTCATTTAAGAAATAAGGTACTAGGAAGATTGAATTCTAATTCTTGTATTGAACTTGAAATCATAAGTTTTATTTGAATCTTTGAACTTTTATATTTACTATGATGAAATGATTCTATGATGAAATTATATTTGATTCTTGGTATGAGCTTTATTTTTTGTATAATTGTAAATAAGAAAATACAGTAGAGATAAAATTGTAAATTTGTTAAAGTAAGAAAAAAAAATCAAAGTTCTGATTGATCCTGTGAAATGCATACAAATTTGCATAAAAGCATTTAGTGATGAAAGTGGATTCTTTTGAGAAAAGATTTTTAGACTGTCAAGATAGTTGACATTGATGGGTTGAGTAGAATGAGTAAAACGAGACCGAAAGGTCTAGGGAATACCAAAGTATTGGCAATTCCACAGGTGGTCAGTCTTTATCGATTCTGTGTCGTGGTAGCCTTCGCGGTGCACGGGTATTTCGACATATGTATACTCATTCGGGTTTAGTAGGGCATGTTAGCCCAATCATAATACCACCCGCTAGCCATGGATAGAGTGATGTTTAAGCCATAGCTCTACTAAACAGTCAAAAAAGGAAGCTCCATGGAGTATTGAGTCAAATAATTAATTTTATTGTGTCTAAAAACATTTTGGTAATGAGTCAGTTTTCATTTAAAAATGTATATTCATGATTCATATTTCATTTTATGTTATTTTGAATTATGTTGTGTGATTTATTATATACGAAAATAATTGTTAAATAATTATATTAATTGTTTGTATTGTTTAAGATTAGATGTTCATATTACATTTTATGTTATTTTGAATTATGTTGTGTGATTTATTATATATGAAAATAATTGTTAAATAATTATATTAATTGTTTGTATTGTTTAAGATTAGATGTTCTTACGCTTGTAAATTTTTGGACCCTAGAACCTAGAGAAGATGTGACTGAAGAGACTCAAGCTGGAATTGACGATTTTACTTGAATAATCAGATTATCAGTTTTTGTTTAACTTATGAAACCAAGAGCTCTGAAATAGGATTTTGGGAGTTATGTACTGTACTTGGTTTGAAAATTTTGTAATCTTTAGTTTGAAACAATTATGTACTATTATGAAATGTTTTATGTAATATGACTTCGTTAAATAAATTTGGTGTTTTATAAACTTAGTATTGATTTAAATTAAATTAAATTAAATTTAGAAGACTTTGAGTATCTATTTTTAATAAATGAATTAATAATTGAATAATTAAATGTAATCTGGAAGGGGGTTACATGTTCACTTCTCCAGACCTAGGATAAATATTCTTCCATGTCTATTTCTAAACATGAAACATAAAAAACCAAAAATTAATTTGCATGTTTTCTGTTCCCAGAAGTAAAACTCTGGAAGTACGTGAGTATAAACATGTTTTGGAACTTAAATTCCAGAATTGACTAATAATAACTTTCAGGATTTAACTTTCGGAACAAGCGTAAGTTGAGTTCAAGAAATTTAAATTCGATGCTGTGAATATAAACAAGTTCCAAATTTTAAATTCCAGATTTGACCAAAAATAACTTCTTGACATTAAAATTTGGAACCATACAAAATTGAAAAATTTAATTGTGAAATTTAATTTCTGAAACACATTGAAGTTGTGTTCTGGAAATTAACTTCTCGACAATTCAAATATAAAAAATCGCGCATACTTGTTTTGCAATGGAGACAAGGAAGGCAACGGTTGACGAAGACGACAATAACGAACAACCCCCATTCAGAGGGGGAAGAGTAACAATGTGTGTGAGATGGAAGAGATAGAGAAAGTTAGAAAGGAAGATGAAGAAAGTGAGAATGGGAGAGATTTGTGCTAATGAAGAATGTGTAGAAGAAAGTGAGAAGAAGAGGGTGTATATAAATTACTTTACCTTCCGAAACTTAATATCCGGACACAAGTTTTTACATTCCAGAATCAAACTTTCAAAATGGATAGATAGTTCAGAAGTTAACCTCTAGAAGGTAATATATACTAGAAAAAGTATACATTCCAAAAGTAAACCTATGGATGGGGAAATCTTGGGGGAAGAAATATTTGGTGTAGAGGGGAGAAAAACCCGAGGTGCAAAAAGCAACCATTTTTCTCCAAGACTCTAATACGTTAAACCCAAGGCCCATTACTTTTTTTGCCCAGTGTGTTTACATTAGTTGAATGGATGGGCGCTGCTATCGCCACTCATATGTTTAATTTTTTCACCCGTCCTATCTTAAAAAGACCAAAATGCCCCTATCCCTAAAATTAACTCCCACGCCTTCCCACACACCCCCACCCCACACGACATCTCTGGCATCTCCCCCACCTTCAGTCGCGTCTTCTTCGTCTACCTGCAACTCAATTGCAAAACATATATTTTTTCCTGCATTTTCATAATTTCCAGAAACTAAATTCTAAACGCGTTCAATAACTACTTTTCAAACGTTTGGAAAATGATATTTTCTATATCCGAAAACTCTGTTTTCCAAACTCATCTCCTGGTGTAATTCAAAAATTAGTTTCCGGACCCACACGAAACTTACTTTCAAGCAGTGGAAAGCGTGAGTCCGAAAATTAGTTTTCCGGTGTTTGTTTAGTATTAAAAAATGTAGCTGTCAAACAATCACAAAGTAGAAGTTAGTTTTTGGATGCATCCAACACTTAGTTGTCGGACAGTTCAAAAAATCAGAAAAGATTAAACAAATATCTGACAACTAATTGTTGGATACATCCATAAATTAGTTGTCGGGCAGTTCAAAATCGCAGGAAAATATAGGCGTGTTTTTTTTACCTCCAACGAGTGAGAGACCGAGACATGGTGAGAGAGTGAGAGGTCAAGAGAGTGAGAGACCGAGAAAGGGCGAGTAAGAGAGAAAGAGGGTGGTTGCAAGAGCAAAGAGTGAAAGTGGAGGTGGGGAAGGGGTGAGGGTTAGTTTAAGCGGGTAGGAGCGTTTCGGTCTTTCTAAGGGGGAAGAGGGTGGAAAAATTAAACAGGGGGTGGCGATAGCATGGACCTAATGGTTTCATGTCAGGTAAGCCTAACTACTAGAATGGTCATCCTCATATAACTTTATTGGGCTATCTGACCCATATTTTACAGAGCCAACATACAATTTAACTCAAATAGTTAGCAGTTTTCCAAACAAAGAAAAAAAAAGGGGGAAACGAATCAAAGCTCTCTTAAGAGATTTTAACTCAAAAATTAAAAACTATAAAAGCTCTAAAACTAAAAGAGCATATGTTCATATTAGGAGCAAGAACAACTAGGATGGCCAATAACGTCCTGCCTTGCATCATATAAGCACGGATTCTTAAAGAGGGTTAGTTCAAACTTCAAAGTCCAATATCTTAAAAAACTTATTTGATTAAGTCAGTCATGCATATAACGAATATTTAATATCGTTTAATTTATTATTTATAAGTCACATACTTTGAGAAAGATACCAAAACTTAATAATTGTTTCATTTTTACCTCTAACTAACATCTGTGTGTGATCGTCCCATTATCTTAAAGTTTATTTTTATGAAAAAAATCGAATCACAGTGCTCTCCAAATGAACTGACCCCACATCAAAAAATAATCCAGAAAAATTGTTCCGGATTGGGCCGAGGCCCAATCCAGCCACTATTCATGATAGCCCACGGTCGAACTGGACTTAGGAGGACCTCTTATCCTATCACCGCAAGATGGATCCAACGGTGATCTGCACACCACGCGAGGTATTTACATCTGGATAACCGTTTTCCTGCCAATTTACCTCGTCACTTCGCCTATATAAATGAAACAGTTAATAAACCTCAGGTACGCATCCATTACATCACATACATCTCACTTGATCCTAAACTAATTTAGGCATCAGAATATTTGCAAGTGCACACCACCTCGACACCGTCGTACTCCACCGCGAGTTCTGCCGCAGCGCTTCATTTTGATCATCTCAAAGTTTCAGCTCCAAACAAAAACAAACAATTATTATTTATCAGTTATTATATATTAAATTTGAGCCATGATCATTTTGAAAAAGAGATTTCTCATAACCTACTCTTCTTTTCAATGTGTCACATGAATTTTTTACATTAAATATATCTTTTTAAAACTTTAACTATTTTATCTCTTAAATATTTATAAACTTTATATTTTTAATTTTCAAAATATCATATAATAGACAACATAAATATTAGAATTTGAGTTTAGTTCTAACCAAAACAAAACCAGCTTGTAAGGTGATGGATGCTCATTATTTACAAACTCTTTTCAAGTATTATATGTCGTCAACATGAGACTTGAGTTTTTCGTAATATACCCTCTCACGCCTAATGCTATTGGACTTAATGCATGGATAATATGGAGTCTAGCCCCTCCCTCCCTCAAACTTTTTGTTAATAATTGAATGGTATATACATTAAATATTTATTAATTTAATTAAATATTTATTAATTTAATTTTTTAAATTTAAAAGGAAAAATAAATAGAAATAAATGACAACGAAAGTTAGTCTAGTTGGTAAGGATGTGACTCATTCTCATAAAAACGTGAGTTCGGTGCCGATGCGAGGACCTCGTTGGTAGGTAATATGTAAGTATCTCTGTAAGCGTTCATTGAGGCTTTCTTTGACCCTGCTGTCCCAGTACCCAACTCATCTAAACTTTTATTTATCAAAAAAATAAATAAATGTAAAAACTAATATAATTAATAACATAAATTATTTTAAAAAAGTTATAGTACTCAATATTTATTATTAATCAATTACGCCTCCTGGTTTGATAAACTTCTGGATCCGTCCTTGAGTATGGCCCAATAAATCTAAAATAGATTCTAATTCTATATTATAATTTAAATTTGAGTCTAATTCAACTCTATAAAACTGGTATGTAAAACAGCAGTGTTAATTCTTTATAAAATGTTTTTGGGCTTATCACTTGGGATTTTTCCAATAATAAAGATTAAATCAGAGTAAGCGTACTTTATCTGCCTGGGTTCAGTAATCAGAATATGTAGTACCAATTAAGATTCTTGCTAGACAAGGTGCCCATGATTGGTTATTATCCAAATTCACCGGTGCCCTACCCACCTACCAAGAAAGCCACAAAGGCCATATACATTACCACACATATTTCCATGTCCAAGGAGCAATATGTCTTTAAGCAGCACTAAGCCTGTCTCTAGCAAAGATGTATAAGAATGAAACACACAAAATATAAAGGCACCGTCCCCCTTTGTCGGATATTGGCTGAAGGGATATCCCACAAGGACACGCGTTACTCTACTCAATTGATAGCCTCAGACTAGTATATGTATGCAATATTGGCCAAGTGGTTGTTTCTCATCCCCAATCATAATTATTTACTGAAGTCATTGATATTTTGAAAACAAATATCATTGTTGGTACAATTATGTAGCCTCATTCAAGAAAAATAACCATATATTTTTGTCAGTGTTTTTAGAGCTCGGAGGTATTCTCTGTTATGGACCGGGTACCATTCTCTCACACTAAATTTCTATTTATTAAAAAAAAAATAACCCTATCCCTATAAAAGCAGCAAATTGCAACTCACACTTAAAACTTCAATCATTTCTCAAAATCTTATTCGCCTTTCTATCACATCAATATAATATTTTTTCTTTTTTGATTTTAAGGGCTTTCTTGATATCATCTTAGCCTTTTTTGGGTTAATATTTTTCACTTAATTAATGATGTCTTTTTATTGGGATGTATATTGGTCTTTTCATAAAAAAAATTAGGGTTAAATATGTTTTTTTTAATTTTTTTATAGACCTTACCGTAATTAGCCATTTTGGGCCTAGTGGGTCCCCCGAAATATCTCTACGGATTCAGTCTTTTGAACTACCTATGGGACTAATTTCGATATTATGCGATCTAAGGGCCAGCTTTAATTCCCAAACACGCTTCCATTCGCGCCGAACTCGAGACCTTGCTTCCCTATAAAATTCTCATTTGTTTGTTTTTAGTCCTTACAAAATTTTCGTTCAAAGTTTGATCCCCATATATTCTCTATTAGCAACTTTAGTCTCTGCCGTTAATATTTTGCTGATCTAGCAAACAGAAGTCCAACTATACTATGTCATGTGGATATTTTAATTGATGTGGCGTCCATGCGTCAAGTGAGTAAGCATTTTTATTATTATTTAATTGTTTAACCTATTTTAACCATTCAAATAATTTAATTATAATCAATTAGTTAAATTAAGATAATATAACCAATTAGTTAAATTAAAATAATATAAAAACAATTTGACCTATAACAAAACTCTAATCCCTAATTCATTCCCAATTATACTCCTTCTTCTTCTCTCTCTCGTCTCCTATACTTCCTTCCCATCCACCATCCCTACCCACCATCACTTCCAACATAACCCAAATCCACCCAAACCAACCTCCACGATCAAACACAGCAAACTCACCACCAAGCTTCTCCCTCATCGGCAATACCTCCTCATCACCATCAGCCTTATTCAAGCCACCATCCAACAACCATTCCCAATCATCTCCTCCACCATGAGCCATACAACTACACACCCATCACGAGCCAACACAAAACAACACCAAAAGACCACACTACAATCAAACCTTACCAACTTTATTCAAGAACAACAAAGCCATTGTCTCAGGCATTTTCCAAACACACACGCAACATCCAAAACTCCACAACCCCATATTTTCCATCTCAATTTCAGCCCCAAACACCATCCCAAGCAAAAGCAGCAACAAAATACAACAGAGAAAGAAAGCACCGCCGATCTAGTAGAATTATGGAGTGAAAGGAGAGAAGATGAAAAAATAGAGGAGGTTGATAGATAAAAAAACCCTTTTGTGTGAGTTATTAACATCTGAGGAAGCGGGTGGGGTCGTGGCCGGAAAGAATGGAGGTGGAAGGTGGTGGTGGCTGAAAGGTGGGGGTAGTGGCGTGAAAGGGGAAGGTGTGTGTAGGGACATTAGGGGTTTTTATTTTAATTTATTAAATGGGTTAAAGGAGTAAAATCTGTTTAATAATATAAAAATAATATTATTATTCACTCACTTGCCAAGTGGACGCCACATCAATTAAAATTTCACATGAAAGATTACAACAAGACTTCTGTTTGACAAATCACCAAAATTTTAACAACGGGGACTAAAGTTGTAACGTGTGGGGACTAAACTTCGAACAAAAATTTTGTAAGGATCAAAACCAAAAAATAAGAATTTTATAGGGACTAAAAATATATTTAACCCAAAAATTTAAATCATTTTAGGTAAGATTTTGTCATCTTTAACTACATGATTTTTTTAACATATGCAATTTTGCATTCGTTAACACTCATTAAATATCCAATTTTTCAATTGATGTTGTACAATTAATTAATTGTACTTCTTTGAAAAATATAATTATTTCTCTCATATTTATTTTAGAGATTTACCTCCCTTATAATCCCTCTCTTTTCACCAAATCAATTATAACCATTTGTCTATCTCTTATATATTTTTTTATTTTTATGATTCTTTTATATTTTAAAAATAATTCTTTGTTATTTTTTTTTTTGCTGAAGTTTATTATTCATAGTTGGTTGTCACTTTAATTTTATTATAACTTTTCTTTATATGTATTTTATTTTGACCAATTTATTTTGATAACTTGGTTGTCCTTTTCTTATAACTATAATATTAGTTTACTACTTTATATTACCGTCTTAAAAATTGGGTATTATTAGAAATAAAATTCAAAGTTGTGTCACTGTTTTAGTATTAGTTTATTATTGTGTATGAGTTTAATTTATATGTACTGACAATTTAAAAAAGTTTTAAACCATCGTCTAATTATATCTCACCATTGTGCCACATTATTATATAATTTCTTAAAATGTCTCAACAAACATCTAGATTGTGAGATGTAATTTGATAATGGTTTAAAACTTTTTTAAACCGTCGGTGCATATAAATTAAATTCATTGTGTATATGTTCACGGCAACAAAAAAATGACGTCATTATTCGCACGCCTCTGCCTATAATTGTGGAAAATGACACATTTTCCATGTATAAAAAATGGTACATTTTATATATATTTTTGTCTTGTGAAAATATAAAAATAAACTAGTATTTTATATAATACTGGAACAATGGTTAATTTTGTCCTGTGGTTATAACTTTTTGGTGGGAACAGAGAGATTTTAGGGCAGGTAAATCCCTAAAATAAATATGAGAGAAATAATTATATTTTTCAATAAATTACAATTACTTAACTATACAATATTAATTGAAAAATTGAGTATTTAATAAGTCTTAACGCGTGCAAAATTGCACGTGTTAGAAAAATCGCATTTTCCATTTTATAAAAGTTCCAAATGTATTAGAGTAGTCATAAACTATTTATTTGACTTAAATGGTCATATTAGGAAAATAGAGATAAAACATTAATTGAAGAAAATCCAACAATAAAGTAATGAATAGGAGAGAAGTGCTATCAGCATTCTTTTTAACACTCTCTTCTCAATACTCACTCTTTTATTGATTGAAATTCAAATGAGTCATACTAAATTACGTGGGTTTCAAAAAAAAAGTGACTGTGAATTCAATTTGACACCTCATTGAAATTTGTTGAAAAAAGCATATAAAATAGTTTTCTCAAATTAAAAAAAAAAAAAAGAAGTGGAAACCTAACTATTTTTTTGCATTGATACTCATATTACCTACTTCTTCTATCATTTAATCAACTATGCTCAAAGGCCTGAAACAGAACCTAACTCAATGATCAAGAAAAGAGATCATTCATGGGACTGCATGTTGAAGTGGGCACTTGTCTATAATAGAAAGGGGCCTTAGAGGGTTGTATGTCAAAGTTATTTTCCGGGATTAAATTCCAGAAGAAATAAAGTTGAATTGGTCAATCTCTCTCGGGTTAAAGGCGCATGCATTCAATATCACAGTAAGTTAGGACAGCTAGAATAAACGAGAGTATATGTGGATACCATCACAAAAGCTAATAAATTCATTCACTTTCCGTTTAGAGTTCTCTTCTCCATGTTCTTCTATACCCTTTTTGGTAATTAACTTGTTACTACCTCTTACCTCTATTATAAGAGAATTTATGAAGTATTTTGGTCTTAGTTATAAGAAAAATGAAATTATTTCGAGATGTATTAATTGCTAAAATATCTTTTATATTCCTATTTTAATGAGACATGTATATTTACTAGAAGTTCACATTTTTCCTATGCACTCAATTTTTTTGGGTATATTTGGAATGAGAGTTCAATTTTATAACATTATATAGGTTTCTTGGTCTTGGTGATTTTTTTAGTTTCTTCTTATATTAGGAACCAGAGTTAGTAATAAATTTACTTTTGAATAAAGGCATCCACGATATAGTTCGCTGTCTATACAAACAAGATACACACATACATGAGAGTAAGTCTTTCCAATTTTATTCTGTTTATAACTTTTTGTTTTTGTTTTTGTTTTAAGGGCAAAAGGCAATTTATTAAGAAGCAAAAAGCATAAGGGGTGTTCCAACACTTACACCTGGCAAAGTGAAACCATATAGCCATATAGGGTGCTTCAATTAAGGGGGGCAACATCCCCAACAACCATACTCAACACCAGAAAAAGGGGGGAGAAATAGCCTAAGAATAGTCACCCAACCTCCCAATCTCCGACAAGATTCCTCCCTACTAATACAACCAAAAGGATCAAAATACCACTCATAATAGAGGCACGAGGCAAACCGGCCTCTGCCCAAAAACCATCTACAAGACTGGACCATAATCCTCTCAAGCAGCTGCTCTCGATCTACCACTTTATTGGAAAAGATGCAATTATTGAGCATTTCCCAAATAGCCCACACCACCCCGTGCCAGATTAATGCCAACCGTTGTTTGCTCCGGGCCCGTGACCAAGAGAGCAAAATAGGAGGTGGAGCTAGATAGGTCCCGGGGAAGAACCAGCTCTCATCCCAGCCACCTGAAAACATCATACCACACTATGGAGGTGAGGTCGCATGTAACAAAAAAAAGGAGTCCAAACTCGTGACAATCACCATGGCTAGCATATGTAGTCCTTGTCACCTCTTGAGTCACTCTTGCACGAAATAGATTCACCCGAGTAGGTATTCTATCCAGCAGAAGTTGCCAAGAGAACGCAATGACCTTCGAAGGGGCAAGACTTTTCCAAATCTTACCAGCACAATAATGTTCGAGTCAGATAGGCCAGATTAGGAGTGGAGCCAGTTGACAAGAAAGTATAAGTTGAACGGACTGAATAGGTACCAGTGGACTCCTGCATCCAAGACCATATGTCCTCCTTTAAAGTCAAAGAGACAGGGTTAAGTGGCTCCATGAGTTCCTCTACCAACCCTTCTTCCCAAACGAATAACTTCTCCTCCATGTTAGGCCCCAAACCCATATTCCATCCTCCCATCTCCTAACATCCCCCATCTAACACTCTTGCTGCTCAGATACAGAAAATAACCTAGGAAGTTGAGGCCCCACTCCCAACCTTCCACACTACACTCTCTGTGAACCAATCTGGCCCGGCCCCCTTCTGCACCCACAAAAAAAATGTCCCTCCACCATAATGAGGCATAATGAGGAATCCTCAAGGTACCCACAGACGATGATCTAGTCACTCCTATACCCCAGCAACGGCGCTAAAAACTTGTTGCGCGTGCAATGTGCAAGTATACATAGTCAAACAAGTAGTAAAGTGATAAAAGACCGTTCCCTCGAGGATTGAACTCGGTTAATTCTATTAATTCCCAAATTAGTTAATCTAGTTAGTGAAAATAAAAAGTAATAAGTAACACATTAATTGGGGTGATTAAAACAGTAATTAGACAGTAAAAATGACAGTAAAATAGCAAAAATGACGAGGTAAAATCAGTTGGTAAAATTGGTTAGGGACACTACTTCTTTGTAATTCATTATGCAGGTTCAGAAATGCTACAACATCTGTTACA
Organism: Calophaca sinica; assembly: GCA_037113605.1. Classification (NCBI taxonomy): domain Eukaryota; kingdom Viridiplantae; phylum Streptophyta; class Magnoliopsida; order Fabales; family Fabaceae; genus Calophaca; species Calophaca sinica. Next base: position 74,512,959 of record CM073737.1, on the reverse strand, counting down.
ACATCTGGGTCCAAAATTTAAACGTAATGTATTTTCCAACAACTTTCAAGATGAGGTTCACTAAGCTAGACTTATTCCTAAGTTCACATTAGTTACTCTCACTTCTAATAAGCATGATTCAGCTACCCTATAGGGTTAGAGTAATATTCTTATTCACTCCAACTTCAATTAATTTCCCAATTAATCAAATTAACCGACATTAACCAAGTATTTCCACTCACTAACTCTTCCAATATTAATGAGATTTCATTCAAGCCAAGGTGATCAATCTTAACTCAGAATATATAAACAAAAAATACCACTTGATTAAAAGAGCTAAAACATAATCATAGCAAAATCATGACCCATAAATCCTTACAAATTCACAGTTCCCTAACTTAAGGAGTTTAGCTCATGATGAGCTTAAAACCAGAAAATACAAAGTGAAATGCAAATGTAATAACCATTACAAAACTGAAACCCAAATAAACAATAGAGCATGTAATGTAAAAAACTAAAGGAAGAGGAATAGCCTAAAAGCTTGTCTAAGCATGTAGCTTCTTCTTTGCCTCAAGCTCCTCAATTCAATGGTGCTTCTCCACTGAGTATTATGCAGAAATCAGCTTAATAACAGTCATCAATGGTGGAAAATGATGGAAAATGAGTGATGAAGGAAGGTGGAAGATGACAATGGTGGAAAATGATGAGCTGAAGGAAAATGGTGGATGGAATGGAGGAAGTAGATAACCAAGATGGAGATGGAGGCTGGGTAGAGGTGGAAATGGAGTGAATTTCGTATGCAATCTGATGTAGGGTAGAAAAGTGTAAAGATTGTGTCCTTCTTAGGGTTTTTGTGCAGAAAATTCTCCCTTCTTGGGCCCAAAACTTGTCCATCACTAAAAAGCACATGGGCCAACTTCAAAAAAGCAAAATATATGTGGGGACCACCTTTTTATCATTTTTTGGTGTTGAAATTTGTGGTTTTGCACACTGTACACGTCACCCAAGTGTGCACAACTGGTTTTATTTTTCTGCATTCTGCATTGACCCTGAGATGTTGCTGCAACAAATGCTACAGTATATCCTGCAGCATGTTTCTGTTTTTCCTGCACGCTTAAATACCCACATAAGTCACACACAAATGGCACTAAAAGTACTAAAACAACATCTAACACATTTTAAACCAAATATTCCTAAACTAAATTAAAACACACACATCAAACGCTTAAAACACACTTTGGATTTGCAAATTCAAGCTTAAATGAGCTAAATAACTCTTATTTTTAAGAGTTACCAACCATATTTTTGTTAACGCTGGCTTCTTTCCATAATGCACCTCTCATATCCAAGAGTCTCCACCTCCACTTCCCCTACAAGTTCATGTAAACAACCTAAGATCCGTAACTCCTAGCCCTCCTAACGCCTTAGGTTTGCACACCTCCAACCATTTGACCCTTGGTATTTTTTTTTATCTTTTTCCCAAAGAAATCTCCATTGAAGTTGGATAACCAATTTGCGAACCTTCATCGACATTTTAAGGAATGAGAGATAGAAAATGGGGATGTTATTCAGCACTGAATTAAGAAGGACAATCCTACCACTAATGCTGACAAACCTGTTACTCCATGTGCTAAGTCTACTGCGAAGAATATACATCATAGACTCCCCATGTACTCTGCTTCCTAGAGTTAGCACCCACCAGTAGCCCAAGATATAAAAGGAAATAACCATACCTTACACCTCGAGAAGCCCTTTGCAAGAGACATAAACCCAAGATCCACATTCACCCCAATAAGCCTACTCTTAGGAAAACTCACCTTCAGCCCATAAACAAGCTCAAAGCACCTCAAAATAGACTTCATAACCCACAGGTTATCAACAATGGCCTCTCCAATGAATATTGACCTTACAATCGTACATCAATGACTAAAATTCAAAGTTATTTAATGATCATATAACTATTTTAAAAAGACATTACATACACATATTCTGCACACTGTTGGGAATACTTACTCCTATATATAAGTGGATCACCACTCTATATGTTTGTGTGTATGATACACATGCATATTAATATTTAGTGAGAGAGTCATTTTTATGTGAGAGCAAGAAGAGTAAGGGTGCATATGAATTGCAGAAAAGTAAGGGACCGATAGCACAAAAATATTTGTTTTGTGTTTGATTTAGAAAATGACTAGAGGACAAGACAAAACAAGTGGCACAGGACAACACAAAAGCCCAGATATTTGTCCCCCACTAAACCATGGGACAAAAAGCTCTCCTAAGGATAAACCTCCCAAAAGACAAAAATACTCATTCTTGTTCTCTATTAAATAAATATGCTCTTTCTCTCTCTCTCTCTCTCTCTCTCTCTATATATATATATATATATATATATATATAAGAAATATTCTACTATTAAAAAGGAAGTTTTAATTGCTCATCAATCTTAGCAAGAAGTTCATTAGCCTCTTCAACTTCTTGTTTGATTTGTTTCTTTGGATCAGAAAGTTTTAAGGTTTTCTTGAGTTGTTTTGAAATCCTATATGGATTGAACAAATGTTTTTCTATTTAAGTAGAAGATGATGGAGGTTCATCCTTGGATACTGGAGAAATTTTTTCTTTTCCTCTATTTTCTCTATTTTCTCCTAAAGCTTTAAGGTATTTATTGGTATAATTGGATTGTTCCATGAGATCTCTAATATCTCTGGCTGTTATAGGTCCTTCTTCTGTTCAAGGTTTGAAAGGAGAAGCCATAACAGGGGTATTTTGCTCCTTACTTTTAAGGGCAAAAGGTGCTTTTGGAGGAAGTTTAGATTGGACTATTTGTCCATCTTTTAAATGCCATATTGTAATGACATCTAGAGTTCTTCTTCCAATTAGATCTGTTTGGAAAGGGTAACCAATATTTTTCTGGATTGTATAAGCATGGAACCAGTCAAAGAATGGGATACTGAATTGGACTTGGTTGAGAAATTTATAAAACTTCTCTTGGATTTTCTTTCTATTGTGTCCTTGATAATGTTGGAAGAACCATTATCTATGAGGAAACCATTCCTCAGAATAGAATTCTTTCCTAAGGGATTCCTTATATATAATGAACTTGAATGACATCATAAGGTTCATTAAGGGAGGAGTAAGTAGGTGACTGAATAGATTTTTGGTCTTCTTCATCCTTTTGGTATGAAGTTCTTACAGGGGTTGTAGTTTCAAATCCCTGTAAATGGATTGTTGATCCTTCATGCGAAGGCCCAGATTGAGTTCTTGGAATGGATCTGGGATAGATCTAGACACTGAAAAAGATCTTCTTGTCATAGCTGACTTGAAGTCGTTATGAGATCTAACAGATCTGGAGATAGAGAAAGAAATTCTTCTATCAAAGACTAAGTCTACTCGACCTGTTTGATGTTGAATTATATCTTGAAATTCTTGGGTAATTTTAGGTGAGGCTGGTGTTGCCTTTTCTAAGGACCATTTTTCTGGGAGTGTGATATCACTCCACTGGATGGTTTTTGACACAATTGTTATATTGGCCCTTACTATTAACTGTGAAAAACAAAGTTGTTTCTCCTCACTTATCACAATTGGTTTTGAGAAAATTGGATCTAATAGAGTTCATAACCTTGTATTGGACTCTATACACTAAGGTAATAGGTATAGATCCTTCCTTCGTATCATACCCATGGAGTTTGATATTAAGGTATAGAACATCAAGAATGTTCTTGTCATCTAGACTTACAGTTAAGTCTGGAAAACAATTAAAGAAGATTGGCCCATGACTTAGGCTAGATTCAGCTGTTGCTAAGAGGAAATCTTGGAATCGATTGTGTCTTGTGTCCCTTAAGCAGAGAAGTACTGCCACATCTAGAGATCCTTTAGTAAGGGGTTTCATACCTACTTGAGCATTTCCTATGTGCATGTAGCTATAATTTTTGTTTAAATGTTCTTTGATGCTTTTTTCAGAAAGCAGATGAATTTCTTCATCATCTTTTTGAAGTTTGTTTTTTTTTTGTTCAACTGTTCTGATTATGTAGTCAGATTTGTAGAAGAAAGATCCTTCCGGTTTGAATAGATCTTTGGGAGATATTTTTGGTATTTCCCAATTATCTAAATCTTGATTAATGTCTTTAAAACGAATTTCTTCTTTGAAGACTTTGTTTGAGAAAGATTGAGTTTGATGCTCATTAAGAGAAGAAGATGAAGGTTGGGAATACTTAAAAGAAAAGCGGATGGAAAAAGATCGGAGCATAATTATGGATAAATTTTCCTCACCCATTAGTATCTTCGCCATCACCTGGTTGGTTAGAAATATAAATATTAAACTTGAATTAATAATTATTTTCTAATTTACCCAAATATGTTTAATGATACATATTTATTCCAGATCTGACCAAAGCCACCTCAAAAAATATTATTTTTAACCAAGGACTATAAACTTCTTTCAGATCTATCAATTCCTACTTAGACATGGCCTTAGCCTTACCGCCTATCCATCGGGACTTACTGCTATTCTTCGTCGTACAGTCTAAAAGCTAGATCTGAAAGGTTTTAGTTCCTTTAAATAATTCATTAATCAGCATTTTTTTGTTAAGAATAATAAGTTAAGTGCTACCAGCAGATCAGAATGCTAATATGATTAACTGTAAAGAGTAACATAGATAAATAATTCATAATTCAAATTTAATATCGCATTCCTACTTCACCATCTGGCTCTAATACCAAGAGTGGTTCGAAAGCAGAAACTAAGAAATAAGAAAAGAAAAGAGGGGTTCGAAAGCAGAAACTAAGAAATAAGAAAAGAAAAGAGCTGAGAAGTAGGAGGCAGATGGACTGCTTAGTACATAAAAATAAAACTGTAAATGCAGAAATTAAGTGCAGAAAATAAAAGAAATAAATGGTAGGAGGCTCAACCTTCCATAAAATTGAAACAAAACAAGATTATTATTGAAAACTGGAAATAAGTATAAAGATTGAAAACAGATTGTAAAAGAAAGAAGAAAGGCTTACACAGACGCTCAGAGCATCTCATACTGACTTCTCTCTAAAACTGCGTAAAATGAAGGGTTTCTAACAACATGGCCTAAGCACCCTTTTATAGAATTGAAAAATTACTATTTAAACAGTTCTGGTAAGTTATCGACACTATTTGGTACTATTTAAATAGTGAAAAGGTACAATAATTTAAATTTGTTGTCTTCTGACGAATTGATTGAGTGCCCCGAGTCTACTTTATACTTCAGCAAGATTGACGGGGGAATAGATTCCGAAACAGTCATCTTCATTATGATAGAATGAATCTGCTGTTGATGAAGATGATGATGATGAAGGAGGAAGAGCTTGTTTTTTCTTCTTTCCCTTATTTTTTGATTGTGCTGAGGAGGATGAAGGAAGATCTTGCTACTTGGTTAAAACATTAATCTGTCTAGAAGATTCTGATTCTGATAAATCATCATTCTGGCTTTGGTTTAAGTTTTCAGAAGTTTGATCAGAAGATTCTGTGGTAGATTCTTCTTCTTAGGAGGATTCAATTAATAAATTATTAATCTTATCCTCAATTTCTTGATCTAGATTTAGGGCTTTGATTTTTCCCTTTAATCTACAATATCTGCTTGATCCGGAGTGGCCAAAGGCTCACTCCGCACTAGGCCGAACCGACCCAACAAGGGAGATAAGTCCGAACTCTGAGCACCGACCCGAGAGGCCCAAGGCCCATTTCGATCGGTTCAACCCGACTAGGAACTCCTTCCTCGGGCAACAAACCCTAGGATCGCGTTGCCACGATGCAAAACCCTAGAGCGTAAGGCATTGCGGTGCTAACCCTAAAAGCAACCTTATTCGCTCACAACCCTAGAATCAACATCGACAATCATTATAGGGTTACTCGATTCTATCCACATGTCAACAGCCTGACCTCACCTATAAAAGGTCCATGACCTAATCAGTAAAGGTACACACTGTTCATATTTCTTACCTCACCTTACTCTGATACTGACTTAGGCATCAGAGTTTGTGCAGGTACACCCCCACCGTCATGCACCGCCGTGATCCGCCATTCGTGATCCTACTCCGGCCACCTCTGAGATCCTTTCCCGGATCAGTGGCAATCACAGTGGGAGACATTTTCTTGTTTCTCTAAACAAATCCTTCGATTACCATGGCCGGACCTAAGCGAAACACAATGCGGAATACGACCCACATACCTGCATCTCCTGAAGTTCCTCAATCAGAGGATGAGATCCCTGTCGCGGCTGATACCGAGTCTCACTCGACCGCAGGAGAAACGCCCAAAGGCCGAACCGTAGGTCGTGACCGGCACAGAAGCGCAGCGCCTCGCCATCGCCGCCACAACGAGGTACTCAACCTTGTTCGACAACACACGGAAGCCATGGCGGCCTAGAACCTCCGCCTCATCAACATTTAGGACAAGTAGAACGATTTGTCCAAAAGGGTAGACGCCTACCGTCGCTCGCCGCAATGGTCACCAAACGTCCAGCCACAGATCCGCTACTCACTTTTCTTTAAGAGAAATCTCCTCCGAACGGTCTCTTTCGAGGCGCCGTTCGCCGACAAGGTCTCGGACGCGCAATCGCTCCGACAACCGATCATCTCCAAGACGACGTTCTCCGTAGGGCACGTGCCGCCACGGCCGTCGCACCACAGAACGCTCACCACCTCGACGTTCTCTCAGGGGCACGCGCCGTCACGACCGTCGCAGCCCAGAACGCTCGCCACCTTGACACTCTACCCTGTCGCGGCCTCAGCTTCGCCATTCCACTTCAACTCGGGGACCTAGGGAATGCGCTAGTCGTCATCGAAGTCGTGATTTCCCCCGATGGTCCAATAGCCACGTCCGACGCTCGGGAGCAAGCATATCTCCACCCCGTCGTCATCGGCCGTCGGCCTCACCTACCACGTACTCAGGAACGCAGGCTTCCGGAGAAACAGATGACCACTCCGGATCAGTCGCCTCAGGCCCCTTCACTACGAGGGTCGCCAGATTCTTGATTCCGAAGGACCTTCGAAAACCTCCCCCGCTGGAAACCTACGATGGCACAACCGATCCTGACGAGCACATCGGATGCTTCGACACCATAATGGGGTTCCGCGGGGCCAAAGGGCCGGTGAAATGCAAGATATTCCCGCTCACCCTCAAGAAAGCGGCCCTGGCGCGGTTCCAGGAGCTAAAAACCGAAGTCCGTAGACTCTTGGTCTGAGCTCACCGCTCAGTTCTGCTCCCATTTCACGGCATCTCGTGTCCAGCCGAAGTCCGTTGCCACGCTACGCTAAACGCTATCTACCAGTGCAAGGACGAACCACTACGAGATTACATCAAGCGCTTCAACAGAGAAGCCATTTTTGTCAAGAAAGCCTCTGACGAAATGAAACTTTACTTGTTGGAACAAGGCCTGATTGATGACAGCCTATTCAGCATCAAAGTCGGGGTTGACATACCCGAAACACTCAATGACTTCCTCCGACATGCAGAGAAGTATATAAACTTCGAAGAGAAGCAAATGGCTTTGCGATCAAAGAAGCAGACCTCCTAAGGGAAGAGCTCCGTGCAAGAGGAAGATCGGCAAGGCCGAGACAAGGACCTCAAGGGTCCCCGTAGAAGGTACGAAGAATACACCCTGCTGGCCGCCTCTCGATCTCATATCCTCCAAGAGTGTGCCAGCGCGGAGTTTAAAGACGCTGGAGTTCGATTCCCCAGACCACTAAAGGAGCGTCCTGGAACAGACAGGACCAAGTTCTGTTGGTTCCATAAATGCGCCGGTCATAACACCGACGACTGCATCCAGCTAAAGGACATCATCGAATCCCTCATCCAGAAGAGGAAACTGCAGAAATACATCAAACCGAGGTCCGGCGGAGGACGAGGCCGATCTCGATCCCCCCAACCTAGGCGCGATAATAATTCCACCCAGACCAAGGCAGAAAGTCGCCCTCAGCAGGTCGACGAAGAGGGCGCCAGACCCCCACCAATAGCTATGGTCATTTCTGGAGGCTTGGCGAGACAGGGCAAACCTTCCACCAAGTCTGCCAAAAGGAAGATGCGGGAGACGATGTCTATAGCTAACAAATATCCTCCCATCGACCGACCCAGCTCGCGTCGACCACCTTTGGCCTTTTACGATGAAGATCTGCTAGACGGCTGCCCAAACGACCAAAACCCTCTACTGATTTGTGCCTATATGGCAAATTTCGAAGTAAGAAGGATCTTGGCTGATCAGTGGAGCTCTGCAGACATCATGTTCGTCTCCCTCTTCAAAACTCTAAAGCTGGCCGAGAAATACATGATCCCATATCACGGCTCCAATCTCCAAGGGTTCAATGGTTCTACAACCAAACCCCTTGGCTACATCGAGCTCATGGTCACATTCGGTGACAAAGCCGACACCAGAACCGTCAAAGTCCAGTTCATCGTCCTTCCCTGCCCATCCCCATACAACTGTATCCTGGGACAACCTACCCTGGGAGAGTTGGGAGTTGTTACCTCCATCGTCCACCTCAAGATGAGGTTCCACTCACTTGAAGGCAAGATAATCACCATTCATGGTGACCTTGAGGCGACCAAGCCCTGCTATCAACTATCGATCAAGGGAAAAAAAGCGAGCTAGCCCCACCAAAAGCGAACATCGGTTCCTCCGATGTCAACCTCGCGGATTTCGACGCAAGAATCGAGCTCGAGGACGAAGTCGGAGGAGAGGCAGACCCTGTCGCCAAAGAACTTCAAAAGAAGATACTCCGACCTGTTCCCGATGGGGAATTTCTGAAGGTACAACTAGGGGACGATCCGACAAAAACTGTCCAGATCGGCATCGACCTCCCCACAGAAGTAAAAGATGAGCTGATCAAGTGCCTAAAGGCCAATGCCGACCTCTTCGCATGGACCACCACCAACATGCCGGGAATTTCACCCGACATCGCATGCCATCGTCTTGCCCTGAATCCCTCCGCGAAGTGGGTCGCACAAAGGAGGAGGAAGCAATCCCCTGAGAAGGCCGAAGCAGCCAAGAAGGTCGTTAGTGATTTAATTAAGGCAAACTTTGTAAGGGAGTTCAAGTACACAACTTGGCTCTCAAATGTAGTCCTTGTTAAGAAATCAAATGGCAAATGGAGAATGTGTGTTGATTATACCGATCTCAACAAGACTTGTCCTAAAGACGCCTATCCCTCCCTAACATCGATAAACTCGTGGATAACTCCTCGAGTTTTCGATTACTGTCCTTTATGGATGCATATTCTGGGTACAACCAGATACCGATGAATCCTACCGGCCAGGAAAAACTGTGTTTATGACTGACAACGGCAATTACTGCTACAAAGTAATGTCGTTCGGTCTCAAAATGCCAGGACAACTTACCAACGCATGATGAACAAGGTCTTCAAAGACCAGATCGGCAACGTACTCGAAGTTTACATGGACGACATGATCGTCAAGTTAACCGAAGAGCCAAATCATGTGGCCAACCTATCGAATGTCTTCGAATAGGCGCGCCGACACAACATGAGGCTTAACCCTGAGAAATGCACATTTGGTGTCAAAACGGGCAAAATTCCTAGGCTTCTACTTAACAGAGCGAGACATCGAGGCCAATCCTGATAAATGTCGTGCCATCACGGAAATGAGACAGCCGAAGTCTAAAAAAGATGTACAAAAACTAACAGGGATGATAGCCGCCCTCACCACATTCATCTCCAAGTCAACCCAAAGAGCACTTCCCTTCTTCAAATTACTGAAGAAAGTGGTAGAGTTCGAATGGACCCCGGAATGCGAAGAAGCCTTCATACGGCTGAAAGAAACGCTCTCAACTCCGCTGGTCTTGACAAGGCCCTGTGCCGGAGAGACCCTGTACCTCTACCTGGCAGTGTCCGAAGAGGCCCTTAGTGCCATCTTAGTCAGAGAAATAGCAGAGGGACAGAGGCCGGTTTACTTCATAAGTAAAACGCTCCAAGGCCTCGAACTTCGATATCAAACGATTGAGAAAGTCGCACTAGCGCTGGTCGTTATAGCAAGACGACTACAACAATACTTCTTATCTCACCACATTGCTGTCCAAACTGACCAACCAATCAAACAAGTTCTCCACCGACCCGATTTAGCAGGGCAGATGATTAAATGGTCCATAGAACTCTCAAAGTTCAGCATTTCTTTTGAGTCCCGAGAGGCGGTCAAAGCCCAAAGCTTGGCCGACTTCAAAGCAAAAATGACCTCTACGACCGAAGACTCGAGCACCAAATGGACCATCCATGTCAATGGATCCTCGAATTCGAAGGGGAGTGGGGCCGGCCTAATCATGGAAAATGCTGAAGGCCTTGACCATCGAATTCTCTCTAAGCTTTTTGTTTCCCACATCGAAGAATCAGGCCGAATATAAGGCATGCATTGCCGGGCTGACCTTTGCCCACAATCTAGAAGCCACCAAAGTCAGTCTCCGCACCGACTCCCAACTTGTAGCATCACAAGTTAATGGGGACTATCAAACAAAAGACCCCCTGCTGTAGAAATACCTGGCCATAGTCCTGGAGCTAGTAGAAGGCTTTCAGAAAAATAGAAATCATGCACGTACCTCGAGAGCAGAACTCGAGAGCCGACATTCTCTCTAAACTGGCAAGCACGAAGACATCGGGGAGCAACAGATCGGTCATTCAAGAGACACTCCCCCATCCAAGCATCATGACTACATCGGGGACACCGAACTCCAACCAAAGCATCGAGCGGGTCCTCATTACCCCGTCAGTATGCACAATCACCGACTTTGGTAACATGGATGACGTCGATCCTCAAATATATCTGCCAAGACAAACTTCCTCTCGATGACAAAGCATCATCAAAAATTCACCACAGAGCATGCTCCTACTCCGTCATCGAAGACCGCCTATATCAAAGGGGCTTTTCAGCACCTCTTCTTAAGTGCCTCAATGAAACCGATGCCCAAGGTGTACTTGCCGAAATCCACGAGGGAGTCTATGGTCAGCACCTCGGCGGTCGATCTTTGGCCAAGAAAGCACTACGGGCAGGTTACTACTGGCCGACCATGGATGCGGATGCCATCACCTATGTAAAAAAATGCGATAAATGCCAAAAGCACGCCGACGTGCATAATGCTCCCCCTTGCGAGATGATTGCTTTATCTTCTCCCTAGCCATTCGCCTGGTGGGGAATCGATCTCCTCGGGCCGTTCTCTATGGCCCCAGGCCAAGTCAAATACTTGGTCGTGGCAGTAGACTACTTTACAAAGTGGATTGAAGCTGAATCAGTGGCAAAGATCACAACCAAAAATATGATCAAATTCTTCAAAAGGCAAATCGTCACGAGATTCAGCATTCCCAAAGTCGTTATCACCAATAACGGGACACAATTCGTAGACAAAGGGTTCCAGAAAACCTTAGCCGACTTTGGGATCAAGCAGAGGTTCACTTCGGTCGAACATCCCCAAACAAACGGGCAAGCCGAAGCAGCAAACAGAGTCATCTTAAGAGGTTTGAAAAAGAGACTCAACGAAGCCAAAGGAAATTGGGCAGAAGAACTCCCACAAGTACTCTGGGCCTACCAAACTACGCCCCACTCCTCCACTGGAGAAACGCCATTTCGGCTTACTTATGGATCCGAGGCAGTGATCCCAGTTGAGATCAGAGAGCTGAGCTGGAGAACGCTCCACCCCCTTCGAACATCGTCCAATCACCAATAGTTAAGAGAGGAGTTAGACCTCCTCGAAGAAAATCGAGAGCTAGTCTCCCTAAACAAAGCCGCTGTGAAACAAAGAATCGCAGCAAGGCACAACTAATGGGTTATTCCCCGGGAATTCAAAAAGGACGATCTGATCCTAAGGAGAGCCGATGTCGGCCTCAAAAATGCAAGCCAAGGCAAGCTGGCACCCAACTAGGAAGGCCCATATCGGATCTCCTCAAAGACTGACCATGGTGCCTACACCTTAGAAACTTTGCAAGGCCAAGCTATTCCTCGAACGTGGAATGCTACCAAACTTAGAAAATATTTTAGCTAAATGCTTATGTAACTCCCTCTTTGAAGGGGATCCACCACTTGTAAAAATCCAAGCATAATGAAACGACACTTCGACAATCGAATGTCTTGTTATCGCGATTATTGAGGTTATAATACCATTGCTTATATTGAGGTTACAATACCATGGTTCATTTGGGTAGACGAGCCAACTCTAACCATACGGAGTTCCGCGCCATCAAGCCTCCTTGGGAGTCTCAACCGACGTGACTAGCCATCACGTCGGTCTACGGACATTTCCAATTTATTGCACACCCGAGGATTGTCGCCTCGTCAATTTTTCGGGGTAGAGGGAAGGTTACCTTGGTCGATCTCGCTTCCCAAAATGCCGACATCGCAATAAGAAATCACGTTACGAAAAATAAACAACAGTAATCCACCAATGAAGGTCGGGAAATAAAATTTCATTCATTCGAAATGGAAAAATACAAAATGCCCTTGCAAGCAAAGGAGCAACTACAAAAGACAACACAAGTCTTAACAAAAAGAGAACACAGAAAACAACTGCAAATACAAGCAGGCAAATCAAACATTGGCCAAGGGCCAAACGACCAGGACGGCTTGGGTTTCGACATTGATGATGTGGTCCCCTGAGACTATTCCCAAATCAGTGGTGCCCTTAATCCGAATAGAGACTCCGGGGTTCAGGAACAATACTTGTTCGATGCCATTCTCAAATTGCGCGGATCCAATCTCCAGCATGGTCTTCTCACAAGCATCCCTCTCCGCCAAAGCGTTCTTCAGCCTCTGACCTTCCTCCTCCAACGCCTTCTTCAGCTTGACGATCTCAGAGCGGTAGGCATCCCTATCTTTGTGACAAACATCTCGATCCTTGGCAGTCTTATCTGCCTTGGTCTTGAGATCGTCATTTTCCTTCCGAAGCTCGTCATTCGCCAGTGTCAGCTCTCGATATTTCTCCTCAGCAGTATTAGCCCGAAGCATCTCCTCAGTAAGCTGGGTCAGAAGACCCACCGCATTCTGCACCTTGGTCTGAAGATCCTGGTTCTTGTTCTCCAGATCGCGGATCCGATCTTTTAAGTCTCGATCTCTCGCCAAGGCCTTCTCGGCTTGACTCTTCAGCTTGCCCAAGCGAGCAACCTCCTCCTCCAGCTCCCTAACCTTATCCCCAATCTGTTGCCAGAGGGGCCGACGCGCTACTTCGAAAGACTGAGCAAGAGCCTGATCCTTATGGGACAACACTTGTTGATGCGAGCTCTTCGCCTTTTTCAATTGGGATCGAGTATGGGTAGAAGGAAAAGGCCTCTTATGCTTTTCCATGTCGACGATGTCCGCGGAAACAACAACCACCTCGGGCACCTCCGAAGGCCCCGAAGTCACACCTTGAGCCGAAGGAACTGGTTCAGGACCACCGTCCCTCGGCATTCCAGAGCTGGAGGCCTCCCTCTAACTTCCTGGCCAAGGCGGCCTTTGCGACAGCAAACTGTGCAATATTCGATATGGATTCTGTAAAAAGAATAAACATGTCAGACAAAGGTTTACAAACACAAGTTAACAAGCAAGTAAAAACCCTACATAAGATACGTCGGGCGTCCCCCCAAGTCGGGCACCACAATAAGGTACGGGTGTAAATAAACAGCTTCACTGATACCTCCTCTGAGTCTTCGGGTCGATGTAGACCTCAGGCTAGAAGCTACCGACCCAGTCTCGGAGCCTTTTCACCCAGCCTCGTTCCATCTCAGTGAGGTCGGTAAGCTTGAATATATAAAACCCAACCGGGCGGTTGAAAAATGTCCACGACCAATAGAATGGAAACTTCGGTACCTCCGAACCATGAGGTCGAAAATACACTCCCGAGCGGCGTCGTCCATCGGAAGAAGAAAAAAGTATTTTGTCTTGAATCTCTTAAGAGATTCACTGTACAAGTCAAAGGTCCTGCCATTCGGTTTGAAGGAAAGCCAACCCTGCCGTTAGTCGCCATTCTCCGAATTCTTCATCGGCGAGAATAGATGAAAAAGACTCGATAAGATGTCGAGACCTCAAGGTACCCGCAAACCAGGTCGAACGCTCTGATAAACACCCAACTGTTGGGATGGAGTTGAGAAGGGGATACTCCCAAGTGCTGGAGAACAGATAGTTCGAAGTTCGAGAAGGGGAACAAAACCTGCATCTCGGTAAACAATACCTCATTCATCGGGATGGACCACGTGTCGCCGCCTTTATTTGAACAGATTCGATGGTCGACCCCCGGAGCTAAGAAGGCCCATTCCCCTTCGGAATCAGCAGTCCCTACCACTCGAATCCGACTCTCCAAGTCGGCCATGTCTTCATCCGTAGAATATTCAGATCGAAGGCTAAGAACTTCGGGCAATACCCAGCTATAATCCTCCGCATTGGCAGGAAGGGTAGAAGGGTCCTCCAAGTTGATCCTCCGCTTCTTTCCCATGGCGCACCTGTCCACGGGGACTTCAGGGTAAGAGATAGTATCATATACTTCCTTATACCACCAAGCTACCTCACGGGGGTCGCAAGGGCGTTGGAATTTGTTTTCCAAAACCACCCGAAAGCGCTCCAACCGTTCACGAGTAATTTCTACTCCGCGTTTTAAAGCTCCTCCGCCCCTTCCTCACGGGAAGGAGGCGGTACCACCAGGGGCACCGCCGCAGAGGCACACACAGGAGGAGAAATTTCCAATCGAGACTCCCCATTACCAGGAACCAAAGGAGAAAGTTGAGAAGCCATGAACTTCCTGAAGAAAAACTCTGGATTCTCCCCTTCAGATTCTGGTAAAACGAATAAAAAGGGGCAGGGAAAGAGAAAATACCTCAAACAAATGACAAGAAGCCGTGAGTAGAGGGAAGAAATCCTAAAGCTTGATGCTTGTTGAAACTCTGTTTTGCTCAAATGGGCACTGGTAGAAAAGGCAAGGAAACGCGAAAGTAAGGAAGAAGAGCGAAAGGCAACAGAAATGGCAAAGATACTCCCCCTCAGAATTTATAGATTCTGAGTGAACAATAATCAATGCCAAAAGGGATAATAATGACAAACCCGAAAAACGAGGCGATTTTTCGGCGAAACGTCACATAATCTTTGCCACAACTACCTTGGGAAACAGGCGCGTCTTTTCAAAAGCCTCGAATTTGAAAACAGGCCGCCTCGGCTCAAAAAGGCACGTCACGAGTACGACCGACGTACTAAGACATCGCAATGAGCCAATGTCGTTATTAGCATGCTCGAAGTAATCACTTCCCACGTCGGCCAAGACCCAGAGCAAAGCGACGCCCCAGACAAATGCCCTTTGATAAACTATACCTGAAGTCATCAATAACTAATGACATCGGCTGGGGGGCAACTGATCCGGAGTGGCCAAAGGCCCACTCCGCACTAGGCCGAACCGGCCAACAAGGGAGATAAATCCGAACTCCGAGCACCAACCCAAGAGGCCCAAGGCCCACTTCGATCGGTTCAACCCGACCTAGGAACTCCTTCCTCAGGCAACAAACCCTAAGATCGCGCTGTCATGGCACGAAACCCTAGAGTGTAAGGCATTTTGGTGCTAACCCTAAAAGCAACCTTATCCGCTCACAACCCTAGAATCGGCATCGACCGTCGAATACATCCGACGGTTGACAATCATTCTAGGGTTACTCGATTCTATCCACACGTCAGCAGCCTGATCTCACCTATAAAAGGTCTATGACCTAATCAGTAAAGGTATGCACTATTCATATTTCTTACCTCACCTTACTCTGATACTGACTTAGGCATCGGAGTTTGTGCATGTACACCTCGATTGTCGTGCACCGCCATGCTCCGCCGTTCGTGATCCTACTCCGACCACCTCTGAGATCCTTTCCT
Source organism: Calophaca sinica (assembly GCA_037113605.1). Lineage (NCBI taxonomy): Eukaryota > Viridiplantae > Streptophyta > Magnoliopsida > Fabales > Fabaceae > Calophaca > Calophaca sinica. Next base: position 74,497,139 of record CM073737.1, on the reverse strand, counting down.
GGATCACTACTAATGTGGCCAGGTTTACCACATTTGTAGCAAACGATTTTATCTTTTGGGTTTTTATGAGAATTGTGCTTCTCATAAATGTTTTTGGAATATTGATCTCTGGGTTTTGATTTTGATTTATCAAAACGCTTTTTTTGTAATATTGAGGTTTGGGTGGACCATAATGATGTTTTGGTTTGGGTTTGGATCTAGGCTTCTTAGCACAAGGCAAACCAAATTGTTCACAGAAAGTTCCTAAGTCCTTATGGGTTTGGGCTTTTTCTTTGGCAAGTTGTTGCTGGATTTTGTCTTCTTGACAAATCTTGAGAGCAACCTTTTGGATAATGGCAATTAATTGACCATAGCCTCATAAGAGATTTCTCCATTGGGATTTTGGCTTCTAAGTTTTTCTCTAACTTTGTCTCCAAGAGATTTAGGAAGACCAGCTAAGAATTTTTCTTTCCAAAATGCTTGTTGGTTGTCTTCTCTAGTGTATACTCTGGTTAGGAAGGTATCTTTATACCATCTAAAATCACCTACAGATTTACACCTAAGATTCGATAATAGCTCTGCAGATCTATCATTAATTAAAGGGGGATCTCCAATTAAATGTTGAGCTATTGTAAATATCAAAATGCTTATTGGTTGTCCTCTCTAGTGTATACTCTGGTTAGGAAGATATCTTTATACCATCTAAAGTCACCTACAGATTTACACCTAAGATTGGATAATAGCTCTGCAAATCTATCATTAATTAAAGAGGGATCTCCAATAAAATGTTGAGCTATTGTAAATATCAAAGTATTGCATCTGGGATGAGTTCTCCATTTTCTAAGATTGCGGTGCCATCAGGATCAAGTTTGACAGCAGTAAGAATTAATTGTTTTTCATTCTCAGTGAGATAATTATCCCACCAACCTTTGAGTTGGCTACAAAAGCCTATAACTAGGATCTCGACTATCATGGTACAGTCATTGGAGGTTTCATAGGCAGTAGCCACCATAGTCATATTTTGGAGGATTTTGGTTATGCCATATTCATTTTCTCCATCTATGTTCCATTCATAGACATTATTGGCACTAAATCTCTTAAAATTGGATTCTTTTTCTTCTAAATGAAGGTCTGGAGCTGTGGCTCTAAGATAATAAAGTTTAGTTAGATTTTTCCAATTGAGTTTTGGACCCGTTATAACAGGATTGATATTAATATTATGATTAATATCAGAATTTATATCTTTTGAGGATATAGAAGATGATTGTCCTATCATATTAATGGATTTATTGCCAATATTCCTACTAAGGAGAGGTGGAGGTGTTTGTGTTTCTGGTGTTTCAGGAATAACAGCCTTATAAAGTTTTAATTGCTCATCAATCTTAGCAAGAAGTTCATGAGCCTCTTCAACTTCTTGTTTGATTTGTTTCTTTGGATCAGAAAGTTTTAAGGTTTTCTTGAGTTGTTTCAAAATCCTATATGGATTGAACAAAGGTTTTTCTATTTGAGTAGAAGATGTTGGAGGTTCATCCTTGGATACTGGAGAAATTTTTTCTTTTCCTCTATTTTCTCTATTTTCTCCTAAAGCTTGAAGGTATTTAATGGTATAATTGGATTGTTCCATGAGATCTCTAATATCTCTGGCTGTTATAGGTCCTTCTTCTATTCTAGTTTTGAAAGGAGAAGCCATAACAGGGGTATTTTGCTCCTTACTTTTAAGCGCAAAAGGTGCTTTTGGAGGAAGTTCAGATTGGACTACTTGCCCATCTTTTAAATGCCATACTGTAATGATATCTAGAGTTCTTCTTCCAATTAGATCTGTTTGGAAAGGGTAATCAATATTTTTCTTGATTGTATAAGCATGGAACCAGTCAAAGAATGGGATAATGAATTGGACTTGGTTGATAAATTTATAAAATTTCTCTTGGATTTTCTTTCTATTGTGTCCCGAATAATGTTAGAAGAACCATTCTCTATGAGGAGACCATTCCTCATAATAGAATTCTTTCCTAAGGGATTCTTTCTCTATAATGAACTTAAATGACATCATACGTTTCATTAAGGGAAGAGTAAGTAGGTGATTAAATAGATTTTTGGTCTTCTTCATCCTTTTGGTATGAAGTTCTTACAGGGGTTGTAGTTTCAAATCCCTGTAAATGGATTGTTGATCCTTCATGAGAAGGCTCAGGTTGAGTTCTTGGAATGGATCTGGGGATAGATCTACAGACTGAAAAAGATCTCCTTGACATAGCTGGCTTAAAGTCGTCATCAAATCTAACATATCTGGAGATAGAGAAAGAATTTCTTCTATCGAAGACTAAGTCTACTCGACCTGTTTGATGTTGAATTATATCTTGAAGTTCTGGGGTAATTTTAGGTAAGGCTGGTGTTGCCTTTTCTAATGACCATTTTTCTGGGAGTGTGATAACACTCCACTGGATGGTTTTTGGCACAATTATATTGGCCTTACTATTATCTGTGAGAAACAAAATTGTTTCTCCTGATTTATCACAATTGGTTTTGAGAAAATTGGATCTAATAGAGTTCATAACCTTGTATTGAACTCTATACACTAAGGTAATATGTATAGATCCTTCTTTCATATCATATCCGTGGAGTTTGATATTAAGGTATAGAACATCAAGAATGTTCTTGTCATCTAGACTTACAGTTAAGTCTGGAAAACAATTAAAAAGGATTGGCCCATGACTTAGGCTAGATTCAACTGTTCCTAAGAGGGAATCTTGGAATCGATTGTGTCTTATGTCCCTTAAGCAGAGAAGTACTGCCACATCTAGAGATTCTCTAGCAAGGGGTTCCATATCTACTTGAACACTTCCTATGTGCATGTAGCTATAATTTTTGTTTAAATGTTCTTTGATGCTTTTTTCAGACAGCAGATGAATTTCTTCATCATCTTTTTGAAGTTTGTATTTTTGTTCAACTGTTCTAATTATGTAGTCAGATTTGTAGAAGAAAGATCCTTTCAGTTTGTATAGATCTTTGGGAGATATTTTTGGTATTTCCCAATTATCTAAATCTTGATTAATGTCTTCAAAACGAATTTCTTCTTTGAAGACTTTGTTTGAGAAAGATTGAGTTTGACGTTCATTAAGAGAAGAATATGAAGGTTGGGAAGACTTAAAAGAAAAGCGTGGGAGGAAAAAGATCGGAGCATAATTATGGATAAATTTTCCTCGCCCATTAGTATCTTCGCCATCACTTGCTTGGTAAGAAATATAAATATTAAACTTGAATTAATAATTATTTTTTAATTTACTCAAATATGTTTAATCATACATATTTATTCCAGATCTGACCAAAGCCACCTCAAAAACCAAGAGGGGTTCGGAAGCAGAAACTAAGAAATAAGAAAAGAAAAGAGCTGAGAAGTAGGAGGCAGATGGACTGCTTAGCACATAAAAATAAAACTATAAATGCAGAAATTAAGTGCAAAAAAATAAAAGAAATAAAAGGTAGGAGGCTCAGGCTTCCATAAAATTGAAAAAAACAAGATTATTATTGAAAACTAGAAATAAGTACAAAGATTGAATATATATATATATATATATATATAGGGATGGCAAAGTGGGTTGAGCCCAACGGGATGGCCCGCCTACCCGCCAAAAATTGAACGAGTTAGGCTACAACATGTCAACCCACCAACCCATCTAGGCCAACCTGTCCGGCCAATTAACCCGTCGGGTCACAAGCGGGCCGGGACGGGCCAACCCGTCGAGTTAATATATATTTTTTGTTTATTTATTTTCTTATTTTCTATGCCCTCCGTCTCATTTTAGTTGTCTTCTTCGAAATATTTCACTGTCTCAAATTACTTGTCTCTTTAGAAAATAAAAAAGTATTAATTACTTCTTTTCCAACAATATCTCTTGTATTTCAACCAACTATATTAATGAATTGTTTCTACTTAACTACTCTAACTAATATGGGGTATTTAGTCAATGAGTGTCATTTTATTATGAAAATTTGTAAACTCAATCATTTTCTTAAGATGTGTATATAAACTAATAGGACGAGTAATATGAGAGGGGTGAGTAACAAATTTCCTTTCAAGCCAGCCCGCCATATTGGTCCGTTTTAGGCGGGCTGGCACGCCATTTTGATCTCGTTTTAGCCCAAATTTTAGTTTTTATATTTATTTTTTGTTTTTTAATTTTTTTAACTGGCTGGCCCCTAACCCGCCAACCCGTGGCGGGACGGGTTGAGTTCAACATCTCAACCCATCACCCTTAGCGGGTCGGGTTGAGCCAGCCCATTGTTGAGCGGGATTATGGCGGGTTTGCAAAATTGCATTTTCATAAATTTTCAGAATACATTTTCTAATGTTTATTATTTTCACTGAAAATGAAAATAGAAAATACCAGAAGTAAGCCAACTATTTTTTTTTTTGGATGGACTGAAGTAAGCCAACTCTTAATACTTCTTATATTAAAATTGTGATTTTTATGTTTATCTTTTGTTTTGGGAAAAATAGAAAAGAAAACAACCAAGCATCTCAAAGGAAATGTGGGGAATTTGTGAACCATTCCGCATTTACAAAACTTGTGGACAAATATAACCAATGTTCTCTCTCTCTCTCTCTCCCCCTCCCTCTCTCTCTATGTATTTTATTTATTGTTTTAATAAAGGCTAAGATAAATTAGATAAAGATAAGATCAAATTCTTAGGAATGTCTGATAGGAAACTCATTCCAATTTATAGAATAAAAACGGGGGATTTTTTTTCCAAATATATATTTCATTAAATATCCACAACTCAATCTTTCAATTTTGTGAATATTTTATCTGTCTATCCACACACCCATGTGAAGTTTGTTCAGTTGCCCATATGTGTAGGTTTCCTTTAACCCAAAAACTGGAGGTCTTAATCAACTCATCAGATCTGCAAGGATCAATTTTATGGCCCAAAATAAAACCCCAACCCCAAAAAAGTTATAGCTTATGGGGTCATGTGATCCACTATAAAAGACCTATCTTGATAAACTAACCTTTTATACTTTTTAATTAATTAAAGGTAAATATTAACTAGGATACTGATTTAAAAAATAAAATAACAATATATTTATTAAATAATATAATATTTAATATAATAAATTTATATATTGTAACAAACATTTTTATTTTTAATTTATAAGTAATATGTAAAAAAACACTCATCAATATTTTGTTCAAAATGTAAATTAAATATTAGCAAAAAGCAAATTAGATGGGAATGGAAGATTAGAGAATTTTGTAGCAAATTAGATAAGACAAATCAGCCTGAGATTTGTGCTTAATGTTTGTTTTGACTTGAAAGAGTTATCAAGGGCACGTGTTGTATAGGCCATTAAGATGTTCGATTTCTCCAACTAACAAACAAACAACCTGTCCCAAACCCAAACCCTAGTGCATTTGTGGCTCACAATTTTTGGTGACTTTTATATTGGGAAGAGTTAAGATATCTGAAACGCTTAAATATGATTTTTATCCTTGTAAATATAGAGGTTTTTGTTTTTCGTCTCTGAAAAAATATTTTTTTTGTTTTTCATCCTTTCAATTTTCTTAACTTTGTTTTTAGTCCCTACAAAAATTTATTTTTATTTTTCGTCCCTATAATATATATATATATATAATTTTGGAATCAGTCCTTATATTCTCTATATTTCTGGGACTAAAATCAAATTGGTCTCCAACTTTAGGGACAAAAACCAAACATGAAAAAATATTACGAAGACTAAAACAAAACAACAAGGAGCAAAAACAAAAATTCTTATATTGCAGGGATGAAAAACAAAAAAAATAATTTACAGGAATGAAAAACAAAAGTTCCTATAATTACAGAGACGAAAACATATTTAAGCCTATCTGAAAGCATACCTTTTTTTTCTGTTCTTTATTTTATCTAGTAAGCAACAAGCCAACAACATCTGGATACTTCCTTTTGAGATTCTTTTATTTCAGGAAAAAAAAACTCTTACTAGCTTCACTATATATAATTCATCCTATATATAAATTTTGTTCTTTTTTTTATTTTTTATTATTCTCTCTTCTAAACTTCCTGATGTTCATCTCACTAAAACAAAAGAAATAATTATTTATCATAATTTTTGAAAAGTTATAAATAAATAAGAGCATATGTAAGAGTTTGTTAAAAAAAAAAAAAGGTGACGTTGTCACCCTAATGAAGATTAGTGACATAACTGGTTTAAAAAACATAAGCTCGTGGGATATTCCATGGATCTACTAGGAAGTCAAAAACCCTAATTAATTACGATATGTTCCTATCAAAAAAATATACGATACTATGAGTCCAAGTGAAATAAAATTAATTAATAATAGCAGCGGCGGATGCCCCTTGAGAGAGTTAGGGGCAATTGCCCCCACGATATCCTTAGTTTTTAGATCAATATACTTAATAATTTTTATTTTGCCCCCATAAAAAATTAGGTGTTGCCCCCATATATGACATTTTTTTTAAATTAGTGAAAAAAGTTACAAGAGATAAAAAAGAGAATAAATTGGTTCTAAATTTATCTCGTTATCGTTCTTATTTTTACCATTTCTCGAATGTTAAACTCATACAGTGACAAAACACATTAGATTTCAAAAAAGAAACACTGTATAAGATAGAGAAAGAGATAAAGAGACTCAAAGAGCAGAGACAAATTTTTGATGATTTTCTATCAATATCATTAGACTAAGATACAAAAAGTGATACCAGTGAAGAGCATATGCAAGATGAATGATTAAATAATTATTATTTTTTTAGAAAAATGTTTAAATGATTGTTTGTTATATATACAGAAGTATATTTTTTATAGTATTGACATTAAAAAAATTATATAACATTTTTAAAATATGAAAATGCGTAGAACACAATTGTAATTTGTAAAATGTTAGCAGTTTTAGGTTTTTTTTGTCATAAAGATTATGTATTTTACCAAAATTTATAATACTTTTTATATAAAAATATTATAACTATTTTTTGCTTTCATGAATGAAAATTTATGAATCCGTCACTGAATAATAGAAGACTAGTTTATGATAAATGCTCATTCTCAAAGTAAATATTAGATAGTGAAATATCAACGGACTTTTAAATATTGTTATGTATTTGATTTGATAACAAATCACTATTCAACAACTTATTCTTTAAGGGATGCTTCTATAATGCCACAAAAACATTTCTAAGAATCATAATAAGAATAAGAATGAGAATGCAAAATAATGAGAACATTTGTGATGATAAATAAATAAATAAATAATTAAGAATAGGATCAAATGAGGACAGGAAGCTACAGGGGGCTGGCTTTTACGGTAAATAAACTAAGGGGAAGTGGAAGGCTGAGGTGGCCATAAAGAGCAGGGGAAGGCATGGTGGGGACCACGACAGGTAATCACATTACATTACATATTGCATATTACATTACATATCTTTATATCTTTAAAGCGGATAGAGTCTCCCGCCCTTACCTCCCGCCTTCCATGCATGATAAATGCTTCTGCTTATCAACACATCCTTCTCTTCCATTCGTTCTTCCCTCCTTTCTTATCTCTTTATCAACAAATGTGCCTCATACTCTCTCCTTATCTGTTTCATAGGTGCTGCCATTTATTGCCATGTGTTGCAAAACCATTTTCATACACTTCCATTTATTGTTTACTCGGTATTTATTGGGCAATTGGGGCGGTGGTATCTAGATTTCAATCATTAGCATCTTTTGCCACTTATTTGTATGTGTTCTGATGTGTCATGTCCTCCCTATATATATTGCCTTGAGTCGATCATCTTCTCGTATACGCCATATGTACCTTATCAACACATCCTTCTCTTCCATTCGTTCTTCCTCCTTTCTTATCTCCTTATCAACAAATGTGCCTCATACTCTCTCCTTATCTCGTTTCATAGGTGTCTTGCCATTTATTGCCGTGTGTTGCAAAACCATTTTCATACACTTCCATTTATTGTTTACTCGGCATTTATTGGGCAATTGGCGGTGGTATCTAGATTTCAATCATTAGCATCTTTTGCCACTTATTTGTATGTGTTACGATGTGTCATGTCCTCCTATATATATTGCCTTGAGTCGATCATCTTCTCGTGCCTTACCTTCGGCTCATTTTCTTCATTGTTTTGCTTTTGAAATGGAGATTGATCCCCTGCATATCTTTGATCAGACGCTATCCACCAAGCTAAGATGTCGAAATACTATTACATTATCTTCTTTGGGAGTGTAGCAGGCAGCCAGTTCCCTCTTTACGCTGCATCCATATTTTATCTTCCTATCCTTATTGTTCTTTCTTTCCCGCGGGGATAGCGGTTTTTCTCACATTGTATTGCATTGATTACTATGGAAAAATACCAAAGCGTTTGAGGTTTTGGATTAGAAATGAATTTGAGGTCATTGTCTTTAGGAGGCAAGGTAAAGGTGTATTTGACTAAAGGTTCGGAGGCCATTGACAGTTTCTGGGTTGAATGAGGGTAGTTTGCTCCACATTTTTTGTTTTAATCGAGTCACTTTTATCATGCGAGTTGAAGATAGAGATGGGAATGAGGTGATTTATCCCAGCTCCTCCAGCCAGATTTATTTTGGACAATAAGAATTCTCCCATTGATGTTTTGGATGATGAGCTTGCTAATGGTGAAAATCGTTATAAACACGATCGAGAGAGTTTTCATCATTGTCTTTGCAAGAATCTCGGTGTGGGCGATGTTTTACGCTTTGTATCTTTTTAAAAAACAAGATTACGTGCATTTGTTTTGTATATAGTGTATATGTATATATTGTTATTGTTTTGTCTTTGATGTTGTCTTTGATGTGTTACATTCTGTTGTATTGTGCGTCTTCATATGATTTGTATGTGCGGTTTCTGCGAACATGCATTTCCTCTCAAACCATGTGTCATGAAGTTGATTGATGAACATGGAACCAAATGGAATTGCACTCTTGAGTGGAATAACCACTTCCTTTTGGTTGCAAGTTAATGGGTGATTAGGCTAAATTCTCCAAAAAAGGAGTGAAGGAAGGGGGCTTGTGTCGGGCTAGGAGTTTCACGGAATGATTCCAATTTCATTTCATCTTTGGTGTAATGGTTATTATCTTAGTTTTAGGTGGGTGTGTATCTTTCTATTTTCTTAAAGCCTACCACTTTTTGTGAGCATATTGATATATGCCTTTGTGATCACATTGTGGGCAAGCATTGTAATGGTGGCACTTTATGGTAATGGAAGTTGAATCTGCCTTTTTGTTATATATGTTGTGTCAAGCTAAGAGTTTAAAATTCGGCTATAATGTTAATATTATAGCCCATGTTTTGATGCTTTATTTGTATTGAAGGGTAAAAAAAACATAGACACAGAAAGGAGGGATATAATAAAAGGTGCTAATTGGAAACATGGGTGTAGATATTTTGCTTAATCATATGGATTTTCATCATTCATGTTTCAACCAATGGTGTGCCTTGATAGATACTGTCATCATGTGTTGCCTATTAGATAACCAAGTCAACTGTTGAGAAATACTCCTAGAATTCTGTCGAGATCAACACCAAGAGTTACGAGTACTTGACACCAAGGATCTGTCAGAGATCAGCACCAAGAGTTACGTGATTGTGTATATTCCATTAGGTGTAAAATAATCAGCATTCTTTTGGCATTAAGTGAGCGAGATCCTCTCCTCATAATCATCAACAATCACCAATTAATGCCTATAAATACATGTATCATACTTCAATAGAATAATATCGAGTTATACATTTTATATGGTATCAGAGCTTTTGTAGCTTGACAACGATCCAAGCTTGTCACCATGCCTTCAAACCAAGCCATTCAGTTCCAATGATTGACTTGGTTATCTAATATTAGATAACCAAGTCAAGCTGCTGAGAAATACTCAAGAATAACACCAAGAGTTACGTAGAGAACAGCACCAAGGATTACGTGAGAACTTGACACCAAGAGTTACTGAGATCAACACCAAGAGTTACGTAGAAACAACACCAAGAGTTAAAGCCAGAACTTCAACACCAAGAGGTCCCGAGTTACGTCGAGAACAGCACCAAGAATTACGTAGAGAACTTCAACACCAAGAGTTACGTGAGAACTTCAACACCAAAGAGTTCCGTCGAGAACTTCCAACGAAGTTCCCAAGAGTTACGCAGAGAACAACACCAAGAGTTACGTCGAACTTCCAACACCAAGAGTTACGTGAGATTAGCACCAAGAGTTACGTGAGAACGACACGAGAGTTTTGTCGACCAAGAGTTACGTGAGATCAACACCAAGAGTTACGTAGAACTTCAGCACCAAGAGTTACATCGAGAACTTCAACACCAAGAGTTACGTCGAGATCGACACCAAGAGTTACGTAGAACAACACCAAGAGTTACGTCGAGAACTTCCAACACCAGAGTTACCGTGAGATCAATACAGAGTTCAGAACTTCAACACCACCGATTACAGAACTTCAACACCAAGAGTTACGCCGAGAACTTGACAAGAGTTGCAATGAGATCAACACCAAGAGTCTGTGAGAACTTCAACACCAAGAGTTACGTGGAGATCAACACCAAGATTACGTAGAACAACACCAAGATACCTAGGATCGGTCAAGTTGTGCATATACTAGACTTTCTTTGATCCCTTGAGATAAGCGGATTCCTTTTAAGTTTCAAAGAAGGCAATTTCCTTTAGTTCTTTCATTTGCAATGACTATTAATAAAAGCCAAGGACAATCTTTAAGGCATGTTAGATCTATCTTCCTCGACTGTATTTTCACATGGCCAATTGTATGTTGCCATATCAAGAGTCACATCAAGAAATGGATTGAAGATATTATTCTTGGTGATAGTCGAGGTCGAGATCTGAAACATCACTTGAGCGTTGTCTACAAAGTATTTCGTAATTTATAACAGTGTATATTTCATAGAACAATTCATATTTTCATCAAGGATCAATACACAGTTTCCAACGTGCTTTACACTTGCGAAATCAAGAAGTGGATTTGAAGAAACAATATGCTTGAAAGAATTGTTGATCGAGGAGTATTTACAATTACAAGAAATATGTTTGAACTACCTATATGATGTTTTGAGATACTTTCTTGCCTTATAGCTTATATTTCTAATAGTATTCCAATATAAATTACATTTTTCTGATTTGCATATAAATTCTTTTAAATGGTATTTCCGGATAGCAGCGCATCAGCGTATGCAAATCTAGTACATTATGATAATGATACGCTCACGTCTCTTACCTGCCTTGCCCAACTATTTGTCTCTCCTTGTTTTGAGTGGTTCTAGAAAAATTTCTTCATTTATAAGATTTTCTGAGTATCACTGCATCTTTTGATGCAAAGTCTTTAACCTCGCTCTGGTGTTCAGGGAAAAGGGACTTAGAGTTTGATCGGGAAGTAAGTAAAGTCTGGTTCCAAGTTGTTCTATCGCAAGGATCGAACCCGGGTATCAGTCAAGTCTGTTCCTTTAGATGGAATGCGTTAACCACTCGCACCCAACCTTGGGGTTAAGTACTACTACATCTGTTTCTATTTGTAAGTCTCTTTTAGGAAAAAAAATGTTTCTTTTTATAAGCTCATTTACAAATTACAAGATATATTAATTATTTTTTTCAGAAATACTCCTAACTAATACAATTTTTTAGTGCAGTAAATGTATCTCTTAATTGACTTGCAGTATATGTAAATTCTTAGTCACTGGTAGGCCTGTAAGGGTCCCTCCATTAAGGAGGTCAATTGGCATCCCCCTCTCTGTGATTGGGTTAAGGTCAATACATATGGTGCTGCCGAAGGATCTCCTGGGATGTGGTGGTCTTTTTAGAGATTATAGAGCTTCAATTATGGGTTGCTTTGCTTTTCATATTGGTATCACCTCCGCTCTTCATGCAGAGCTCATGGGGGCCATGATCACTATTGAGATTGCATACTCTAAGGGTTGGCATAAGTTGTGGCTGGAATGTGATTCTTTACTGGTGACTCAAGCTTTCAAGTCCCCTCACATTGTTCCTTGGCACCTAAGAAACAGGTGGGCAAAATGTCTACCTTTGACAAAGAAGATGACTTTTAGTTTTTCTCATATTTATATAGAGGAAAATTGTTGTGTGGATAAACTTGTTAATCATGGCACTTTAGTCCATGGGCATGAGCTTGTTTGGTGGGACCTGATCCCTAACTTCGTTAGAGATGATTTCTTCCGTAATAGGTTGGGTCTTCCAGCCTACAGATTCTGTTGATTTCTCCATGGGTTTTGGCCTAGTGTCCCATGTTTTCTTTGTATTTCTTTTTTTCAATAAATATAGGAAGAAGTACTCTTTTTCCTTCTAGGTGTTTTTCCCCTAAGGAGGGCTTCGTATCAGAAGGTTTTAACGAGACTCCTTACCTTTCATTTGCTTAAAAAAAATAATTGACTTGTCTTGAGATATAACAATAAATGAAGGGTAAATTAGGAAAAACAACAAACACATTACTGACAATTTTAATTAGACTAACTATTTTTCTTAATAAATGTGTTTTTGTCTAAAAGAGCTTACAAATAGAAACGGAGGTAGTATTTAACATTGAGTTTTGACTTTAACTTACCAATTAATATCTAAATGGAATTACATAAATACTTGTGACAAATATTAAAGTGAAGCTTTTTAAAACTTTCCTTGCTGGATCTAGGTTTTTATTGACACAAAACATTAACGGATCTAGAAAATTTAGGTTGTGGGGCAACATTGATAGACACATATTTCTCATATTAAAATATAATTTATTATTTTGAAAAATATAAAAATATATCATAGTATCATAATGTATTAAAGTATAAATATAACATATTCTAATAATATAAATGAACATTTGTATAAAAGAAATATATATTTTAATTGTCATACAAATACTATGAGTTGTCTCGCACATTAATAACACATCTTTATGAAAATATCATACTATGGTTCAATACTCAAGGAACTATACTTTAGCAAAGATTTACATTTTATAAATGGGTACAAAGGGTGTGGACTGAAGAGTTGTGAGAAGAACTGAAAGACCTAAACCTAGAGTCGGAAGTCGGTAGATAAAGAAATAAAGAAGTAAATAGAGTTTCTACTTTCTATATTGGAAAAAAATGGTACACTTTTTAACTCATTTTCTATTTTTTTCTCTTTAGTCATATCAACACTTATTTTTAAGTGGGGGCAAAAATAAAATTATTCAATAATTGATAAAAGAAAAAATAAGTTAGTGGGCAGATGCCCCAATTAACTACCCATAGATCCGTCCATGGACACAGAGTACGATATTTACAGCATCTCTAATGGTGTCATTTTGAGCAATTTATTTTAGATTCTTATCTCACTATTAGGTTGGCCTTGAAGCATTTTTATTGGACAACATCTAAACAACTTATTTTAGATTGTTTATCTCTCGTTTAGTGAATCCCACTGTAGCACATCATATTTAAGCAACACACCATACTTTTACTTCAATAGTACTCATTTAAGCAATTCTTAAGCAATACACATTTTTATACTTTATTATTTGCACTCAATTTTGTTTTAATTTAAAATATTAATTCATAAGCGACTCATCCTTGAGATTTGAGCAAAAATTGTTTTTTATTCATAAGTAACTAGTCCTTGTGGTTCATTATTGTTCTAGACCAGTAACTCGGATACTAGTCCCAGTAGATTGAAATCCCATTAGGACGGCCCAGACACATCAATTTGAGATTCTCGACCTACTAACGGTTAGATAAGACTTCGCAACGACATTAATGTACAAAATAACAATTGACTATTTTCAACCTTATCGGAAAGACTTATGTGTGTGTGTGTGTTGTGTCGGATTTCACCCAGAATTCAGGTACGTTCTCATTCTCTTGACTCCCTGATATCATTCGCCCATTAATTAACTTGAGCGTTGAAGTCCTTGTAGATGACCACCACATTGTTTCTAGAGATTCCAATGTCGCCATCAACGACCACCGTGACATATCGCTTAATGCAACCCATCTCCTTTAACCTTTTGAAGCCTTTTGCCAAATCATCATCTGTAAGTTCACCTCTGAACAGTGGCACCGTCTATGGGAATGGCATATTAATTGTTCTGCCACGTTCATTTTCAATGTCCTCTGCACAAGAATTCCAAGATGGTTGACATCCACAAAACCACATTCGCGAAGTAAAGAGCATACCATCCTCCTCCATTTCCTCATCTTGAGGAACCAGTTGATGGAGGTGAAACCTCCCTTACCGCGACCCCTCAAAACAACATACAACCGACTCTCATCGCTGAACCTCTACCGCTGTCGCAGCCAAACCTGGACCAAGAAGAGCTGCAACTCTCTTAGTTGCTGCCTCAGGATCAAGAAGTTGTTGTACAACATTAAGAACCAGGGCTCTAGCGCCAAGAACTACTGGAACTTTTGTCCCAACATAACGCCTAGAAATCCATCAGCCATATCTCATCTCTGCCAAGAAAGATTTTGGGCACGTCCCTCCTGGGCCGAGAAGAGAAACACGTAAGGACTCGAGACACTTAGTGTCCTGACCCTCACGCTGCCGAGCTGTTGTGTCTCAGGCAAGTGCACCTGATCGTAACCCGTAACAATAGTGGAGTATATTTAAGACTACGAATGTCGAACCCATAGGGAATGCGCGAGTACTAACGTAATAAAGATTCTATATTATTTAGACTAACGAAAATAATGGTTTTGAGAGCAAGACAATTGAATTGTAAATAATGAGATCAAAGTAATAACGCGAGAATTAAAGGGAGATCAAATAGGGAGACCTAGGGGGAACATGATTCACTAATACTTGTCCTTGAATTTATTAACAAACTGTTATGAACTATACTTCCTAATTGAAAGCCAATCGCCCACTCTTATGCTATTAACACTCAATGATCATGCAATGCTAATAGTATTCTTCCTAAGAACTACCCCCAATGACCATACAAGGCAATTAAAAGGAATAATATTAAGAGACAGTGAGTTTACCAATTTAATGATTGATTGGAATAAGCAATTATCCTTGATCCGGCATAATTAACGAATTTAGTTAATCCTAGAGTTCCATTAACTAATTGCGGTACGATCGTCTATAATTCACTAATTTATTAAGGAATTGCCAGATCCTATGAGATTAAGCATACTAAGAATAACACATTCAATAGGAAAGCAAGAAATTCATAATAGTAATTAAATAAATATCAAGAACATCGTAAAAGATCCCCCCATCACCCCTAGTGATGGGATTAGCTACTCATAGTATTTTTCAATAGGCTAGAAGAACATAAATCTAAGCAAAAACCCCTAAAAGACATAATTAAATGGAACCGGTACACCCTTTCGGTATGATGACGGTCCTCTCATTTGTTCTTCGCGGTTCTCCCAAGCTCTGACAGCACAGAGGATTAGGCAAGAGCTCCAGAGGTCACCAAATAGCAAAAAAGATTCAAAAATCTTTCAAGAGTCAAAAGTCCCTTCAGGAGGGATAAGAAGGCCTATTTATAGCCTAGGCAACAAATTAGGTCAACTGGCTTCGAATTTGGGCGAACTGGGACTAGGTACGGCCGTACTGCGATTATACACGGCTGTATCGCACTTGAGTTGCGACACTGGCCCGTACTTGTGTATTAGGTGCGATCAGACAGTAATTGTGTACGACTGTACTTCCTTTGGTACGACCGTACTAGACTTTTTCTTCAGCTTCAGGTCGTACTGACCACGAGATTCGCCTCATCAAGCTTGAATAGAATAGTACGGCAATTTGAATAGGCCAGTCGAACTAGTCCGAACGCCAAAAAGCAAGTTTTGGGTCCAATTCCGCATCTTTTGCTCCAAACATTGTCTTTGTGATATTTTTGCATAATGAGACTGAGTGAGTACTTTTATACTTTAAATGGTGTGAAATAACATATTTTAGTACTAAAAATGCCCCACAAAAATAGACAAATTGGAGTGTTAACACATTCCCACCCTTGAGCTTTGCTTGCCCTCAAGTATATTACTTGGGTAATTATAAGAGAGACTATTTTTCACTGAATAGGGGCAAAAACAAGTGCATGACAACAAAGTGATATCATAAGAAGTACCAAGGTATAAAATGTCCAATTAGAGGTGTAAATTCAGTAAGTTAATACTCTGTGATTTAAAACTCACACTAGTCACCTCTCTCAAAATATTTATAGGTATAGTCACGAATGCTCAGATTTTTCCAAAGAAGTACATTGCCATAGGCTTGTGCATTGACCAAAGCTCTACTATTAAAGTCTACTTATCATGCAAAAGAGGAAAAATGGTCTTTTATGGGTTGTAATGGGGCCAAAGTGATAATGTTAGGTGGAAAAAGAGAAAGAAAAGGTCATGCTAAGGAGTCAGGATTAAATCAACTAAAACAACTAACCTTTTTCTTTTTCACTTTAAAGAGCAAGCAAGGATCCCTCTGATTTTGATCAACAAATTTTGCTTGTATTTTCTAAAGGCAGTGACATAAAAGTTTTCTTTCTTTTTCTATTCTTTTTTTTTCCTTTCTTTCATTTCCTCCTTTTATGCTTTTTAAGCATCAATTTAACAACTTAATAATTCTAGGAGGGGAAAATATTTTGCTAAGCCTTCTTTTTTTCAAAAACCTTTACGAGGGGTCTCTAACATTATTTCTTGATTTTCTTGCCATTAATTGCTCTAGTAAAAACATTTTCCAAGGTTGCCACCACAAAATAATAATAAAAAATGAAGAGAAGTGGTACCAAAGAAACATAATAATAGGCATAAGGTTGGGCAACTAGTGGTAAGATTTTTTTCAAAATTGTAGTGGCTTGAAAAATTCCTAAAAATTGCCCTTACCAAAATCACATGAAAATAAACTTTTATTCGCTTTGCGATGGTCTCAGCACAAGTTCTAGAATGCACATCCAGGAAAAATATCACTCAAACAAGAAAAAGAGGCAAAAAACATGTTGTGGCCTCTTGTTAACACACCAATTTGTCTACTTTATAGGATATTTTTAGTATCTAAATATACCATTTTGCACTAATTAAAGCACAAAGGTACTCATTTATGTTCAATTTTGCAGAATTATCATGAAAACACCACTCAGAGCAAAAGATGTGAAAAATGACCAAAAACTGCCAAGTTATGGAGAAATTTAGCACTACTGGACGAGCGGTACGGCCTGACCTATATCCGATACGGCCGTACCTAGATCAGAATCTCAGTAAGGGTGTACCCCCTCAGTCTGTACCACCCGGCGCCGATAAAAAAGTCCAGTACGGCCGTGCCCAAGGTAGTACGACCGTACACGATGATGTCAGGTATGCAGCGCGCTTGGGTACTAGCCAACGTCACAAGGAAAGCTCGGTACGACCATATATATATTCGGTACGGCCGTACCTCATCTCAGATTGTGCAGATTTGAAAGCCAGATGACCTAGTTTGCATCCAACATTATAAATAGGGGCTCTTAACCTTTTCTAAAGACCTTTTGATGAATTCCCAAGTCAAGAGCCCCCTTTTGAGAGTTTATATCAATTCCTTGCCTTTTCCATTGATTTCTGTGTTTCCTTGGAGCTTGGTGTCATCCCGAATCGCTTCCAGAGCTCGTGAGGACGCGAAGAACGTGCTTAAGGACCGTCGTCATACCGCAAGGGTGTCCGTGTTTAGATTTATTCTCTTGTTATGAATTATTCTGGTTTTACGATGAAGTTTATGTTATTATCATTTATAATGAGTAGCTAAACCCATCACTAGGGGTGATGGGGATCCTTTACAATACTCTTGATGCTTTATCTATTTAATTATATGAGTTTCTATTGAATGTTTGAGTGTTTTATGCCTATTGTGCTTAATCCTATAAGGCCTGATCAACCTTTAATTAGTTAACTTAATTGAGGTAACAAGATCATGATTAGTTAATGGAACCATAGGAATAAAAGAACTCGCTTTATACGCCGGATAGGTTATTGCTTGTTTCTAATCGGTTATTCGATTAACAAACCCACCTGTGCTTAATGCTCTTTCCTTTAATTACCTTCTAGGACCAAACGGAGTAATTAGTTAGGAAGAAGGCTATTGCAAGCTAGGTAGCCCTTAGTAATTTAGAGTGGATGATTAGCTCTCTTTCATGATAGATAACTCATAGTAATTATTTAGTGAATTAAGAGTAGAGTATTGGTGAACCCGGTTCCCTTAGACCTCCCATAACATAGTTAAACCATTCTTGCATTTAGTTTAATTATTGCTTTGATACATGACAACTTTCTCTACTTTCGCAATTACAACTTTTGTTCGCCAAATAGAATAGAATCATAATAAGTCATTGATACTCGCTCATTTCCTGTGGGTTCGACATTCGGAGTCCTAATTATACTCTACTATTATTATGAGTTACGATCAGGTGCACTTGTCTGAGCCGCAACAAGTTTTTGGCGCCGTTGCCGGGGAATATTTTGCGATATTAATTAAATTAAAGATTTTATTTTCATTAGGCATTATTTTGTTTATTTATTATTTTCTGTTATTTCTGTTTAGTTCTAAAGACATTCTAATTTGGTTTTCTTTGGTATATGCAGACAAGGTCTCAACATCCTGAATTTATTTTTGATCCTGAAATTGAAAGAACACTCAGATTGTTGAGAAGACAGCAACTAACAATGGATAACGAACTAACATTGAACGAGTACTTCACACCAACTACAGATGTGGCGGACAGCGTTAACTATCCGGCAATTGAGACCACTAATTTCGAGTTAAAACCAGCACTGATCTCTATGGTATCTGCAGTGCAATTATCTGGCTTATCATCTGAAGACCCAAATGCCCATCTTAAGAGGTTTCAGAAAGTTGCTAATACTGTCAAGTGTTAAGGTGTGACACTGGAGGCCGTCAAATTAAGATTGTTCTCTTTCTCACTGCAAGGGAAAGCACAATTATGGTTGGATTCACTTCCACCAAATTCTATTACTACTTGGGAGGACCTGAAGACCAAATTCTTGAATAAGTGCTTTTCTCCCGCAAAATCTGCAAAGCTGAGAGCTGACATATATGGGTACGCTCAAAATGAAGGAGAATCAATGCATGAGGCATGGGAAAGATTGCAAGATTTAATTAGAAGCTGCCCTCACCATGGTTTCACCAAGTGGCAGCTAGTTCAAATTTTATACAATGGTTTTACCCTGCAGACTAAAGGAGCTGTTGATGCTGCTTGTGGAGGATCTTTCAGAAAGAAGACACTCACTGAAGCTTGTGAAATTATGACTGAAATGACTCAGAATAATGCTCAGTGGTCGGCTAGTGATAGACAAACCGGAAGAAAGAACCATCAAGCAGGAATTTATAAAGTGGAAGCCAACATAACTTCTAGAAATAAAATTGGAAGCAATGACTAAGAAAATAGAGACTCTGATGGCAGCACAAACCCAATCTAATGCTAATAATGATTGGGGATGCATGGCAATTGAAGGCCAATTAGAAGAAGTCAATGCTATAGGACAGAAGGATTTTGACCCAAAAACGGGGATGCAAGAGGCTATGTTAAAATTTATGCAAAGGCACGGATATCCGTGTATGGGAGTTTTAGCCGGTTTCATGGAAAAGACTGAAGAAAAACTAAGGCTATAGAAACCAAGGCAATTAAGGCATCTTGCAATTTTTGTGGAGTAACAAGTCATGACTCAAAGGACTGCACTGAGGAGGTGAATTTTGTTGGAAATAAACAGCAGAATGACCCATACTCAAACACCTACAACCCTGGATGGAGAAACCACCCAAATTTCTCATGGGGAGGTCAATAGAGATCCCAAGGTCAAAATCAAGATACTTATAAACCTCCACATTTGCAGAATCGTGCTCAGAATGATAGAAATCCCGGAGAAAATGAGATCAACAACTTTATGGGAAAAATGAATGAAAGATACAACAGCTTGGAAAAGTTAGTTACTGCTAATGTAGTGGAACAGAAAGCGTTGAGAGAACAAATGTCAACAGTGTTGAATGCGGTGACTGAAAGAGAAAAAAGAGCACTTCCAAGTCAAGTGGAACTAAATTCAAATGAGAAGTGCAATGCAGTCTTCATGGCAAAAGAGGAACCAAAAGAGGAGAAAGCTCAAACTAAGTCTCAGCAGGTAAGTAACTCTCTCCAAGGTTCTAAAAATTTTAGTAAGGATAGACAAGCTAAGAGATTATTAGAAAAACTTAGAAAGTTGCATGTCAATATTCCTTTTGCTGAAATTGTCTCTGAAGTGCCTAAATATGTTAAATTTTTAAAAGAAATAATTTTTAACAAAAATAAATTAGAAGATGAGACTGTCCAATTAAGTGAAGATTGCTCTGCCATGTTATTTAATAAATTAGCTCCTAAGCTTAAAGATCCAAGAACCTTTGTTGTTTCTTGCTCAATTGGTAATAATACCTTTAAGACATTGTGTGATTTGGGTTCAAGTATCAATTTAATACCTATGTCTGTTTGGAAAAAATTGAATTTGCAGGAACGACAACCTACTAACATGTCCTTGCAGTTAGCTGACAGAACTCTTATTTACCCAAGAGGAATAATAGAGGATATGCAGGTTAAGATGGGGAAATTTATTTTCCCTGTTGATTTTATAGTTCTGGATTTGGAGGAAGACAGAGATGCTCCTATTATTTAAGGAAGACCATTTTTGGAACTGGAGATGCTACTATCCAAGTAAAAAAGGGAACCACGACTCTAAGAATTGAGGATGAAGAAGAAATTTTTAATATTTATAACTCTAACAAAAATTCTTCCTCTAGTGCTTCTTGTTGTTTTTTGCAAGATGTGGAAGTTAAAAAGGGAAAAGAAAAAGAAGAGCAAGTTAAAGAACAAGATAGCAGCTTGTAACACCCTCAAAATTGAATTCTTGGGATCTTATAAGTTGTGTGTTTATATTGGTGATTTTGATAACAAATTGTCTGTGTTTGACTTAATGATTAATATATTTTAATGATATTATTTTATTTTTATTTTTATTAAATACTAGTCTTGAATTTATTATACATATTTTAGGTTAATTGTTTTATTTTAAATATTAGTATAGAAATGATGTTTTTTTTCTTTTTGAAGTGAAAATTGTTTTAAAATATATATTTAGATATGTATTGTATTATATGTATATGTTTTATATTATATGTATAAGAGCAGCGCTAATTCATTGCGTTTTTTTAAAAAACAATTTATGTATGTATTAAAGGGCTTAGCCTTCACGCTGAGGCCTTTCTTTTTAAACTTTGCTTGTTGCACCTTCTTTTCACGCATACACTCCCAATCACATGACTTTCTCCTTCGTAACTTCCCTGCACCGTGAACAGTTACGAGATGAAATGCAAGTGCAGCGCCGAGAACCACACCCATTTTCCATTTTCTCTCTCTTCATTTCTCTCCCACTAAGCCACGAAAAAATTACAAAACTTTATATTCTTATACAAAATCATCTTCTGGATTCAATTTTGGCATTATCTCGGTCATCAAAACAGAAAACTTCTGCACTGTATTTTCCTAGGCGGACAAGTAATTTCACTTTTACCGGACACCACAGTTTCAGATTCAACGGGCGTCGTTTTCGGATTCATCGCGTAAACTTTGAAACAATCTCGCTTTGCTCGATTCGGTGAAGTTGATGTCGGACCCTTTGTAACCCCTTTGTCTCGGTACGGCGTTATCCGGTTACTCTTTTTACTTCCTTTTAATTTCGTTTCAACCATAAAAATTCTGAAAAAAATTATATTCTACTGATTGTTATTTTTTTTTTTTTTTAGCCCGCGTTCACCTTAGTGAATTTGATCGCATGCTCGGTTGGTCTTTCCAATTATCGTTGTAGGCAATTTTCTTCGCATTGGAATACTTCAAACTTTTTTTATTGAGGTAGTAGGGTAGATGGATCTGAGATTGAGTAAGAACATGGATATAATTAGGCAATAGGGACATCTCATGGTCCCTAGACTTGTGATTGTCTGAAAATAAGTACCATTGCCATTGTGATGGAAAAATTTGATATTAAATTATGCCATGATGTTAATGTTAATTGAAATTGTCTTATAAGGTGTTGTTTGAATTGAAGTATTACGATGAAATGTCATGTATGGATCAAATGATGATTTGGTTGTCTTGGCTTGTTATTGATAAATGTATGTAGGGGTAAATGTGTTTAAATGAGATTGCTTGTTGCTATTTGATGTTCTGGATTTGTTGTGTTGAGTGAGAGCTAGATTATCATAGGGTGTGGTTTGTTACACTTAGATTCTCTAGGTGGTATATCATGGTTATGTGAAAGGATAAAGTATGGATGATGGGTGTGATTATTAGGAGTTAACTAATGTATAATGATATTTTTAGCGTTTAAGTTATGATACAAGCAAGTCTTAGGACTAGGATATGATGGTGATATTGTGGTGTCGATGGTTTAAATGCTTTAGAAGCAAGATTTGGTGTTATGAGTATTTCAGCCTAGTTGACAACTGAGAGTAATAGTTATAAAGAAAAAATTATGCAGAAAGATGACTAAGTTTAGAATTATTTTAGCAAAGTCTCACTAATTGAATTTTTAAATTCAGGTTATAATAAGTATTGAACCAAACTCTCTTGGATAGTGTCCTATAATTTTAGAGGGAGTAATGATGCGATGCGTCGGTCAAATAAGTAAGTTAAAACACTTGAGTTAAGAGTTGGAAATTTAGTTAAGCTAAGCTTAGACTTAGTGTGGTGAGGTAGGTTGATAACTTGGACTTGTTCCAAGATTGCGGGAAATTTGTCGATTTCTTGTGAGTATAGTCTATGTTATTGTTGTTATAGCCAGAAGCGCTTTGATGAGATGGTTGGTGAGTTGTTGTTGATAGACACTTGTTTAGTTTGTGTTCATGCCTCATATACGCCTTGTTAAGTTAGCGTTATTGGGGTGAGCAACGATGATGCGATATAGTATGTCGACCATGATGGGCAAGGTACACGACCTTGAGAGTCGTCGGGTAGGGCGTCTTATATAAAGAAGCGTTGGATAGCTACCACAATTTGGGGCGTGACCAATAAATATACCGGTTACTACGACTAGACAACTGTTCTACTCGAAGTGATGATGTTTTCTCACTTTCGCTCATCCCGAGTTGGTTTGGATCCACATGTTCGATTAAAGTAGGCGTTGTCTAGGATTGCATAAGTACTCGTTGAGTCAAGCATTCATGTTATGTGTTGATTAAGTTAACGTGTTGTATGCGCGTTGCTTAAGCTATGTCCTTTGCCGTTTGTGCTATGATTGTATATGATGTCTAACCGCTTTTGCTATGGCTACTCATACACCATTGTGTATGTTTAGGCGATAGAGGCTGCGGTGGCGATAGCAGCGTGGTGAGGAGTGATCTATGGGCGGATCCAGTAGATTAGGATTTTCGATGGTTTGGTTATTATCGATGTTGTTATTTTCGAAGTAAATGTTTAGGGTCAGCTCACGAGGCGTTGTGACATCGAGTGTTTGTATCATGTGAATTTTATTCGTAACCGTCAATTGATTATTTTTGCAAGTTTATGAGAGTGTGACGACTCTACCTTTATTTATGAAAATTTTATTTGACTGTATTTTTCAGCAGTTACATTTTTTCTTAATTTATTTTCGTAACGATAACATGCGGGGTAGAGGGTGTCAAAACTAACAATTTTGCAGGAACCACAGCAGGTAGAATAAGACTTAAGTTGTTTCCCCTTTCCCTAAGAGGATTAGCTAAGCAATAGTTCTCAATATACCCCAAGCTTTACTTTTCAAGTTAGGTGGAACTAATGGAAGAATTTGTAAGAACTTTCTAGCCCACTCAAGAAGAAAAAGTGGACCAAATCCAAGGATTCCGAGAACTAAAGGATGACCCTCAAGAAGAATTTACTGGTTTTGAATTAAACCCGTCCATCATCTCAGAGGTGTCACAATTACAATTCAAAGAAACAACAGGACAAGATCCTATTGAGAACGTGAGACAGTTCTGCAAGAAGATAAGGAAAGCAAAATATGAGACCTTATCTCCAGATAAAGTAAAAATGAAGATTTTTCCATTCTCATTGGATGCGGAAGTCAAGTTATGGCTTTATCTCCTGCCAATTGAAGAAATAAAAACGTGAAATGACTTAGTGAAGAAATTCATTAGGACATTTTCACCCAACCATGAGGAGTCAATCTACATCTGTGAAGATTGTGGGTATACAATGAACCCACCCAAAAAATGCTCAGGTCCTGCTTGGATGGACCACTCAGAAAAAGTTAACTACTTTGTTGTGTTTCCCAATAGTGAGAAGACATAAGGTAATGTCAAAGATTTTTCTTTTTGCTCGTCCATAATAATTGATTGACGTCGGGGCCATTGCCCGCTGAGGACTAATTTTTAAGTCCTCCAAACGGTCAGGCTCAGGACGTTAAACAAGCGCTTAGCAGGAGGCAACATGTGTTACTAATACGTTCCTTTTTATTATTTTTCTCTTATGTGTTTTTATTTTTATTCTTATTCTTATTTTATTTTAGTTTTATCATTATTTAAAAATACAAAAAAAAAACTGGAAAACCAGGAGGTACGGGCGTACCTTACATCAGGCACGTCCGTACCACACGGCTTCATCCTGAAAAATGCGGAGAACAGACTGGTACGACCAGACATAAAACCAGTTACGGCTGTTCCCCGTGTCCAGAGGCAAAATATAAGGTAAATAGTGAGAGGTAAGGGCGTACCTCACTCTCGTACGCCCAAAACCTCTCCATTCGAGCACCATCTTCTCTCAATTTCTTCGCATTTCCATCCGCAAGATCATCTAGGTACTGATTCTAAACTCAATTTGTGGATTGATTGCCTATTTTACTGGTTGTTTTAAGTTTTTAATTAGTTTGGGTTTTTAGTTTTTTTATAATTCTAACTTTAGTAGCTTAGGAGTAGTTTTGGTTTGGTTTTGCATGCTTAGAGACCCTAGGAATGATTAGAGACTTATAATCTAGGCGTAAAATTGAGAAAATCTGATCATAGGATAGATTTTTCACAAAACCGTAGCGCAGTATGGCCGAACCTACCAAGAATGGGTCGTACTAAAAGCCGTACTGGCGGCCTTATGGTTTAGAACGACCATAGGTACGGGCGTACCTATGGCACTGTACGGTCGTACATAATCCTTCAGTCAAGCCGTACTGACTTTTTAGAACAGGGCGTACATTGAGTTGCAGTACGGTTGTACCACACGAATACAGTTCCTGCTTAAAATTTAATTTTTTCTATTTACTTTGCAGGAAAATACCTAAACGCCAGAAAACCGAGGGCTCTTCTTCTTCTGCAACAGCACGTGCCTCTAGGGCCGTGCCTAACTATATTCCCCAGAAGTTCAGAGATAGATACAGGCAGCTGTAGGACTTCCACACCCACACCCAGAGATATATTGGTTTTGATGTCCTCCAGCAGGTTGGCCTGCGGGAGGAGGTGGAGACTCTGCTGCAAAGGATAGGGTGGCTCCAGGCAGCCTCTGTCAGACAGCCCTTCTATGTGGAGGTTGTCTTGGACTTTTTGGTCACTTGTGGCTACCACATGAGGGACAGGGAGCCTCAGCACCCAGGTTGAGAGGGTGAGCCGGAGTAGGAGCTGGTGGTCACTTTTTGGATCCGTGGGGCCCACCACGAGTTCACCCTGGCTGATTTCAACATCGGGCTAGGATTTGAGATGACGCAGTCAGTTCAGACGCCAGAGTATGTGGAGGCCCTTCTGGAGATCCCAGAAGGATGGCAGGATTCTGAGAGTTGGAGAGATCTCACTGGGGATGCCCATTACATTCCCAGCTGCACCAAGGCCAACAGAATCAGAGACCTACATGTGCATACAGTGCACAGATGGATTTCCCGTTCTATAAATGGGAGAGCCTTGAGTGACGGCACGGTCACGAGACCAGATCTTTTTCTGCTTTGGGCTATGACACAGGGACGCCACTACGACGCAGGATGTTTTTCTTACGGACGTGCACCCAGTTGGGCGTTCACCTTCAGATTCAGAACACTGGGCACATTGTCTTGGGTTCTTTCATCTCCCGTCTGGCAGCACACCTCGGAGTTCGCACCGGAGCAGGAGCCACAACCATTGAGATGGAGCCCATTGGACTTCAGACCCTTACCAACATTGGTGTTCTGCAAAGATTGAGGCATGCAGACTATGAGGTCATTAGACCGGAGGAGCAGCAGGACAAGGCTACAGATTTTGTGCCCTTATCAGAGGAGCATCCACCACCACCACCACCACCACAGCCTCAGCCTCAGCCTCAGCCAGCAGCACAGGGCCACTCTTGCGAGGACACATGATGCGTCTCGACGAGATGTAGTCTAGGTTTATGGAGCATAGGACCCATGTAGACCAGCAGCTAGCACTTATTTTGGAGCACCTACAGCGTCTCCAGCCTTTCCCTTCTGCCGAATGATGCGAGAATTCATTTTATTTTCCTTTTTTAGTACTTAAGCTCTACTTTTGTATTAAAAAGAGTTGTACATATTTTGGCACACTCGCAGGATATATTTTATTTTTTTTTGCTTTTAATTTTTATTTTGATATTTTATTTTATTTTTATCTCTTTTTATTTTCTTTCTAAATTTTTGAGTTTTGTGTTGCACAGTTCTTCCGCCGCTTACTAGCTCCATCGGTATTGCGACAAGGAAACAACATATTTTGCCCATATCCCCATCCATTTTGCTCATGATATTTTTCAGAGGGGAGTCTCTTTCCACATTCTTTTATTATAGCACTTATTTTCTTTTATTTTATCTTTTTGTGCTCGCTTTAATTTAGTCGCAGTGGCGACACTGCTAGAAATAAGTGTGGGGAGGGAATCTTATATTACTTGGCTGTGCTTATAACTGCTCATAATTATAGAAGAACTTAAATTTTTGCTGACTTAGGGGCTACAAAAAACTTTTTCTTCTAGACAACATATGATTGAGTCAATTCTTTGCTAATATTGGAATTTGCTGAAAATTAGCATTGAAGTTCTGTGAGTTTTAACTATCCTGTGTAAGCTACTAAATATGATATTTGAGCCTGAAATAAGAGGCCACATCATGCTTTTGCCTTTTTTCTTTGTTGAGTGATATTTTTCTGTGAATGTGCATTATTACTTGGCTATGCTTACTACTTATAATTATAGAAGAACTTTAAATTTTTGCTGATTTAGAGGCTACAAAATTTTTTTTCTTATAGTTTGTGATTGAATTAATCTGTTGCTAGTTTTGGAATTTACTGAAAATTAGCATTGAAGTTCTGTGAGTTTTAACTTTCTGTGTAAGCTATTAAATGCGATATTTATGCCTGAAACAAGAGGTCACATCATACTTTTTGCCTCTTTTTCTTTGATTGAGTGATATTTTTCTATGAATGTGTATTCTAAAACTTGTGCTGAGACCATTACAAAGCGAACATGAGCTTATTTTCATGTGAATTTGGAAAGGGCAAATTTTAGGAATTCTTCAGGCCACTACCACTTTGAATATATATACCACTAGTTGCCCACTTTTGTGCCTAAAAGTACTTTATTTAATTTCTTTGGTACCCTTCCTGTTACTATTGATTATTCTCTGCGAAGACAACATTGAAAAAAAAATTCTTTGAGAACAATTAGTGGCAAAATCAAAAGAACAATGTTTTGAATCCCTCTTATACGTTTACAGAAAGAAGGCTTAGCAATTATTTCCCCTCCTAGCTTTTAAAAATGATTGATTGGTGCATAAATGCATGAAGGGAGGAAAGGAAAAGAAAAGAAAGAGCATTGATTGAAAAATTTTGGGATTCTTGCCTGCTCTTTAAAGTGAAAAAGAAATAGGTTGCTTATTTTGGTTGATTAGATTCTGACCATTTGCATGACATTTTCTTTCTTTTATCATACCTAACATTATTACCTTGGCCCCATTACAACCAATGAAAGACCCTCATTCCTCTTTTGCATGTCATATAAATTCTAATAGTAGAGTTTTGGTCAATGTACAAGCCTATGGAAATGTCACTTCATTTGAAAAATCTGAGCGTTAATGACTATGCATATAAACACTTTGAGATTTGTGAGAGTGTAACTTGAAAATCACAGGTTGTTGGCTTATTTGAACTTACACCATCTAATTGGGCATTCTTTCTACTGGCATGTTTTGTGATATCATGTTGTTGTCTTACTTATGTTTTTGCCCCTATCCAGTGAAAATAGTTTTTCTTACTATAATTACCCAAGAAGTTTGCTTAAGGGCAAGCAAAACTCAAGTGTGGGGATGTGTTAACACATCAATTTGTCTACTTTTATAGGACATTTTTAGTATCTAAATATACCATTTTGCACTAATTAAAGCACAAAGATACTCATTTATGTTCTATTTTGCAGAATTATCATGAAGACACAATTCAGAACAAAAGAAGCGAAAAAGGACAAAAAACTGGCAAGTTTTGGAGAGATTTAGCACTACTAGACGAGCGGTATGGCCTGACCTATATTCGGCACGGTCGTACCTTGATCAGAATCTCAGTAAGGGCGTACCCCCTCAGTCTGTACCACCTAGCGCCGATGAAAAAGTCTAGTACGGCCGTGCCCAAGGCAGTACGGTCGTACACAATGATGTCAGGGATGCAGCGCGCTTGGGTACGAGCCAACGTCATAAGGAAAGCTTGGTACGACCATGTATATATTCGATACGGCCGTACCCCATCTCAGATTATGCAGATTTGAAAGCCAGATGACCTAGTTTGCAGCCAACATTATAAATAGGGGCTCTTAACCTTTTCTAAAGACCTTTTGACAAATTCCCAAGTCAAGAGCCCCTTTTGAGAGTTTATATCAATTCCTTACCTTTTCCATTGACTTCTGTGTTTCCTTGGAGCTTAGTGCCATCCTGAATCGCTATCGGAGCTCTTGAGGACGCGAAGAACATGCTTAAGGATTGTCGTCATACCGCAAGGGTGTCCCTGTTTAGATTTATTCTTTTGTTATGAATTATTCTGGTTTTATGATGAAGTTTATGTTATTATCATTTATAATGAGTAGCTAAACCCATCACTAGGGGTGATGGGGGATCCTTTACAATACTCTTGATGCTTTATCTATTTAATTATATGAGTTTCTATTGAATATTTGAGTGTTTTATGCCTATTGTGCTTAATCCTATAAGGCCTGATCAACCTTTAATTAGTTAACCTAATTGTGGTAACAGGATCATGATTAGTTAATGGAACCATAGGAATAAAAGAACTCGCTTTATACGCCGGATAGGTTATTGCTTATTTCTAATCGGTTATTAGATTAACAAACTCACCTGTGCTTAATGCTCTTTCCTTTAATTACCTTCTATGACCAAACGAAGTAATTATTTAGGAAGAAGGCTATTGCAAGCTAGGTAGCCCTTAGTAATTTAGAGTGGGTGGTTAGCTCTCTTTCATGATAAATAACTCATAGTAATTATTTAGTGAATTCAAAAGTAGAGTATTGGTGAACCCAGTTCCCCTAGACCTCCCATAACATAGTTAAACCGTTCTTGTATTTAGTTTAATTATTGCTTTGATACGTGACAACTTTCTCTACTTTCGCAATTACAACTTTTGTTCGCCTAATAGAATAAAATCGTAATAAGTCATTGGTACTCGCTCATTCCCTATGGGTTCGACATTCTAAAATGTCAGAAAAGATAGCCATCATGCATCTCTAAAATGTAGCCGGGGCATTACAAAGACCAAAGGGCATTCTCCTATATGCAAATGTCCCATAGGGGCATGTGAAAGTAGTTTTTTCTTGATCCTCCATAGCTACGGGAATTTGCATATGACCAGAGTAGCTTTCTAAACAACAATAAAATCCATGCCTAGATAGTTTTTCAAGCATTTGATCAATAAAGGGAAGGGGGAAATGATCTTTCCTGGTTGCTTCATTTAATTTTCTATAATCGATGCGAATACCCCAGCCAGTCACTTTTCTTACCGCGATTAGTTCTTTTTGCTCGTTCTCCATAACTGTGGTCCCTCCCTTTTTAGGTACTACTTGCACAGGACTTACCCAAGAGCTGACAGAAATAGGATAAATAATATTAGCATCAAGTAACTTAATAACTTCCCATTTCACTACTTCTTTCAGATTTGGGTTGAGCTTTCGCTGGGGTTGCACTTTTGGTTTATGGCCTGTTTCCATGTAAATTCTATGAGAGCATATTGAGGGACTAATCCCATTTATGTCATGGATACTCTAACTGAATGCTTCCTTATTTTCTCTTAGGACTCTTAGGAGTTTCTCCTCCAAGCTACCTGTTAAAGAAGACGAAATTATAATGGGTAAGGAAGAAGGTGGATTTAAAAATACGTATTTGAGATATGCAGGTAACAGTTTTAATTCAAGTTCCTGTGGTTTTTCGAATTGTCGCATCCTATTCCTTCCACCATGTACCCTGCCTGTATCCAATGCCATAGCTTCATTCTTCACATCTTCTAAATCTGCGATGTTACCTTCGTCACACATCAGGACTCTTTCTAATGGGTCTTTGAGCAAGTGTCCTTGTAAATTAGAAAATGTAAGTGCAGATTCATCTATAGTATCAATAAAATTGCAAGATGGTGATCTAGAAGGGGTTTTCAAGGAATCAAACACTCGGAAGACAACTTCTTCGTCATTTAGCCCTAGTGTGAGCTTTCCTTGGTGGACGTCAATGATTGTTCTCCCAGTGGTTAAGAATGGTTTTCCTAATAAAAGTGGGACTTCCTTATCTTCTTCCATATCCAGGACCACGAAATCGACCGGGAAGATGAACTCGTCTACCTTTACTAAGACGTCATCAATTATTCCTTTTGGATGCACTACAGATCTATCTACTAGTTGCAGTTGAAGCCCTGTGGGCCTGGCTTCTTTTAAACCAAGTCACTGAAAAATAGATAAAGGCATCAGATTAATGTTAGATCCTAGATCACATAATGCCTTTTCAAAGTAAGTGTTCCCAATAGTGCCTGAAATTGTGAAACTTCCTAGATCCTTCATTTTGGGAGGTAGCTTTTTTAGAATTATGGCCAAACATTCCTCGCTTAGCTTAATAATAGAGAATTCCTACAATTTCTTCTTGTTGGCGAGGATGTCCTTAAGGAATTTAGCATACTTGGGCATTTGAGAAATAGCTTCTACAAAGGGGAAATTTATGGTTAGTTGCTTCAGGACTTCTAAAATTTTTGCAAATTGAGGGTCCTGAAGATCATTCTTCAACTTCTGCATGAATAGCACAATTGGGTTTGTTACGAGTGCCTTAGCAGGCCTTACTAACTGTTCCACTTCAGGTTCCCTATTTTTTGTATCTTTATTCTCGTCCTGAACTGTGGTTCTTCATGACTGTGCGCTGATAAAGAATTTATGTTATCCTTCACAGTAGGGCCATGCATGTACTTTTCCTCCTCTTGTAGTGATCAAGTTAGATTGTGCTTCTGCTGTCAATTTCTTTTGAGCATCCATTCTTTCGTCATTCCTTTGGATCATATAGTTCACCAGAGTGGTAACTTGTTTTTGCAATTGCTTCTGGTTTTCTATAGTGGTACTTACCATCTTTTCTAGGCATTTAAATCTTTCATCAAGAGACGTCGTGTACTTTTGCATTGTCTCGGGCAAGTTGGGATTTCCTCTTCTTTGAGCTTATCCTTGTAAATATGAAGATCTCTGGTTCTTTCACACAGGGTTGTTGTTGTTTGAATGGGAGCTACCTCGGGTCTCTGTTCCCACAAAATTGACTTTTGCGATTTGGTCCTTAGTTGTCATAGCTTCCTGGTTGTGAACATTTCCTACAGCATTAGCATGGATTCGTGATGCTAATAGGACTTCGAATTTTTCAATCATTGCATCTAATTTAGCTTCCAGGGATGGATTGGTCTCTGTGCTACAAACTTCAGGCAAGCACTAACTTCAGGCAACTCCCTGGCAATGGCGCCAAAAACTTGTTGCGTCTCAGACAAGTGCACCTGATCATAACTCATAATAATAGTGGAGTATATTTAAGACTCCGAATGTCGAACCCACAGGGAATGCGCGAGTACTAACGTAATAAATATTCTATATTATTTAGACTAATGAAAATAATGGTTTTGAGAGCAAGACAATTGAATTATAAATAATGAGATCAAAGTAATAACGCGAGAACTAAAGGGAGATCAAATAGGGAGAACCTAGGGGAACTAAATTCACTAATACTAGTCCTTGAATTTATTAACCAACTCTTATGAACTATACTTCCTAATTGAAAGCCAATCACCCACTCTTATACTATTAACACCCAATGATCATGCAATGCTAACGGTCTTCTTCCTAAGAACTACCCGCAATGATCATGCAAGGCAATTAAAAATAATAGCATTAAGAGACAGTGAATTTACCAATTTAATGATTGATTGGAGATAAGCAATTATCCTTGATCCGATATAATTAGCGAATTCAGTTAATCCTAGAGTTCCGTTAACTAATTGCGGTAGATCGCCTACAATTAACTAATTTATTAACGACTGGCCAGATCCTATGAGATTAAGCATACTAAGAATAACACATTCAATAGAAAAGAAAGAAATTCATAATAGTAATTAAATAAATATCAAGAACAACGTAAAAGATCCCCCATCACCCTTAGTGATGGGATTAGCTACTCATAGTATTTCTCAATAGGCTAGAATAACTTAAATCCAAGTAAAAACCCCTAAAAAACATAGTTAAATGGATCCAGTACACCCTTTCGATATGATGACGTTCCTCCCACTTGTTCTTCACAGTTCTCCCAAGCTCTAACGGCACATGAGGATTGGGTAAGAGCTCCAGAGGTCATCAAACAGCAAAAAGGATTCAAAAATCTTTTAAGAGTCAAGAGTCCCTTCAGGAGGGCTAAGAAGGCCTATTTATAGCCTAGGCAGCAAATTAGGTCAACTAGCTTCGAATCTGGGTGAATTGGGACTAGGTACGGATGTATTGCGATTATACACGACCGTACTACACTTGAGTTGCGACGATGACCCGTACTTGTGTACTGGGTGCGAATGTACAACCGTACTGGATTTTTTTTTCCGGCACCATGTCGTACTGACCACGAGGTACACACCTACTACTGTGCTTCAATAGGTACGGTCGTACTGAATAGATGCCAGGTCATACCGCTTGTCCACATACGCCAAAAATCTTCAAAACTTGCCAGTTCTTGGTCCAATTCCGCATCTTTTGCATCAAGCGTTGTCTTTGTGATATTTCTGTATAATGGGACATGAGTGAGTACTTTTATACTTTAAATGGTGCGAAATAACATATTGTAGCACTGAAAATGTCTCATAAAATAGACAAATTAGAGTGTTAGCATGAGCCAAAACTCCTCTAGGGTGCAATAGGCCATTACTGTGTTGGCGACTCATCAACCTCACTTGCCCTCCTCCTGGCGCTCTCCCCTGTGTTCTCCTCAGCATTCTCCTATCCTAATCCACAAAAATCAGATTGAGTCAAGTAATTGGGTAAAACCAATTTAGAATATTATGAACCCAGTAATATTGGATTGGGTATTGGGTTCACTAAATTGAAACCCAAGTAACCCGATCTAATCCAGGAAGGTATAATTAAAAATAAAAGTTATATTTTTTGTTGATATTTATTAATTAAGTACATGAAATTGTGACCTTAAAAAACTGAAATGATGAAAAAATCTTTCGTCCTACCACCGTCATTTGCCCCTCCATCGATCTCATGTTTGAGCTTCTCCGTCATATGAAGTGGACTTTTCCAAGCTTCTCTAGAAAATGTCTCACTCTTATTTGTATCTATTATCTTCCTTCCCTCACCCTTTAGATCCCAAAACTTTCAATGTTGTTGGGGTTTGCTTTAGATACCACTTCCAATACCGAGTTGCGATTGCAGATCGCACTTTAAAGTTCTAATACTCCCAACACACAAGTCGCACTTCAAACAAATTGCAAGTTTGTTCTTCTGAGAATCTAAGCAAATCTATTTTGTATGGGAAAATCTTAGCATTTGTCTTGCATTTCTATTAAGTTTTAGTCTCTAGGAGAAAACATTTGATGCAAAGGCGTGTAGGTTGAAGAACTATTGTCACAAAGGAAAGATGAGAAAGATTATAGATGAAGTCTTGTGTTTCGGTTGATGCTTGATCGAAAATTTGTTTCTTGGTCCAGTTTCTCTTTCAGACCCGACACCCGACCAACATGACCCTGTTGTAGCTCAGGCAAGTGCACCTGATCGTAACTCGTAATAAAAGTAGAGTATTTTTAAGACTCCGAATTTCAAACTCACAGGAAATACGCGAGTATCAATGAAGTAAAGAATCTATCTTATTAGGCTAACGAAAGTTGCACTTAGAGAATAGCAAAAGTTGTCATGTAAATAAAAAGAACAATTAAACTAAGTGCGAGAACGGATTAACTATATTATGGAAGGTTTAGAGGAACCGGGTTCACCAATACTCTACTCTTGAATTCACTAATTAATTACGACGAGATCTATATCCTAATTGATAGCTAATCACCCACTCTAAATTACTAAGAACTACCTAGTGAATAGGCTTCTTCCTAATTAACTACTCCGTTTGATCCAAGAAGGTAATTAAAGGAGAGAGCATTAAGAGCAGGTGAGTTTGTTAATCGAATAACCGATTAGAAACAAGCAATAACCTTATCCGGCATATAAAATGAGTTTTTTTATTCCTAGAGATCCGTTAACTAACTGTGGTCTTGTTACCGCCAATTAAGCCAACTAAGTAAAGGTTGATCAGACCTTATAGGATTAAGCATGCTAGGGATAAAACAATCAATCAAATAAATAAAAACTCATATACTTAATTAGATAAATATCAAAAGTATTGTAAAGGATCTCCCATCACCCCTAGTGATGGTTTTAGCTACTCATAATCAATGATAATAACATAAACACAATCATAAAACCATATGAATCCATAACAAAGAGAATAAAATCTAAACCGAGACACCCTTTCGGTATGACGACGGTCCTTAAGCACGTTCTTCACGTCCTCACGAGCTCCAGTAGCGAATCGGGATTGACACCAAGCTCCAAGGAAACACGAATCAATAGGAAAGCAAGGGAATTGATGTGGAACTCTCAAAAAGGGGGTTTTAGACTTGAGAATTCGTCAAAAAAGGTTTTTAGCATAGGATAAGAGGGCCTATTTATAAATTGGGATGCGGATTAGGTCATCTGGCTTTTAAATCTGCACATTCTGGGATGGGGTACGGCCGTACCGGATATATGCACGGCCATACCGAACTTTGCTTGTGACGTTGGCCCGTGCTTGTGCGCATTGCACTCCCTGACATCACATGTGTACGACCGTACTGGACATTTTCATCGGCGTCAGGTGGTACTGACCAAGGGGGTACGCCCCTACTGAATCTCTGACTTAGGTACGACCGTACTGATGTACTGTCAGGCCGTATCGCTCGTCCAGTAGTGCTAAAACTCTCTAAAACTTGCCAGTTTTCAGTCCATTCTCGCATCTTTTGCTCTTGGTGGTGTTTTTATAATAATTCTGCAAAATAGGATACAAATGAGAACCTTTGTGCTTTAAATAGTGCAAAAATGATATATTTAAGTGCTAAAAATGCCCTATAAAAGTAGACAAATTGGTGTATTAACACATCCCCACACTTGAGCTTTGCTTGCCCTCAAGCAAATTACTTGGGTAATTGTAACAAGAGAAACTACTTTCACTGAATAGGGGCAAAAACATAAGTTATGACAACAAAGTGATATCATAAAATATGCCAACAAATAGAATGCCCAATTAGAGGTATATGTTCAAATGAGTCAACAATCTGTGATTTACAAATCACACTCTCACCAATCTCAAGGCATAGTCATTAATGCTCAGATTTTTCAAATGAAGTGACATTACTATAGACTTGTACATCGACCAAAACTCTACTATTAGAGTCTATATATCAAGAAAAAGAGGAATGAGGGTCTTTCATTGGTTGTAATGCGGCCAAAATAATAATATTAGGTATGATAAAAGAAAGAAAATGTCATGCAAAAGGTTAGAAATAAATCAACCAAAACAAACAACCTTTTTCTTTTTCATTTTAAAGAGCAGGCAAAAATCCCCAATTTTTTGATCAATAACTTTTTTGCATTTTCTGAAGGCATTATCAAGATAAACAATTATATATTTTTTCTTTTCAATGCTTTTTCTTTTCTTTTCCTTTTCTCATTTCATGCATTTATGCAGCAAATAAACATTTTAAGAACTAGGATGGGAAATAAATACTAAGCCTTCTTTTTGTAAACACATACAAGGGATTTAGAACATTATTCTTTTGATCTTTGGCACTAATTGTTCTTAAAGAAAATTTTATAAGGTTGCATTCACAGAGTATAAGCAATAGTAACAAGAAGGGTACCAAAGAAATGAAATAAAGTACTTTTAGGCACAAAGGTTGGCAACTAGTGGTACAATGTATTCAAAATAGAAGTGG
The DNA here is from genome assembly GCA_037113605.1 of Calophaca sinica. Lineage (NCBI taxonomy): Eukaryota > Viridiplantae > Streptophyta > Magnoliopsida > Fabales > Fabaceae > Calophaca > Calophaca sinica. Next base: position 74,460,692 of record CM073737.1, on the reverse strand, counting down.
CCTGAAAAATTCCTAAAAATTTCCCTTTCCAAATTCACATGAAAATAAACTCATATTCGCTCTGTAATGATCTTAGCACAAGTTCTATAATGCACATTCATAGAAAAATATCACTCAATCAAAGAAAAAGAGGAAAAAAGTATGATGTGGCCTCTTGTTTCAGGCTCAAATATCGCATTTAGTAGCTTGCATAGAAAGTTAAAATTCACAAAACTTCAATACGAATTTTCAACAAATTCCAAAACTAGCAACAGATTAATTCAATCATAAGCTGTCAGGAAAAAAAATTTGTAGCCCCTAAATCAGCAAAAATTTAAAGTTTAAAGTTCTTCTATAATTATAAGTAGTAAGCATAGCCAAGTGATAAGCACAGTATAAATTCCTTCCTCACACTTATCTCTAACATTGTCCTCACTGCGACTATGATAAAGCAAGCACAAAAGATAAAATAGAATGAAATAAGTGCTAAAGTAAAAGAAGATGGAAAAAGACTCCCATCTGAAAAATATCACGAGCAAAATGAACGGGGATATGGACAAGGTATGTTGTTTCCTTTCGCAATACCGATGAAGCTGGTAAGCGGGCGGAAGAACTGTGCATCACAAAACTCGAAAGTTTAGAAATAAAATAAAAAGAAATAAAAGTAAAACAAAATAAAATTAAAAGCAATAAAAATAAAGTTTATCCTGTGAGCATGCCAATATATATATATATATATATATATATATATATATATATATATATATATATATCATACAAAAGCAAGAGCCTAAGTACTAAAAGAGAAAATAAAATGTTGTCTCGCATTACTCTTGTATTAAAACCTTGGCTTGTAAACACAAAACCACTGTACGCGCTTTTTTGAAAAGATCGGGTTCAGAAGAATTATTGGAAGAATTCTTTACAGAAGAAGAAGAGATTCTTTCTTTTATTTTTCCAAGAGCTTCTTCTACTTTGCAGAGGTTACGGAGAAATCGGATTTGGTATTTGGATATTCTTTTCAGCAACGATCTGGTCAATCATGAATGATTGGTTATGTTACGAGACTTAGTATTCTATATCTATAGGTTTATGAAATGTTCATGTAGTAAGAGTGGAGTTTCAAGATTCCTCAATTGAATATCTCACTTTCTTATAGTCTTGTTCTGGGGAAGTAACTCAGGTTTAGATGTATACATAGGGAAAGCCGTGTGCAATGAAAAATGCACGCATACGGCTTGGGAGGATTTTTCTTGTTTTATTTTTCATTAAACAATTCATTTTCTACTCCATCCGACTAGTTCCGGGTTCGAGTCCCGGGCAACCCATTAGAATGACTATCTTGCTATGTACATATCATAGCAAGATAGTCATATCTATAGAATATACATATCTATAGAAAACCTTTTTTTTGAATGAATGATGAAACGAGGTAAAAAAAAAAAGCAAATTCGGATGAATCTAGATGAATAACAGCATACAATGGATATTGGTATTGGTTGACACCGGTATATAAGTCATGTTATACTGTTGAATAACAAGCCCTTAATTCTCTATAACTAGAGAATTCGTGTGCTTGGGAGTCCTTGATAATTAAATTTAAATAAACCAAGATTTTACCATGACTGCAATTTTAGAGAGACGCGATAGTGAAAACCTATGGGGTCGCTTCAGAATCGATAACCAAAGATCAAAACCGTCTTTACATTGGATGGTTTGGTGTTTTGATGATCCCTACCTTATTGACGGCAACTTCTGTATTTATTATCGCTTTCATTGCTGCCCTCCAATAGATATTGATGGTATTCGTGAGCCTGTTTCGATCTCTACTTTACGGAAACAATATTATTTCGTGCCATTATTCCTACTTACGCTATAGGTTTGCACTTTTACCCAATATGGGAAGCTGCATCCGTTGATGAATGGTTATACAATGGCGGTCGTTATGAACTAATTGGTCTACACTTCTTACCTGGGGTAGCTTGTTACATGGGTCGTGAGTGGGGACGTAGTTTTTCTGGGTATGCGCCTTGGATTCTTATTGCATATTCACCCGTTGCCACTCGCTATTTTCTTGATCTACCCAATTGGTCAAGGAAGCTTTTCAGATGGTATGCCTCTAGGAATCTCTGGTACTTTCAACTTTATGATTGTATTTCAGGCTGAGCATAATATTCTTTCAGCCTGATTGTATTTCAGGCTGGAGACGCTGAAGGTGCTCCAAAATAGCTGCCAGCTGCTGGTCCACGTGGGTCCTATGCTCCTGAAAGCTAGACTGCATTTCATCGAGACACATCATGACGTCCTGGTAGGAGTGGCCCTGTGGTGCTGGCTATGGCTGTGGTGGTGGTGGTGGTCGATGCTCCTCTGCCAAAGGCAGAAAATCTGCAGCCTGATCCTACTGCTGCTCCTCCGGTCTGACGACCTCATACTCGCTATGTTCCAGTCTCCGCAAAACACCAATGTTGCATAGCGTCAAAAGTCAATGGGCTCCATCTCAATGACTGTGCCCCTGCACCAGTGCGAACTCCGAGGTGAGCTGACAATCGAGAAATGAAAGAACCCAAGACAATGTGTCCGGTGTTCTGGGTCTAAAGATGAATGTCCAGCTAGGTGCACGTGCGTAAGAAAAACATCCAAGCGTCGCATTGGTGCCCCTGGGTCATGGCCCAAAGAAGAAATAAGTCCGGCTTGGTGATGGTGTCGTCGCTCAACGCTCTCCCGTTAATGGAACGAGCAATCTGTAACACCCCAATTTTCGTATTAATACATATGTATATATGCCTGAATATATTAATAATTTTTGTGATAATTTTTATGTAAGTTACTTTGGAAATTAGTACTTTTAGTAATGCTTTATTGTTTTATTATTATCTTTATTTTTGTAAAACATTAGTTTGAAATATTAATATTATCTTATTAATAATTATTTAAATTTAAGGAGTATTGGAATGATATTTTATTATTATTCTTAGTACTATTGTTAAGAGAGAATTGTAACACCCTCAAATTTGAATTTTTAGGATCTATAAATTGTGTGCTTATGTGGTAATTTTGTGACAACTTGTATGTGTTTACCTTAATAATTAGTATATTTTAATTGATCAAACCCGAAGCGGGAGGAAAAAGAAGGAAGGTAAGTAGAAGATGGTGTCGCTGAAACTTCAAAAGCGGCTTGCCGCTAGCGTCCTCAAGTGTGGCAGGGGCAAGGTTTGGCTTGACCCTAATGAGGTCAATGAAATCTCCATGGCCAATTCTCGCCAAAACATAAGGAAGTTGGTTAAGGATGGCTTCATAATCAGGAAGCCAACTAAGATTCACTCGCGCTCTCGTGCTCGGTGTATGAAGGAGGCCAAGAGGAAGGGACGTCATTCTGGATATGGTAAACGCAAGGGTACAAGAGAGGCTCGGCTTCCCACCAAAATCCTTTGGATGATGAGGATGCGTGTCCTCGCACGATTGCCATGAAGTGAGGAGTCAAAGAAGATTGACAAGCACATACTCATGATATGTACATGAAGGTAAGCAGGTAATGTCTTCAAGAACAAGAGAGTCCTAATGGAGAGTATTCTACAAGTCCAAGGCCGAAGGCAAGAGAGAAGACTTTATCTCGATCGGGTTTGAGGCCAAGTGGGCAAAGAATAAGGTGCAGTGGAAAGGAAACTTGCCCTGGAGAAGAGCGACGTTGCCCAAGGACTCGGAGAGAAGCCATCCGCAGCACTGCTGCACCAATCAGAACATCATCCCAAATGCCAAATTTCAAGCACCAAAGAAATCCAAGAAGTTAGTTTGGTGGACTCTTAGCTCGATTGCTTTCGGCCCAAAGATACTACCAGTATTTCAAGCACTCTCTAAGCCAAATGTCTCCCCGGAGCAAAACTATTTGGAACGCCGCTATTCCCCTCCAAGTCTTTTTGTTATGTGGCGGTTGGTTCATAACCGATGCTATCGAGGAGCTGAAATCTAGCGGTTGTGTTTGTGTTTCGATCCGTAGTTTGTGCCAGCTGCGGCCGCACTCATCGATCATTGTTCTTTACTTGTAAAGCTTCGCCAAGTCTCTTTAGGAGTAATGCACGTCCATCAAATAAGTAAGTTGAAACACTTGAGTTAAGAGTTGGAAATTTAGTTAAGTTAGCTTAGACTTAGTGTGGTGAGGTAGGTTGATAACTCTGGACTTGTTCCAAGATTGTGGGAAATTTGTCGCTTTTCGACGAGCAGTACCTTGTTATCGCGTTATAGCTCACGGCCGCTTGATGAGATGGTTGGTGAGTTGTTGTTGTTGTTGAGACACTTGCTTGGTTTGCGGTTCATGCATCATATGTGTCTTGTTAAGTTAACGTTATTCGGGGGTGAGCAACGATGATGCGATATAGTATCGGCCATGATGGCAAGGCACCTTAGGGGGTCAATCGGCAGTGAGCGCCTTATATAAAGGCCGGATAGCTACCACACCGGGGGTGTGACCAATAAATATACTGCTAGTTACTCGACTAGACATCATCGTCATGCATCAAGAGTTGATGATGTTTTCTCACTCGCTCATCCGAGTTGGTTTGGATCCACGTGTTCGGGTGAAGTAGACGCTGTCTAGATTGCATAAGTACTGCTGAGTCAAGCATTCATGTTATGTTGATTAAGTTAACGTGTTGCATGCGCATTGCTTAAGCTATGTCCTTTGCCGCTTTGTGCTATGATTGTATATGATGTTTAACCCTTTTTGTCAGGGCTACTCATACACCATTGTGTATGTTTAGACGATGAGATCAGCAGTGACGATGACGACGTGGGTGAGGAGTGATCTATAGCGCGGTCATCGAGATTAGATTTTCGATGTTTTGGTTATTATCGATGTTGTTATTTTCAAGTATATGTTTAGTGGTCACCCGAGACGTTGACATCTGGTGTTTGTTTCATTTGAATTTTATTCAGAATCACAATTGATTATTTCCGCAAGTTTATATGAGTATGACTTAATTTATCTTTATTTATGAAAATTTTATTTGACTGTATTTTTCAGCAGTTACATTTTTTCTTAATTTATTTTCGTAACGATAACATGCGGGGTAGAGGGTGTCACGCAATCCATTTGTGCACTGCTCGCACAGCTGAGTCTCTAATCCTACTGGCCTTGGCGTGGCTGGGAATGTAGTGTGCATCCCCACTGAGAGCTCTCCAACTCTCTGAGTCCTGCCACCCCTCTGGGATCTCCAGAAGTTCTCCCAAATACTCCGGCGTCTGAACTGTCTCTGCCGTCTCGAATCCTAGCTCGATGTTAAACTCGGCCAAGGTCATCTCGTGGTGAGTCCCAGGGAGCCAAAAAGTAACTACCAGATCCTGCTCTGGCTCATCCTCTATGTCTGGATGCTGGGGCTCCCTGTCCCTCATATGATAGCCATAGGTGGCTAGAAAATCCAAGACAGCCTCCACATGCGTGGGCTGTTTGACAGAGGCTGCCTGGGGCCATCTAATCCTCTGCAGCAATGCCTCCACCTCCTCTCGTATACCGACTTACTGGAGAGCATCAAAGTCCAAGTATCGATGTGTGTGGGTGTGGAAATCCCACAGTTGTTTGTATCTTTCCTTATGTTGCTGTGGGATGTAATTAGGCACAGCTTTAGACGCGCGTGCTACTGCAGATGAGGAACCATTACCTCTCTGGCGCTTAGACATTTTCCTGCAAAAATCAAAAATAGGAAAAATTAGAATTTTTAATAAGAAACTGTGTTAAGTACGGCTATGCTTCGTGAGGTACGGCCATACTGCATGAATATGTACGTCCCATTTTAAAAGCTCAGTACCGCTTGACTAAAGGAACATTTGCGGTCGTACATTGCCATAAGTACGCCCGTACCTATTGTCAGTTTTCAAACCTAAGGCTGCCAGTATGACCTGTTCTTGATAGGCACGACCGTACTGCGCTACGGTTTTGTGAAAAATCTACCCTATAATCAGATTTTCTCAGTTTTAAGCCTAGATTTTAAGTCTCTAATCATTCCTAGGGTCTCTAAGCATGCAAAACCAAGCCAAAACTACTCCTAAGTTGCTAAAGTTAGAATTAGACAAAATTAAAAACCTAAAATAACTAAAAACTCAAATCAACCAGTAAAACAGGCAATCAATCCAAGAAATAAGAATCAGTACCTGGATAACCTTGGAATGAAAAATGCGAAGAAATTGAGAGTAAATGGTGCTTAAGTGGAGAGGATTTGGGCGTACGAGGGAATGGTACGCCCTTGCCTCTCACTGTTTACCTTAAATATTCAGCCTCTGGACACGGGGTACGGCCATACCTGGTTATATGTGCGGCCGTACCTGTCTGTTTTCCGCATTTCTCAGGATGAAGCCGTGTGGTACGACTGTGCCTAATGGAAGGTACGCCCGTACATACTGGTTTCCCAGAAAAATTTTGATTTTTCAGAACATTTCAATTTTTTTGTATTTTTAATATTTCATAAAAATAAAAATAAAGATAAAATCAATAATGAAACAAAATAAACAAACAATAAAAATAAAAGTGTTAGTAGACACATGTTGCCTCCTGGTAAGCGCTTGTTTAACGTCCTGAGCCTGACGGTTCGGAGGACTCAAAATTAGTCCTCAGCAGGCAATGACCCTTTTTTGACAATACCTTTTGTTTTCTCACAATTGGGAAAGACTGCAATATAATTGCCGTCTTCAAAGTGATCCATTCAAGCAGGGCCTGAGCACTTTTTTGGTGGGTTCATTGTGTACCCACAATCTTCACAGATGTAAATTGGCTCTCTTATGATAGGTGAAAATGTCCTAATAATTTTTTTTACCAAGTCATTCCATGTCTCTATTTCTTCAGCTGGTAGGAGATATAGTCATATCTTGACTTCCTCATCTAATGAGAATGGGAAAATCTTCAATTTTGCTTCATCTGGAGACAAGTTCTCATATTTTGCTTTCCTTATCTTTTTGTAGAACTGTCTTATGTGCTTAATAAGATCTTGCCTTGTTGTTCCCTTAAATTGCAAAGTTGACACCTCTAAGATAATTGATGGGTCTAATTCAAAACTAGTGAGTTCTTCAGGAGTGTCATCCTTTAATTATTGAAATCCTTGAATATTATCCTCTTTTTCCTCAACTGTGGGTTGAAAAACTCTAACAAATTCTTCCATTAATTCTTCCCATGTTGAAAATTGAAATTTTGGGTAAACTGAGAACCATTGCTTAGCTACTCCTCCAAGAGAAAGGGGGAATAACTTAAGTCTTATCCTACTTGCGGTGGTTCCTGTAAAATTTTTAGTCTTAACCAAGTCATAAAAATTCAATATATGTGGAATAGGATCCTCCCTAGGCAGTCCTTTAAATTTTGGCAAACAAAGTGGTTCCACAATCAATGAGGGGGTTATGTTTTTATCCTGCCCAATAGAGTTGCTCTCTTGTTTCTCAACTCGCTCTTCTTTTTCTTTCTCCTGTTTAGGTTCCATATCCTGCAAGAAACAACAAGAACCACTAGAGGAAGAAGTTTTGTTAGCATTATAAATATTAAAAATTTCTTCTTCATCCTCAATTCTTAGAGTCATGGTCCCCTTTTTTTTTATTTGAATGGTAGCATTCCCTGTTGCCAAAAATGGTCTTCCTAATATAATAGGGACATCTCTATCTTACTCCATATCCAAAACTACAAAGTCAGCTGGGAAAATAAATTTCCCTACCTTAACTAGCACATCCTCTACTATCCTTCTTGGGTAAACAAGAGTTCTCCCAGCTAACTGCAAGGACATGTTAGAAGGTTGTGATTCCTGCAAATTTAATTTTCTAACAATAGACAGAGGCAATAGATTCGCACTTGAACCCAAATCACAAAGTGCTTTTAAAAGAGTTATTACCAATTGAGCAAGAAACAACAGAAGTTCTTGGATCTTTAAGCTTAGGTTGTAATTTATTCATTAACATAGCAGAGCAATCTTCATTTAAATTTACTGTCTCAATCTCTTCTAATTTATTTTTGTTAAAAATTGTTTCCTTTAAGAATTTAACATACTTAGGTACTTCAGAGACAATTTCAGCAAAGGGAATATTGACATGCAATTTTCTATATTTTTCTAATAATTTTATTGCTTGCATATCCTTATAAAATTTTTTAGAGCACTGGGGGGAAAAATTACTTACCTTCTGAGGCTCAGTTTTGGTTGTCTCCTCTTTTCTTCCCTCCGGAACATCCTTCATTATAATGCTTGGTCCCTCCTTTGCCATAAAGATTGCATTGCACTTCTCATTTGGATTTGGTTCCACTTGACTTGGGAGTGCTCCTTTTTCTCTTTGAGTCACTGCATTTATCAAGGTTGCCATTTGGTCTTTCAGCGTTTTCTGATCTTCTGAGTTAGTGCTCACTAACTTTTCTAAATGCTTGAATTGTTCCTCCATTTGACCCATGAAGTTGTTTACGTCATTCACACCGGGATTTCTATCATTTTGAGCACGATTTTGTAAATATAGAGGCTTGTAAGTATTCTGATTCTTGCCTTGTGATCTCTGCTGGCCTCCCCAAGAGAAATTAGGGTGGTTTCTCCATTCGGGATTATAAGTGTTTGAGTAGGGGTCATTCTGTGGCTTATTTCCAATAAAATTCACCTCCTCAGTGCAGTCCTTATAATCATGACTGGTTACTCCACAGAAATTACTGGAGGCTCTGGTTGCCTTGGTCTCAATAGCCTTAAGTCTTTCTTCAGTCTTCTCCATGAAACTGGCCAAAACTCCCATACACGGATGTCCGCGCCTTTGCATAAACTTCAGCATGGCTTCTTGCATCCCTGTCTTTGGATCAAAATCCTTTTGGCCTACAGCATTAACTTCTACTAATTGGCCTTCAATTGCCTTGCATCCCCAGTCATTATTAGTTGAAGTTGCATTGGACTGAGTTTGCGCTGCCATTGGAGTTTCTATCTTCTTGGTCATTGCCTCCAATTTTGCTTCAAAGGTTGTGTTTGATTCCACTTTATAAATTCCTGCTTGATGGTTCTTGCTTTCGGTTTGTCTTTCATTTGATGACCACTGAGCATTATTCAGAGCCATTTCAGTCATTATATCATAAGCCTTAGTGAGTGTCTTCTTTCCAAAAGATCCTCTACAAGCAGCATCAACAACACCTCTAGTTTGCATGGTAAACCCATTATATAAAATTTGAACTAGATGCCATTTGGTGAAATCATGATGAGGGCAGCTTCTAATTAAATCTTGGAATCGCTCCCATGCCTCATGCGTTGATTCTCCTTCATTTTGAGCGAACCTAGATATGTCAGCTCTCAGCTTTGCAGATTTTGCAGGAGGAAAATACTTATTCAGAAACTTAGTTTTCAGATCCTCCCAGGTAGTGATAGAATTTGGTGGAAGAGAATCCAACCATAATTGTGCCTTCCCCTGCAGTGAGAATGAGAACAGTTTTAACTTGATGGCCTCCGGTGTCACACCATGACACTTGACAGTATTAGCAACTTTCTGAAATCTCTTGAGATGAGCATTTGGGTCTTCAGAAGGTAAGCCAAAGAATTGCACTGCAGATACCATAGAAATTAGTGTTGGGTTCAATTCAAAATTTGTGGCCTCAATTGCCAGATAGTTGACGCTGTCCACTACATCCGTAGTTGGAGTGAAGTACTCGTTCAACGTAAGTTCGTTATCCATTGCTAGCTGCTGTCTTATCAACAATCAAGGTGTTCTTTCAATTTCAGGGTCGAATATCAATTCAGGATGTTGAGACCTTGTCTAGATACACTAAAGGAAACCAAATTAGTATGTTCTTAAAATAATAAATTAAACAGAAAATAAATAAACAAAATAAAATGCTTAACTTGAATAGAATCTTGTTCAATTAATATAGCTAAACATTCCCCGGCAACGACGCCAAAAACTTATTGCGGCTCAGGCAAGTGCACCTGATCGTAACTCGTAATAAAAGTGGAATATTTTTAAGACTCCGAATGTCGGACCCACAGAAAATGCACGAGTACCAATGAAGTAAATAATCTATCCTATTAGGCTAACGGAAACTGTATTTAGAGAATAGCAAAAGTTATCACGTAAATAAAAAGAACAATTAAACTAAGTGCGAGAATGAATTAACTATATTATGGAAGGTCTAGGGGAACCGAGTTCACCAATACTCTACTCTTGAATTCACTAATTAATTGCTCGAGATCTATATCCTGATTGATAGCTAATCACCCACTCTAAATTACAAAGAACTACCTAGTTAATAGCCTTCTTCCTAATTAACTACTCCGTTTGATCCAAGAAGGTAATTAAAGGAGAGAGCATTAAGAACATGTGAGTTTGTTAATCTAATAACCGATTAGAAACAAGCAATAACCTTATCCGGCATATAAAGCGAGTTTTTTTATTCCTAGAGATCCGTTAACTAACTGTGGTCCTGTTACCATCAATTAAGCCAACTAAGTTAAGGTTGATTAGGCCTTATAGGATTAAGCATGCTAGGGATAAAACAATCAATCAAATAAATAGAAACTCATAGACTTAATTAGATAAATGTCAAAAGTATTGTAAAAGATCCCCCATCACCCCTAGCGATGGGTTTAGCTACTCATAATCAATGATACTAATATAAACACAATCATAAAACCATATGAATCCATAACAAAGAGAATAAAATCTAAATCGGGACACCCTTTCGATATGACGACGGTCCTTAAGCACGTTCTTCACGTCCTCACGAGCTCCGGTAGCGAATCGGGATTGGCACTAAGCTCCAAGGAAACACGAATCAATAGGAAAGCAAGGGAATTGATGTGGAACGCTAAAAAAGGGGGGTTTTAGACTTGAGAATTCGTTAAAAAAGGTTTTTAGCATAGGCTAAGAGGGCCTATTTATAAATTGGGATGCGGATTAGGTCATCTGGCTTTCAAATCTGCATATTCTGGGACGGGGTACGGCCGTACCGGATATATACACGGCCGTACCGAACTTTGCTTGCGACGTTGGCCCGTACTTGTGCGTATTGCACTCCCTGACATCACCTGTGTACGGCCGTACTGCCATTGGCACGATCATACTGGACTTTTTCATCGGCGCCATGTGGTACCGACTAAAGGGGTACACCCCTACTGAATCTCTGTCTTAGGTATGGCCGTACTGATGTACTGTCATGCCGTATCACTCATCCAGTAGTGCTAAAACTCTCCAAAACTTATCATTTTTCAGTCCATTCTCGCATCTTTTGCTCTGGGTGGTGTCTTTATGATAATTCTTCAAAATATGATACAAAATGAGTACCTTTGTGCTTTAAATAGTACAAAAAATGATATATTTAAGTACTAAAAATGCCCTATAAAAGTAAACAAATTGGTGTGTTAACAGACCCAAACTTGAATGGGTTAGATTAAATCAGACTGCATGTAAAAAAATGTGTTTCTGACCCAAACCAGATTGGTTTCATCGGTTTGGTGGTCTTTTATTAGCCTTAACCTGATCCATGTACAGTCCTAATGAGCAAGCCTTGTTTTTCAATTTTAATATTTTTTTAGTTTTTTATCTTATTAAGAAAATTAGCCTATTTTTATCTTTATCTCTCTTCATCGTTATCTTTGCATAAGAAGAATGAGAGGAATATGGTTTGTGGTTCTATCAGGGCATGCTGCTACCAATATCCCTATCCAATCTTGTGAGACGGTTGGCATTGACATCGATTTGATGAGGCAAATTTCGTTGACAAGAGAGAGCAAATTGAGTTCCATTGGCTTCCAAATCTTGATGTTAGTGAGGATGCCATTGCGGAGGAGGAACCACCGAGATCTCCATCACTTACTATAATCGGCCCACTTATAAAGCTCGTCAGCCACTATGGCCTTTGATCCATGTTCCCAATGCCATCAAATCTTCCCCCTCGCAAGCTCTTCATCCTTGACAGTGCTGCCACACTTAGCTCTATCAAATGACTCTCAATCCCAATACTCTTTAAGGAGATATGCAACACAATGGTGCATTTCTTTCACTCGCATTTCATCGCATTTCCTTCACTTTAAGGAGGGTGTTTGATGGGTATGAAGAGAAAGATGAGAAAGAAAGAAAGCGAGCTAACTTTTTTAATTTTAAAGAAGTTTGAGGACTAAAAAACAATATTGAAGATGTAAAACATAGTTCATTTGCGATGGAGACATGAGTTACTCTCCTTTGTAGTTGTTTCCATCAATTTAAATTGTCAAATAATTTATCATGTCTTGTGTGTATTAGAGAAATAATATGTCAAAGGAAAGAATTCAAGGACAAAATGTGTGTTTTATATCAATTGAGAGGGAACAAACTACCTGGAAGAAACCACCGCCTGGATGGTTAAAGTGTAATAATGATGCCTCTTTTAATAATAATTGATATGTCATAAGCCATGGACTTTGCATTAGAGATGTGGATGGGAATTTTATTTAAGCTAGAATATGGTCAGATAATGAACCAATATTTAGTGCAAAATAAGGAGGTAAAATAGTCACGAATTGTAGCATAATGCATCACTATTGCATAGATACTACTAATTATTGCTTTGTTTGTGTAGGAAGGTGTCAAAGGGAAGAAAGAAGAGAAAGACAAGAATCTGGAGCTAAAATGGACAATTTTGTGCAATTCTAGGTGATGCACAACCTCTGCAAGGGAGCTTGCACGACCGTGCATACCCATAGAAGATTCTGGTCTTTTTCGTTGCGATGCACGGCTGTGCATACCCCTTGTGAGGTCATGCATCCTTTCTCTTGCTTCGCCTACGGATTAGGCGTTGCATATATGCATGGCCACAAAATAGGATGCACGCTCAATTGAAGATGTTGATGTAATTTTGAAGCTACCAATTCCACCTGTTAGCGGTAAAGACCAAAGATTATGGTCTCCTTCTCATCACAACCACTGTAAAATCAGCATATCAGTTGTGTCAAACAACAACAGTGTGACGGAAACCAACAATGCCTTTGGAAGCTAAATGTTCCCTATCGTATTAAGTCATTTATTTGGCGATGTTTTCGCGAATGTCTTCATACCCATCTCAGACTTCGGTCTAAGGGAGTTAGTTTCCCTTGTAATTGCATTCACTATGAGGTTGATGTGGAGAATTGTTGGCATCTGTTTTTAACATGCCCATTAGCGCAAGCATGCTGGAAACAGATCAAGTGGTAGAACCAACTTCAAACGCTCATGACAGATGATGATGGTTTCAAGGATCTATATTTCTGGGCACTTGACTATTTTAGTGGAAACAATAGAAATCTTTTTACCATGGTGTTTGGAGTTTGTGGAAACAAAGGAATGAAAGAGTATGGGAGAATAAGCCTTTAAATTCTTGGAGAATAATTTCGCGTGCAAAAGAAACACTATCGGAATGGGTTTGGGCAAAAGAAGAAAGTTGTGTTATCTACTATGGATGAGAATCATATGGACCATATAGCTGTGAGCTGGTCCAAACCGACCCCCAGAGTGTTAGAGTGCAACATAGACTCAGCTTTCTTCCATGTTTCAAAATCTTAGGGCACAAGTGCTTGCATAAGAGACCATACGAGGTCTTTTATTTTAGCTCGCACGTCACATTATTCTATATATTCCTCGGTCCTAGTGGGTGAGGCAACATGTATTCTTCTAGTCAACAGGATGGGAGCGGTCATCTTTGAATTAGATTGTATGTTGGCCGTTGAAGGTATCCATAACAAGCTAGACTACATTTCTGAAGTCGGCGACATATTTTCCAAATATAGAGAGTATCTAGCTATTTACTCAAACTATAACTTAGAGTTCATCAAAAGGCATGCTAATAGAGTTGTTCATAGTCTAACTAGAATATCTATATACAACGATAGCCCTTTCAATTATCTTGTTATCGCTGACTTTATTGTAAGCAATTTGCTTGATGAAATAAAATAATTTTATCTCTTTTAAAAAAATAATAAGTTACAAATGTCTAAATGTATACAAGGTATAAAATGATTTGCTTCTTACGTACTAACTTAAACATCTTTAATTTTTTATTTTATATAACATGATACTCGCTAGTATAATTTTTCTTTCAAAATTTCAATATGGATTGATGCTTGAGTGTTAACATAAATATTTTTTAATTTTTTGACAAAATATTGTTTAAATTTTTACTGTGTGAATTCACTGAATATCATTAAATTTTGTAATATTATACTAATTTATTATTTAAAAAAACAGTTTTTCTAACGTGTGCAACTTTACATAGGTTAAGAGTTATTAGCTACCTAATTTTTTTCTTATTAATTGATCACTTCCTAATTGATAAGAAAAGAGAAATTACATACATAAAATAAATAGGAAAGTATGTGATTAATAAGGAAAACAAGTAGATAATTAATGACTTTTAACCTGTGTAAGGTTGCACACGTTAAAAAAATCGTTTTAAAAAATTATATAAAGAACAATATACTTAATCTGTTTATATTCAATTATTTTTTTGATGAGAGTTTTTATTCAATTATTAAATTACACCAGTATGTAGAAAACATATCTTTTTTATATAAAAATAGAAATAGAAAACATGTCTTTCTGTTTTTTTTTGGTGCAAAAAACATGTCTTTATTTAGTGATGATTTAATAAATACCCGATTCCATTTCCATATATATAAACATTTATTTACCACATACTAGTGGCGAGTTTTTGACGTCACACTATTTGTGGCCTCGTCATTTCACATTTCTCTCTCACCCGAAAAGGAAGTTTCATTTTGTTTTGCAAGTTACACTCGCTTTAGATTTTGCTGTATGTATTATCCAAAGAATGTTGAATTAATCTCTTGTATTCCTTTTTTGTCAAAAGAAAAAACTCTCGTATTCCTCGCTTGTATTCAAGCAACAGAGAGAATATACTATTATACTATATCATATAATATCATATCATTTTTTTTGACAATTATAATTATAATATCATATCATACTTTCGATCAAAAAAAAATCAAATCATACTAACATCAAATATTATCCTTTTATTTTAACAAACTATACGTTAAGGCTCAGTTTGGTAAGACCAATAAGCTAACTTATAACTTATTGAATTAGCTTATAAGCTTGTTTAACTATAGAAAAGATGTTTGGTAAACAAGTTTATCGCACTAGCTTATAGCTTTTTTGAAATGCTAATTGAAATATCATCTGAGCTTATAGCTTATAGCTTTTTATCTTTTCTCCCATTTTTATCCTTATTATTTTATTCTTTATCCTTTTTTTAAATTTAAAATAAAGATATTTTCGTCATTTTATATTTATCAGTTAGTTAAACAGCTAATTTTACCAAACACTTCAATTTTAATCAACTAATTTTTCAGCTATAAGCCATCAACTAGCTTTTCAGCTATAAACTAACTTATAGTTTATTTTCACTATGATCAATGCCAAATAATCCAATAGTTAAAAAAACAAAGAAAATTATGACTTCCGTAATTGAGCTGCCGTGATGTGATTAAAAATATTATCTTGCACCAATCATTGATATGTCAAAATTTAAGTATAATATAATCAATTTCAATATAGGAGAACAATAGGCTGTTATAATTACTAAATTAGATCTCTTATATTTATGCCATCTGTCCTTTTTAAGGGTACAAAAGTCATTTTAACAATAATTTCAAATTTCAAACCTAATCTCTCGCTCTCTTTCTCTGATTCTCTAACTCCCTCAGCTCTTTCACTCTCGCTTTCTCCCCATCTTTCTCTTCTCCTTCACCCTTACTCTCTAACTCACTCTGACTCTCTAACTCACTCATCTCTCTCACTCCTCGGCGTCTTTGGTGACGGGGAGAGAAGGCGAGCTCAAGGCCTTGAGAAGATTCACGGGAAAAAAATGTGTTCCCTCCTTCACCTCTCATCTGTTTCCCTCTTCTTCTCTCTTCATCTTTCAATTTTTTTTTTGAAATTCAACATTCTCTTACTTGTCTGCTCTCTCTCTTTCATCCCTCCTATTTCATCTCCCATTTTAGCATCTTCTTCTTCCTCTTCCCCCTTTCAAGCGGTGGGCAAAATGGAGAAACGACTTGGCCGTCTTTGAGAGAAGGCTTTCTCGAGAACCTTCTTTGTCAGGCTGTGATCTTACTCGACATCTGTGGCGGCCATTGATTTTTAGAAAATCACGAACCCTAAAATTTGAAAGGCTAAAGATATAACACACCTTATTTTTCTTCGATGTCTCTTTCCCTTTCTCATTTATTATTATCTACTTTTTTGTTCGATTTCTTCCTAACATTTACGTTTTTATTTGCGGACACATAATATCGTGGGTACTCCTTTCCTTAGGTATTGTGCATGTTTATGTGCATCTCGGCGGCTTAGATCAAGCTCGACTTTGCCGAGATCAAACTCATTTATTGGTCCTCAATTTGTCGAAGTCAATCCCTGATCTCGACGGGTTGAGTGTTGATGCTCGATAGATAGTTGTCTTAATTTGCGAGATCAAGCTCGACTGTCGAGATCAAGCTCAGCGACTTGAGGACCCGATAAGCGAGTTTGATCGGCGGCAGGGTTTGATCTCGACGAGTTGATCTCGGCGGCTATTCACGCGGTTGTATTTCACGGCAGATCAAGCTCCAACTGCCGAGATCAAACTCGAGGTTGTTGGTCCTCGGCTGCCGAGGTCAATCTGATCTTGACAGGTTGAGCTTGATCTCGGCAAACGGCTTGATTGTGATGGAGTCTTGATGCTCCGATAGATAGTCTTGGTCGAGATCAAGCTCGACCTGCCGAGATCAAGCTCACGCGGCGAGGACCAAGCGGCTTGAGTTTGATCTCGACAGTTGACCTTGATTTGGCGGACTATTCACATGATTTATTTAGGCTGGCGATCAAGCTCGACTATCGAGATCGAGATTGACTTCAGCGGCGAGGCTGACAGCCGGCAGGTTTGATCTCGAGTTGAGCTTGATCTCGGTTGAAGCTTGATCTCGACGGCTATTTGGCCATGGGTCTTGATGCTCCGATGGCTATAGTTGTCTTCAATTTGTCGAGATCAAGCTCAACATCTGAGATCGGGGATTGCCTTCGGACGACGAGGACCAGCGGCAGGATTTTTACCTCGGCGGGTTAAGCGATCTGGTGTCGAAATAAATCATGTGAATAGGCTGCTAAGATCGATCGGTCGTGAGAACCGACTCGATCTGTCGAGATCAAAGCTGTTTGTTGGTCGCCAATTTGTGAGCTTGATCTCGGCTGACAAGCACTATCTATTGGGCATCAAGACCCATCACTGATCAGGTGGCGAGGATCAAGCTCGACTGTCGAGATCGGGTTGACCGGCGGCTTGAGGATAGCGGTTTGAGTTTTATCTCGCCAGGTTGAGCTTGATCTGGGTATGAAAATCATGTGAATAGGCTGTCGAGATCAACTGTCGAGGATGGGCTCCAGTGTTGAGCTTGATCTCGACGAGTTGAAGCGATCTACGGCACGAAGACAAGCTATCCATTGGAGCATCGAGACCCATCACAATCAATTTGTCGAGAATAAATGTCGTGAATAGCTTGTCGAGATCAGCCCGGTCGAGACCAAGCTCAACCGAGATCAAGCTCAACTGTCGAGATCAAGCTCAATCGAAATAAATCATGTGAATAGGCTGAGATCAAGCTCAATGAGATCGAAGCTCGGCCTTGTCAAGGGATTGACATCTGACTTGAGGACCCAAACGGCTTAGGTTTAAATCTCGGCGGGTTGAGCTTGATCCCGCTGAGCTAGATCTCGACGAGGTTGATCTCGACTATTCATGATTTATTTCGGCCAGCCAGTTGTGATAGATGTGATGCTCCAATAGATAGTTGTCTTGGTATCGAGCTCAGCTCGGCCCTGTCGAGATAGTTTGTTTGTCAACGCAAATTAATAAACATAACGACGCCCTACCCGTGCGTATCCACGGGTATGTTACTAGTTATAAAATAAAACGATGTATCAGTCCTCTAAAAAAATAGTATAAAAACCAGTCAAAAAATAAAATATAACGATAAAAGTAAGTATATCAAAATTTTTAGACTAAAAGTAATTATTAAGTAAGATTCACATGGACCCACAATTTGTTTGACTTCATCAGGTCATTTTTTAGTATAAATTTATTTACCTAAAGAATCATCGATAACAATGTTAATTTTCGTCCAAAAAAAATAACAATGTTAATTTATTAAGGCAAAAAAGTTTCAATTAATTACTTTTCTTTTTCAAATCTTCTACCGAAACCTAATGGTCTGTTTGGGAGAGAGAAAAGAAAATAGAGGGGAAAGAAAGTTTTTTATAAAGTGTGAAAAAGATGTATTGATAAATGTGACAGACCAATAATAATATAACATATCATTAATTTTACACTTTAACCAACAAATTTTCTTTTTCCCCACTTTTTTTCCTCCCACTTTCTTACATACCAAACATACCATAAGACCAACAGCGAGTGAGACTCACATGCTATAACTGCGCGTGAAATAAAAATAAACAATAATGATAATAAGTCAAAAAAGGGACACTCAAAAACAGCAAAAAATATCTTATCTTATTATCTTATTTTATTTAATAAAAATCTTCTCAATTATCTTCTCTGCACTCATGCCTTCCACAAATAAAATCTGCAGCACTCACAAATTTTCACCGATTTTTATTTTTTATTTTTTGCCATAAAAAATTAAATATCAGACATCAAAAGTAAACGCCACGTGTCCAGGGCCCTAGACCATTCTCAGCCACAAGACTCTAAGGCCTTCTCGAACCCTCCATGGAAATTTCTTTTTATTTTAATTTTTATTCGAAAATATTTCCCGCTATCTGACGTGTCACCCTCTCATTTTTTAGTTTTTATTTTCTAATTTTTTTAAAAATTTCTTTTTAATTTATAATCTCTCTTCTGTTCCCTTCTTTTCCCTCTTCTCTGCTCGCACCTTCTTCTGTTGCCTCATTCTCTCTTTCTCTCCAAAATCTCCATCTGGGTCGCTTTGATTTTCTCGGAAAATTGAGATTTTCCGAGAAAGTTCTCATTTTTACTGGAAAATTAAAAGTAACCAAATCGGTTGCCTCCACTGAAAATACACAATACAAGGTATCTATTGTTCTCTATTTCTTTGTGTGTGTTTCTAAAAGGAGCCTTTGTTTAGATTCAGTTCTCAACAATTGAGAATCTGATTGATCTGATTTTTCAATGGCACTTTGAGTTTTATTTGTTAGTTTCTGTTTTTAGAAGTTTCTCTGAGCTGTTTATTTTATAGAGAGAAACTGTAGATTTTGTGAAAAATGCTATGTGATCTTTTTCTTCTTTTGCCAAAAAAATTCACTTTCTTTTGGTGTGGGTTGATTGATGGCAGCTGTTATTGTTGGGTTGGTCTCTGTGAAGCTTAGGGTGTTCTGGACTGGCTCTGATTTCGCTCTAATGGAGGTGAAGGTATAACAAGGGAACAGTTCAAATTGGACCCCTTTTTTTAGAATACCCTCTCATGTTTTTGTTCTTATTTTTGCACTTCCTGAAGAGTTGAATGATTAGAAAAAGGGAACTAAGGTTGATTGTTTCTTATTTAGTCTTTTTTTTTTTTGGTGAAGAAATAAATGTGTCTTAGAAGCTATGTGTTGTGTGTGAAGAGTATTTCAGTTTCATAGGGAAGCTAAAAAAAATAGTATGGAGAATGGATTGGAGAGTTTCTTTAATGTATTCAATAGTTAGCCTCTGAAATAACATTTTGACATGTTGTATGAGTGATAACTTGATCAGCATCTAAGAGGTAACAACTAACAAGTTGAAATTGTATGTTAAACCATTATATGGAGTATTTTACATGTTTATGTGCTTCTGATTGTTAAGAGTACTTCTCAGTACCATGTTCAATCTGGCCAATTTAGTTCAAACTTCTAGTACTGTTGTGAGCTATTATTCTAATGTGGGAAAAGGTACCTTGGTGCCTTTATTCCTTGGTGGCATCTAAAATATAGAAAACTGGCTTTTCTTTGTTTCTCCCCTAGAATTTTGGATGGGGGTTACAGAGAAGAGAATGTTATACAAAGAACCTTGTACACCTTAGTTGATCATTTTCATGTATGACATTATTTGGCATGGTGAATATCATGGAATATTTGGTTGCTTAGCATGTGAGATTTGAAAGGGATGACAACTAAGCTCACATAGGTTCTATTTAACATGCTGCTGCTTGGTTGTAAGCAGGTCTTACATTCACTCCTCCACTCTTCCGGAGACTTTTCTCCTCTTTTGATAGTAAAAGAGGATTTCAATATGAATTCATCCAGTGACTTTATTTCTTAAAACGAAACATATTCTAGTGAGCATCAATTTCTTTCATCATGAAATTAGTCCCCATTCCCTCTTTTTGTCTTTTGTTTTCAATTTATTTTGTTGAACAATTAAGTTAACAATTCATCTCCTACTCATGCATGTAGGACCAAGTAGAAGGCACAAGGTCAACTATAATTGGCACAGATGGTAACTATCACTCCAAAGGTGGAACACAATCTGAAAATGTTGCAAAATTGCTGGATATACCTTCTGTGGGAAACAGCCTTACTCCCAAGGTTGCTATACCTTCCATATTGAAATATTGTTTCCCATTTGAAGAACTATCATTTTGTTCCAATTTTAATTTTGGTTCCTGGAACTTATTTCAATTCTCAACAGGTGAGAAAACCATATACCATCACTAAACAAAGGGAGAAGTGGACGGAGGAAGAGCATCAAAAGTTCCTTGAAGCTTTGAAATTGTATGGTCGTGGCTGGCGTCAAATTGAAGGTAAAATTTATGTCCTGATTTGGTTGAACTAATTCACAGTAAATTACTTTTCATGTCTTAAAGTTAGATAAAGTTCTCTTATCTTCATGCAGAACATATAGGTACCAAAACTGCAGTTCAGATTCGAAGCCATGCTCAAAAGTTTTTCTCAAAGGTTAATATTTTTCTTATCAGTTGATAATTCTTGGTGGTAGTATGAAGGCTATAAATACAGAATTGGATCTTTATTGGACTAGAAAGGAAAGGATTTTGATCATTTACATTTTAGTAGCATACCAAAATTGAAGATGTATCATAATCTCTACTTGGTTTCAGGTTGTGCGGGAACCTGATGGCAGTGCTGAAAGTTCTATTCAGCCAATTGACATACCTCCACCTCGACCTAAGAGGAAACCCCTTCATCCATATCCCCGAAAATCAGTTGACTCTTTCAAAGGACTGTCCATCCCAAATGAACCAGAAATATCTCCATCTACAAACTTGTCAGTTATGGAGAAAGACAGCCAATCTCCAACTTCTGTACTATCTGCATTTGGTTCGGAAGCATTCGGTTCAACATTCTCTGAGCAGACTAACAGATGTCTGTCTCCAAATTCTTGCACCACTGAGATTCACTCAGTCAGGTTGTCACCTGTTGAAAAGGAAAATGATTGCTTGACATCCAAACCATCTGAGGAGGAAGAGAAAGGATCTCTAGCTTCATTTCCTTTATCAACTGACTCAAACCCACATATGTGCATGGTATGAAAAATTGCATGATATTCTATGATTTAGCTTCAGAAATAAATTGATGGTTCATAGAACTCTATTGTGGTTAAATTTTTACTATTTTCAAATTCTCTGGCGTTACTGCAGAAGGCCGAGATTAGTTCCAAGGAAACTGAATGTTTCAAAGAAGATGCTGCCAATACGCAACAAATCACTAGTATTAAGCTTTTTGGTAAAACAGTCTCTATGGTTGGTAATCAGAAGTCAATCAAGGAGGATGATGAGAATGTTAAGTCAATAACTATCAAGTCTGATGAAGCGGATGATGTTGAGAATGAGAAGATTGGCCAAACAGGGGTATCAGAGCAACTAGATACACAACTATCACTAGGCATGTGTAGTGGTAATTGCCATGTTACACTTGATGGAGCAACTGTGACCAACACAGAACACCCTAAGGAGAACATGTGCTTCAGTGAATGTGCATCTGATGCATCTTTACCATGGTGGAGTTTGTACCAAGGCCTTCCAGCTTTCTGCCACAGGCCAAGCAATCATCAGATTCTAAATCCTATGCCTCTTAGGCCCTCTCTCAAGGTAAGAACAAGAGAGGAGGAAAGTTCATGCTCTGGTTCTAACACTGAATCAGTTAGTGATATGGAAAATCAAGGGAAGAACTCAGATACTGGTGATTCTCAATGTCAAAAATACCATGAGGAAGGAGTAGCACTTCAGAAATCTGGAAGGGGGTTTGTGCCATATAAAAGATGTTTAGCTGAAAGAGATGGAAATTCTTTAATTGTTGCCTTGGAAGAGAGAAAGGGTCAAAGAGCTCGTGTGTGCTCATAGCCTTTCCATATTTAGGTAGCTGTGATCTAATTGTCTAATTGTCTAATTGTCAAGTATCTGATTTCCAATTCTTTTTTCCAATGTCTCCACCTGATCTTTTGTAACATCATCTTCCACGTGAAAACACTGTTGTGTCCAATAATTAAAGGAGGGGCTGGTGGCATTGTTTTGCTGTATCAGTTTACAGTTTAACCAAGTAGGGATACACATACCAGCAGCAAATCTATCTTTATTTTATATATGTATTTTTTTCCTTCTATTTTTGGCATATGTATGTCTTTATAGTTGCATGATTGGATCAATGTGGAGGTACATAAAGGAAGTGTGGACGAGCTGTGCATGTCACTGGACATCAAACATTTGTTTTTCTGTCAGAACAACTGGCTTTAGAAAGCCAATGACATGCCAGTGTATTATTGGTCTCAAAGTGCGATGTGCTGACTGCTAATAGCCACCATATGATAGTTGTATATCTGGATTTTCTGCTGTATGCAGTTACTTTTATTATAAACATTGTTTCTTCATTATTGAATTTTTTTGTATTTGTCCTCCTGTGGTGTTCCAGGCTGATAACTGGAGTTAAATGTTGGTGGTGTTCATTGCTCAATGATTCATCCTAAAAAATATTGTAGTCCGCTTCTATACGTTATGTTTCCTACAAATAATTTAATAAAAACGATGTTACTATATGAATTCAACACTCCTTATTCCTTGAGTTTAAATCAATACTCAAATATAAGCAATCTCTCTTAAAATTATAATTTTTGATAATAATTACTACCTTCGTTTTATTTTTAAATGCTTTTTAAGGTTGCTTTATACATATCAAGAAAATTAATAATTTTTTTTTGTTTTTGATAAAATTATTTTCTGTAATATTCGTCACTATATCTTATTACACTTATTTTTCTCTCTACAATAAATAGTTAAGGTATAATTGATAAAATGTAATTAATGTAAATGAACTTTGAAAACGATATATAAATTTATGTCACATTAGGCACGGGTGACATGGAAGTTTGACAATTGCATGCACCATAGTGCACAGGCTTAATGAAATAGCAGCTATGTTTCAGTGCTTGAATGAGTTCCATTGCTGAAGCCTTAGGTTGTGAGTGGGAAATGAACATGGAGAAACCATAACAGTGTCAAGTAGAATGCACAGTTAGACCAATTCTACAGTGATTCTGATTCTTCAAATTGCACCAGGAACAGGTGGGTGGTAATGTATTCTTTGGATCTTCATTGCCACAGTGTTTTACTTTTGTCTTTGCCTTAGCTCTGATCTTGGTTTGGCAACTTCCACAAATATGACCCTTCCATCCAAGAACTGCAAAAGTGCTTCCAATTTTGTCGAACATGGATTAAAACCATATTAAGGCTAATTAACTATAGCAATTAGGGAAAAAAAAATAGAACAACAGATTCAAATTGGAAGCCTTAGAACATCAAGATATTACAGCATATCTAAACCCTGAGTCAGAAGGTGCATAAAATTTCAAGATCAAGGGGTTAAAATAATAGTTTTGTAGCAGTGATCTTTGACAATTGACAGTGTCACAGTCAACAATATGTACAGTGATTTAAGTATTTTGATTTCCTCAAATTTCATTCAGTGTTACAAATCTTCATAACTGAAAGATCAAGATGCTAAAATATGTTGGATCTCCTTCGGCTTCATTTTGTGACTCTTCTCATTTAGAAAGGTGCAATTATTTTCCTGATTAGTTTCAAATAAATATAATCATGATTATATTCTTATTCAATTTAACAATCCATTCTTGTTACTGACATAAATCTTGAGATAGCTATTATAAAAATCAGTCATGGAATAAATACAACAAACCCACACACAATTCTAACAGTGTCAATTAAACTACTGGCACACTAAGGATATAAAACAGATCCAATGATTTAGCATAAGGTCAACAATACCTTTCCTTTTACAGTTTACACCCCTTTTCCCTTTCTTTCTTCTCCAAGATACACAAGTTAAACTTAATTTCTATAATACACACAAGTTATGTATCTTAGCTTCCATCAAATAAAAATAACACAAGAAGAAACCACAAAATCATACCTTCCCATGCATTCCCTCAATAGCCTTCTGAGATTCTTCCTCTGTTGCATAACGAAGGAAAGCAAATCCTCTTGGTCTGTTTGCAATTTTATCCATCACCAGGTTGACTGTTCATAGAGTCGAACGAAAACTTTAGAAGTGAAAGGTGTTACCAACAAAATGATTAAAACTGGCAAATGAATGACAGATAATTAAACTCAAATTGTAATCAAATAGCATAATAGACAAAGAGGAACACATCAAAATTTTCTGTTCTTACCGTCCACAAGTTGACCAAAATTGTTAAATGCATTTCGCAAGCTCTCTTCAGTGGTACGAAATGACAGCCCTTGAAGAGAATGAAACAACATATATAAAGTTAATATCCAAATGTATGCATATAAACAATAAAATATCAAAGAAATTCAAAACAATTTGCAAGAATCTGATCCGAAAAATATAAGCTATATAGGCTGTAGTGAAGGATAGCAAATGGCGAATCAAGAATAGTCACTCACAGCAGATATATGAACGGCATTGAAATTCAGTACAACAGATGAGATGCTTACAGCATTTGCAATGAAAGGTTCAAAGGATGTCTCGTTTTATGAAGTAGTTTTTCCTAGAGAAATAAACATTCTTTCTAGACAATAAAATGCCTTTTAAAAATGAATATCAAGACAATATGATACACATCTAGAGGGGTTAACAGTTGAAACTGAAAATAGAACGAAATAGGCAAAATTACATGGGAGGTCGTTTATCTTAATTTAAAGTTTTATTTCGGTCCTTTATCTTTTTATTTTATTAAGCTAGTCCTTCAAAGTTAATTTTAGTTTCAGTTTAATCCCACATGTTCTAAAATGTTGACAATGTTGGCCAATTTAGAGTATGTTTGTTAAGATTCGCAGCACTCAAAATCTCGGTGGAAAGTTGCGTAAAGTAAAATCTCCAAAGACCCAGCTTCTACAAACCCCCAAAATTCTGCCTCGAAAATCGTTTTTTCAAATTCTGCGGTGAAATAAATCTCAACTGAACAAATTCTAAGTCTATTTTTGGCTTTTTGCAACAAATTTTTTTGGTTCTGATTTGTGACGCAATTGATACGACAGGTTGTGCTCGTGGCACAAATACATTTCACGTTATAGATCAGCCAACAGTTAGACTCGAAATTAACGTTTTAAAACATGTGAGACTAAATTGAAACAATAAAAAGATAAAAGACTAACTTAAAACTTCAAATTAAGATAAAAGACCTCTCGATTAATTTTGCCAATGAAATGAAATATAATAAAGTGCCAAGTTTTCTACAACTGAATTATACTCAAGATCAAATTCACAATAATCCTAACCAAAAGTATCACCCTTTCACTTCTGTTCTGAAATTAAGGTCATTACGCTATCCTTTTCCTACTAATCTCAGCTACCAAGTAAGCATGGATGGCAACACCATTTCAGCCACTGGAGAAAATTCTAAAGCTCTAAAAAACTACTCGAATGTGAAATCCCTTTCAATGTATCAATGTATATGGGTTAGTATGAGCTGGCATTAGATTAAACAAGTTAGTTATGCTGAGCTGTTAGTGGTTATGAGTTAGTTATGCTGAGCAAGTTGTATAAATACCATCGTGTAATCTCTGTAACAGTTTGTTAAGCATTTCATTCAATGAAAATCAAATGATTGAGATACAGTTTCTCTCTGTTTACATGGTATCATCGACGTCAGGTTCAACTTCCGCTCCATCGCGCTGATCTTTCCTCTCCGGCGAGTTCGCTTTCTTCTCCGACGAGTCTGTTCTCTTCTCTGGCGTTTTTCACTTGGTTCTAGCGATGTCTTCACCAAATCCTACGTCTTCCAGCAATGCTGCTCCGTCACAAAATGCTTCAGCGCAAGAAATTACATTGAAGAAACTCAAGAAGTCAGGCCTCACGCATGCGCTCACAATCAAATTAGATGACAAGAACTATCTTCTATGGAGTCAACAAGTGAATGCTGTGATAACTGCTCATAATTTGCACAAATTCGTTGTAAACCCTAAGGTTCCGATGCAATATGCATCACTTGAAGATCAGGTTGCAGAGAAAATGTCGGACGAGTATCAACAATGGATCACTCAGGATCAAATTCTTTTCACGTGGTTGCTATCGTCGATCTCTGACAGTGTTCTTCCGAGAGTTCTTGGATGTAGTCATGCATTTCAGGTATGGGATAAGATTCATAAACATTTCAATTCTCTGTTAAAAGCACGAGCACGTCAATTGCGATCGGAACTTAAGAGCACAAAGAAAGCATCTAGGTCTATTTCTGAATATCTACTACGAATCAAAGCTATAGTAGATTCGCTATTGGCTGTTGGAGATTCGATCACAGATCAGGATCATATAGACGCTATTCTTGAAGGTCTACCAGAGGAATACAATTCCTTCATCATGATGATGTATGGCCGACTTGATTCACCTTCTGTGGAAGATCTTGAAGCCTTGCTGATGGTTCAAGAGGCTCAATTTGAGAAGTTTCGCCAAGAATTGACCACACCTAGTGTATCTGCCAACGTTGCTCAAGCACCTGTTCAGTCTGAGCAACACGGTTCTAATTTCACTGGCAGTGCCAATTATGGAAGAGGAGGTCGTTCTTATGGTAGAGGACGCTTTAATGGTGGACGATTTCGAGGTCGAGGCAGGTTCAATGGTGGCTCTCAGTGTCAAATCTGTGGTAAAGGAGGTCATGAAGCCTATCGCTGCTGGTATAGGTTTGATCAAAACATTAGAGGACCTCAACAACAAGCCTTCAATAAGCAAGTGAATCCTACTGGTTTTTCTTCTGGTTTCCCTCCTCCTGGGTTTCAGAATCCAAGACCTCAGAACTCCATGTCACAAGTGATGCCAACAGCAAACCTGGCTCTGCAACAGTATACTCCAATGACTCAGGAACTCAAAGCACCAACTGCTGGCTATGAGTCTTCATGGTATCCTGACTCTGGTGCTTCGCACCACATCACTTTTAACCCTCAGAATCTCACTCAGAGCACTCCCTACACTGGTCAGGAGCAAGTTGCCATGGGTAATGGACAAGGTTTGACAATTCATTCTCTAGGCTCATCTAAAATTCAGTCTAGTTCTAATCCTAACTTGAATCTATCTTTAAATCAAGTCTTACATGTGCCTGAAATTTCTAAAAATCTTATGTCTGTGAGTCGGTTCTGTCAAGACAACAAGGTCTTCTTTGAATTTCACCCCTTTCATTGCCTTGTAAAATGTCAGGGCTCTAATCAAGTGCTTCTTGAAGGCTTCCTAGGCTCGGATGGACTTTACAAGTTCAGGCCATTCACATTTCTGCCACACAGTTCACTCTCTCCAAAACCTTCATCAAATGTTTCTGTTTTTCCAGTTTTCAATAATACTGCACTTGATGTAAGTGCTTCTGTTAATTCAGCTAATATGTCCACTTTTACACAGTGGCATTTCAGATTAGGTCACACACATGCACAAGCTGTAAAAACAATATTGCAACTTTGTGATATACCTTTTCAAGGAAAACGTGTAATTGATCATTGTAATGCTTGTTGCCTTGGTAAATCTCACAAGCTTCATGCTCCCTCTTCTTTAACTGTTTACAAAGAGTCATTTGAGGTAGTGCATTGTGATTTATGGGGTCCCTCTCCCTTTACTTCTTCTTCTGGATATAATTACTATATAACCTTTGTTGATACATACACTAAATACACATGGATCTATTTCTTGAAAAACAAATCTGATTCTTTGGCAGCTTTCAAACAGTTCCTTGCCTTAGTCCAAAATCAATTTCAAAAGTCTATTAAAGCCCTACAATCTGATTGGGGAGGTGAATTTAGACCCTTTACCAAGTTATTAAATGAACTAGGCATTGCACATAGGCTTACTTGTCCATACACTTCCCATCAAAATGGAACTGTTGAGAGAAAGCACCGGCAAATTGTAGAAATGGGACTTACTATGTTGTCTCATGCTTCTATTCCCTAAAATTTTGGGACCACAGCTTCACTCAAGCTGTGTTTCTCATAAACAGAATTCCTTCAAGTGCTTTACCACATTCATATTCACCTTTCTATGCTCTCTTTCAAACCATCCCTGAGTATCTGGGTATTAGAACCTTTGGTTGTTCCTGTTTTCCACATCTCAGACCTTATAACAAACACAAGTTGCAATATAGATCAGCTGAATGTGTGTACCTAGGATTTAGTCCACATCACAAAGGACATAAGTGTTTAGATAGTTCAGGCAGAATCTACATCAGCAAAGATGTTGTTTTCAATGAAATTCATTTTCCTTATCCTTATATTTTCTTGAACACTATCCCTGGTCACAATCAGCAAGAGTCTTTTTCTGCTTCCATTCCTCTTGTTCTCGGGTCATCTTCTTCTAGCAGAATGTCCAGTAACTCTGCTGCCAATTCTGCTGATATGTTTTCAAACTCTGCACATAACAACTCTGCTAATTTTGTAGTGAATGAGTCAGGTTCTGGAACTCATTCTTCCATTAACACTGAGTCTAGTGCTTCCAGTGCTGGTTCTGCATCTTCCAGCTCGAATGTTCCTGTTTTTAACTACAATAACCATCCTATGATCATTAGAGCCAAAACAGGTAACTTGAAACCCAAAGCTTTCTTGACTCATGTTGAACCTACAAATGTCAAACAAGCCTTGTCCGATCCCAACTGGTTCTCTGCTATGAAAGCAGAATATCAAGCTCTAATAGACAACAAAACTTGGACTCTCATGCCACTGCCACCTCATAGAAGAGCCATTGGCTGCAAATGGGTCTTCCGGATTAAAGAAAATCCTGATGGTAGTGTTAACAAACTAAAAGCCAGATTGGTTGCTAAGGGATTTCACCAAACACCAGGTTTTGACTTCAATGAGACATTTTCCCCAGTCATTAAACCAGTTACCATCCGAATCCTTCTCACTATGGCTGTTACTAACAGTTGGGAGATTCAACAAGTTGATATAAATAATGCTTTTCTAAATGGCTTTCTACAAGAAGAAGTATATATGGTGCAACCCCCTGGTTTTGTAAGTGCAGATAAGACACTAGTATGCAAGTTAAATAGGTCCCTATATGGTCTAAAGCAGGCCCCAAGGGCCTGGTATGACAGGTTAACCAATGCTCTCCTGCAGTTCGGTTTTACCAAGAGTAGGTGTGATCCCTCCTTACTAATCTACTCTCACCAAGGTGTTTGCATCTATATCTTAATCTATGTGGATGATATTCTCATAACTGAATCTTCTCCCACCATTATCCATGATCTTATTCAGAAACTGCACAAACAGTTTGCCTTAAAGCAACTAGGAAAGGTTGATTACTTCCTTGGTGTTGAGGTTAAACACCTACCTACAGGAGGAATTTTGCTAACACAAGCAAAGTAAGTGAGAGATCTTCTTACAAAGGCAAACATGGCTGACTCTAAAGGCATTAACTCTCCCATGCTGAGCTCCTGCAGACTCAGTAAATTTGGAACAGATCTGCTGCCCGATGCTTCTAAATACAGGTCAATAGTGGGAGCATTACAATATGCTACTCTAACTCGGCCAGACATATCATTCAGTGTAAATAAAGTATCTCAATTCATGGCACGGCCTCTGGAATCCCATTGGAGGGCAGTCAAACGTATATTGAGGTATCTTAAAGGCTCTACAGATTATGGACTGTTATTACATCCTGCCAAGCCTGGGCTTCCTTATTCTTTAAGAGCATATAGTGATGCTGATTGGGCCACTGATCAAGATGACCGAAGATCAACTTCTGGCTCCTGTATTTTCCTAGGCCCCAATCTTATATCTTGGAGTTCAAAGAAGCAACAATTGGTTGCTCGCTCAAGCACTGAAGCTGAGTACCGAAGCATGGCAAATACTACAGCTGAACTATTGTGGATCCAATCACTTTTATCTGAACTCAAGGTGCAGTATTGGACTCCTCAGCTTCTCTGTGATAATCTTAGTGCAGTAGCACTCACCCACAATCCAATCCTCCATTCAAGAACCAAGCATCTTGAACTAGATATTCATTTTGTGAGGGAAAGAGCTATTGCCAAACAGCTTAATGTCACTCATGTTCCTGCACATGATCAACTTGCAGACTACTTTACTAAGCCTCTGTCCCCTGCAGATTTTCAGACTATCAGAAACAAACTTAATGTGTTCCCTAGTCAGCAACCACCTTAAGTTTGAGGGGGGGATATCAATGTATATGGGTTAGTATGAGCTGGCATTAGATTAAACAAGTTAGTTATGCTGAGCTGTTAGTGGTTATGAGTTAGTTATGCTGAGCAAGTTGTATAAATACCATCGTGTAATCTCTGTAACAGTTTGTTAAGCATTTCATTCAATGAAAATCAAATGATTGAGATACAGTTTCTCTCTGTTTACACAATGAAAATAAGGAACCAAAATCAAATTAGTCCTTACCCTAAAAGCAAATAAAAATCTCCACCCCCCCCCCCAATTTTCCAATTTGTAGCAATAAGCAAAACTATCGTTATTCATTAAAACCACCACTCAACTGGGTGTAGGCCTATAAAAAAAGGGAAAAAGTTTCAATCTTCATCAATTGTAGCCGAATAGTAATAGATTAATTTGGATAAGAAAACATTAAAAAGGGAAATAATAGGAAAAGAGTAAAAGTATCTAACCACTGACATAGAGCCTAGTTGAAGGAGCAACAGAAGAGGGTGGGGATTCAGAAGCAGAGGGGAGACAAGCCAACAGAGAACAACTTTCTTTGTTTCTGTGTGATGATGATGATGAGGAAGAAGGAAATTGGTTTGTTCTGTGATTGGTTTGGGAGAAATTCAGATAAAGTTTCCGAATTTGGCTCTTAGTCTTATGGCTGAAAGTGAAAGCACTTGACTTTGTTAAGGGTAATGGAGGCAGAGAAAGAGCAGCTACCCCAACAACAATGTTAGCCATAGCAGCCATTTCCTCTTCGCTGCTACCCTACGAAGAAAACTGGGAAGACTAACGTTGTAGCTTATATGGGCCGAATCGAGTTGGGCTTCAAAGTTGAAGCTTAGATCCATCAACATCAACTTTGGGGGTTGCATTCGACCCAAAAATAACTATTGGGGGTTGCTATTTGCACCTCCCTTTTAGAGTCTTGCCCACCGTCTGGAATCTGGAAGTTACCTTTAGGATGGAACCAAAACTCGGTTTCTAAAACTCAAGACCCACACCTCTTTATGTCTTTCTTCCTCTTTTTCATCATCTTCTCACACACAACTCCCAAATCCATTCATACTCTCTTCCCCCATCATCGCTGCTGGAGACTCTTATTGTCGTCCCCGTCATCGCGAATTTCTTTAGCACACGTTGGACCATGTCAAAGGCCAACAACATCTGCATGCAGACATGCGGTGGGGCAAGCCGGGGATGCACCAAAGGTACCATCTTTGAGAAAAAAATATGAAAGGATTTTAAGGGGTGTATTAGCAAAAAGGGGTACAAATACCGACTCCCTAGTACCAAGGTCTTAACTCTTACCATGTTACAAATGCATCACTCTATGCGAGTCTCAAAACTTTTGCTATTCCCTTGACTTTCTAATATCCATAACCATTTTTTTCTTAACTAACAAAACAAGTGTACCTCTAGATGTAGATTAGACTTGACAAATTGCTTCTCAAGCAATTCCTCTAACTAATTCTCCAGCTCAATTAGTTCTAGAGGGGACATCCTATAAGGTGTTATAGATCTATGTCAAATTCTATGCATTAAACCTATGGTAAACTTGGTGTCACTTCCAGGAGGTAAACTGATGATATCCTTAGGAAGTGTTTCAGGGAAGTCACTTATTACATGTACATCCTCTACTAGTTCTAGGGATGGCAACGGGGCGGGGCGGGCACGGGTAGTAGCCCCCCACTACCCGCCTCGTTGGATAATTTGCCCCCCGCACCCGCCCCATACCCACGCGGGTACCTGTGTGACGAGTTTTTAACGGATTTTTGAGAATCTGCGAGTACCCACAGGTATCCATGGATACTTAATAATTCTTAAAAAACACACTTATTTTCAAAAAAAATTATTTTTTACCTAGATTTCTAGACAAAGTTTGAAATGAGAATTTACAAAATACCACCTCATGCTCCTAAATTAAAAAGTTTATGGAAATTACAACCAAATATCCATAAAATATCCAATTAAACAACATCAGGGTCATACCAAAGTGTTAGTACCAGCGGTTACACTAATAAAGAATCATCACAAACACCATGTAATTGCAGTTCAATTAATTCTCAACTGCTGTCCAAAATGGATCATACTATCAGTGAATCCACCATGAAATTAAAAAGAGGGGGAAAACAATTATTTTTCCAGTTTGTTTAAAAATAAATAGAAAGGTAATCGACATTCGATACAGAAGCAAACACGTCACACAGAACCATGAAACGATAGTCTCAGTTCATAAACAAAACAAAGTTCAACACAACTAACATAGAAACTTCACAAGTTTCAATCCTCAATGTTAATAATCATAACATAACACATGAAGACCAAAGAAAAATAATAAAATAAAATAAAACCTTAAGATAGAGAATGGCACCCCCCAAACCCGAACCGTCTCTATCACCAGCGGTGAACTCAATCTTGGCTTCATTATCACAAAAGCAAGCACCTTTCCACTCAACAGAGCCGCTGTTAGGGGTCACCGACCCAATGAAAGAAGGAAGCAAATCGACGGCGCTGTGGAAATTATTGAGTATGGGCCACGATATCCCGTGGGGAAGAACGGGAAGCACATCGTTGACTCTGAAGGGAACCTTAAGAGAGTGGCCCAAACTCGATAGCGTTAGAATCCAGAGCACGAGAAGGGGAAAGGGAGACATGGATTTTGAATTGAGTTTTGGTGGATTATCAGTCCATTAGGGATTTGAGGGGAGTGATGGATAATGATGATGGAGACGATGGCGGAGATGGAGGTGGTTGTGCGGCGCAGAGAGGAAAGGTGGCTGTGGCTATGTGACGTAAAGAGAGAGGCCAGGGGCCGTGCTTGAGAGAGAGAGGAGAGGCTGTGGTGTGCGGCCCAGAGAGAGAGGAGGGTCTTTGCGGCGCTAAGAGGAGAGGAGGAGAAATGTAAAGAAAAATTAGGGTTATCATTTTATATAGGTGAGGTATTTAAGTAATTACATATATTCGTACTGCGGCAATAGTATGATACTCGCCCGCCTCGCTTATACATTAATAAATACCCGCCTGCTACACCCGCAGTGCATTCGCTTAATCGCCCGCTTAAAATCCGCGATGTGCTTTACTGTGAATACCCACGGGTATGGGTTTTTTTGCCATCCCTATCTACTGCAACCTTTCTCTCTACTTGTAGAGAGGACATAATCATGTTTGCCCATACCTCGTGTCTTGAAGAAGCTTTGACTTTATTGGCAAATGGGAATATTGAATCCTAAGGGTCTATATAGGTACCAAATACAATGGTTTTATCCAAAACCATCATGGTTACAAATAGCCAATCCACGCCAAGAATTACATCTAATGACTAAGAGGTAAGAATTACCACCCCCTCCACCACTTCTCTCTAGTTTTTCTAAACCCCACCCCCATTTTTTATGAGTTTAATGGGTGTGCAGTGTCGATATAAATTAGTTATACACTAATATTTAATAAGAACTCATAATTTGATAATTATTTAAAAATATAGTTATAATAACGGGTTGATATGACAGAATAAAATATTCTCTGTCAGTATAAAATTAATTTATATCATAGGACTGAATTGATAACTGTGTGACGCAGATACTACGGGGAATCCGTCGCGCCACCATATCTCTGATTTTCGTTCAAGTTTCAATTTCAAAGCGAACGTAAACAGAAACGGATGTTACCTCTTTCATTCAATTTTAAAACTCTATAAGTTGGAAGTTTCTTAGAAAGTACAACCTAGGAGGAAACCTCGTCGTTGTGCGTCGTGTGTGCGGTGGCACTCAATCACACATGATTGATGTTATTGTCTCCACAATCCAACCGAGGCTACACAAATGTCTCTGACACAAACCAAACTGCACATCTCCAATGCCACGAACATCAACATGAAGAACGGTCACAATCGTTGTTCACCTGCTATACTTTACCACTACCCTTGTCCTGATGGTGCTTTTGCCGCTCTCGCCGCACACCTTTACTTCAAAGCCACTTCCTTATTCTCTCCTCTCTTCTTTCCCAACACAGTCTATACCCCTCTCAGGTCACCCCCTTCACCATTCCCTCTTTTATCAATCATCATTGAAATCATCTGTTTCTGACTTGTTTTAGTTTTGTTATTACTAATTATTGTTGTTGTTGCATACCTTTTTCAGAGCTGAAGATCTTCCCCTAAGTGAAATTGGTGATCTTTATCTCCTAGATTTTGTGGGGCCCCCTGGATTTGTTCAGGAAATCTCCACCAAAGTTCAAAGGTATTTTCTTTTCCACTTTCCTTATTCACGGCGCATCAATTTTTTGTTGAGCAAACAGTCGTTTTAGTCTCTGAATTTGTGAACGCTGTCACTATCGTTCCTGAATTTATCAGAATTACAAAAACATTATCGAATGTGTTTTTCGTTAGTCAGTTTGGTACTCGATATGTCTTTCATTAGTCAACTTAGTCATCAAATATGTCTACCCTTAGTCAGTTTGGTCCCTGAACTTACTAATAGAAGACACACTCGATGATGTTTTTGAAATTTTGACACATTCAGGGACTATAGTGATAACATCTTACACATTTAGGGACCAAAATGATTATTTATTCATTTTTTATAATTTTTTTTTCTTGTGATGAAATGATTATAGAATTGAGTTATAACTGTTTGTGTCAACTGGTTTTGTTTTGTTGTGTGTTTAGAGTAATAGTTTTGGACCATCACAAGACTGCACTTGAGAAGCTTGGAAGTGATAATTCACTTGGTGAGAATGTGATTAAGGTCATTGACATGGATAGGAGTGGGGCTACTGTTGCTTTTGATTACTTTAAAGACAAGATTTTGAATCCTGATTTTGGTGTTGTGGTTAACCAACCTTCTGTACTTGGTGAATTCGAGCGTGCACGGAAACTTTTTCAGTACATTGAAGATGGGGACCTTTGGAGGTGGAGACTCCAGAATAGCAAAGCTTTTAGCAGTGGTTTGAAGGATTTGAACATTGAATTTGATGCCCGGATAAACCCTCCCTTGTTTGACCAAGTAATTCTCCTAACATGTGTTGCATTTCCTTTCCATTTTCTGCCTTTTCTTTTCTTTTGAGTTTGTATTGTCTGATTTTTACATGTACATTGATAAGTTGCTGAGTGCATGAAGATGTTTTGGTCCCTTCTTTTCTCCTGTAAATTTTTGCATGTACTGTATAGTATGTATTCTAAGGTTGTGGACACTTTTGCTCTTGGTTTTACAGTAGTTACTTTGCATGAATTTTCCTTGCCTCAATAGGAATAATACTGTAGTTCTTTGTTTTTACAATTTACTGTTGCTAGAATAAGTGAAAGCAGGACTTGTGCCACCAAGTTGACAGCATCTTACTGCTGTTTGACCTGTGTGTCCATATGGTGAAACGAAATAATGAGATGAGCTGACACTATTTATGTCGTTACTTTATTTAGTGTGTGTTTGGATAAATATTTACAACCTTTATTTTGGATGGATATTTGGTTTCGCAAAATTGATTTTGGTTAAAAGTAAGTTTGAAATGAATTGATTTTAAAAGATTAATGTTATTTGTATAGTTTTGATTAAAATCTGTTTTAGATGAATGAGTACCAAAAGGGAGTAAATTTTATGTTATTTTACTAAGAGTTTTTAGATATGTAAAAGGTTAAAAATGTCAAAAAGTTGTTGAACAAAATAAGCTCCAATGCAATAGCAACAAATTACTGCTTCTGCTCAAAATTCAGTTTGAAGAAAGAATCATCAAACTTTCAAATCTGCGTCTGCAACTGTCACGTCTGGACACTGACAATGCATAGCCAAACACACTATAATATAGTTGAAGTAGCTTTGTCAAAAAAAAAAAAAAAAAATACAGTTGAAATAGCTGACATTTTTCTAAATATGGCAGTTGCTTTCATTGGACTTGGATGCTGTTATTAGTCAAGGCATGGTGAGTTTGTCACACAAGCAAAAATTAATTGATGGTTGTCTCAGCGAGTCATACGAAATCGCCCTTGGAAATGGGGCATATGGTCATTGCTTGGTAAGGCTGATATTTCCTCCTTTGAATCTCTTTATATTTCTTCCACTCCTACTCCCCTTCTATGCCTTGCTTTTGTAGTCACGTTTCTTCTAGCCATCCATCTGTAATTCATTTAATTTTGGTTATTCAACAATGCATAATTTGTATTGCAATCAAGTTTTTTTTCCCAAACTTAATGCCAACTTTTGAATAATTTGTGTTACAATATTGTATGGATACATATTATGCAGATTTTCTTACTTCTCTTATATGCATATATTGAGTCTTTGTTGTGTTTTTTACACCTTTTATTAGTTAGAAGGAGGTAACTGATAACAAATGTTGCTTTCAACTTTTTGTGGTTGTAGGCTGTTAATGCAGATACTGCTCTTTCAGAGTTAAGGAGTGAATTGGGACATCTGTTAGCTACTAAAAGCCAGAAATTGAAATTGAGGTTTGTTTATTTTATTTTCTTGTCACTGTTAGTTGAACTATATTGCTGTTATTTTCCACTTGAGTGCCTGGAAAATCCCTTCTTTATTGTGTAGTGATATATCCTAGTTGTAAATGTAGTATTATAGAGGTTATATGATAGAACACTTTTCCTGCATTTGTCTTCCTTTCCTTCTCTTTCTTTCTTTCTTCTCCCTAACAAACATTTAAGAAGCATATTGACGTGAAGGCCATGTGTTAATTTTTCTAGTTCAGGAATTATTTACAACAAAGCTGTTTCATGGAAATTAACTCATAACAGCCAAGAGATTTTTAATTTCTGAAGGGGAGGTTTCTGTAGGACGAGAAGAAAGGATTTTATGGAACTTTTTACTTTATTACGTCTGTAGGTGGGGAAAGAAAGATGAAGCTAAGAAAGGAGGTGGGGAAAGAAATTTAGAAAGATGTTCTGATTGAAGTATGATTCAGTTAAAAGCCACTTGGTAAATAAACTTCAAATGTCTAATGATATCTAGAAATTCCAAAGTAGTGGATAATTTATTAAATTGTATAACTGATACATATCCCAGTGGGACTTGAATCGGCTAACAACAGAAATAACAGTTGGTAACTGTAACAGTTAGGATTAGATAGACGTTGTTAGCTGAAATGTTTAGTTATTTGGGTAACTAGTTAAGGATGGGGATCTAGAGGGTATAAATAATGGGAGGGAAGTAATATGGAGGGGTCTTTGGTTTTGGAATGGAATTTGGGAGGGAGAGTTAAGATTTCTCAAACACTCGGGGGAGCCTGTATTCATGTTTCCTCATCTTTGTTCTTGTATCACTTTGGTACAGGTCAAGAGACAGAGGTTCCTATCAATAACTTTCAAGTTCTTTCCAATGCACTGATCCATTTCTGTCAACTGGTATCAAACCTCCTGATCTAGGAGGTGTAGTGTGTTCCAAAATGCAGATACCAACATTTGAAGGAGAGAATGTTGACTGTTGAATGTTGATGACTAATCAAACTGATACAGTATTTCGATAAAGGGCACACATGATTCAGAGAAGTTAATGAAGGTTTAAAGTGCTTTTAGAGGTTGAAGGGGGGCTGGAGTTGTTGTCGTGTGACTAAGAGGTCACAGATTTGAGTCATGGAATCAGTCTTTTGCAAATGAAGGTAAGATTGCCTATGGTAGATCCACCACAATTGGTTCCTCCCTCCCTTGGACCTCGCCGTGGCAAGAGTTTTATAGTATCTGGTTGGCCTTTATATGGGTGCTTTGAGAAATCACACTCTTGTTTGGTGCCTGTGGCTGGATTGGTGCTAAGTTGCTAACCGAATGTGACATGGTGAATCTTTTTGTAAGTGGTGATCAAACTATTCCAATACGAGTACGATTTGTGTCACAGCTAGTTTGGTTTGGAAATGAGGAAGCACAATCAGAGCTGTCAGTCAGCATTGAAGGGTGGGAGTGAGGGATTGCTTCTTGTATAGGAAGAAGAAACATAAATTTCAAATAACAACAATGATTTGGTGCAAGGGACTGGCAAAGAACATCATAAGGAGATCACAAAGGTGAGGAAAGAAATTGAAAAGATCAGAAAGGAAGATGCATGGGTTGGCGAAAGTGGGGATTGGTTGAGGGCGGGTCAAACTTTTTCAGTGGGCAAGCCGAGTAACCCTTCCTGTTTCCCTTCCAATTCTATGTTTAGCACTCTAACTGAAATGTTGGAGAGATTATGAACATAATTCAGCAGGCCGAACATGTTGCACAATAAAGGTTGAAGGCCTCTTTTGAGACACTAGGATATGTTTGTGTGGGGAGTATTGTTAGATACCTCAGTGAGGCTTGAATCATTTAGTAATAAAAATAACAGTTGGTAACTATAACTATTAGGATTAGACAACTATAGTTAGCAAGTTGAAATGGTTGGTTAGATGATTAGTTAGATGTGGGGTCTTCTATTTTTAGAGAAGAATTGGAGAGATAGAGCCCAGGCCTCTCAAACTTATGGAGAATTAGGAGTCTTTATTCATTCACATTTCCTCATCGCTATTCTTGTATCGCTTCGATACATGTCCAGAGACAGAGGTTTCTGTCAATATCCTTTTCATTTCTTTCCTATATTCTGTTCCCACTTGTAGGATTTTTATCTATCATACCGATAGAACACAAACATGAAATTTCATGTCAATATTATTTTCAAACTTGGTGATTTGAAACTTGTTTTACAAATTTATACATCTCATTATCTTGCATTGACCAACAATCTATGTAATCAGTTTTCTGTTTTCTCATTGATATACTTTGTTATGGACTTATTTCTACTTTTAGGGGTATTGGAGCTGTTGTATATAAAGTTCCAGAGCTTGAAAATGACCAGAAGCTAAAAATAAGTCTGAGGAGTTTGGAAAATGAAGACACAACTCCCATCTCTCAGGTTGTTCCTTCATCAAGTTGCTAATTGCATCTCATATGTGACTCATGTAACATGGGATATAGTACTTGCAGCAGGACTTGTATCTATCTAACTTCTGTTGAGATTTTTCTATTAGGAATTTGGAGGCGGCGGACATCGAAATGCCAGCTCTTTCATGTTAAATTCTGAAGAATTTGAGCAATGGAAGGTGTGATTGGAGATGAAACAGAGTTTACACCTAATGTTATGTATGCTGGTTCAATCTGGAACCTTTATAAAGCCATGTGAATGTTTTGGTAGCTTTCTCAATGACTCTATTATACAATTCTTTGAACTATTTATTGTAGTTGCTCATTTTCGATATAAATTAAATCATGTTTGAATATTTAGTTTCTTTAGTCATCAAAATATTTTTAATAAAAATGGTCTATTTGAGTATTTCTGATGAAGTTCTTCAAAATTATTTAATTAAGAACTGTTGAGTGTCTAAAAGTTTGGTAAACAAGCTTAACATAATCCCATATGCTTATTATTTCGTATTTGTTCAAAAAATTATTTGAAAAACAAATGCCTTTATAGTTGACATGCTTCTAGGGAGGACTCGAATTGCCTACGGTTGGAGAAAGACGTAGTTGTCTCATTCGAACGATCTCAATCGTTAAATTGTGATCGGACAGTTCACATCTCATCAGTTTTAAAATACATCTCGGAATATATACCATCTGATTTTGATCCAACGGTTGATATCTATTACTCCGTAGATGCAGTTGAATCCATTTCCTTCTAGGGAGGGGTACTATTTGCCAATGAAACAGCAATATCCATACTGTAAATTGTTATATTCACTTAATTGCCTTTCAATGGTGTAATTCCTTTCTCAAATAAAAACACAATGAGAAACACTTGTGTGATTTATCTTTATTCCACAAGTAACACCAAGATCACCCCGAGATAGAGGTTAGTACAAAAATGCATATATATAAAACCAATGCCATAATATGACCCTAAACAAATCCACCAAACCAAACCAAACCATCATCACCAATTAAGTATAATAATCAGAAAAACAAAAGTTAAATCTCCTTAATAACAGTTAAGATAAAGGTATAAATATTTTATTATATGATGAAATGTATATCTATATCCATCTTTCAAGTTATTCACCACCAATCTTGCTTGCCATTAGGTCTTCAAAATATTAGTTTGTAAATGTAACATGTGAGAATTCTTCACCACCAACCATTGCTGCATTAGAAGGATACCATGCATCTTCTGTAATGAACTGCATCCATGAATCATCTTTGTCTTCCTCTTCCAAGCATGAAGATGATGCCCCCGGTATGTCCGGCGACATGGTTTCACACTCATTGATTATGGTTTGGGAGCTCTCAATTAGTGACATACTACATTGTCCTTGCTCTTCAATATCAGAGCAGATTCCATTTTTCTTAAACACACGGCACAATGCATAAGTATCCTGCAAGATAACCAAGCTTGTTAAGTAGTGCTAAAGTAACATACAGAATACTAATATTGTGTAGGATTTTTCAACTCAAATTATTTTTCCTCATATTGCTTTTGATCTTTTAGCCTACATTAATTTGAGATGATCAAAGTGGTGTAGTCAACAATTGAGGCCTAAACAGATCTATACAATGTGTTAAAACCATATAGGACAATCTCTGAACAGTCTATGGCATAAAGATTCCAAGAGTGCTAAATGTTTTGTCCATGTTTCTTAGTTATGAGTATTAATAATGCTGCTACTATGTTGGACTCAACTGGAAACTTTAAGTTCCTTTTGGGTTACTCAAAGTGTGGAATATATTATGTGTTAATTTACCAACATTACGTTGGCTTAAGTGAAACTAAGCTCAGATTCTTTAAGTAATGTCTCGATCGAGCTCAAGCCTTGTGGACGGTAAAAAAAATTGTTAGGAGGGGAGACTCCACTAAAGGTGGCCAGCTAGGTTCTTCGCAGAGATTAGTCATCGTCGAAGCCAGTCAATACCTCTATGACATGGTAAAAAAAAAAAAACTATATATATGATGTGTTAACTGTTATAATCCCATGCCATATAGTCTTCTGGACATCATGGATATCCTGGCCCAATCATGAATCTACCGCATTATTTGGTTGGTATTGAATGATTTTCCCATCCCTCTTCTACTTTATTATTTTATTTTTAAATTGTGGGCTATAGTATAGTATCTATTGGTCTATTTTTTGTGTTTTGGAATAAAGTAAAAAGTGACCGACACAAAATGAGAGTGATAGAAGGAGCTGCTTTATGGGGTACACAAGCCTTCATGGAATTAGAAGTTAGAATCTAGTAATTCTAGATCAGGAACACAGTAACAAGAACAATTGACAAAGACAAATAACTAAAAAGAGTTCTAATTAAGAAGTGATATTGATCATTAGAAGGATAAGACTTTTGTCTCATTACATTAATAAAAGAAAAGCACAAGGTGCAGTAGAACTTTGTCATTTAGAGGTATTAGAGTAACACAAGTAAAGAATATGTCAGTCATACGTTTATAGAGTACCTATAATAAACAAACATAAAGTAACATGCTTGAGAAAAGAGAGAGAGAGAGAGAGAGAGAGAAGGAATAAAACTACTAAAAAAGTTCAAGCTTTCCATGCAAGCCATGCAGTTTCCAGTTTCCACGTTCTTCTGTTGTCCAAATTAACAAACTCTTCATGTAATCCATTAATTTCTTTAGTTTCAAGTTCTACTCACTGTGTTTCTATAGCGTGTGACTTTGATTAACTGATCCTATGGAATATGGAAATAATGCTTGTTTTTCTTTTTTTTTCTTTTTTTAATTTTTCCTTCTTGTCTTTGGTGTGAAAGAGGAGCTGAGCTGAAAACAATGATGAAAAATGCTTTTGTCACTGCCTTAAGCATGGAACTTAATGCTTTTTAAGGTCAAATATATGGTGGTGACAAGTGTGCATACACACACAAACAAAATAGAGTTCTGAAAGTAGGTAAAGGGTCAGGTGGGGACACCAAAGACAGCAAAAACATTTACTTTTATCAGATGTGACTTGTAAAGCTTTTGGAAGTAATTAATTAATTCCTCATACTCATTTTTTTTTCCATCACATCTAACTACCATCCTCTTATTCTCCAAGGCCTAAAATTGAGGCACAAATTTGAAGTAGTTAATTATTGATTCCACTAAAAATAATACAAGTTGCTTTGACTTAGTCACTGCCTTGTGAATTGTCAATCTGTGTGGATAATATGACAGATAACAATACAAGTCTGCAGCTATACAAATCTACCACTTAGTCATGAAAAATATGACAATTAAGGAATCATAAGAGAAAATCTTGTCACACATCTTAAAACAAAAAAAAAAAACACAAGGAGCAACTCTAGCATGATCATAATACTCATTAGTCATAACTAACGAAAAATGTTGAATGATATTAAAGTAACTTCAACAATGACTTCATTAATCTTTTTTATTTAACATTTTAATGTATTTATAGTCTTATATTGGCTGTGTCTAGCAAAATGTGCTCATATGTGAGGTTATCTGGTCTGTACGCGTTATCTGGACGTCGTTATCGCTTCGTGTTTTTAGCATAGTAACATAAGAACTGTATGAGTGACTATTTACACAATGCCTATTATATGCATATGTATATGTATAGGTTGTATACCTGTAATCCAGAGGTGTCCTCACACTCTTTATCATCAAGGCGATACTCATGCATTACCCAATCAGTTCTAATTCCTTGAGGAGCTCTGCCTCTGTAGTACACCAAAGTCTTCTTCATACCAATAGGTCTGCTTTGGCATGAAACTCTTCTATCTTTCCCAGTAGACTTCCAGTACCCAGCTCTAGTTGCTCTATTTGTTCTGAATCCATTGGGGTATTTCCTGTCCCTGGGTCCAAAAAAGTACCACTCTGGATCTCTACTTGGCAAAAATGATTTCTCTAAACAACAAAATGTTCCATCAAAATCAGCCAATTGAATAACATAATTAGCCTAATTAAAAATATATATTATATATACCACATCAAATAATACTCATGCATTGCTTAAGATGATAAAATATGTGGAGAAGAAATTAAAACAAAGGAGTTATATACTTACAGTTCAAAATATGTAAAGAAAATCTCTATAGTAAAGATATGGCTATTTAGGTCCAAATTTGGAAGTAGTTTTCTCATAAATTGAGTATGCTGCTGTGGCTCTTAATTCATAACTGGATTAATGACATATTCACATTTTCTTGCATGATATTGAAAAAAGAAA
The DNA here is from genome assembly GCA_037113605.1 of Calophaca sinica. Classification (NCBI taxonomy): domain Eukaryota; kingdom Viridiplantae; phylum Streptophyta; class Magnoliopsida; order Fabales; family Fabaceae; genus Calophaca; species Calophaca sinica. The sequence goes on along the minus strand of CM073737.1, from coordinate 74,417,052 downwards.
GCTATATTGTTTGAAAGTGTTTTTGTGTAAGAGATATAAAAATGTGAATGTGACAAATTAATGGACAAACACTACTAGAAAAAGTTGAAATAACGACAGAAATTAGAGACACAAAAAATGAAATTGGTCTTCAAATTTTGTTCGTCTCTAAATTTCCGTCGTTATTTCAATTTTTTCTAGCAGTGAAATGACCAATAGGGGAAACGAAGTATATATATTTGGAGGAATTGAAGGAAAATTATAGGGGAAAAAAGGAGTAGATATATACCTGCTAATTCCCAAGGTTCACATTTGTAAAGATCAACTTCAGGAATGATATCAAGTTCAATTTCAAGGCCATTGATCTTTCTCTTGAGATAATAGTTAACAAGCTCTTCATCAGTTGGATGAAACCTGAAACCTGGTGGTAATCCAACCGGTGACATTCTTTAATTACCCCTTTCTTTCTTTCTTTCTTTCTTTCTTTCTCTTCTTCTATAGTTTCTGCAAAAGTATTTTCACTCATCACAACCATCATTGCTTATAAATACCACCAAAAAGGAACCAAAGTTCCTTATCTTTGAGTTTTTTTTCCCTCTCTCTTTCTTTCTTTTTCTTTTACAGATTTATAGATTCTTACATAACGTTTGATACAAGCCTATCCCTATCACCAATAATAATTCTTTCTATCTATGTACTTACAAGTAAATTATATACAAATCCTCCATAATCCCTTGCTTTTTTCTTGGTATTTTATTTGATGCCCCTTTTTCTTTCTTATGTGAGAACATTTTGAAATAAAAGAAGGCAGGCCAATGGCCAGCAGAGAGAGATATCTTTATAGTTCTCATATCTTATAATCAATTGTATCTAGATCTGCCAATCAGTACATACAAGCTGACAACACAGTATTTAGAAGCACAAAAGATTAGTCAGATATTTGGAGTATTTTTTTTGTCCTAATTATAAGAAAAATGAACTTATTTCGAGATGTATTAATTGCTAAAATACCTTTGATACCTCTATTTTAATGAGACATATATGTTTACTAGAAGTTGACATTTTTTCTGTGCACCTAATTATTAGGGTATATTTGGAATGAGAGTTCAATTTTATAACATTAAATAGGTTTCATTGGTCTTTGTATAATTTTTGTAATTTCTTCTTATATTAAAGACCGGATGTAGTATAATCTTATTAATATGATAATTTTTTTGTCTAGATCCTTGATATCTGAAAGATACATTAGACTTTGATTAGACTAATGAGTCGAGTCAAGCGAACCCATATAGGGGGACAAACTCTCACGCCTATTTTTTTCATGCAGTCGAGTCAGGCAAACCCATATAGGGGGGATAAACTCTCACGCCTATTTTTTTCATCCATACGAATCGAACCCTAAAACTTTTGTCTAAAAGAAACCAAGATCTTTGCCATATGATTATTTAATACTACTAGACTAGCTAACTTACTAGGACATCCTGCCCTGGTCATTGTTTATTTAATTATTGAATAGTACTCCCTCCGATCCTATATATAAGAGACACTTTTCTCTCACAAAAGTGTCTCTTATATACAGGACCGGAGAGAGTATGTCTTAACACAATTGTGCTTAATTTGCTTAATTTGATGCAGCTTATTGAAAATGTTTATGGTGATGTCCTCTTTCAAAATTTAACATACAACTTTGTTATATATAGAATACAATTTTCTTTGGGATTAAACTTTAAGGTTATTGTGCTTGCTGTGCTACATATTAAATAGTTTTTAGTACATCATGCATAAGCTGGGACACTTTACATAAGCCACGCATGCTTAATTTCCCCATACACACACACCTATTAAAGCAGCTAGAACCTGTTTCAAAAGAATATAATAATGACTACTTTTCCATATTATTATGCAAAATTTGCAAGGAGTGGGAATATTGTTTTCTAAGTTACTTCATATACGTAAATTAGTAAGGTGCTGAAAGGAGAAGGACTGGGGTTTAAATTTCGGCAAAGAAGAAAATACTAACATAATAACTAATATTTACCATTCAAAAAAAATATACGTAAATTTGTGGCTTGCCTGTTTCGACGATAGCTTGAGAATATACATACATGATACATCATATATAGGGATAACAGATTATCTTGGTATTCCATTACCTCAACCAAATATTTCCATATTTACCGAGTAAAGAAAATTATTGAACTTCACATTTGTAATTTCACAACTTCTTTCGATCGAGCCAAACACGTATGGGTTTTGTTTGGCAAAAATTAGTGGGTAAGCTGCTAACTCGCAGCATATGAACTTACAAATGATATCGGTTGAACCTAGCTGATAGCATGAGTTTATAGGTGATGGTGGATAAGTTAGTTGATTGAATCTGAAATATTTATATACATAGTAAAATTATCGACTGAACTAGCTGATAAATAAAAACAAATACTATAAGTTATAAGTTCAAATACTCAGTCAAAAAAAAAGTTCAAATACTATTTCAAGTGGTCTGAAAAAGCGTTACAACTTAGTAAAAATATATTATAAACTAGTGAGATAAGATCATTTACCTAACAACTCTACTTTATTATATTTATTATAAACTAGTTAAATCCGCTATAAATTAGCGAATGAGATTTGCCAAATAAAGCCACAATAGATGAAAAATGTTGATAACACATTTTTCCAATTGAGTGAAACCTCCCAATGGGGTGTTTGGTTGAGTTAGTAATTGCTCACAGACGCAAATTCGAATCCCAAGAGTCTCCCTAGTTGAGTGGTGCGAACCAGAAGTAAAAGGCTAATAGCCACATGCAAGCACCAACTCGGGGAATTAGTCCTATAGCAAGTCTGAAGAGTCTTAAGCTTATGAGGATACTATGAGGTGTCCACTCAACCCAAATAGTTAATTGGATCGAGTGGGTCACTCAATTTTTTTATTTATTTTAAATCACCTGAATTCCAGCTCTTATTTATGATTCCACTCCTTAAATGATGAGACTCACATACATTTCACTCAATATTAGAGAATGTTAAAAAATGTATTACTAATATTTCTCATATCAACTAATTTGCCTATCTAATGAAGAATAAGCCCAGTGAACTTAGATTTGAGGTGAACCAACGTAGGAATGACAATGGGCACTCCCTGAGTAGGGTATTATAGTACCCATATCCGTATCTGCATTTGAAAAAATTGCCCGTACGTACCCAGACTCGTACCTACGTGGACAACAACTTTAGTGCCCTTATCTGTATCCTCTAGGCACCTAAGTACCCATACTCGCACTTGTTATCTACACTTTAACTATAAAATAATAATAAATAATAAAAGAAACATTATAATAATTAAAAAAATGATCCATAAGTCTTTTAAATCAACTCATAAAACATTACAAAGCAAATAAAAACATCCAAAATATAAAAAAAAATCTAAAGGTTGAAGACACAAATTTTCCATCTAGAATTATTCAGTTGTTAGGAAATATATTAGACAAAAAAAAAACCAATAAAAAGAACAAACAAATGAACAATCTATGCACACAAAAAAAAAAGTAACACAAGTCAATCTAACAAGAAACTAGTAAATTAAGAAACTAATCTGAATTTAGAAACCAGAAGGACCAAACACAAATCAATCTAACAAGCATAATACAGTCAAATTGTCAACAATTAGGGGGGAATGGGTAGCTCAACTGGTTTGAGCTAAGGGTGTGAAGGTGTAAAGGAGTCAAAGGTCCAGGGTTCAAACCCTGTTGAAGGAGAAAAAACTAATTTAACAACTAACATACTAATATTTTTCTATCAAAAAAAAATTGTCAACAATTATAAACAAATCAATGGTAGGTATAAGAAGCACAAATAAGTGGCAGAAATAACAAATCAGCCCAACAAAATCCTGAAAATGGGTGCTGTATGAGATTTATTAAGAAGCACAAATGAACCTTGCTAGGTTTAGAAATTTTAGATTAATTGTATTCTGAAAAATTTATATATACCGGGCAAGGTGGGTACAAGAGTGCCCGTACCCGCACCGATACCCATTCATATTTACGGGTAATTATTCAGGCTGGGACCCATACCCATAAAGTCGGTATGTATCCTCCCATTGTGGGTATTTTTTGCGGGTGCCCAGTCGATCTGTGTCCAATTGCCATCCCTAAATCAACATATTTTTATTTTGGTCTAGTACATGTGATAAAGGAAGAGGGGAGAAGTGGAGTGATATGAGTTTGAACATTGTTCCCAACGTCCACGTAGCTCTTAAGTATGTTTTATACCACTAAACTATACTCTCGGAATATCCCTAAATCAACGTATTATTAGTGAACAAATCGTTTGTTATTTTTTTAAGCCTATGGAAACACATTTGTGAGTGTGATAGTACTAATTAAGGAACCAGTAAAAAGGAAAGGAAAACATTTCTAACGGGTATAAAAAAAGAGTAACGTTTGTCAGTCACATTGTGGTTCTTGGAACATGTGATTTGTCAAATTTGGAAATTTACGTCAGCAAATTCTGCTTTCAATATTGTACACGTGGATCAGTATGTCCGGAATCTCATTGCCAATTATGGTAATGACACCACGTGAATAGAATAAAGTAAAGCGTTGTACAGTTTACCATAATGATGCATTTTTGTTACTGTTCAAGGACTGAAGATTTATTGAGACGGATATTTATATATTTTTATTGAGTTTTACTTATTTGGATCTTGGTTTGAAATAACAAAACCTTATTAGAATGTATTTGTAGCTAAAAGTTTTTAACGGAGATTAGCTATGAATTAATTACGAAATTTGTCGTAATTAATTGCAATTTTTTTATTTGTCATGAAAAACGGCAAAAAGTGATTATTTTTCCACCGTAAGCCATATATGCAATATGTTAGTCTCATCTTATAAATGAGATTGATTAGGTACACTTTAAATACCCCTAAAACTACTTAAAATCATGTGTTGGCTATGGTCCTGAGGTAAACCCATTGAGTAGTCTCGTTGGTGTAAGCAAAGCTACAAGTATCTTGAGGTAAACCCATTGACTAGGCCTCTACATACCTTTCAAGATCCCAAACACACGTCAAGTGACATTTCTTTTGGTTTCGCAAGATATTCCTATGCGCAATTGTGAAGACTAATTTTTCGAGACGAGTAAGATTAGAATACAACAAAGTTTTCCCTCAAAAGTTTTAACGTTGTTAAATTCTCATGATTCAGATTTGAACTCGAAACCACTAGTTAAGTTAGGAGAGACTCATGTCATCTCATCTAAGCACTGTTGAATATGTCAAGTGTCATATGATAATATTGAATGAATAGACGTCTCCTTATTATGTATCGCTTTTTCATACCAAAAACACTACATTTATGCGGTAATCAAAATGAGAAAGAAAAATAAAGTAAAAATAAATTTAAGAAATAAAATGAAATGCATTTACTTTGTCTTTCACATATTCAATTTCAACTATGGAAGCCTTTAATAACGAGTTTATTATTGAATTAAAACTATTATATTTTTTAGCATTACATGTTGTCAATTTACACTTTGATATGAATAATTAATAACAATAATCTAAAAAATAAATATGAATACCGAATGAAGAACCCTTCTATGTAATAGTACAAGTGGAGATCAGAATCCCTCTTTTTATATTAAGGACCAGAGGTAATAGCATAGAAGTAAGTTATGCACTACTATGATTTTCAATATACAAGCTCTTAATTTAATTTGAAATTAAATAATTAAAGCCAGGCCAAAAGAACTCTTTGAAATAAGATTAACGAATGGTAAAAGGCAAACCCACAAGACAAAGTCAAGCTTCAGAACTATTCATTTAATTGGTTCGGTAACTTTTCCTTTGCTTCTCCCTTTTCTTTTCCTTTCTCTTTTTTTTCCCCCATCTTCTGCATTTTTTTTTATTTTTACCTTCAATCAGTGAGCTTTTGCTTTATAACCTAACTTTCTACGTAATTATTACTCAGCAATAATCCCCATATATATGGTGAGAGTTTACTTTTGTCACTCCTAGTGTCCCTTTTCTACTTGGATGATTCTAAGCCCTCTTTTATTTTTTTTCTCTTTGCTTTAATGTTTGTCTTTGATCAAGATCAAGCTAGCACATCATATCTTTCTTATTACATCTTCACTTTTTCAGATTTTGCATAAGTTACAAAAGAAGAATGTAGTCATTCTTTAGACTTGTTCCAAAACTTTAGTTCGATCTTGTTGGTTTGTCATGTCAAACGAGAACTTAATTGCTCTAAATAAGCTTCAAGTAGAAGGCCAAAAGAAATGCAATTTAACAATTATTTAATTTACCAATAAAAGTGTAGAGAGGAGAATAATAACATCAGAATTTTACATAGAAAACCTTCTCAATGTGAGCAAGGAAAAATCATGGGACTTAGTCCAGTCAAAAAAGATCTCCATTATGAACAGTAGGATTACAAGTGTATCTCTCAATCTCGGAGGATCTCTCTATCAATCTTACCCTCTTGGATGGTATACAAAATCTCTCTCTACTCTCACCAAGCTATGGTGGAAACTCTCTCTTTTCTTCTCAAAGAGGAATACAAGAACTCTCAAAATCTCTTAGAATTTCTTCACTTAGATTGGATTCTCCCAACTCTTCACAAACCTCCCTATTTATACGAGAGAAGTGAGACTTCCATCATGAATGTGACTCTTCATGAGATGGTGGTTACTCCCTTCGTCCCAAAACTTTGGGTGTTTTAATTAGTTTTTTATTTTTTTTCCCAAAACATTGGTTGTTTTAGAAATTTAAAGCATAATTAAGCATTCTTTTCCCATTATATCCTTAAACTAATAGCATATATTAATTGTTGTTTATTTTTACTAGGTAGCTTTAGTGGAGTGTTAGTAATTTCTAATAGATTTTGCATTGAAAAGTGATATTTTTATTAAGGGTATTTTAGTCAAATTTTGTTAAATTAATTATTTCTTAGTCTGTGTGTCAAAAGTTTTGGGGCAGAGGGAGTATTAATTACCCACTATACAAAATGCATTCACCTCTACCCATTAACCCTCTTAATGATAGTGGTGGTCTTCAAGAGTTGCACCTCTTGGTATGACAATGACAAACTATCTTAGGAAGTTCTTCATCCATAGCATCTCCTTGCAAGCTTCAGCTGCTGCAATATATTCTGCTTCAGTGGTTGATAATGCAACACACTTTTGAAGCTTTGACAGCCAAGAAATAGCTCCCCCTATAAAAGTAATCAAATAACGTGATGTAGACTTTCTCGAATCTACATCTCATGCCATATTTGTGTCTGAATACCGAATGAGCATTAGATTTCCATTGCCAAAGCACAAACTTCTTTTAGCAGTTCCTCTCAGATACCTTGTATCCATTTAACAGCTTCCCAATGCTTCTTACCTAGGTTTGATAGAAGTCTGCTTACAACTCCTACAACATAAGCAATATCTGGTCTTGTACAAACCATTACATACATATATAAGGCTGCCCACAACAGACGAATAAGGCACCTTGATCATCTCTTCTTTCTCTGCATCATTCTTTGGACATTGAAACTTACTTAGTTTGAAATGTCCAACTAATAGAATACGCACAGGTCTTGCATCGTGCATATTGAACCTTTCGATAATTTTCTCAATATAATCTTCTTAAGATATCCACAACATTCTCTTAGAGCGATTTCTGGAGATTTTTATTCCAAGGATCTTCTTCACTGCACCTAGATTTTTCATGGCAAAAGACTTGCTCAATGCCTTCTTGAGAGCAGCTATTTTCATCTTGTCTTTCCCCACAATTAGCATATCATTAACATATAGCAAAATTATGATGGACTCACCATTTTCATAATTCTTTACAAACACACAATGGTCTGCAGAGGTCTTCTTCAAATTATGTTGGGTCATGAAGAGATCAAACTTCTTGTACCATTGTCTTGGAACTTGCTTTGGAAATTGCTTCAGACCATAGAGACTTTTCTTCAGATGACACACTAAGTGTTCCTTACCTGGTTCTACAAAGCCTTCTGGTTGCTCCATGTAAATTTCTTCTTCTAGGTCTCCATGTAAAAATGTTGTTTCGACATTGAGCTGTCCAATCTCCAAGTCTAGCTTTGCTGCCAGAACAAGAATTGCTCTAATAGATATCATCTTCACCATTGGTGAGATTATTTTGTCAAAATCTATGCCTTTCTTTTGATTGCACCCCTTCACGACAATTCGTGCTTTGTACCTCGGGTTTGGGTTGTTATCTTCATTCTTGAGCTTGAACACGCATTTATTCCGCAACACCTTTCTTCCTTTTGGCAACTCTACCAAATCATACGTTTGAATCTCTATCATTGAATATTAGAACATGTCTCACAACAGGAAGAAGTCAAGCATCAACGAATACATTTTTTACTATATATATTTCAAAAGACTGAAGAAGTAATAAGGGTGTGGTACGAAAAAAATTCAACAAGCAGAAGCTCTTCTCAAATCATATACTTATCACTCCATCATGAGTTTATCAAACACATCTTCTCAATGAGAGTCAACTAGAAGAGCATAAGTGAGATTTCAATATCCTCTTTGTAAAACAGTTATGTGTAAACACCTGTACTTGAAGTTTGTATCCTCTCTAGTTAGAGTTAGTGTATTTGGTCAAGACACTCTTTCATGTTGAAAGTAGACATCTATGACTCTTCTTTGTAATCATCATGAAGCTGAGTGAAGGCAGATTCCTTAACAGCATGAGAATGCATTGTGTGGTGTTTAGGATACTTGTGCATATAGCCAGGTTGACAATAGATACACATAGGGATGGATGGGTAAACCAATTCTTGAAAGGCACAAAGATCTTGTGGCTAGTTAAGATGTGTGTGCAGTACAGTTAGGTGAGGCTAGAAGGTACTCAAAACGTTAGTTGAGTGAAGGTTATTTCTTAAGAGGGGCATAGGATTGTCTGGTCTTAAGATGTTATGTTGTATAGCCAGAATTGGCAGAAGATACCCACAAGTTTGTAATCAAGTTCGTTATAGTGAAATAGAAACAGACCTTGTATGCATTCATATGCATGCATTACTCTCGAGTCATTGCATTCGATCTCATGCCTCATGTTTTGCATATGTGAATGTGATTTGTCACAGCATATGTTAATTAAGTTCAGATCCTAGTACAACACTCATCAAAATTCCAAAAAACATGTGTGTTGGCTTATATCCAGTTGGTCACACGATCTTTAGTTTTCTGCATGTGTGTTGGCTCATATCCAGTTGGTCACACGATTTTTAGTTTTCTGCTTACATGGGACCCGTATCCAGTTGGCCTCATGATCTTTTACTTTTTCGTAGGGCGAGGCGGTTCAGTCCCCTGCCCATATCATTTCTTTTTTTGCCGAGGATGTTCTAGCATTTGTACATTTAATTTTCTTCTGGGCGAGGCAGTTTAGTCTACTACCCAATTTATTTCTTTTTTACCGAGGGAGGCGGTTCAGTCCCCTACCCATATCATTTCTGTTTGCCAAGGGAGGCGGTTCAGTCCCCTGCCCATATCATTTCTTGTTTGTCGAGGGAGGCGGTTCAGTCCATTACCCAATTTATTTCTTGTTTGCCGAGGGAGGCAGTTCAGTTCTCTGCCCATATCATTTCTAGTTTGCCGAAGAGGTTCCGGCAATCGCGTATTTAATTGTCTGTTGGGCAAGTCGGTTCAGTCCACTGCCCCTATTTTATTGTTTACCGAAGAGGTTTCAGCAGTTGCGTACTTAATTGTCCGTTGGGAAAGTCGATTCAGTCTACTACCCATTTTATTTCTGGCATGCCGAAGAGTTTTCGACAGTTGCACATTTAGTTTTCTTCTGGGCGAGGCAGTTCCATCCCCTGCCTATTTTAATTTTTGCATGCTGAAGAGGTTCCGATAGTTGCATATTTAATTTGGACAAGGCGGTTCAGTCCCCTGACTATTTTAATTTCTAGTTTGTCGAGGAGGTTCCGACAATCAAATATTAATTTTGCATAGTGTGTCGCTTTCATGCATTACAGGCCAAAATTGATGTTCATATCTGTACTTATCTCTCACTATGATAATATGCAAACTATGGTTTAGCATATCATCTAGTGAAAAAGTAAGTACAGAGGGGCAACTGTGAACACCCAATTTCGACCGGAGTTTTCATTTTTTTAAGAAAAATCACAAAAATATTTTTCACACATATTAAATTTTCAGCCTTTATTTTATCTCACTTTTGCTCAAACAAAATAAAAAGGAAATCCATTGAGCTAACCCAATTGTGACAAAGAAAAGGGTACAAATAGCTAGCCCTTTTGTTACAAATTACCATCATAAGGACAAGCCCAAAATACAAACAAAGTCCATTACAAAGTCTATTTACAAAATCAAAATAAAAAATAAAAAAAAGTACAAAAGAAAAATACACAGCAACGACTCCTCCTTTTTTGAGCAACAGCCAAGGGACTTTCCCATTACCTTTTTCTCTTTTCCCTTCCATCCCAAGCAATACAAGGTCTGCAACCACCACCCCTCCTGCAGATAGGAACACCAACCAGAGGTGTTGGTTGTCCAACAATCTCTTGCAGCATGCATTTTCTGGCATCCTTGTTCCGCACTACACAACTTCACTTCTTTGCATTTTTTGTCACTATTCCATAGTTGTGTCCCTTTAGTCTCTAAATAAACTTGCACAACAATATCAACTAGGGGCGAATCATTGAGGAAAAAAAGAGACTTAAGGAGAAAGAAGCAGACCGGTAAAAAAGAGAGGGAGGGGGGTCTCAACCATTCACGACTACACACAAACCCTCTTCATTAATAATCACCATTCAATAACTTTGTTCTAGAGATCTCTCACTACCCACACTTCCAGCAAACCTTCATCAAACCAAACACCATCAACACAACCTCACCTAACCCCTCACAAAGAGTGGCATCAACAATAAACCAGGAACATGGAGAGAAAGAGAAGGAGAACACCAACAACAACAAGGAGAGAAGAAAAGCCATTAACTAAGTACCATAGTCCAGAAAGAAAAAAAATCGCCACGACCGCCGCGTCCCACTCTCACCAGAACTCATCGCACCGCCCCAGCCACCGTGCGCAGCACCACATAACCCCGTCAGGTTCGCCGTACCTCAACCGCGCCGTCACGAGCACGACTGCGTGCCTCCTTCCTCCTCACCGCGAGCCACCACGCAATCCCATCACCTCCTCGCTGGCACCACCATCCGTGTCGCCCTACCTTCCCCTTTTCTCCTCCTTGCGCCACTTCCCTCTCTCTCGCTACCATCCCTTCCTTTCTTGCTCGCGGCCGCACGCGGCTAAGGACGGCGCGTGCTGGCCGCACCCCCTTTTCAGCCCCCTCTTCCCTCTCGCCACAGCCTTTCCCTCTCTCTCCATAGCTACTTTGCGTAGCTTCTATTTCTTTTAGGGTTTCCAGATGGAACCCGTGTGATGACCCCCTCCCCTTTTATTTTATTTTTTTATTTATTTTATTTATTTACTCATTTGGTATTTGTTTATAAATATTGGGCTTCAGCCCTTTTACTTATCTTTTTTTTTTATTATTTCATTTGGGCTTTGTTTGTAAGTATTGAGTTTCTGCCCATTTATTTTCTTTGTTAAATAAACATAGACATCCAATTTTTACTAGTTAAATTAGGACAATTTTACTCAACTAAATTTTAATTTATCATATATTTTATTTAATTTACTATTCTGTTTAATGCTATTAAATAAAAAAGGTATTTTTTAGAACAAAATGGGATTAGCTGAGATGTGACATCTTGTTGATCCTTGGTTTAGGACGCCTGAGTTGCGACAACTTGGTGATCTTGAACCCTTAAAAATTAAAATCAAACCAACACATAAATATTTTTAGAAAAACTACGTGACTTTTGAGTTCCTCATTGCACCGGAGGATACGTAGGAGCGGGTTAACCCCGTCAAGTCAAATTTAAACTTTTCTAATTTAGTTTCCTTTTTTTATTCATTTTTGCACTTAGTATTAATTTTATTTAATTTTTGGGTGAAAAAAATATTTATATTAGTTTGCACAATTAATTTTAGGTAACTGTCATAGGACAGGCGTGTCGGAGGTATTGTGGGGTTTAGTCTCCACCCTTCTCCACGCGCAATCGATTCCCGAACTCAGTATGGTTTTCAAATAATACTATTTTTCTGGGTTTTCCAATTTTTTCCAAATTTAATAAAATTGGTGGCGGCTCTTAAAATTTTGGATCGTTACAATCAGCATGTTCTGAAAAGGGCCTTACGAAAATATTTTTGAAAACACTATTCAACCCCTTCTTGTGTTTCCATTTACTTCAAAATCCTCCATAGTTAAGTGTCTGAATCACCTAAAAGGGGTGGAGCGAAATCATGGTGTTCGAAGCCAGGTCGTACAAGATCAAAATGGAAGGTCCGAAATGGTTCTAGAAAGAATTGGAGTTGGAATCGAAATGGAAAGATGGCGACCAAAAACAGATTATGGTTCTTGAGAAGGCGGTAGTGGTTTCGTTCCATCGTTTCTTTTCTGTTTTTTATTTCTTTGGTGACTTTGAGAATCTTTCCTCTAACAGACTCGAGAAGATTAGAGGGTTCTTCATTAAAATCATTTTAGCCGCCATTGTTGTTGCTTCTCTATCTTCTTCATCAGTGGGGCGTCTTTGGTCGTTTATTAAATTCAATAATTCCACCGAGAAAATTCTTATAAACGAACCAAATCCACTATGATCACAAAACAGAAAATGAGAACGTAAAAACATTTCCACAGATGGTGCCAATGTTCAGGATGAACATAAAAGTAAGAGAGAGATAGAGAGTGAGAGAGAGACACACACACACAAACAGAGAGATTGGTTCACAGTGGTGGAATCATGGAGGAAAGTCGCAACCATGGTAGTGGACTGCTCCGTGCTCCGGTGGTAGAAGCCAGTGGTGGCCACCTGCAAAACACTCTGATGCTCAAGTCAGTTTATGAATGAGATGGGTAAGAGAGGTTAGAATGAAGTGTACCTTAATTTGTGATTATGATAGACTTATATAGCTACAAAGTGAAACTTGTCGTGGAAGCTACGTGAATGGGTCAACTTTTGATTGCAGTTCATCAAAGATTAGTTGGGCCAGATCTTGGTCCGGAACAATCTTTTTTATAATAACCCAACATGTAGATTGTCTTCCCTCTTCATCCAAACAGACTCTAGAGATTTGCTGCCCAAATGAAAACTATAATTCTTGCTTTTTCAACCTATGTATCTCTTGAATCAGAGCCCAATTGAAAGATGAAACCAAAATCAAGAATTTGTAGTTAGTTGCCTATAAAAATTAAAAACTCAAATATAAAATTATTTTACAAAATGCTTCCCACAACATTGTTGGTTCTCTTAAAACATTATTATTAATTAAATCAAAAAATGAATGCACGCACATATATTTCAATTTTACTCGAAAAGGAATAAGATTTAAACAATTGATTTTACTATTATTACTGTCATTTTCACCATTTACCATAGTGGCAACATGCAGTGGGCTTCAGCTAGTCAAATCCGTAATTTATGGTATGCTTATCTACTCTTTTCATGTCTATGCTTGGCCTATTTCTTTATTGAATAAAATTGACACTTGGGTGAGGAATTTTATTTGGTCTGGAGACACTGAGACTAGGAAAATTGTGACGGTAGCCTGGCATAAGGTTTGTACTTTTTATAATGAAGGGTGTCTTGATTTAAGGCCTTTAAAAGCTATTAACAAAGCTGCTATGACCAAACTTTGCTGGGAGTTATTTTCCACTGACAAAGAATGGGCATTATTGTTGAGGGCAAGAGTACACAGGAATAATTTGCCTATTAGCTATCATGTGAGTTCCTCAATTTGGTCTGGATTGAAAGAGCATGTTAATACTGTGTTGGAAAACTCTAGATGGCATCTTGGAGATGGTACTACAATTAATTTTTGGCGGGATAAATGGCTTTCCAAACCCATTGTTGATTTGATGAATATTCCACCTAATCTCCATTCACAGTTGTATGCTACAGTTAATGATTTTTTCCAAGGCGGTCAGTGGCAAATTCCGGATGACTTGTGTAGGCGTTTCCCTGCCATGGTTGCGGAAATTAAAAAGGTTACCATTCCTATTGTAACTTATTCAGATTATCTTGTTTGGGAATCTGTTGATTCTGGTGATCTTACTTTAAAAGAAGCTTATCGATTTACTAGGCAATCTCTTCCTGCCTGTTCTTGGGGTAAACTTCTCTGGAGAAATTCCATTCCCCCTTCTAAATCCTTCTTGATCTGGCGGCTTATTCATGATAAATTTCCAACAGATGACCAGCTTTGGAAGCGGGGATGCACTATTGTGTCTGCCTGCAGCCTCTGTGGGAATCATTATGAAACTACTAACCATTTGTTCTTCTCTTGCTCCTTTGCTTCTCGTCTTTGGGGTTGGTTAGGTAATTGTTTGGACTTATTGATTGATACCACTTCTATTCATTCTGTCTTGGAGATTTGTAAGCACAATTGGAGTTCTCAAACTGCTGATGTGGTCCTTCTTTGGTGTTTGCAACATTATTTGGGGCATTTGGCTAGCCAGGAATAAATGTCGTTTGATAATTTAGCTATTCCCTTTGGTAGTCTTATAAACATGATTTACGCTAACATTTCCATGACAGGAATTTTTGAAAGGTCATATGAACTCCAGTTGTGCGGACTTGATCATTCTAAAGAAATTCAATATCAATATTAAACCTCCAAAAGCCCTGTGATTAAAGAGGTGTCTTGGAGTCCTCCTATTTGCTCTTTGGACAAAGGTGAATCTTGATGGTGCGTGAGAGGTACTCTGGTTTAGCTTCTTGTGGTGGAATTTTTCGTGATAAAAGCGCCATTGTTCTAGGTTGCTTCGCTTTTCGCATTGGAGAGGCTATGGCACTTCATCTTTGAGTTAATTGGTGCCATGATGGCAATCGAGCTTGCTTATCAAAAGGGTTGGCTTAAGCTCTGGTTGGAATGTGACTCAATGTTGGTTGTAAATGCTTTCACGGACTTAAAGATAGTTCCTTGGCATCTTAAAAATAGGTGGCTAAATTGCTTGCATCTCACTAGGAGTATGATTTTTGTTTACTCTCATGTTTATAGAGAGGGTAATGCTTGTGCTGATAGACTTGCTAACTTCGGTGCTTCTATTACGGGTTTTATGTGGTGGGATTTGGTTCTGATTTTATAAAGGAGGACTTTTTTTTAAGTAATAAATTTGGGCCTCCACGCTTCTGAGTTACGCTAATCTCATGTTGGATTCCTTCTTCCTTTTCTTTGTTTTTAATTTTGGTGTGCTGCAAATGATGGTTAATACCTTTGGTGCCAACATAGTTGGGATGAAAGGTATTATAGTGATGCTTTTGCATGCCATTTCTGTTTTTCCTAGCTGTAGAATCGCCACTTTTGGCTGGATTTTCATTCTTTTTGTTGTTTCTTGTAATTTCTTCCATGGGTTTTGGCCTAGTCCCCCCATGTGTCTTTGTTTCTTCTTTTTTCATTTTGTTAATAAATTTACAGGGGGGTACTCTTTTTCCTTCTTGATGTTTTTTCCCTAAGGAGGGTTTTACATCAGAAGGTTTTAACGAGGCCCCTTCCCCCCTTTTATTTTAAAAAAAAATGTAGTGGGCTTTCATCTTTGCATTCTCTTCTATCAGTTTGTTATGCGCAGACCCAAAGTACAACAAATTAGATGGAATAATTTAAAGTTTTTCCTGTTTAAATAAATAACGCACACCTCAATTAAATTATACACACACATATATTGGAAACATAATTTTTTCATATTTGGATGAGAAATATTTTAAAATGACAAGTTGGAATAAGAATACATTTTGGAAAAATTAAAATAATAAATAAACTAACAATTTAAGGAAAGCTACACACTTGTAGGCGCTCAATGTGCCTTTCGAGTAGATGTATTTTTGCTACCTTTTTGAGCTGATATCTTGCAGAATACATCCTATTAGCTTGCAAATCTACAAAACAAGTTTATATAAATAGACTAATTGTAAAAACTATTATAACCAGTTAGCATAGAATGACCACACACACATATATATTATTGTTTCATCCTAGCCTTCAACTTAGAGTCATTGGCATGAGCCAAATCCTCAATATTGATTGGAGTGTTTGGAGGGGTCGGAGCCCGTTCTTCATCAAGAAATGATGGAGAAGAATTCTCATGTGTGTTCAACACATTTTTTGCTACAAATAAAATTTCACAGTCTTTGTTTTAAATCAAATTCACTAGTATTTCTGGTCAGAGCCATGAGTGGTAGATGAAGAGTAGCAGATTGCTTATCTTTGGTTCAAGAGCTTGAGAACCTTTGGTTTTCCATTGACGTGGTGGAAACATTGTTGTTTTGATCATAGAAGATGCATTTTGCACAAATGTTAAACAGTCAATGCAATAACATATTACAAACAATTAAAATATTAAGAAATATGAAAATTGACACAAAAGATTGTTTTCAAAACTTTAAAAAATGTCATTCTAAAAACATATATTGTGAAAGAGTTGTATACCTATGCTAGATACTAGAGAATATTGGTTGAGACTGGATAAAAATTCATATGATTCACTTCCATTTTATATAGTGGTTGGCAGTGCTCATCATGGTTACCATGTTTTGATGCTCTATTAATTCATATCAATTTATGTAAATATGGTAACAATCAATTTTTAAAAAGGATATTGACATGTCAACTTTTAAGACCCCTCTTTCACACTGACTCTTTTTATCGGGTCCGTTCTTGGGCTATGTCAATCATAGGTAAAGTACACCGTACTTGGGCTATGTTACTCATAGCGCAAGTACGAACCCGGTAGAAAGAGCCGATGTGAAAAGTGAGTGTTAAAAGTTGACATGTCAATATCCTTACTATATAATATTTGAAAATTGAATATTACCATATTTACCTAGATTTTATATGAATTAATAGAGAACCAATACACGGTAACCAAGCTAACTACCGCCAACCACTATATAAAATGGCAGTGAAGCCTTATGAATACTTATCTAGTCTCAATCTGCATTCTCTAGTCTCTAGCATATGTATACAACTCTTTCACAATATATCTTTTGAGAATGACATTTTCAAAACTTTTGAAAATTTTATTCTCTGTCAATTTTCATATTTCTTAACATTTTAATTATTTGTAATATGTTATTGTGTCATTTGTTTGACATTTGTGCTAAAATGCATCTTCTGGGAGCAAAACAACATTGTGTCCTCTTAGTCTACGGCCACCCAAAGCTTCGTAAGCTCATGGATAAAAGATAAGCAATGTGCTGCTCTTCAATTGCCACCTAAAACTCCGACTAGAAATACTAGTGAACTTGATTTTAATGAAGATTGTGAAATTTTATTTCTAGCAAAAAATGTGTTGAACACACATGAGAATCCTTCTCTATCATTCTTGATGAAGAATGGGTTCTGACCCCTCCAAAAACTCCAATCAATATTGAGGATTTAGCTCATGCTAATGACTCCAAGTTGAAGGCTACGATGAAACATTAACATTTTTTTTTAGGCAAAAGAAAGGAGAGGGGTCTCGTTAAAACCTTCTGATGCAAAACCCTCCTTAGGAAAAAAACATCAAGTAGGAAAAAGAGTACCCCCGCCTATATTTTATTGAAAAAAAAGAAAAAGAGAAACAAAAAAACATTGGGGGACTAGGCCAAAACCCATGAACCAAAAAAACAACAAAGAAACCAACAAGAAAGAAAAACTCGCCTAAATAAATAACGCTATAAAGGCTAAAACAGATGTTGACATGCATAGGCATCACTACGATGAAACATTAACATGTGTGTGTGGTCATTCTAAGCTAATCGGTTATTATAGTTTTTGCGATTAATCTATTTTATATAAACTTATTTTGTAGATTGCAAGCTAATAGGATGCATTATGCGAAATATCAGCTCCGAAAGGCAGCCAAGATACATCAACTTGAAAAGCACATTGAGCATCTACAAGTGTGTAGCTTTCCCTAAATTGTTTGTTTATTTATTATTTTAATTTTTCCAAACTATTTCCCTAGTCCAACTTGTCATTTTAAAATATTTATCCAAATATGAAAAATTATGTTTCCGTTATATGTGTGTGTGATCTAACAAAAGTGTGCGTTATTTCTTTAAACAAGAAAAGTTTAAATTGTTCAATCTAACTTGTTGTACTTTGGGTATGCGCACAACAAACTGATTGAAGAGAATGCAAAGATGAAAGCCACTGCAATGCTACCATTATGGTGAATGGTGAAAAGGACAGTAATAATAGTAAAGCAATTGTATAAATCTTACTTCCTTTCTAGTAAAACTGAAATATATGTGTGTGCATTCATTGTTTGATTTAATTAATAATTATGTTTTAAAAGAACCAAGAATATTGTGGGATGTATTTTGTGAAACGATTTTATATTTGGGTTTTCAATTTTTATCAGCAACTTATTGCAAATTCTTGATTTTCGTTTCAATTGTCAATTGGGCTCTAGTTCAAGAGATACACATGTTGAAAAACCAATACTTTAGATTTGGACAACAATTCTTTAGAGTCTGTTTGGATGAAAGGGAGACAATCTACATGTGGGGTTGTTATAAACAAGATGTAGTGCTTTTGTTATGCAATAGGTCTTCCCTTGGATGACATAGTCTACATTGCTTATCGTTGTACCTAGCCAACCATGGCAATATATATCAATAAATAAATTCTCCTATCAAAAAGAAAATTCAGGACGATCCTTTTGTGATGCTTGTTATTCTCTATAAAATAAATAAATTAATTAATTAACTACAAGAAGTCAAGAATAAACGGAACAAACACACAAATCATCATTCTTACAAACAAAGAAAAAGGCCATCACCTTGCAATATGTACCCCGTTTTAATCATTTCTCGGTTTTATATTACTAGAGAGAAACTTTCTATATGTAAAAAATAATAATTAAGAAGCTACCATGTGTGAGCTCAAACGCTCACACAATTTGAGCCCAAAGAATATTAATTAACATGTTTAAGGGTAAGGATTAGATAAATTCTAAGTACAGCATAGAATAATGGTAAACAAAACTAAACAATTGTGATATCAGTTACAAAACTAGTAAATATCTCACTTATCATACAATTATTTTTAAATTTAGGTGCCGTAAAATTGAAAAGTAAATAAAATTATCACAAAAATATATAAATTAGTTTGAATGAATATATATATATATATATATAAATGTATAATCATATTTCTTATCCTTTTTCTCCAAAACATAGTATTATTTCTTAAAACGTAATTTACTATGATAAGATCCTAAATCATCATTGGACATTTGCACAGACTTATTTACATGGTGAGAATAAAATTATTTTTTAAAATTTAAATTTTACCGTGGAAGACTCATGTACAATTTTTTTTTTTTTTGGGAAATAGGAAGACTCATTTACAATTGAAAAAGTTAGCTTTAAACAATTTAATGAATATTATTTAAATACTTTAAAAGATTTAATTTATATGAATAAATTTTTAAATGTTACTCAGAGAAATATTAAAATAGATCACCCTATATATTTTAATATTTCCATGTACTATAAAAGGCTAATTGGATAATTCTTAAATATTTTAATATCATTGAAATTAATTTATACTAGGCTTAAATACTATTTTGGTCCTTTAACTCATTTTTGATGTTCAATTTAGTCATTCGACTATTTTTGGGGCTAAATAAGTCATTTAAGTTAAAGTGGGCCAAATAGGTCATTTTCGGCTTTAAGTTTTTAAGTTTGGTCAAATAGGTCTTACGTAGCAATGACTCGTTTGGCCAAACTTAAAACTTATTTGGCCCAACTTAAAATCTTAAAGCCGAATAGGAACTATTTGTCTCACTTTAAAAACTTTAAAGACTTATTTAGCCCAAAAAATAGATAAAGGACTAAATTGAACCTCAAAAATAAGTTAAGGGACTAAAATGGTATTTAAGCCTTTATACGATTAAATTATTTGGAGATTTTTTTTAACTGTTATTCGGTGATTTCCATATCTGGAGAAATTTCAATGATGATAGTTCCCTTTAGTGCCTCCCAATCTATATTGTAAATCTAATATTATATTTTCATTCAAGGCATAATAATTAATCCTAAAATGGACTTTTTTAAAATAGAAAAAATTTAAGGCTTAATTTTGCAACTACAAATTTTAATATTATTTGATTACTATAAAAAAATAAGTGACAAAATTAAGCCTTGAATCTCTGGGGTTTGAAACAATTTCCAATTTAGGTGATTAATTAATATGCCTTGAATGAAAAAATTAATATTAGATTTACAATATAAATTACGATGCACTAAAGGAAACAATCATTTAAATTTGTCCAAATAAAGAAATTACCAAATAACAGTTAAAAAATTTGTCCAATCATCCTATTACATTATAAGGAAATATAAAAACAGTTTTTCTAACGTGTGCAAGGTTATACACGATAAGAATTATTAATTATACAATTTTTTTTATTAATTACTTATTTTCCTATTTATTTTATTGATTCACAATTATGTAAACTTCTTCTATCCACAAAATCGGAAACTACATAATTAATAAAGAAAAAAAATGGTAATTAATGATCCTTATTGTGTGCAAGATTGCACACATTAAAAAACCATAATAAAATATATAGGCTCTTTTTGGTAAAAAGTAGTAGATAGCGGATAGCGGATTAGCTTATAGCGGATAACTAATAGCGGATAAGTTAACAGATTGATTTTAAAGTATTTGATAAAATTAGCGGTTGAACTAACTGATAAATACAAAATGATATAAAAGAACATTTTAATAAATGAGAGAGAGACTGTAAGTGTTAGTAATTTTTTTACTTCATTTAATAGAGGATAAACTATAAATTTAATTAAAATATTATAATAAGGATTAAAACAAGAGAAAAATGATATGTTATAAGCTATTAAAAAAACGGTATATGCTATTGGTTATCAAACACCTGCTACGAACTTATCCACCATGAGGTATCCGCTGTAACCTAACGGTTTGGTTTTACCAAACAAAGTTATAGTGTGGCCAATTTAAGGATTTTTCCAAATAACAGTTACAAAATTTCTCCAAATAAATTATAATTTTTGAAGTCTTTAAATAAATATTCATTAATTTATTTTAAAGTTAATTTTTTTAATTGCGGATGAGTCTGCCATATTAAAATTTGATTTTTAAGAAATAACTGTTTACATACCGTGTAAATAAGTTTTGTACAAATATTCAACTATAGTTTACGATATTACCAGAGTAAAATATGCATTAAGAAATAATATTATAATATGGAAAGTAATACGTTTATATATATTCAATTAATATTCGAACTAAACGACATAATAAAAATTATATTTCTCTTAAAGCACATGTATTTGTATCTATTCATAAAATAAATATATATATATATAATCTGAAATATCAGTTAATAAATTTCCTTAAGAGTGCATATTCTAAAATTTAATTGAGACCAATTAATCTCCCCAAGAATAATAATTATATATAAAAAATATCATCATAAAAATTTAAAAAAAAATCCTGAACACATTTTTACTTCTTTTAAAAGTATTCTTCTACACTAAATAAATAGTACTATTAAAAACACATTTTTGAGTGTTTAAAAAATGCTTCTACATTATTAAATAAATATTAATCATAAAAAAACAAAAACTAATAAACTATATAAATAGTCAAAATTTTACTCTTGATATTTACTATTTTTTTTCTTTGTTTTCTTAATTTAGACAATATTTATTATTATTTATTTAATGTATGAGAACATTGAGGATAGAAAGTAAAATATCTTCTTAATTACGCATTGTAAATATTTAAAATGATATTATAATAAAAAATAATAAATTTATATATGGTCAAAATAATTATGTGAATTTTTGGTGTTTTAAAATATTATTTAAAAATTATATATATATATATATATATATATATATATATATATATATATATATATATATATATATATATATATATATATATATATATATCAAGTGAGAGAAGTGTATTATCGTGAGAGGTGAGAGGATTAATTAATGACCATTAGATTAACATAAACTGTTCAGATGAAATTTCGTTTTAAAACTTCATGTGTCTTCTGTTTTTTGTCCTTTCTATCCTCGCAGCTCCGCCCCTTCTCACGCCTCACTGTTTCGTCCCTCCCAACCTGTCCTTCTTTCTCCCTTTGTTCATGTTCACTATTATCAAAATTGTGCATTGGATTTCTGGTGTTTTAAAATATCTCCATTTAATTTGTTAATATGTATTTTATCAAAATATGAATACCACATTTACAATATAAATATAGACGCACTAAAGGAAACTAACAACATTGAAACCTATAACAAAAAACTTTTATTTCATCAAAAAGAAATACATAGAAAACAAATCATAAATACGCTATAATTACTCTGTTTATTTTTTTAATCCAACCCAATAGCAAAATTTCAAAGTGGAAGTTGTTTATTTTTTTATCAAATTGGAAGTTGTTTAAAAATTCCTATCTATATGGAAAAAGTTAAAAAGATTACTTAGATCTACCCTATAAATTATAATCTTTATAATATTTTTAAAACGCAAAAGATTCTTTCAATTCTTTCCCATTATGATTTTCGTATCCAAATATATTACGATAAACGATGGGCAATACTTAATTATTAGACATCATTAATATAATTTTTTTTGATAAAATCATTAACTTATCAAGTCACTTTAAAAACATTGATCGCCAAAAAAATTTAGGATGCAAAATTGAGGACAAGTTGCTTAATTAATTGTAAATGTTCTAATTCTATGTCCACAAACTATAGGTTGGGGTGTACAGGTTTCACAAGTTCGCATGGTGTACGGAAAAAACTATCCCAGACTACCTAGCTTGACGTGCACTAAAACTAAACTCTTCTGTTGTGTTTTTTACTGTAATTTTATGCAACTAAATTTTATCTTTTGGTATGTTTATAACACTACATATGTACTGAAATTGAAATCATTATTTGTCTAGTTAGTATAGGAACTTGATAGTACATATAAAAAGAGACAAGAAGCAAAGGTAAATATATCATATAAATGTAAGAATTTGGTTATAAGAATAATTCTTGTATGAAATAAAAAACATAAGATAATAACAAAAAGACATCAAAATTCATCCTAAAATATTTTAATATCATCTTAAATTTTTTAGTTGGAATTATATGTTACG
This sequence comes from Calophaca sinica, assembly GCA_037113605.1. Taxonomy (NCBI): domain Eukaryota; kingdom Viridiplantae; phylum Streptophyta; class Magnoliopsida; order Fabales; family Fabaceae; genus Calophaca; species Calophaca sinica. The sequence continues at coordinate 74,393,830 of CM073737.1, read as the reverse complement.
TATTCATGTAAGAAAAACTATTAATCATAAACTGTATAATTTATAACAAGTACCTCAAGATCCAATAAAAAAAAAAGTACCTCAAGATTTCACTGAGAATTTATCTCATATGATACTGACTTGCTCCTTACAACGATCCTAAGCTTCCATCAACCCGGCCGCTAAGACGGGAGGAGGTGGATTGAGAGTCAAATTAATATCCATTTCATGCTTCTGCAAGATTCCTTCACCATCTTTGAATTTAATTTTAGCGATAGATCCAAATCAAGTGTTAAGGAAGAGGAAAAAAATGAAAAAGAGAAAAAAAGCTAAAAAATATATTCGATCCAATTCAAAAAAAAAAAACATTTGAGATAATTTGAATCAAACCTCGGATAATTATATGCATGCATGTAGGTTGAGCATTGGCTCGAATTATAACACCGAAGCTTGGGAAATTGGTTGAGATTATAGATATTTTTGTCTCCAGTTTCTACAAGATTCCTATGATAGCCCAATACTGTCATATTTATAATAAAGTTGTATTCGTTAGGGACTTGTAATTGGTTAAAACCCTAATTGGTACTAATGGTATTAACAAGTGCTTATGACAAAAAAGTCCTTGTATCTCCTTGATTTGGGGCATTAACTTTTTGCACCTAAGCATCTCGCAAATAGAAGTTGGTCGGATTTAAAAGAAATAAACAAAACTAAGTCATGCTAGGTAAACAATTTTAAATAAAATTAAAATTAAAATAAATTATAAATTGAAGAAGTGTAGGTCAAAATTACATATCGGTTAATTACCTGTAAATGACTCTCAATGGACAATACTTAAAACCTTTGATATTTATCACCTGATGATCACCTGTTGTTTGGAATATCTGGAACCTTCGCAATGCGGTTATCTTTAGAGATGAGGGTAAGGATGCTAGCAAGTTACTGGCTCAAATCAAATATAGCTCATGGGGGTGGTTTATCTTTAGGGAAGGCCGTAAGAGGAGTTTTATTTTTTCTAATTGGTGCATGAATCCTATTCAATGTCTTAAACTTTGATGATGCTACTGTTGTTTGGCCTTGCTAGGGTTGGTTGTCGTACTCTTTTTCCCCTTTCGGTCTTTTTCCCAATGGGTTTTGGCCGTCGGGGTTTTAATGAGGCACTTCCTCCCTAGACCATTTGTAAATATGGGTTCGGAGTACCCCTTGTACTCCATTTTTTTATTAATACATCTTCTTTGCTTATCAAAAAAAAAATCACCTGATGATAACCAACTTTGATGTTGCATGCTCCAACACCCAAAAAAATCAATATAGAGTAAAAAATATAACAGATTTCAAATTGATTTTTATGAAGTAACATATTAATACAATTAATTAATTAATGATGTATATTCCTTGTCTTTGAATAACATGAAAAAAGTGAAGATTCCACCAAAATTTCATTAACTTGGATCTAACATAATTAAGGCCAGATTATTTTTCTCTCGTTCTCTCAACTATGTTGTTGCTTGAGCTTCCTCTGTTGTTGTTTTGCCATCTTAATGGCTTGGCTTTCACACTCATCTTCATCAAGGTTATTAGAGGGCTTGTCTTGGAACCTTGTGAGCCGTAACTCTTTTCCATCCTTGATTTTAAATAGCTTGGTTTTGCAACTTTCTGTCGCTCTTCTTTTAATTGAGACAAAAAATAGTGTTCTAAATTCCTAGCTATCGAAGAAAGATCAATTAGTGAAATCAAAACAACTAATTGTAAGGGACTAAGGAATTTTGGAAAACTCTTTTTCATATTGTTCTTCCTCATCCATTCTTAGCGAATAAAGAAGTTAAATCTTGATCATGTATAGAAAAACCAACATAGATGCAGCTTCCCAATCATAATCAAAAAAAAAAAAATTTGTTCTCAAGAAATTTAAAACATGATTTTGATTCTTGTGTCTGATAAGGCTTCAAGTTTTCATATTATAGCCAATTTTTTCTCAAATTTTTTATAAACAAAATAATTAATAGGTTTACTTCCCCAAATTTTGAGGCACTATGAAGTTAAACTAAGTTTTTTTAAAATTACATACTTTATTTTTTCAATTAGTTAGAATCAAAGTATTTGTTTATTGCTGGTTTAATTATGTTTACCAAAAGGTCTCATGGTGCTAGCAATTTTGGTTTTCATTGGTGTGAGATTTATTTCCTAGTTTTATTTGGGAGGATTTTTCCGATATCAGTATGGCCTTCCAAGTTATATATTCAAATAATTGTTACATGGGTTTTGGTTAATGTTCTCCCATGGTTTCTTTTTTCTTTATTTATTTTTAATATAATTAGGTGTGCTGCAAATGATTAGTGTTAGCTAGGGTACCAACCTAGTTGGAATCGTAGTCAATACAGTAATACTTTTGCATGTCTTTTGATTTAAAAAAAAATGTTACCAAAAGTTCTAAGGTTTATTTTATAGAAAGACCAATGAGAAATAGATGATTAGAGATAAAACAATTGGTAGCTTGTAAATTTTACAAAATACAAATATCAAAGTAATAAATCTTGAATTTATGAGAAGTAGTGGTTTAAATTACCTTTTCGATAGTGTCTAAGTTAGATTGTTCATTTGTTGCAACTTGGTTAAGAGAACAATGTGGCCTTGATCTTGGTATTGGTTCGGTTATAAATTGGTTTCTAAGGGAATTGCAATGAAGTTTGTATAGGTGGTAATATGTCTTTAATATTGTTGTTCAAGTGTATTAAATAAATATGTTTTCTGTACCGAAAAAATAAAATAAATATGTTTTCATGGTTGATACGGGGCAATGAAGGAATGAAGGTTGGCCTTGGAAATGGTGACAGAGGAGGAGGTTATTTGCACACAATTAGCTTTGCTTGTCAACTTGTGCAATTTGTTAACTTGGGAAAAATTTTCTAAGGATATATAGGGATGATAAGTGGGTATGAAATTACATTTTTCTCATATCTTCTTAATCCGATTTGCCTATTTTCTATTGAGACTATGCCAGATTTGACCTAATACAATATCCAAAATGTAGTCATTTCATATGGAACCATGATTGTAATGTGAGTTCTGTTATAGTGAAAATCCTTTAAGGTTGAAGGGACTAAATATATCTATCAGGATGATAATGGACGAGTATAAAAATTTTGTACTGTTCTCTCGTTTCGTATACTATTTATATCATTTTCATAATTTATCCAACTAACTATGGATTTGTATTCATTAGAAAGGTTTTTTTGGATATTGCTGTACGAAAGTATTTAAAACCTGCAGACAATAAGACATCTTGATGAGGACCAAAAAATAGCTAATGAGGAGAAAAGCAAAGAAAAATTCAAGTTAAGACTTTAGGATACATTTTAGATTTTTATATATTTTAATTTGGTTGTAATAGTTTAGTCATGGGTGATGGGAGCATTACTTATTTTCTATACTTAGTTATTTTGGGAATATAATATAAGCCCACTTATGGGCCCTTTAGTATTTGCTTCGTTTAGGCCTATTAATTAGGGTAATAGAGAGTCTCCCTATAAGTATGCTTGTATGACTTCATTTTACTAACTTTGAATGAAAATACACATTTGTATGAGAATAGAGAATGCTTCTCTAGGGTTTTTGGATGAACCAAATTAGAATCTTATCAAAAGCCTCTTACTCTTGTGGCGATTCATCATTGATCTTATCATTCTCTTGTGGAGTGTGGCGATCCTTCTTCCATCTTCTTATCTATTTTATTTGCTTGTTTATTTTCCCTTTTGTTTGTTATTTTGATTCAAAAAACCACTTGGTTAGACCCTAGGTTTATATGGATTCATCATGAACTATATCAGGTGGTAATCAGAGCTTGTTGCCAAGTGTGTTTGTGCCTCGAATCCAGCAACAAAATCAAAAAAAAAAACTGCACTGTTCAGGTTTTTTTTTTGTACTTTCATTTGTGATTTCCCACCTTTTTTTTTTAATTCGCCCACATTTTCTTCCTTTACTTTTTCTTGAATTCTTCTTCCGTTTCGGTTCACGAACTGAGAACCAGATGTTTCCAATTGGTAATTCACGCCCATCTTTCAAGTCTTGGTTCCTGGATTTGGATTTTTGAGCATTACGTGAATTAATTTGTTGAGTGGCATCACAAGTTGGCTTATGGATCTGTTCATGGAATTAATTTATGGCCAATCAAATTTGGGCTTGTAAACTTGTGTTTCTTCATTTTGGCAAATTAAGGGCTGTTGGGAACATTTGCTCACCAATTCAATATCACAGACTCATTCTCGTTTTTTGTCCTCACGGGTTGTATAAGAGAGTATAAGAGATTAGAGTTTAATCACGTGTATAATGACCGGAAGTTATTTTGTTATAACCGGTATCTCCAAGTCTAGGTCACTTACATCTTTGCTCATCTCTATATATAAACCATACTGTGGACATCTCTTTGCAAGCTTTTCTGATAATCAATACAATGAGTCACTTTTACACTGAGTTCCATTCTATCATGGTATCTAGAGCTCCTTTTTCGATCTAGGCCTGTGAAACTTCTTTCCATGGCTTCTCCTTTTGCTCATCATTCTTCTATGTCTTCTTCTCGGATTCACTCTCAGAGGAATCCGTTCGATGAGATCGAGCACAACGCTGGATTCTCAAATTCATCTTCACGTTTGTTTTCGCACAAGATTTCTCTCAAATTGGATGAGAAGAACTTTCAATTTTGGTTGCAACAGGTTGAAGGAGTCATCAGTGCAAACAAATTCCATCGCCTAGTTGTGAATCCTGTAGTTCCTCCTCAATTCAATTCTGATGCAGATCGTGACCTAGGAATTGAATCTGAAGATTATCAGCAATGGCTCATTCAAGACCAGTTCGTGTTCACTTGGCTACTCTCCGCGATTTCTGAATCTATGCTCCCTCGTGTACTAGGCTGTAAACATGCTTTCCATGTTTGGAACAAATTGCATGATTATTTTTCTTCACATCTTAAGGCTAGGGTTCGACACCTGAAATCTGAATTGAAGAATTCAAAGAAAGGCTCTAAGTCAATGTTTGATTATCTGCTTCAAATCAAATCGATCTGTGATTCTTTACTTGCTGCTGGTGTTGCTATCTCTGAGCAAGATCAGATCGATACTGTGTTAGATGGATTATCTGAAGAGTATAATTCTTTTAGTATGATGATTTATGGTCGCAATGACTCTATCTCTCTCACAGATGTTGAAGCATTGCTTCTTGTTCAAGAAGCACAACTTTAAAAATATAAGCAGGACGTTAATACTTCCATTGCTTCTGCCAATGTTGCGAAACTGTCTCTCTCTGAGAATTCTCAGAATACTGGTCAAGCACAGAACACTGATGAATCACCTTACTTCTCCTTTGCTCGAGGCAGAGGCCTGGAAGGTTTAGCCGTGGCCGTGGAGCCACAAACAGACCTACTTGCCAGCTCTGTCATAAAATTGGCCATGTGGTTGCCAAATGCTGGCACAGGTTCGATCAAAACTTTGCTCCTCCAACAAATGCAGTGGTATTTGCTCCTTTTCAGAATCAATATGTTGCTCCACATGCTCAGTCTAATGCTCAGTCTCGTGCTCCACCTAGTGCTCAGTTAGCTACACAACAGCCTGTTGTTGCTCCTAGCTCTCAATAATTCTGTGTGCCACATCAATTTACTGCTGATTTGTGGTATCCGGATTCGGGAGCATCGCATCATATTACACCAGATGCAAGGAATCTGTCTACTCAGACACCTTATACAGGTTTCGATCAATTGACCATTGGAAATGGTCAAGGTTTGGCAATTTCCTCTACTGGTTCTACTAGTTTTTCATCTACTTGTTTGCCTAAAATTTCTCTAAATCTGTCTAACTTGCTTCATGTCCCTAGCATTACTAAAAACCTCATGTCAGTTTCTAAGTTTTGTCATGATAACAATGTTTTCTTTGAATTTCACTCACAGTCTTTTTTTGTCAAATGTCAGGGGTCTAAGCAAGTACTCTTAGAGGGATCTCTTGGTGTTGATGGACTCTACGGTTTCAAGAATCTCCACTTGTTGCAGTCTACTCAAGCTGTTTCTTCCAATCTGTCTGTTTTGCAGCCTGCTACTGCTTCCTGTTCTGTTTTGCAGCCTGTTGCTGCTTTAAGTTCTGTTGCTTCTTCAAGTGTCAATAATACTTGTACTAGTTCATTCAATGTTTGGCATTTTAGGCTAGGTCATGCTAATGCCAAAGCTGTTAAATCTGTTTTGAACCTGTGTAACATTCCAACTTCTAATAGAAATATTTTGGACTTCTGTAATGCATGTTGTCTTGGCAAGTCACATAGGCTCTATGCTCCCCCATCCCTTACTTTACATTCCTCTCCTTTTGAGCTTGTGTACACTGATTTGTGGGGTCCAGCTCCTGTGACTTCTCATTTGGGTTTCACATATTATATCTCTTTTGTTGATGCTTGCACTAAATTCACTTGGCTATATTTGATAAAACAAAAATATGAGGCATTACAAGCTTTCAAATAGTTTTTTAATTTGTTCCAAACTCAGTTTTCTAAAACCATAAAAAGTGTGCAATCCGATTGGGGTGGTGAATTTCTTCCTTTCACCAAATTTCTTAATGAACTTGGTGTCATTCCTCGTCTCACTTGTCCACACACTTCTCATCAAAATGGCACCGTTGAACGTAAACACCGTCAAATTGTTGAAATGGGTCTAACCATGCTAGCACACGCAGCCATTCCTTTACACTTTTGGGATCATAGCTTCTCTATGGCTGTTTATCTAATCAATAGGCTTCCTACTTCTGCACATTCTGATTTTTCCTCTCCTTATTTCAAACTGTACAGCACTGTTCCTGATTACACCTCCATTAGAATATTTGGATGTGCTAGTTTTCCACATTTGAGACCTTTTAATAATCACAAACTTGAATTTAGATCTCAAGAATGTGTTTACTTGGGTCCTTCCTCCCAACATAAGGGACACAAATGCTTATCTTCTAGTGGTCGCATTTATGTTTCCAAAGATGTGCTATTCAATGAGATGAGATTTCCTTACTCTGAGCTATTTTCCTCTTCTGATTCTGCTGTCTCCAAATCTTCTGTAGTTTCTGTGTTTATTCCTCGGGCTGCATCAGTTTTTCCTCCTCATGTTCCAACTAGCTTTCCTGCTCAGCCTGTTATTTCTTCCAGTATTTCACCTAGTGTCTCTGCCTCACCTCAGTTCCAACCACCTACTGTGTCTTCTAGTCCTGATTCTCCTTCAGTGTCAGTTTCTTCTCCTGTCCCTACTCCTAATTCTAGTCACCCTGCACATAACTGTCCTGCTGCAACTAACATTCCTGCAGGAAACTGTCATCCTATGGTGACTCGATCAAAAACAGGTAGTTTGAAGCCTCGACTCTTTGTGGCTTCAGTGGAACCAAGGTCAGTAAAACAGGCACTAGCTTAGCCACACTGGCTTGCAGCAATGAAGGCAGAGTTTAATGCCTTGCTAGCTAATGAAACATGGTCTCTTGAACCACTTCCACCTCATAGGCAACCTATTGGGTGTAAATGGGTATTCCGAGTGAAGGAAAATCCTGATGGCTCCATCAATAAGTATAAAGCTCGCTTAGTGGCCAAAGGATTCCATCAACAAGCAGGGTTTGACTTTAAGGAAACCTTTTCTCCGGTTGTTAAGCCGGTTACCGTTCGCATTATTCTTACCTTGGCTCTATCATATGGCTGACCAATCAAGCAAATAGATGTGAATAATGCATTCTTGAATGGTTTCTTGTCAGAAGAGGTGTACATGTCTCAGCCTCCGGGTTTTTTTGAATGTGGTGATCAAACTCTTGTTTGTCGATTGAAGAAGGCTCCTTATGGTCTCAAGCAAGCCCCTCAGGCTTGGTATGAAAGATTGACATCTTCCTTGATTTCTCATGGGTTTGTTGCTAGTAGATGCGACTCTTCTCTCTTCATTTATTCTAAAGGGACCACTCGGCTATATGTGCTCATCTATGTAGATGACATCTTAATCACAGGAACCTCTTCTTCTCTTATTTCAGATTTGATTGCTAAACTTCATGACACTTTTGCTCTCAAGCAACTTGGTGAAGTGGATTATTTTTTGGGTTTGGAAGTCAAAAGGCTACCAAATGGAACTATGGTCCTCAACCAAGCAAAGTATATTCGGGACCTCCTAAACAAAGCCAACATGCATGATGCAAATGGCATCTCCACTCCAATGGTTAGCTCTGCCAAATTCAGCAGGTTTGGATCTGATTCTATGCCTGATGCTTCTACCTATCGCTCTATCGTGGGAGCCCTCCAATATGTCACTTTGACAAGACCAGAAATTTCCTATTCTGTTAAGAAAGTCTGCCAATTTATGTCCAGCCCCCTGGAAACTCATTGGAAGGCAGTTAAGCGCATCCTAAGATACTTGAAAGACACGGCTCACTATGGCTTAATGCTGCAGCTTGCTAATTTGACAGCTACACTCTCCCTTCGTGCTTATTGTGATTCCGATTGAGCGAGTGATCCTGATGATCGCCGGTCCACCTCTGGTTTTTGCATTTTTCTTGGATCCAATTTGATTTCTTGGAGCTCCAAGAAGCAAGTTTTGGTAGCCTGATCTAGTGTCGAAGCTGAGTACCGCAGCATTGCTCATTCTGCGGTTGAAGTCTTGTGGATAAAGTCTTTGTTACATGAATTACAGGTTCCTCATCTTGTTCCTACTATTCTTTGTGACAATCTTAGTGTTGTCCTATTATCTCACAACCCAATTCTGCATTCCCGCACGAAGCACATCGAATTGGACTTGCATTTTGTCAGGGAAAGGGTGCTTGCTAAGTCCCTGCTTGTTCAGCATGTTGCAGGCACTGATCAACTTGCTGATGTTCTAACAAAGCCTCTGGGCACCTCTCAGTTTACTGCTTTACGAAACAAGCTCAATGTAGTTCCTTTTAGTTCACTACCTTGAGCTTGAGGGGGGGTATAAGAGAGTATAAGAGATTAGAGTTAAATCCCGTGTATAATGACCGAAAGTTATTTTGTTATAATCGGTATCTCCAAGTCTAGGTCACTTACATCTTTGCTCATCTCTGTATATAAACCACACTGTGGTCATCTCTTTGCAAGCTTTTCTGATAATCAATACAATGAGTCACTTTTACACTGAGTTCCATTTCTATCAGGTTAGAGTATACTTGTTCTCGGCATCGATTAAGTGTGTGTTTGGATTGCCGTTGCCGGCCACTGGACGTCCGTCCGTGCGGAAAAACGGAATTCACAATCTATTTGGCTTCTTCTTGTCTGCTGTTTACAACGTCAGTTTACCCCTAAACACAGTTTTTAGCAGAAGGATGATGTGGTTTGCTTCTCTATCCTCCGTTTACCATTGGGAGAATCGTCAGACAAAATACCCTTATCTCAAAATCTTGAGGCATATTTGGGCAGACAAAATGCAAGAAAATAAAGAGAGAAAAAATGAAGAAGAAGAAGAAGAAGAAATAAGAAAGAATACTGAGAAGAAACGAAGAAGAAAAAGCATCATCAGAAAAAAGGTAGCAACTCCAACGCGTTTTTAAAAGACCCCTCTCTTTTGTGCTGTGTTGTTGGTGTTGAATGGTCTGCCAGGAAAAGTAAAAGGGAGGCATGCATATTGATCACTTGGCAGATGGCATTTCATGATATAAAAAAAAACTTTTGATGTAACCGAGACATTTTGTAATTTACAATGAATTGATTTTTATGATACATGTAATTAAAATCCAGTAAAAAAAAAGATACATGTAATTAATTGTGATGTTCTAAGCACTTTTCAATCAATTTCTTGTAATAATGAATGCGAAAAAAAAAATCTCACGGTAGCGAATGTCTTTTATAACTTGTGGATTTTTAAAATATTATATTATCACATCTTGTAAAAAAAAGATTATATTTTTTTATAATCATATATATTATCAATTAACATAGCAACATTTTAAATATTTGTTATAAAAATTAATTTTTAAATATATATATACTAAATATATAATATATATACATAATATTTCAATTTATATATAAAATAACTTGCAGCCTAGTGGTAAAATTACTTGTTGTGACTTTGGGAATAAGGGTTCAAGCCTTTTTGAGACCAAAATTTATTTTTTTAATAAAAGGAAATAAAAAAATTGATTTTTTAATAAAAACAAGAAAACAAGTCGCACACCCAAATCATCTCCAGGAGCTGTGCGGCCCAGTCTTTTTCATGGTTTATAACTTTATTGGCCCAACCCAAAGCAAATACTTCACCCAGCCTGTTTTTAAAGGAGAATCATAAATTAAAATAACCCTAATCTTCCTCATCAGTCATCAGAGCGGCGCCTCCTCCCTTTTTTGCCCTCTCACTAATTCCGCCCCCAATCTCCTCTAACCCTAGCCTCCACCTACAGGGCTCCTCTTCTTTTCTTCCCAAATGTCCCTTCACCTGCGTTCGTCTTCTACCTGCGTGCTTCGTCTTCTTCTACATCATTACTTCTTCCTCGTTTTTGTTACCATGGTTTGCCCTTTTTGAGAGAAGGAAATGGGATATCTCTGGCTTGCTGCTGCTCTGGCTCGCTGCTGAGAGAAGGAAATGGCAAAAAAGACGTCGTTTTGCCCGTTTTTAAAATTAAAAAAATTGAGCTTGGTTTTTCTGAACCGCTCGGCTCCTCCATTAACCCGGTTTTCCCCGTTTTCCCCGGTTTAACCTGGTTTTCCGGTCCTTTGTCCCAGTTCTCTGCAGAACGGTCTGAGGGGGTGTATCGGACTGGACCATGCCCCGGTTCCTGGTCCGACCGGCCTGTCCGGTCTAGTTTTTGTTACCTTGGTTTGAAGTTTATTTGGTAAATCAAAGCTTAAGGGATTGATCTAAAGGAAGTGTCCTTGTTCTTCTCATATCATTTGGTAAGTTCAGGTTTCATAAAAATAAAGTCTTGAAAAAAAAATCAGTTTTCATTGTTGTTATACCTCAGTTTTCCATCAATCTTTGTCATTAATATCTGTTCTAAGTGTTGATTCTTGTTGATTAAAAATGATTCTGCATAAAAGCACTTATAGAAAAAGGCATTTTTCAAAACAAAAAAAAATCAGAGTTGTTGAGGATGATACATCAATCATTTTTGCATCCTTGTTGCCTCTATTAGACATTGCAAGTTTGATTTTAGTACCTTACCTTCCACATATTTGTGTCATACACATATTCGGATCATGTAGTCATTTAGTTCCAATCTTTCTTGAGTTGTTTCATTGATAATCTATTTGAGTGAATCTTCCTTTGCTTAGCTTTTTCTTGTTTGTCTTTTAAATTCATTGGCTTTGTCTTAGAAGTTTCTCTTGTCTTGTTTGGCCTCTTGAATGATAACTTTCTTGTGTGTTTTGCCATAATTGTGTAGAGGTTTACCACAAACTTGATTGAGATTTGTTTGCTTGCTTTTAAGAACTTGAAGAGTTGCATTAGGGAGTGGTAAATGGCAAGTGTGAGGATTACAGTAAAAGCCATCATTGAGTGATATACACGAGTGATACATATCTTGAATGTAAACACTTAGTGAGTGATAAGGGTCTTTTCATCTTTGTTCTTGTTCTTATTGGATTATTATACTTGTTGACTTGGATAATGAGTGAAAATGAATCAAACCCACCTTCTCTTAGAACCGCTTCTCTTGTGGATCGTTTTACAAGGATATTGAATACTCAAATGAATGCCTTGAAAGAAGAGCTTGGGAACCAAAGAGAGAGAATGTCTCATCATAGGAGATCTTCTCCTCAAGAAGATGACCTTGAAACCGACGGAAGGAGGAGGCAAAGAGAGCATGTGCGAAATCATAAAGATCATTATGAAATAAGGCATAAAGATTATCATGAGGAACACAAGAGGTATAAAAAAGATGATAAGAGGTTTGAAAAGAAAGATTGGGAAAAAGAAAGAAAGCATAAGGAGTATGAACGAGGAAGAAAGTGTGGAGAATTTATGAAGGATCCCGAGTATGAGAAGTATTTGATTAGAGAATTTTTGGAAGATCCGAAGTATGTTAAATATCATGAAGAAAGGAGGAAGAAAAAAGAGGAAAGAAAACAAAATAAAGCATTGAGAGAAAAGGATAAAGCCTTGAGGAGAAATGAGAAATTGAAAGAAACAAGTGAATGCAAGCTTGAGGGTGCATTTGAAAATGAAGTAAAGAGTGAAGAAAAAGAAAAGAATGAGGGAAAAGAAAAGAGTGAAAAGAAACTTGAGGTGAAGGAAATAATTTTGGATACATCTTGTATTGCTAGCCTTCATCTTTTGCCAAATTGTGTTGATTCTAGTGTAAAGGAAGTTGATGATGACATACCAAAGGATGTTTGCAAGACAACCAATGTGCTTGAAGATTTGACTTCAAAGAAAATACCTCATGGTTTGGTCACTTGCTTGGATTCCCAAGAGAATGTGCATCCTAACTTTAGATTTAATAACATGCTTGGTGAGTTACATGGGTCTTGCTTTTCTTCTACTTATGTTGGATTTTATGATTTGTTTGAATTGCATAACTCTTGTTATCCTTCTCCAAAAGTTTCATTTGAAACCGTGAATTATGATGCACTCAGTCCATATTATTCTTCTAAGCTTACCTTGCGGGTTATGAACTAAGACTTGAATGGATTCATTGATAAATGTTGTGTTGCATTCTAGGGTAATTTGGTTCATAGAAATATTTTTGATGGATGTATTGGATTTCTTAAAACCAAGAAGCATGTTTTGAATGAAGAACACTTTGTGTCAAATAACTTTAGCACCCTTGGTTTTATTATGAGCACTAAAGGATTACGTGTGGAATTAATTGATGGGTTCACTACTACACCTCTTTTTACTCTACCTATTGTTGTAAAACCTTCTAAGCTTCTATATGGTGCTCCTAATGTGTTTGGGGAAGTTGATTTGCTTCCAAAGGATCCATCCTTTGTGTGTGATAAGAAGAATATCCATGAAACAACATGTTTTTGAGCCTTTACAAAGAAAGATTGATTTCTCCTTTGTCACCAATGTCAATCTAAGAAAGGTAAAATTTTACATAAATGTCAACTAAAAGAGGTACAACTTTCTCCTTACTTTTAAAATTCCTTACCTTGGAAATGAAGCTGTTGATTGTAAAAAGTGGAATTATTTTCACTTACTTAGTACATTTGGTGATTTTTCATAATTTCCATTTGACCCCGGTGGAAAGATTAATATATTTTTCATGTCATTGACTTGCGCTTTTCTTCATATAGGTCATGTTGGAGCTAAATTCGAGGTCGAATTTGTTCCAAAAAGGAGGGAATGATGAGGACCAAGAAATAGCTAATGGGGAGAAAAGCAAAGGGAAATTCAAGTTAAGACTTTAGGATACTTTTTAGGTTTTTATATATTTTAATTTGGTTATAATAGTTTAGTCATGGGTGAAGGGAGCATTACTTGTTTCCTACACTTAGTTATTTTGGGAATATAATATAAGCCCACTTATGGGCCCTTTAGTATTTGCTTCATTTAGGCCCATTAGGGTAATAGGGAGTCTCCTTATAAGTAAGCTTGTATGACTTCATTTTACCAACTTTGAATGAAAATACACATTTATGTGAGAATAAAGAATGCTTCACTAGGGTTCTTGGATGAACCAAATTAGAATCCTATCAAGAGCTTCTTACTCTTGTGGCGATTCATCCTTGATCTTATCAATCCCTTGTGGAGTGTGGTGATCCTTCTTCCATCTTCTTATATATTCCATTTGTTTATTTATTTTCCCTTTTATTTGCTATTTTGATTCAAGAAATCACTTGGTTAGATCCTAGGTTTATATAGATTCATCATGAACCATATCACATCTGGTGTCTTGTTGAAGTTAAAGGTTGTGAATGACACTTGGTTAACCCGATTGATATTATTGGTTAACACAGTGTTGAAAGTGGTTAATGGGTGCAAATACAACTTGTGGCATCAAAGTAGCCATTAACTAGTTAATGAACTGTATTAACCACTTAGTTACACAACATTAACCGCTTTTGTAATGTTTGTGAAAGAGTAATTAAAGGTAGTGAATGATACTTGGTTAACAAGGTTGATGTTAGTGGTTAATACAGTGTTAGAAGTAGTTAGTGGATACAAGTGAAACTTGGCATCAGAGTAGCCCATTAACCAGTTAGTAAACTGCGTTAACCACTTAGTTGCACATCATTAACCACTTTGATAATGATTTGTGAAAAAAGATAAAAATAAAAATAAAAAATCACAAAAAAATAAAAAAATAATTTGTTGTCCGTACGTCCGTACATACGGTGTCGTCGTACGGAAGTTTTCAAATATCATTACTGTTCAAATTTAGGACAATCTTCTCTATAGAAACCCATATTATATCCTTTTTTTTTTTGGAACTCAAGCATTTCAACACATGCAACAGCCAAATTTTCACTATACAATCAACCATAAAAACATTATGCTGCAGCATCTTCTTAGTCACCAACACAAATGCATTTTTCATCTTCAAATTATCAACCTCAAAATATGTAATCTCTAATCACATAATCTTGAAATTTATGGTTGCTCAAGCCCTCAAATAAGGGGTAGGAACTCACCTAAAACTAGAATCATCTACGGAACTTCAAATCCCTAGCTTTAGCCCCTTTGTCTTATGGTCTTCCCATGGTTCCTCTTGCTAACCTTCCATTCCTTTGGTGCTCCCTTTGGCATGCAAGGCCAGATTTTAGCTTATACCCTTCTTCCTCTTCTCCTCCTCTTCTTCATCTTCTCTCTTTCTCTCTCTCCTTCTCTCTCTCCCTCCCTCCCTTCTCTCTTTTTTTTTTTTTTGCTTCATTACACCCCTTCTACACTACTTAAGCCTTTCACTTGCTACACCCCTCCATAATCTATGATTTGAAGGTATAAATTCCCACTCTTCCTTCTTAGAAACTCTAAAACACTTATCTCTTATTAATAATCTCCTTCTAATATATTGGGTGATGTTATTAGTCCACTTGGAAGATTTGGGATGTTAACAAGAGGTCTTTATTATTGTCTTATGAAAAGATTTATAAAACCTTCAGAAGATCACATTATATCTACGTGTAAGTGAAATCATGTGTATGCTCTAACAAAAACGCAAATTAAGTCTTACAACTCAGTGTCTGTCTTAATCAGCGTGTTTTGAAAAGGGCCTTGTGAAACGATTTTTGAAAACACAATTCAACCTCTCTGCTTGTGGTTTCATGTACTTCAAAATCCTCCATAATTGAGTATCTAAATCGCCCAAAAGCGGTGGAGTGAAATCATGGGGTTCGAAGCCAGACCAAGGAAGATCAAAATGAAAGGTGTGAAATGGTTCCAAAAAGAATTGGAGTTGGAATCGAAATGGAAAGATGGAGACCAAAAACATATTATGGTTCTTGAGAAGGCGATAGTGGTTTCGGTCTCCAACATTTCTTTTCTAGTTTCTATTTCTTTGGTGGCTTTAAAAATCTTTCCTCTAACAAACTCGAGAAGATCGGAGGGCTCTTCTTCAAAATTCTTTTGACCGCCATTGTTGTTGCTTTTCCATCTTCTCCATCAATGGGGCGTCTTTGGTCATTTATTAAATTCAAGAATTCCACCGAGAAAATTCTTATAAAGGAACCAAAACCACTGTGATCACAAAACAAAAAATCGAAATGTAAAAACGTTTTCACAAACGTTACCAACGTTCAGGATGAGCATAAGAGAGAAAGAGAGAGAGAGAGAGATTGGCTCAGAGTGGTGGAATCATGAATAAGAGTCGCAACCATGGTAGTGGCAGCTACGTGCTCCGGTGGTAGAAAGCAGTGGTTGCCACCTGTAAACACTCTGATGCTCAAGTTAGTTTATGAATGAGGTGGGTGAAAGAGGTTAGAATGAATTGTACCTTAATTTGTGATTATTATAGGCTTATATAGCCACAAAGTGAAGCTTGTCATGGAAGCTAATTGTGTATTGGGCCAACCTTTGATTGCAGTCCATCAAGTTATAGTTGGGTCGGATCTAGGTCTGGAACAATTTTTTTTTATGATAACCTAACATGTAGATTGTCTTCCTTTTTCATCCAAACAGACTCTAAAGAATTGCTACCCAAATGAAAAGTGTATTTCTTGCTTCTTCGACCTGTGTATCTCTTAAATCAAAGCCCAATTAACAGATGAAACCAAAATCAAGAATTTGCAATTAGTTGCCTATAAAAATTAAAAACTCAAATATAAAATGATTTCACAAAATGCATCCCACAACATTTTTGGTTCTCTTAAAACATTATTATTAATTAAATCCAAAAATGAATTAATGTGCATATATTTCACTTTCACTCGAAAAGAAATAAGATTTATAAAACTGATTTTACTATTATTACTGTCATTTTCACCATTTACCATATTGGTAGCACTGCAGTGGGCTTTCATCTTTGCAGTCATTCTATCTGTTTGTTGTGTGCAGACCTAAAGTACAACAAATTAGATTGAATAATTTAAAGTTTTTCTTGTTTAAATAAATAACGCACACCTTAGTCAAATTATACACATACACACATATTGGAGACATAATTTTTTTCATATTTGGATAAGAAATATTTGAAAATGTCAAGTTGGAATAATGATACATTTTGGTAAGATTAAAATAATAAATAAACTAACAATTTAAGGAAAGCTGCACACTTGTAGGTGCTTGATGTGCCTTTCGAGTTGATGTATCTTTGCTACCATTCGGAGCTGATATCTCGTAGAATGAATCATATTAGCTTGCAAATCTACAAAAGAAATTTATATAAATAAACTAATTGTAAAAACTATTATAACCAATTAGCATGATTGACCACACACACATATGTTATTGTTTCATCCTAGCCTTTAACTTGGCGTCATTGACATGAGCCAAATCCTCAATATTGATTGGAGTGTTTGGAGGGGTCGAAACCCCTTCTTCATCAAGAAATGATGGAGAAGAATTCTCATGTGTGTTCACCACATTTTTCGCTACAAATAAAATTTCATAGTCTTCGTTAAAATCAGATTCACTAGTATTTCTGGTCAGAGCCTTAGGTGTTAGATGAAAAGCAGCATATTGCTTATCTTTGGTTCCAGAGCTTGAGAAGCTTTGGTTTTCCATGAAATTGGAGGAAACACTGTTGTTTTGATCATAGAAGATGCATTTTAGCACAAATGTTAAACAGGCAATGCAATAATATATTACAAACAATTAAAATGTTAAGAAATATGAAAATTGACACAGAAGAGTTTTTTCAAAACTTTTGAAAAGGTCATTCTCAAAACATATATTGTGAAAGAGTTGTATACCTATGCTAGAGACTAGAGAATGTAGGTTGAGATTGGATAAGAATTCATAAGGCTTCACTGCCATTTTATATAGTGGTTGGCAGTGCTCATCATGGCTATCATATATTGATGCTTCATTAATTCGTATCGATACTAGGTAAATATGGTAACAATTAATTTTTAAAATATTATATAGTAAGGATATCGGCATGTCAACTTTTAAACCCCCTTTTCACCTCGACTCTTTTATCGGGTCCGTACTTGGGCTATGTTACTCATAGGTAAAGTACACCGTACTTGGCCTATGTTACTCATAACACAAGTATGACCTCGGTAAAAAGAGCCGTTGTGAAAAGTGGGTGATAAAAGTTGACATGTTAATATCCTTACTATATAATATTTTAAAAAATTGATTGTTACCATATTTGCCTAGATTTTATACGAATTAATAGAGCATCATTACATGGTAACCAAGCTGACCACCGCCAACCACTAAATAAATTGGCAGTGAAGCCTTATGAATACTTATCCGGTCTCAACCTACATTCTCCAGTCTCTAGCATAGATATAGACCTCTTTCACAATATATGTTTTGAGAATGACAATATCAAAACTTTTGAAAAAATTATTCTCTATCAATTTTCATGTTTCTTAATATTTTAATTGTTTGTAATATGTTATTGCATTGTTTGTTTTACATTTGTACTAAAATGCATCTTCTACGAACAAAACAGTTGTTTGTCCTTCTAGTCCATGGCCAACCAAAGCTTGTTAAGCTCTTGAATCAAAGATAAGCAATGTGCTGCTCTTCATTTGCCACCTAAAGCTCCGACTAGAAATACTAGTGAACTTCATTTTAGTGAAGATTGTGAAATTTTGTTTCTAGCGAAAAATGTGTTGAACACACATGAGAATCCTTCTCTATCATTTCTTGATGAAGAATGGGTTCCAACCCCTCCAAAAACTCCAATCAATATTGAGGACTTAGCTCATGTCAATGACTCCAAGTTGAAGGCTAGGATGAAACATTAACATGTGTGTGTGTGGTCATTCCAAGCTAATTGGTTATTATAGTTTTTGCAATTAGTCTGTTATGTATAAACTTGTTTTATAGATTGAGCTAATAGGATGCAATCTGCGAGATATCGGCTCCGAAAGGCAGCCAAGATACATTAACTTGAAAAGCACATTGAGAACCTACAAGTGTGTAGCTTTCCTTAAACAATAATTTTACTTTTTTTGATAAGCAAAGATAATTTTTATTAAGGGAGTACGAGATTACACTAATTTTTATTAAGGAACAGTAATAATAGTAAAGTAATTGAATGAATCTTATTTCCTTTCTAGTAAAACTGAAATATGTGTATGCATTCATTGTTTGATTTAATTAATAATTATGTTTTAAAAAAACAAAGAATATTGTGGGGTGTATTTTGTGAAACCTTTTTATATTTCGGCAACTAATTGCAAAATCTTGATTTTGGTTTCAATTGTCAATTGGGCTCTAATTCAATTTGGACAACAATTCGTTAGTCTGTTTGGATAAAAGGAAGACAATCTACATGTGGGGTTGTTATAAACAACATGTAGTGTTTTGGTTATGCAATAAGTCTTCCCTTGGATGATATTGTCTACATTGCTTATCATTGTACCTGGCCAATCATTGCAATATATATCAATAAATAAATTCTCCTATCAAAAATAAAATTCAGGTTATCCTTGTGTGATGCTTGTTATTCACCTTGAAATAAATAAATAAATGAATAAATAAATGAATAAATTAACTACAAGAAATCAAGAAAAAATGGGACAAACACACAAACCATCATTCTCACAAAACGAAGAAAAGGGCCATCACCTTGCAATATGTACCCCCATCTTAATCATTTCTCGGTTTTATATTACTAGTGATAAACTTTCTATATGTAAAAATAATTTAAGAAGCTATCATGTGTGAGCTCAAACGCTAACACAATTTGAGCCCAAAGAATGTTAATTAACAAGTTTAAGGGTAAGGATTAGATAAATTCTATGTATAATAGAATAATGGTAAACAAAACTAAAAAATTGTGATTATAAGATTGAAAAGTAAATAAAATTATAAGAAATATATGTAAATTAGTTTGAA
Organism: Calophaca sinica; assembly: GCA_037113605.1. Classification (NCBI taxonomy): domain Eukaryota; kingdom Viridiplantae; phylum Streptophyta; class Magnoliopsida; order Fabales; family Fabaceae; genus Calophaca; species Calophaca sinica. The sequence continues at coordinate 74,374,464 of CM073737.1, read as the reverse complement.
TGAATATATATAAATGTATAATCATGTTTCTTATCATTTTTCCATATATAATATTATTTCTTAAATCAGATTTTACTATGATAAGATCTTAAAAATATTATTTCTTAAAACGTTATTTCTATTTCTATATGTATATATACACACACATACACACACCTTAGCGCATGAGTGCGTTCACACACAGAGAGAGACACATCTATTCATGAAAAGTTCTATAATTTTACACATCTATTCATGAAAAGTTCTATAATTCTAAATATCGATTAAGTGAGACCAATTAATCTCACCAATAATAATTTTCTAGTTAAAATATCATCTTAAACATTTAGAAAACACATCTCTTGAAAATATTTTTATGTGTTTAAAAAATTCTCCTACATTATTGAATAAATAATATTCATAAAAATAAATAAAAAATGATAAGCTTTATACATAGTCAAAATTCTACGTACTCTTCATATTTCCTATATTTTTTCTTAGTTTTCTTAATTTATACATTATTTAATATTATTCATTTAATTTTGTTTCTATTATTTATTTAATGTATGAGAACATTTAGGAAAGAAAGTAAAATATTTTCTTAATTATTCATTGTTAATATTTAAGATGATATTATCATAAAAAATAATAAAATTTATATATTGACAAAATAATTATTTGAATTTATGGTGTTTTAAAATATGGTCAAAATTAAATTTCAAAATAGATATACTTTTAATGCAAAATTATTAATTAATATATTAAAGTTTGTAATTGTATTTATACATGAATAAAGATACATGAATTTAATGGAATATATTAAATTAAATGTTTAATATTTTTAGAGATAAATTTATGCATTGAATTTCTCGTTATATAAAATATTGTCTCAGTTAAATTCTGGCATGATAGATGGATGGGTGGTGGCTCTTTGAAGGAGTGTTTTCCCAGGTTGTTCTCGATAGCTGAAAATAAAGATTATGTAATTCAAGATGCTGGGGGGTGGGTTGAAACTGAGTGGGAGTGGAAATGGGTGTGGAGGAGAAACCTGTTCTGTTATGAAGAGGATGAATTGCGGTATCTTCAGTCACTTCTTTCAGGCGTGACCCCGGTTAGAGATGTTGTTGATGGATGGGTTTGGCAATTTGATAGTTCGAAGATCTTCACTGTTAAATCTGCATATTCGGATTTAATCGGTCGTACGACACAAACCGTTGTGGAACTGAATCTCTTAAAGGCCGTTAAAGGATTATGGAAATGCAGAATGCCCTCTAAAATTAAGGTCTTTGCATGGAGATTGTTGTTAGGAAGACTTCCGGTCAGAGAAGAATTGTTGAAGAGAGGGGTGATTACAGACCCCGAGGCAGCCTGCTGTGTATTTTGCCATAGTGCAACTGAATCAGTGCATCATTTATTTTTCTCGTGTCCATTTTCGGCTAATATCTGGTCACAAATCAAGTCTTGGCTTGGTGTGGCTGGCCCACTTCATCGCGATCTGGTTGAGCTTTTTTTGCAGGTTGGTGGCTTGTCTTGTGCCAAGGATTGCAGATATTTATTCTGGTGTGCCACAATGTGGGCGATCTGGTCGATGCGGAATAGAATCATGTTTAAAGGGGAAGCTGCTAGCTTCACTACAGTTCTGGCGTATATCAAAATCGTTTCATGGGGCTGGTTCACGAGTTGCGCAAAAAGGGGTAAGGGCATTCGGTTTTCAGATTGGTTTAACTGTCCTTTGCTATGTAAGTGAAGGTTGGTTGATATGAGGACGCTGTGATAAGAATGGGGTTAGATACGGCTCCATGTACAATGTGCGGAAAGATACAGGAATTTAGAGTTAATAATGGCGTTGGACTTGGCTGGTGGCAGTTTGAAGTTAATGGTGTTGATAATTTCACAGCAATGGGCGATTGAGTTGCTGCATATATTCAGTCACTATTGCGGTTTGCGTTTATTGTAATTCTAGTCGAGGATTAGGATTCAGGTGGATTGGATACAAAGCCAGTGGCTAGTATGTGTTAGTGGAGGAATGGAAATCAAGCAGAAAGAGGACGCATGGTGTCAGGTTTGGTCGCTGTCATATTAATTGTTGCGAATGGGTGAAATTGGTTTGGAATGTTATTCCCAGGTGGTCATACTCACGTAGCACATTGGCTGGTGGCAACATAATGCATTATGTGAAGAGTGTTGTCTTTGGTGGATTTGATGGGCGGGCGATTTGGTGAAGGGGATACCACATGATTGGTGGAGGTGGATTATTGCATGCTGCAGGTGGTTTATTCTTTGGGTTGGAGGTGACTTTTAAGTGCTGCTCCCCTGATGTGCGGGTGTTTACTTGATACAAGTGCAGTTGCAAGTGTTTTAGCCAAACTCAGCTGTTAGATCTTGACAAATTTAGGCTGGTTGTTAGTTGTTTTTCCTATCTAGTCGGGATTGGGTGTTGTACTCTTTTTCCTCTTCTGGTCTTTTTCCCACTGGGTTTTGGCCTCTAGAGGTTTTAATAAGGCACACCCTCTCCATAAACTTCTGTATATACGGGTTTGGAGTACCCCTTGTACTCCGGTTTCTAATATATTGTTTGCTTATCAAAAAAAAGGTAAATACACACAGTTACACACAATTTTGATTTAAATGTAAATTTATATTTTTTGATAATATATTCATTGATATTTCAAATAATTTATATTTACATTTGTATACAGATATAGATACATTTAATAAAGCTAAAATATTAAATGAATTATTTTTATATTTATAGAGATAAGATTACGCTTGGTCAAAAAAAAAAGATTATGCATTCAATTTCTTGTCTCTAAAACGTTGACTCAATTAATGTTTAATATATATATATATAATTAACATTTGAAGAAAATTTTAAAATTATATATAATTATGTTTGTATGTGAATATAGATTCATGTATGTATGCAAAAATATTAAATAAAATCATTAAAAAATTTCTATATAAAAGTTTGCATTGAATTTCTTTTGTTTTAAAATCTTTCCAAAGTATGATTACTAAGTTTACAATATTTCTCTCAAAAAAAAGTTTACAATATAAATATAGACGCACTAAAGGTAACTATCATCATTTTGAAACCTGCATAAAGAACATTTATTTCACCCAAAAGAAATACATAGAAAACAATTCACAAATACGTTAGAATTACTATGTTTATTTTTTTAATTAACCCCAATAGCAAAATTTCAAAAGTGGTAGCTGTTTAATTTTTTTATCAAAGTGGAATTTGTTTAAAAAATTTGTATATAGATGGAAATAATTAAAAAGATTACTTAAATTTATGCATCCAATGACGTGTTGCCACATCATTTAATGAGTATGACAAATCATGTGTTTTTAAATTTATTGAATGAAGTGACAACATATTATTAGATGACTATGTAAAATATTTTTACCTTAAGCGTATGATTGTTTGGGGTTAAAAAGGCAAGAGAGAAAATTGTGGGTGAGAAAACGTGGAGAAAACTGATTTTTCTCCTGCATGGTTTGTGATGAAAACAACAAGAAAGAAAAAAAAAATGGGTGGGTCTCAGCACCTTTTTTTTTCTTCTCATCTCTCTGAAGAAAACGATTGGGACGGAAATTTTTTACTGTTTTCAATTTATACCCCTATTCTTTCCCTATATCTCAAATTATTTAAATTTTTAATCAAGGACATTAATGTCTTTTTAAATATAATCAACACTTCTCTCTTCTCTTTTTCTCTTCTCTTTCACTTATTCCAATCAATACTCAAAATCTACCCAATTTCTCACATTTTTCTCTCTTTTTATTCTCTCTTTATATTTTCTCTCTTCATATTTTCTCACGTGAACCAATCACACCCTAACAGTGCTTAAACTCTATTTTTAAATCACATAACATTCTTTCAATTCTTTCTTATTCTGTTTTTCGTATCCAAATATATTACGATAAACGATGGGCAATACTTAATTATTAGACATCATGAACATATGTACTCAAATTTCAGGGCACTTTAAAAACATTTTTTTTTTTGATAAGCGGGCACTTTAAAAACATTGATCACCTAAAAATTTAGGATGCAAAATTGAGGACAAGATTTGGAATATTGCTTAATTAATCGTAAATGTTCTAATTCTATGTCCACAAACTAGGTTGGGGTGTAAGGGTTTCACAAGTTCACTTGGTGTACGAAAGAAATTATCCCAAACTACCTAGCTTGACATGCACTAAAACCAAACTTTTCTATATTGTTTTTTTTACTCTAATTTGTGCCACTATATTTTGTCTTTTGGCATGTTTATAACAGTACATATTTACTGAAATTGAAATTATTACCCGTCTAGTTAGTACAAGAACATGATAGTACATATAAAAAGAGACAAGAAACAAACATAATTATGTCATATAAATGTGAGAAATTGGTTATAAGAATAATTCTTGTATGAAATAAAAAAAACTTAAGATAATAATAAAAAAATCAAAATTCACACTAAAACATTTTAATATCATCTTATATTTTTTTAATTGGAATTATATCTTATGTATTCATGTAAGAAAAACTATTAGTCGTAAAATGTATAATTTATAACAAGTACCTCAAGATCTCCTTGAGAATTTATCTCATATGATGCTGACTTGCTCCTTACAACGATCCTGGGCTTCCCTCAACCCGGCTGCTAAGACTAGAGGAGGTGGATTAAGAGTACCATGAGAGTGCTAAATTACTATCCATTTCTTGCTTTTCCAAGATTCCTTCAACATCGATCTTTGAATTTAATTTTAGCTACATATCCAAATCAAGTGTTAAGAAAGAGTAAACAAATGAAAAAAAGAAAAAAAAAAGTAATAATATATTCGATCCAATCCAAAAAAAACATTTGACCTAATTTGAAACAAACCTCGGATAATTATTTGAATGCATATAGGTTGAGTATTGGCTCGGATTATATCACTGATGCTTGGGAAATTGGTTGAGATGATAGATATTTTTGTCTCTAGTTTCTACAAGATTCCTATGATAGCCCAATATTGTCATATATATAATAAAGTTGTATTCGTTAGGTACTTGTAATTGGTTAAAACCCTAATTGGTACTAATGGTATTAACAAGTGCTTATGACAAAAAAGCCCTTGTATCTCGTTGGGTTGGGCCATTAACTTTTTGCTCCTAACCATCTCGCAAAAAGAAGTTGGTGGGATTTAAAATAAATAAACAAAACTAAGTCATGCTAGGTAAACAATTTTAAATAATTTTAAAAAAAAATTACAGTTAAAATAAAATATAAATTGATGAAGTGTAGGTTAAAATTACATATCGGTTAATTACCTGTAAAGAATATAACAGATTAAATTTTTTTTTTGTTAAGCAAAGAAATCTACTAAAAAAACTGGAGTACAAAGGGTACTCCGAACCCATATTTACAAGTGTTCTAGGAAGGAGGTGCTTTATTAAAACCTTTCAAGGCCAAAACCCAGTGGAAAAAAGACCAAGAGAGGAGAAAGAGTACACCCACCAGCCCCACCAAGAGACTATGACAACCACCAGACATTCAAAAGCACACAGCTATAACAGATTAATGACTCTCAATGGACAATACTTAAACCTTTGATATTTATCACCTGAATAACCAACTTTGGTGTTGCATGATCCTACACCCAAGAAATCAATATAGAGAAAAGAATATAACAGATTGCAAATTGATGTTTATGAAGTAACATATTACAATTAATTAATAATGTATATATGGAAAAAAAATTGAAATCCAGGAAGGTACAGCGAGTTATAGAACTCTCCCTTGTCTTTGAATAACCTGAACAAAGTGAAGAATCCACCAAAACCTCATTAACTTGGTTCTAACGTAAGGCCTAATTATTTTTCTCTCGTTCTCTCTACTACGTTGTTGCTTGAGCTTCCTCTATTGTTGTTTTGCCATTTTAATGGCTTGGCTTTCACACTCATCTTCATCAAGTTTATTAGAGGGTTTGTCTTGGAATCTTGTGAGCCGTAACTCTTTTCCATCCTTGATTTTAAATAGCTTGATTTTGCAACTTCATGTTGCTCTTGCCTTTTAGCTTTCAATTCAAAAAAAAAAATAGTGTTCTAAATTCCTATCAAAGAAAGATCAATTAGTGAAATCAAAACAAATAATAGTAAGGGACTAAGAACTTTTGAAAAACTCTTTCATATTGTTCTTCCTCATCCATTCTTAGCGAATAAAAAAGTTAAATCTTGATCATGTATAGAAAAACCAACATAGGTGTAGCTTCCCAATCATAATGACAAAAATATTTTGTTCTCAAGAAATTTAAAACATGATTTTGATTCGTGTGTCTGATAAGACTTCAAGTTTTCATATTATTAGCGAATTTTTTCTCCAAATGTTTTTTTATAAACATAAAAAATAATAGGTTTACTCCCCAAAATTTTGAGGAACTATGAAGTTAATTAAATTACATACTTTATTTTTTTAATTAGTTAGAACCAAAGTATTTGTTTATTGCTGGTTTAATTATGTTACCAAAAGGTCTAAGGTTTATTTTATAGAAAGATCAATGAGAAATAGATGATTAGAGCTAAAAGAATTGGTAGCTTGTATATTTTACAAAATACAAATATCAAAATAATAAATCTCGAATTTATGAGACGTAGTGGTTTAAATTACCTTTTTGATAGTATCTAAGTTAGATTGTTCATTTGTTGCAACTTGGTTAAGAGAACAATGTGGCCTTGATCTTGGTAGTTGTTCAGTTATAAATTGGTTTCTAAGGGAATTGCAATGAAGTTTGTATAGGTGGTAATATGTCTTTAATATTGTTGTTCGAGGGTGTATCAAATAAATATGTTTTCATGGTTGATACGGGGCAATGGAGGACTTGTCAATTTGTGCAATTTGTTAAATTGGGAAAATTTTTATAAGAATATACAGTGATGATAAGTGGGTGTGAAATTAGATTTTTCTCATGTTTTCTTAATCCGATTTGCTTATTTTCTATTGACACTATGCCAGATTTTACCTAATACAACATCCAAAATGTAGTGATTTTATATGGAACCATGATTGTATTGTGAGTTCGGTTATAGTGAAAATTCTTCAAGGTTGAAGGAACTATATGTAGCTATCGGGGCGATAGTGGATGAGTATAAAAATTATGTGTTGTTCTCTCTTTCCCTATACCATTTACATCGTCTTCATAATTTATCCAACCAACTAGGGATTTCTATTCATTAGAAGGTTTTTGATATTACTTTTTGGAAGTATATAAAACCTCCAGACAATAAGACATCTTGCCTCTAGTTAAAGTTAGTGTGTATACATCAACACAAATGCTCTTTAGAACATACTGGTTCTATTGTATGCTTTAAATAGAATGGTGTGAAAAGGTTGCAAATCTTTTTTGCCAAGATGTAACACCCTAACTCTTATCAGGATATTACTTAATACAAGTTATAAATCTTTTTTCTTTTGCTCTAAAAAAAACAGAGTTATAAATCTTTTTATAAAAATATTAGAAAGTTGAAATTCAAAACTGAATTTAAAGGTGGAATTTCGATTTCCCGTTAGAAACTACTACTTAAAAGAATTTTATGGCCGAATCCATACACTGAAATACAAAATACCAAATTCAAAGTTATAAAGCAAATACATGGACTTGATATAAGACTTATAAAATTTGACTCGAGACACTGATCCGGCTACTGATGAGTTAACTGCCAAGCACTCCAGAGTTACTCGACAGTCCTAACATATGGCTTGTCAACCTAAAACAAAAGAGATAAACTGTGAGATAAAATCTCAGTGAGTCTATCCTAAGATCCCACACAAGTGAGGTCACATACACGTATCATTATGAAATATGACAATCATCGGTATCTCCTAACTTAAAAGAGATTCTTATTAAAATTTCTCATGACTTGTGGGAGACCTTTAAACTATGTCTCCTAACTTGAGAAAGACCCTTAAACTGTTCCTTCTATCTATGAGAAGGAAATCCTCTTGTTAGGGGAGAATCTTATGCTTAATCCCTCTTGCTATGGGAGGGTATCTTTCTATTCTTCAATCTTAGGGAAGGATTTAGGCTAGCCCTCCTTTCTATGGGGAGAATCTAGTAAACTCTTTAAATTGAGAGTACATAGAACCAAAGAACAAGTTAATAAAAGTTCAACTCCTCATGGTGACCAATTTATTAAATATTCTTATCTTTAATGTTACTTGTATGGTCACATATGCATACCACATAGAGAGGATTATCAATTTATCCTTTGTCACCTATATTGGAGAAATAATTGTCACTTAGATTCTTAAAGACATCATGCAATATTCTACACAAAGGCATTTTACAAATGTCATCTTCATAATAATTGAATAAAGTGACCCATCCACACAAAGTCATGAACATATTTAAATGTACAATCCCCAAGTCACACACATTAAGATTGAACTCCATTTTTTCCTTCAAAAAAAAAAGATTGAACTCCATTTCTCAATTATTTAAAACCAATAAAATATTGAATTAAACTCTCATATTTTTTTTGACGTAAATTAAACTCTTATACTTGAAAATAAGACTTACATTCATTTATAAATGATCACGTAACAGTTATGTAGCTGGAACATGTCTTACCTCAGCACGAGCTTGCTTCCGTTCTCTGTAATAAGCGTTACTTTACCTATGCTGACAATCTTGCTTGTGACATGGTTACCCATCTTCGCCGTACCAAAGTCTCCTCTTTGATAAAATGAGAAAAGTCCTTCATGAGGGGTTACGTGGAAGGATGCTCCCGAGCCAATTATCCAAATGCAGTCATCAGATGCAACATTTAGATAATTTTCCTCTCCAACAAGAAATATATTCTCATCTTCCGAGGCCACTGCAGTAGTGGTCCCACCTTCCTTCTTTTTCTTTGGATCAATCTGGTCAGGATGGACTGTTCCAGCCTATTGATCTCTCTTCAAGAATCTGCACGTAGACTTTCTATGGCCCGGTTTGCCACAGTAATAACCATTTAATCTAGTGCGAGATTTGGATCTATCTTGTGATTTTTCATGACCTCCTTTCTCACGATTCTTACTCCTTCCTCTGTTGTCAACAATGTTGGCTTCGAACTTGTTGTTCAAGCCTCTTTCCCTCTGTCTTGACTCTTCATTTAGCAAACAATCTGTAACAAAATCCATGCTAAAATTTCCATCTAGAGCGGAATTGCTGAGAGTGACAACAAGAGTGTCCCAACTCTCTGGCAGGGAATTGAGGAATAGAAGAGTTTGCAACTTATCATCGATCTTCATTTCTGCCTTCGTTAATTGATTCACAATACCTTTGAAGGTATTCAAATGTTTGATCATGTTTTGACCATCCATGTACTCCAACTTCGCCAGTCGTCTGACAAGGCGGGCTTTATTTCTGGGCATCTTCTTTTGAATCTAGGATTCAAGTTTTGTCCACAACTCATACGCATTGGTATAAGTTGATACACGCTTGAACAAACTCTTGTCAATATATTTTCTAATCATAGCTATGGCCTTCCGATTTTGGAGCTCCCAATCTTTGTCACTCTTACCCTCCATTTTATTTTTCTGGGTGATCGGCTCATGCAAATCTTTGCAGTATAAGTGGTCTTCCATCATCGGCTTCCAATAGGAGTAATTATCAGCAATCATCTTGAACATATCTCCATCATGAGTGATAGAACACTCCATCTTGAATCACACAGGATAATAGCTCCTTCTACACAGTGGCTCTGATACCACTGTTGGGAAGTGTCGGTATAAATTTCCCTCTTTGTGTAATTAAAATGGGCAATAATAAAGTAAATAGAATAAGGCAAGCGGAAGCACACGTAAAAATCTCTAGCGTGGGAAACCCTTATAATGTGAAGGTAAAAACCACGGGACCCGTAGGCCACTTAAAATCTCCACTATAATAATAACTAGCGTAATTACTCGTGCCTTGCATGAGACTTAATTAAATAATTACATATATTTGATATTTAATTCATCATACCTTTTATAAATGTGTTTTTATATATTTTTTTTACTTTACCATTTATACATGTGTTTATAGACGTGAATATAAATACCTGGACATATATTTTTTTATTCAATATTTGTATATATTTTTTTACATACTTATAGGTATCAATATATATTTAAATAGTTTGAAATGTATATGTATTATTACAGTTGTTATAATTTTTTTACAAATTAATTAGAAAAAGTAAATTTATTAGTTTATAAATATATTTGTGACAACCACCCTAAGAAATTAAATGGAGCCGCCACCAATATTTATTTTTATAAGAAACATTGAAAAACCTATTTTTTTGAATATTTTTGAATTTAATGAAAAATGAAGGTCTTTGAACCAGATTTGGGTTCGGAAGTTGGTTACGCGCAAGGAAGGATTAGCACCCATACACGCCCATTTAAAAAATGGTACCCGTTAATTGTTTGAAAATAATTGTTTGCCAATAAATAATTTATTTCCCAAAGTATTTTAAAAAAGAAGACCATAAAGGATATAAACATATCAACGACATTTCCTATACGCATAAATATTATAAAATATCAGCTGATGACGTATTTAATTAATTGAGATGGTAATCTAAACAATATTTGGTTTTCGTCGTTTTTTTATTTAGGGAAACCAGAAAAGAATAAAAAAATAAACCTAAAACTCTAACTTGGACCTTTAAGGAATCAAATTAAATTAACTAAACCTACTCTACATATTTCCTTCTGAAAAATATAATCTTTTTGTTGACAATTAGCAAATAAAAACAAGAGGCTTGATTACCTTAGTTACCCAAAAAAATCTGGTTTTTATTTCATAACAATTGTTTTTTGGGACATACACTTTGCTCTTATATCCAGATTTATACCTTATTACAATTATAACACTTAAATTATTTGCAATTTGGCCCTTAACCTGGATTTGGCCCCTTTGGAAGGCCAAATCCCGTAACCCTAACTTATGCAATTTATAGAACGCAGGAGACAGACAAGAGATTAAATCAATGGTAACTAACAATCAGCATGCACATTTTAACACATATCACAAGTTCAGATTGAATAAGAACAACCAAATAAAAGATATACACGGGATACTGAATGTTTACAGAGAAGAGGAAGAAGAGAAGAAAAGAAAAAAAAACAAAACCTGAACTTCACAGCTCCTAATCCACAAAGATAAAATCCAGAACTCTAAAATCTAATAGTGTTTGAAGAAAAGAAAAAAAATTAAGACTCTCCCTCTCTGCCTCTCGTTCCTTCTCAGTCAGAAACTCTTTTTTTCTTCTGTTTCTGGCTCTCGGTTCCTAGGGTCCGGCCTCTCTTTCTCTTTAGCTTGTATGTCCTTTTATAGGCTCCAATCTTGGTTATCATCTGCGAAAAAGAAGGGGAACCAGTCAGTTGAAAATTCAAAAATCAAATATTAGATCAAACAAAAATAAAGGAAAGAAATGAAGACTCCCTTTTTTGGCTTCCAGATTGCGTTCTTCGAATATCTGGAGAAGTTAGTGGTTAACATGATTTGGCTTGGTGATAAAGGTGAGAGATGAAGGGATGAGGCCATGATTTAGGGAGAGATAAGGGGAAAAAGAAGAACGAGAGAGAGGGGGCACCGCGGCCTAAGGTTTTGGGAAGCTGGGTAGATGAAGAAGATGAGAGAAGATGAGGTGGATTAGGGTTTGAATGATGAGAGAAAGAAAGAAAAGATGGAAGGGAGGAGAGAATCGCGTGAGAGAGGGCGTCACAGGAGGATGGGGTGCTGCGGCGAGAAGGGTTGAGAGAGAATGAGAGAAGCAGAATGAGGGTGAAGGGATTGAGAATTTAGGGTTATCAAATTAGGGTTAACGTGATTTTTGAGTTGGGCCGCATAGACCTTGGGCTGGGCGTCTGAAATGGCTAGGGTGCGCGTAAATGAGGGGAGGTGCGAGAAGCAGTGCTGTGGAGAGGATGCGTAGGGGTGTTGGAAAAAATAAAAAGGGGGTGTGCGAGTAAAGGAGGTGGGCTGCAGCGTGAATGGATTGGGCTGGGCCACCAGCCTGATTTGCTGCTATTTGCACTGCCCATATTTCCTTTTTGCACACCCCTTCTCAAATAAAAATCTTTTTTCCTTTTCTCCCTTTTTTTAATCTCTTTTATTCTCAATTATAAAACCAAAAATATTATTTTATTTATTATTACTACTACTACTAATTTAAAAAAAATAAAATAAATAATAAAATAAAATAAAAAGTTCGGACAAAATTAGGGTACTACAGCTACCCCTCCTTAATTACATTTTACTCGAAGGTCTTCGTACATTCGTTGTAAAAGGTAATTAAGGATAAATGACTCTAATTTTGTCTAGAACGAAATTGTTTGAGGATGCGCGATTGGCTCCCGACTTAGCTTTGGGGTTCTAGGTTTGATTCCCAATGAATTCCCAGTAAGGCATAGGTTTGGTTCCTAGCTCTTACAAAATTAGTGAGAGATTCTAGGTTCGATTCCTAGTAAATTCTCTGTAAGGCATAGGTCTGATTCCTAACTCTTTAAAATTGGTGAGAGATTCTAGGTTCGATTCCTAGTGAATTCTCGGTAAGGCATAGGTCTGGTTCCTAACCCTCACATCTTTGGTATTGATTACTTCCCTACTTAGGGTAAGTCTGGGGTGCGAGCTTCTTCATCACTCGACACAAATTTGAGTCAGATTCCCAACAAGGGTAAGTCAGGTTCTTAACTCTTGCGAAAAGGTACGAATTGACTTCCTTACTTTAAGGAATGTCCGTGGTATGAGTTTCTCTGTCACTCAATATGGGTTCGGGTCAGATTCCCGGCAAGATGTAGGTCAGATTCCTAACTCTTGCTAAAGTATGGACTGGTTTTCCTATTGCAGGTGAACGTCCAGTGTACGAGCTTCTCTGTCACTCGAAAGCGATTCGGGTCGATTCGGAGCAATGTATAGGTCAGATTCCTAACTCTTGTTAAAAGGTGTGGATCGACTTCCATAATTGAGGAAGATCCAAGACGCGGGTCAGGTTCCCGACTAAAGGCTTGAGTCAGATTCCCAAGGTGCTGGGTCAGATTCCCAGCAAGGTATAGGACAGGTTCCTAATTCTTGCTAATAAAGAGATTGGGTAGGCTGAGTACTAGTTCTTACTGAGTAACAACATACCAACTGTATGTAATATTTGAGAGCGTGGGTCAATGGACCCAAAACTTTGATAGTCATGCAGGATGCAATGAATGGTATGCCATACATGAAATGAACTTTTTATTTTTTGGGAAAATGATTTTGAAGATGGGTCGGAGGCCCAAAAGTGTTGATGATCATGCCAGATGCAATGAATGCTATGTTGTGCTTGAGTATTATTTGATTTGAAAGATTTTTGATTTCCCTGAATTCCTCTTGAGGACGCTGCCCCTAGACTTGTGGGATGATAATTTTCTGCCGGATTGCTTGTCCGAATGGTTGACTTTGTACTGCACCAAGTTTGCATATTTGCCCCTTGATAAATCATTTTATAGATCCTCAAATTTTCAGCTTCATGCTTTGAATGTTCCTAAGAGGATTAAACTGAGTCCTTTTGATCCTCAGGTTCTTCAGTGTCCTTTTGGCTTTTGCCCAACCATGCGAGGAAGGATCATGTTAAGAGACAAACCACTTTGGAATAAAATCTTGAATGCGAAGCTTGTAGATGATGGGCTCAGCTTTTGCCCCCAGCTTCTTGGTTTATGTTTAGATCTGTGAGGTCCAATCTGGGTGGACATGTTTGTAAATTTGTGTTTGGTAAAAATATTTTAAAACTGAGTTTAGAAGAATTGATTTGTGTTTGGTTGACAAAATAGAATCACTTTTAAAGTGTTAAAATACTCAAACGGAGTTTTGCAAACGGAAAAGCAACATCAGACATCCTGCAACAGAACGACGTTTCGCAAACAGAAAAGGCAAACAGGAAATTTACCAAACACCAAAATAAAAAAGCAAACTTTGTTTGCCAAACGCAAATGGAGAAAAGGGCCTCAAACGTCGTTTGGTTTGGTAACCAAACAGGCACTTAATTTTTCCCTTGTGGCTGGAAACGTTGGTAGGTCCCACAAAAGTTTTGTATGTGGTCAATATTTATTTCCTTTTTTTTTTGGTACATCAATATTTATTTCCTTTGATATATGCTTTTGTTTTTCTTTTTGATTATTGAAATGATTTCCTTATGATATTCCAGGAATGAGGTGATCCTAGGAAGGAGGAATTCTTTTTTTTTTTTGGTGCTAAAGAGGGTAGGAAGGAGGAATTCTACTTCTACATAAAATAATGCTCCTCTGTTCATAACGTGAGAACATTAATCATGCTTGATGGCCTATTTTTTTTGGTTCGGAGACCATCGCTGGCTACCCACACAGTGTCCCAACGCTTTCAACGAAAGACTAATCTGCGCTCGTCCGTAGAGGCTTGGACTGGCCAAGGCTTGGTTTTGCACCCGGGTGGAGTCGATCTTGCTACCAACAGGCCGACCCCCCCAAGCACCCTAGTGTTCCACCACTAGGCCATGTGCACTTGGTTATGCTTGACGGCCTATAACATTTACTGACTTTTTTTGTTGCTAGAATATTTTTTTGTTTTCACGTCTATGTATTGAATTTTAGGAATTGTGTTTTGTTTTTGCTTATCTTATTTTTGTAAACATGTTTTGTTTTTGCTTTTATCCTTCCCCCGTTTTGCAAATGAAGGGACAAGATTACTCAAACATTCCTATTACAACTGGATCAAATGGTCAACATATCATATTTTTGTCACGAAACTATTGTTATATTTGCTAGAGTTTCACAAGAATTCCTTAACTATATCTATAATGAACACATTCTCCACTGATATCCAACAGACTTTATCTCTCAGGTAAATTGGATTGCGCCAAACTCTATCTAAAATTGTATGCCTAGCTGTGAAAGCTTTTCTCCATGAATTTTCCACTCCAATTCGGAGCACATACCAAACAAAGACCTCTACACCAGATTCAACTTCAATACTCTTGACACAACAAAATAACTTGAACATGCCAGTGCTAGTAACTCGAACTATTGCACATGGAGACTCAATATTCAACCTAAATAACTCATTAACCTTCACCATTTTCATAGCAATTGGGTTGCCAATCATTACTTTCTTGTTTTGATTTTGAAATAGAACATATTAAAGGAGAAAAGAATTCTTTACCAGACTTTCTTACAGGGAACTAAGAAATGAGCAATCCCAGCGATAAATATGGACCTCCTCTCCAGGATCCATCAAAGAAAGCTATTACAGCCAAGCAGGTATTACAGTCTCCTAAAAAGGAGAAAACAATTACTACTTCTTCCTCTTCATTACAAAATAGATTTACCCCATTAGCATTACTTTCGCCTACTTCTAATCCATCTCCCCGAGCATTAAGACATCCTTTTACTCAACCTGCATTAATTTCTCCTGTAGCTTTATCTCAGCAAGAATTAGAGTCTAGAAGAGATCAAGATAATTACCAAAATAGAGAATTAAATATAGCAGAAATAGATTACAAAGTTGGAAATTACCAGATATTAGATATATTGAAATATATAAGTCTAGTACTTTTAATTTTAGAAATAAAGATATTATTCATACTATAGAATCATCTAGATCTATTAAACAGAATCAAGAGACTATTATTTTATTAGATTCAGATATGATAGATAATCTTGTTAGATGTGATATGCATTACATTCACTTAGGATTAATACAAGTAGCAGTTAAACCATTAGATAAGCTAGGATTAAATACTCCTTTATTATTAATATTACGAGATAGTAGATTTAAGAGATTTCCTGGGTCTATTATAGCTATATTATTTAGTGAATTCTTTTATAGCTATATTATTTATAGCTATATTATTTATTTAGCAGGATTACCTAAATTATTTAGTGAAAAAGTAAAGAATAATATTAAATATGATGGAATTATTTCGTATTCTGAATTGACTATGGGTGAGATACATAATTTTGCTATAGAAACTGGAATAAAGACTTGTACTGATTATAAATTACAAAATAAAATTAGATCAGAAGCTATGCAAAGTAAAAGAGAATTAGGAAGTTTTTGTGAGTAATTTGGAATAGAGTCTATTAAAGCCCCTGGTAAACAAGCTAGGAAGAAACAATAGATTAAGCCTTATAAGAATTATAGAAAGAAAAAGAGTTACTTTAGAAGTAATGATCAACAAGATTAGCCTAGGAAGAATTATAGGAAGAAATAGGTTAATAAGAATTACAATAAGAAAGAAGTTAAATGTTTTAAGTGTGGTAGATTTGGACATTATGCAAAAGACTGTAGAGTCAAGCAAAAGATTAATGAGATTAGTAATTTAGAAATATCAGCAGAATTAAAGGATAGTCTTATTAATATTCTTAAAGATATTGTGATAGTCAACAGTTCAGAAGAAGAGTATTCTGAAGAAAGTTCTTATGAAAAAGAAGAGGAAGATTATATTAATCAGGTATTAGATGAATTTGAATTAGAATCAAACAGTTCTGATAAAGATTGTTTAGGCCCTGGATTATGTACTTGTGATAGTTGTATTAAGAGTATAAATGTTATTACTTCAGATCAGGCTAGTACACTCATAAGAGTATTAGAAGGAATGTCGGAGTCACTTCAGAAGGAATAATTTATGGTTCAAATTTAAGGTATTATAGATAGAAAGAGAAAGAAAAAGAAAAGGCTCATAAAGTAGAGTTTAAGGAAGTATTAAATAGGTTTAGATAGACTTCAGCCCTTTCAATTACATTACAAGATTTATAGAATGAGATTAGGATATTAAAGCGGGAGATACAAGGATTAAAGAAAAAAGATTTAGATTTAGAAATTAAATATGTAGAATTAAAGGTAAATTGAGTAATAGTTTGTCAAACTAGTGAAGCTAGTCCAGATAGAATTAAAAATGACAAAGAAGAATCTAGCGATACTTCTTATGTCAATATATTAAGTCAGTTTGTTATTCATAAGTGGTATTGTCCAATTACATTAGTTATTAAGGATGAAAGATTTGATCTTATAGCATTAGTTGATTCCGGTGCTGATATGAAATGTATTCGAGAAGGTATTATTCGTACTAAGTATTATGAAAAAACATTAGAGACATTAAGTGGTGATAATGGTTCTAGATTAATAGTTTCTTATAAATTATCAAATGCAAAAATATGTAAGAATAAGATTCGTTATAGGACTTCATTTTTATTAGTTAAAAATATTCATGGAAGAATTATTTAGGAACACCATTTTTATTTTTATTATACCCTTTTATGGTAAGAAATGATGCAATTACTTCAAAAGCCCTGGGAAGGGAAGTTAGATTTGAATTTTTACAGTCATCTAGAATTAAAGAATTAAATTTAGTACTTGAAGTATCAACCTCAGTTATTAATTTAATTAATCAGAAAAAGAAACAAATAGGAATGTTGAATAAAGAAGTTCATTACAAGAGAATAGAAGAATAATTAGAGTCCCCTCAGATACAAGAAAGAATTAAGTGTTAGAACCTAAACGATTGAGAAGTTTAGACCCTCATTAATTTTGATGATAACAAAATATTCACAAGAGAACAATTTATGTTCTAACATTTCTTGAAGTGTGCAGATACTAATAATACGTATATTCTAAGCCACTCAAGCAAGAAGAAAGTAATTCTCAAGAGAATGATTCATTCTATTTGTCAGCATCCGGCTCATCCTAGTGAGCGTCTGGAAATTCCTCTTTATACACTATGCTTATCAAATTGCTACAAGCGTCCGAACTTCCAACTTTGAACGAGCGTCCGAACTTCCCACTCGAGCGGCGTCAACCTCACTTCAAATCACGTGTTAGTCACGTTGCTCTACCTCTCGAAGTCTTTGGAACGGATCTCAAAATTGATCTTGATCGCTAAAATCGTGTACGAGATATCAAAGTTGAAATCTTTAACTACAAGACAAAAATCGTCTGCAGACAAGAAAAAACGGTAACATGGTCTATCGACATTCTCTCAAAAGCAAGAAAGAAACAAAGATTTTTGAATTTACTCTAGTCAATGGTTAGGAGCCATTTTTACTCTAACGGTCATATCCTTGGAACTCCTATATATACCTCATGGTATCCATTGAAGAAAATAGAGAGAACATTCTCGTGAAAAAGCTTGCTGAAATTCTGAGAACATACATCGCTTTTGTGAGCAATCAAGTCTACGGACTACCGAATCAATTCAGTCAGGCCACTTTCTTTAAGAAAGTTTTTCTTTAGTTGAGCTTAATCTTTTATCCTCTCTGTGAGAGTTATTTTCAACTGTATTTCAACTCACTTGTATAAGTTTGTTTTGGCCTAGTTTAGGTTGTATCCTCAAAGGCTCGACTGTACTGAGTCATTTTGAGAAGTTGAGAGTATTGTCAAGTTGTGATAGTAGAATACTCTTGAAGAAATTGTAATCAGTCTGATTATAGTGGAAAATCCTTCAGGAACGAAGGGACTAGACGTAGCTACCAGTTTGGTAGTGAACTAGTATAAATTTCTGTGTCTCCTGCTTTACTGCTTTCTATTCATTTCTATCTTGTTGAGTTAAAAACAAGTTTTCACAAACTGATTTTCAGCGTCCGGTTTATTTTCACCGTCCGATTAACAAACAGTTTTTGAGAAATTTTTATTCTAAGTGTTTTTAACATTAAGTTTGCGAAAATTTTTCAACACAATTCAACCCCCCCTTCTTGTGTTCACGTTCAGTTGGTACCAGAGCTCGGCCTCTTGGTTGAGCACTTAACAGTGTCAAGAGAAAAGATTCTATATTGTGAACATGTCTCATCAAGGTGGTCATATGAACCGCCCTCCTCTATTCAATGGAGAAAATTTGATTATCGGAAAGATAAGATGAAAGCATTCATTGAGGCACAAAATCTTGATTTGTGGGATATAATTGAAGGCGGATACATTTCTCCCACTAATGCCCTTGGTGTTGCAATACCTAGGGAAAATCGGTCCGATGATCGAAAAAGAGATATCAAACAAACCGTATATTAGATTTATTCTCATCTGCTATGACAGAAAGAGAATATGACAAATGTGGCAAGTTTGATCTTTGCCCGAAAGAAATCAGGATTCTCTTGTTTTGTCTTATGAGGCTCTGCCCAAGTAAGAGAAACAAAAGCTAGCATGATGGTTCTTGATTATGAACTATTTAAAATGGAAGATGGAGAGAACATTGAAACTATGTTTGGAAGGTTCCAAACACTAGTTCATGGGTTGAGCCCTTGGAAAAGCTATACTACACCGATCATGTTAGAAAGAGCTTAAGAAGCTTGACTAAGCGATGGAGACCCAAAGTCATCGCTATTCAAGAAGCACAAGCTCTAAATGTTCTCAGACTTGAAGATCTTATGAGTTCGTTGAAAGCTCTTGAACTTGAGCTAAATGAAGAAGAACCTACCAAGAAGAGTAAGTCTACTGCTCTAAAAGTCAATCATCATAAACCTAGTACTTCCAAAAGCCTTGCAGTCAAGAAGAAGAATCAGGCGATGAAGCGTCAGAAGGAGATTCTGATGAATCAGATGATGAGCTAGCGTTCATATCTAAGAAGATCCAGAAAATGTGGAAGAAAAGAAACTTCAGAAGGAAGTTTCGTAAGAAGAATTCAAAGGACAAGAAGGAGAGCAAAGACAAAGCCCAAGTCATTTTCTACGAATGTAAAAAGCCTGGACATTTCAAACCTGAGTGTCCTAATCTTAAAGAGAAGTCCACAAGAAGCTCCTTCAAGAAAAAGAAGAAAGGTCTCATGGCAACATGGGAAGATCTTGACTTATCCTCCTCTGAGGAAGATAAAGAAGAAGCTCACATTGCTCTCATGGCATACACGGACATTGAGTCGAAGAAGATGTTGAAGAGGTAATAGTATATGACTCCTACTCAACTTCAACTTGCTTTTGATGATCTTCTTAAGAAATCGCCACTCTCTACCGAGTACAAGAATTTGAAAAAGAAATTTTTAAAACTATCACAAGATTTTCATTCTTTACGCAATAAAAACTCAGACTCATTAAAGAGAACCAGTAAAATCGAAAATCGCCTGGTGGATAACCGATGTCCTGAAAGCTAGCAAGCAACTAAGCCGAGAGCTCTCAAGCTAAGAGTTCCGTAGTTACAAGCAATCCTATTTGCAAATCAAATGACTACGAACAAGCATTTCAAAAGTTTCTTGCAGAGAGTGTAACTCAAGCAAGCAAGCTTCAATGATCCGGGGTGTCGATAAACGACAACTCATGGTCTTGGCTATATACCGATGAAACCCTTTTGGAAAATAATTCAAGATCGATAAATCTCATAGCCATAGTAAATGCTTACATTGTACTTAATAAATCGGTCATTTGAAAAGTGCATGTAATGTTTTTAAAACTAAGAAGGATAAGCCTCCTTCTAGAACTAACAAGAAAGGACCCAAAAAGATATGGGTACCTAAAAATAAAATAATCTATGTTGCCCATGCTTAGCAACAAAGTCAACACACCACCTGGTACTTAGACAAGGATGCTCGCACACATGACGGGAGAAAAGCATATGTTCCAAGAACTAAGACCTAGAGAAGCTGGATTCGTTGGTTTCGGAGGAAACCAGAAAGGTAAAATAGTTGGAATTGGTTGGATAGGTAAAGGCTCTCTTCCTTCGATTGATAATGTTTTATATGTTGAAGGACTGAAACATAATCTATTGAGCATAAGTCAATTATGTGACAATGGTTATGAAGTCGTATTTACAGAAACTGGATGTTTAGTAAAGAGCAAAAATGATGGATCAATATTCTTTACAGTAAAGAGGAAACAAAATGTTTATAAAGTTGATCTTTCTGAACTTGAAAAACAAGATGTCAAGTGTCTTATGTCTGTTGAAGATGAGCAATGGATTTGGCACAAAAGATTAGGTCATGCCAACTTGAGGTTAATCTCAAAGTTAAACAAGCACAATCTTGTTAAAGGCTTACCAACTCTTAAGTACAAATCGATGCCCTTTGTGAAGCTTGTCAAAAGGAAAACAAGTTAAAACCTCCTTTCATTTAAAAAATATTGTTTCAACTTCTAGACCACTTGAACTTTTACATCTTGATCTTTTTGGTCCCACAAGGACAACTCTTTAGCTGGAAAGAAATACGGTTTAGTCATTGTTGATGATTTTACTAGATGGACATGGGTTAAATTCCTTGCCCACAAGGATGAGTCTTATAAGGTATTTCTTTTTTCTGCAAATCAGTTCAAAATGAAAAAGGCATTTGCATTTCCTCTATTAGAAGTGATCATGGGGAGAATTTGAAAATGAGAACTTTCAAAAATTTTGTGAAGAAAACGGCATCTCCCACAATTTCTCCTCTCCTAGAACACCTCAACAAAATGGTGTTGTAGAAAGGAAAATAGGTCCCTACAGAAATGGCCAGACCATGATCAATGAAGTCGATATTGCGAAACATTTTTGGGCGATAAGAACACTTGTTATATTCAAAATAGAATTTATATAAGACCTATTTTGAATAAGACTCTTATGAATTGTGGAAAGGAAGAAAACCAAACATTTCTTACTTTCATTCTTTTGGTTGTATTTGTTATATATTGAATACTAAAGATCGACTTGGTAAGTTTGATTCCAAAGTCGACAAAGGAATCTTTTGGGATATTCTGAAGATCTAAAGCTTTTAGAATATACAACAAAGAAACTTTGATTGAAGAGTCCATTCATGTCAAGTTTGATGATAAGAAGCCTGACACTGCAATGTCAGAGCTAGATGAGTTATTTTCAGATTTAAACCTAGGTGAAAAGCCAGACGGTGAAAATACATCTTCATCATCCGGTGGTGAAAAGACGAAGAATTCTACCTGCCGAAGTCAAGCAAGAAAAAGCTGGAAGTACAAGACCAATCATCCAAAAGATCAAATCTTAGGAGAACCTGGTGATAAAGTACGAACCAGATCCTCTTTCAAGGAGCATGCTGACTTCGCACTTCTCTCTAAGATGGAACCTAAGACGATTGATCAAGCCTTGGAAGATGAAGGGTGGATTCTAGCCATGCAAGATGAGTTAAATCAGTTCCAAAGAAATGATGTCTGGAAGCTAGTCACTCTACCAGAAGATAAGCAAGCTATTGGCACTAAATGGGTATTTAGAAATAAGCTTGATGAAGACGGTAAGGTTGTGAGAAATAAAGCAAGGTTAGTTGCTCAAGGCTACTCACAAGAAGAAGGTATTGATTTCACTGAAACTTTTGCACCTGTTGCAAGATTAGAAGCAATTCGCATTTTACTTTCTTTGCAAAGACATCATGAGATAACTTTATATCAAATGGATGTGAAAAGTGCTTTTTAAATGGTTTTATAATTGAAGAAGTTTATGTCAAACAACCTCCTGGTTTTGAAGATATTGAATTTCTGAACATGTTTTTAAACTTAAAAGGCACTATATGGTCTTAAACAAGCTCCCAGAGCATGGTATGATAGACTAAGTTCCTTTTTAATGGAAAATGGATTTACTAGAGGTTTAGTTGACACAACTCTTTTCAGAAAAACCTCAAACAAGCATTTCATACTTGTCCAAATATATGTTGATGATATTATTTTTGGAGCTACTAATGAAAGCCTTTGCAAAAAATTTTCTAAGCTTATGCAGCTGAATTTGAGATGAGCATGATGGGAGAATTGAAGTTCTTTCTTGGAATACAAATCAAGCAATGCAATGATGGTATTTATATTCATCAAAGCAAATACATCAAAGAATTATTGAAGAAATTCAAGATCTTTGGATTGCAAGCCGATGAGCACGCCCATGCATCCTACCGCTCTCTCAAGAAAGATGAAATTGGTAAGAAGGTAGATCGAAGCTATACAGAGGTATGATTGGATCTCTACTTTATCTTACGGCTTCAAGACCTGATATTATGTTCAGCTGCTGTGTGCTAGGTTTCAATCGGATCCTAGAGAATCACACATAAGTCTTTGTTAAAAGAATATTTAGATATTTACAAGGAACTACTAATCTTGGTTTGCTTTATAAGAAATCAAAAGATTACCAATTAGTAGGTTTCGTGATGCTGACTTTCTTTGGAGATCGAATTGAAAGAAAAAGCACAAGTGGAGGCCGCCAATTCCTTGGAGCTAATCTTGTGTCTTGGTCAAGCAAAAGGCAAAGCACAATAGCACTCTCAACGGCAGTGAATACATCTCAGCGAAGTTGCGCTTCTCAACTTCGTGGATGAAGTATCAACTTGAAGACTACTTGATAAGCGAGAGTAACATTCCTATCTTCTGTGATAATACATCTGCCATATGTCTGACTAAAAATCCAATATTGCATTCTAGAGCAAAGCATATTGAGATTAAGCATCATTTTATAAGAGACTATGTTCAGAAGGGTATTTTAGAAATAAAATTTGTAGACACCGATTATCGCTGGGCTAACATATTTACAAAACCCTCACAAGATAGATTCAATTTTATAAGAAGGAATTTAAACTTTCATCTTATAAAAGAATGATTAATCTCAGCGTCTGATAATAAGCTAAAATTCAGCATCTGATATGACGTAAGCATGTATGTGCATCTGCATCTGCATCTTATTTGTCATACGCATCATAACTCATCATCCGGTAAGTCGGTTGCGTGCATCCGAGCACACCCACACGTGTCACACGTGTTACGGACTCAAGCATCTCTTCATACCTACTGAGTCATGATTATTTACGTTCTTCGATAAAATTTTCTACTTTTATTTTGGCGTCCGCATTTAATGAAAAGCGAATTTTTATTTTCTTTTCTTTTTAATTTAAATTTTATGTGGAAATACGTAGCGGTTTTTTAAAAAAGTACTGTACTAACTGTCTATATCCTTCCCACTACTCCACTTCTTTCGCTCCACTCTCTGTTTTCTGCTAAAGACGTACTCGTTCTCTTTCCCTCTCTCTCTCTCTCTCTCTGTGTGCTTAAACCCTAAAACCTTCATCGCCTCCATTTCTCAACTGCACTCATGGCTGGAGTATCAACTTCAATATACATTATCTATAACACCATGTCTGAAGGAAAAGTCTTGATGGAAAATCGAGACGATTTGGAAAGCTTCAAACTTTACGGCTTCGACTTCTTCAAAGGGTTCAAGGCAATGGGCTGGGAACAATATTTCTTCTGGGACCCGGTTGAGGTTACGGTGACGGCGATTAAAGAATGCAGGAAATGTTCGGCTACACAGAGGTGGTATCATTGAAGGAACAGTGAAAGGATTCAAGTTTGTCCTTACCATCAAAAACATTTCGATTCTTTGGGTGTCCGTGTGAAGGCATCGCCTTCTATTCGAATGGTGGCGATTCCATGGGATTGAGAAGGTCAACAACGATCCGCTTGAAAACTACCGGTGAAAGAATCCGTGTAACACCTCTTGCCAAGAATCAAAAGTCATTTCAGAGTTCTTCATAAAATTATCACCAAGAGCGTCTGTTAAAGGTGGCTCTAGTGATATTGTCAACTACGAGCGTAAATTCATCCTGAGACACTTCACGGCGGCAACAAGGTGAACCTGCCAAGGTTAATCTACAATAACCTGATCAATGCTCTTGTCAACTCAAGAAAAGGTGTTGCTGACAAGAAGAACACCTACAAGTTCATTCCATATGGTGTCTTGCTCACCAAAATGATGGACAAGAATCTGGTCATAAACAAGCTAACAGCTTTACCAGATCAAGTGAAGGCAAAGTATTTTGGTGCTGATAACATTGTGATTCCTGACACTTTTGGAGTCAACAGCCTAGTAAGAATGAAATTGCTTACTGGGTCCATGATGAAGAAAGTGAAAGTTGAGCAACAGGAAGAGGAAACGGAAAAGACAACCACCAGAAGCTCAAAGCCTGGTGAGAAAAGACACGCTGAGTCTCCTTCGAGAGAGACCAGAAGAACAAAACAGAAGGTGGCTCCTGCACCTACTGTTGAGGAACCAGAAGATGAGGACCTCGTTCCCATCACCAGTTACGAGGAAGAGGAGCAAACCAGGTCGAGAAGCCGGCCTCAAGATCCTGACTACGTAAGAAGGACATTCAAGATCGCTTCCAAAGATCCGCCTCCCCAGCGTAAGCTCAAAAGATCGGCCGGCAATATGAACCTGAACCAAAGGTACCGAATTCTCCTGATGAATCAGACCGTTGTTGCATCCGATACTATTCCTGCTCCACCACTATCCTTTGCACAACCATCACAACATCAAACCCTTACACGTAAAACCCCATTATCCAACTATCATCCACTACACTCAATCTTAACCTACCCCAAATTTTCCCAAACACTTCACTCACTACATACATTTCCAAGCTTCATTCTCATCCATTTAACCTCCTTTTCAAAACACCTCCCATTAATCCATTCAAACCCCACTCACCAAAAGCCTATAAGATCACCAAAGCCACCCCCACCTTACTTACCCTTACCATAAAACCAACAGACGCTGGTGAAAAGAAAAATATCTCATACAAACCTCAGTTTGTAAAGTATGAGATATATAACAGCATCTACAACCGTCCCTCAACCTGGCATTTAAAAACCTTCACTTCTGGAGCTGCCAGATTGGAGATTGCCAATCCTATAAGTGCAACCCTCAAGGATGGAGATGACTTCGTCCAAATGTCCTTCAAAGGAAGGTTGAGACCCGACTTCGAGAGCGGGGCAATTCCCTTCTCTGTCGATCTTCCTCTATCCCTTCCTCGATCTGAACCACTCACATTGGAAGAATGTGGAAGGTGGATAATGATGATGAAGTCGCCTTCATGGTACATTGCCTTGGCGAAAAAGGCTTGAAGTTATAAGGCAATATCGAGACCCATCATCTGTCTCTGTCAAGATAGTACCAGATAGACAAAGGTGGCTACCTTGGTCTATTCCTGGGAAAAGGAAGGAGCCCGCTCCAGGGAAGCAGCCTTTCAGCAAGATAGGGCTAAAGGAATATGAGAAGGCACCTACAAAGTACAATATTAAGGATTTCTCACAGCTTCCTATTGCCAAGATTTACGAGGATCACGCCGAAGGTTCTACCGACTTCTGCAAGCAAGATGAATGGAGAAGCGGCTCCTCAAGCTGCAATCTTTGAAAAAGGCCACTATTCCTCTTTGTTGGGAAAATCAGCAAAGTTCTGACATCAACTTGAACGGTATACTTGATGATGTGTTCAGATGCTCGATGTCAGACCCTTGATCGCATGAAGATCAACAACCAATGGGTCGCGTGACTAAACTCTTCGATATTGGGTTTACGTGGAGTCAATGGTCAATCGTGGAAAGCCAAAGCCACTATTACCACGTCTCGACCCCCTTGTGCTTGAAGAATATGACAGGAAAATCGAGAAGAATTTACCTGGCGAAAATGAAGCACTCCCCTTCACTTATGAAGCTTTGAGTGTCTTTATCGAAACTTATGGGAGAAGACGCCGAGATAGATTTGACTCTTACGGTGATGTTGTTCGTCATAGAGAAACCATCTTCATGATTTTCTTTGTATCCGTAAGATGTCAAGCATCGATGGGAGATTCGCATGAATCGAGCTAAGAAGACTTGAAACTTCATCAAATGGGTTATACCAAATGATGGATTCTTTTTAAGAGCTCAAAGGAAGAAGGATTTGAGACTACGTTATCAACTGGTGCTAGCGAGCATCGAAGATGAAGTCTGCATCTGTGCAGTGGACCTTCTACTTCTACTTCTGCAGATTGAGATGGTCACCATTCCAAGAGCGAAATTTGAAGAAATGAAGGCTACAAACTTAAAGGTTACTCACCTGGAAACGATCAAGCTACTCTACGAACGTCTCAATATCCCACCTCCACCTCTTCAAAACCCTTGAAATATTTTTTTTTGTGTGTGATATAAAATATGTTTTATTTGGTTAATATATATATATAACTGTTTTTTATCTTATTATCTGTCTCTTATTCAAATTTTTCTAAGCAAAGATTTTGACTATGATGTGTTTTACACTCTTTTTGTCCGATGACAAAAGGGAGTAAAAGAAAAGGTATGATGAACACGAAAGAAAGGTATAATGAACACGTGAGAATCTGATTATCCACCATCCGATTATCCACCGTCCGATGGATACACTAGAACTAAAGTATCATGCATAGCACTTCATACATAGCATCTGTATGCGCTAATATTCTTTGATCTAGTGCTCTTATATTGTTTAATAAATTTTATTTGGTACAATGAAATATACTTTGATTAAATCAATCTATTTGGTATCCGATCTCACTGTATTAAATATCTGCTCTGATACATTTACGAATCTTTCGTAATCACTTAAATGAATTTGTTTATCGACAATAACCTTAAAACCTGAATTGTTCTTATATATCTAAACTGTTAAATTCAGGGGGAGACCCTTAATGTCTTTTTGAAAATAAATTGTTCATCAACCTTAGATATTTGTCATCATCAAAAAGGGGGAGATTGTTGGAACCTAAACGATTGAGAAGTTTAGACCCTCATTAATTTTGATGATAACAAAATATTCACAAGAGAACAATTTATGTTCTAACATTTCTTGAAGTGTGCAGATACTAATAATACGTATATTCTAAGCCACTCAAGCAAGAAGAAAGTAATTCTCAAGAGAATGATTCATTCTATTTGTCAAAGATCCGCTCATCCTAGTGAGCGTCTGAAATTCCTCTTTATACACTATGCTTATCAAATTGCTACAAGCGTCCGAACTTCCAACTTTGAACGAGCGTCCGAACTTCCAACTCTGAGCGAGCGTCTGAACCTCACTTCAAATCACGTGTTAGTCACGTTGCTGCTCTACCTCTCAGAAGTCTTTGGAACGGATCTCAAAATTGATCTTGATCGCTAAAATCGGTGTACGAGATATCAAAGTTGAAATCTTTAACTACAAGACAAAAATCGTACAGACAAGAAAAACGGTAACATGGTCTACTGGGACATTCTCTGAAAAGCAAGAAAGAAACAGCATTTTTGAATTTACTCTAGTCAATGGTTAGGAGCCATTTTTACTCTAACGGTCATATCCTTGGAACTCCTATATATACCTCATGGTATCCATTGAAGAAAATAGAGAGAGAACATTCTGTGAAAAAGCTTGCTGAAATTCTGCTGAGAACATACACTGCTTTTGTGAGCAATCAAGTCTCTGGACTACTGAACTGAATTCAGCGTCCGACCCTTTCTTTAAGAAAGTTTTTCTTTAGTTGAGCTTAATCTTTTATCCTCTCTGTGAGAGTTATTTTCAACTGTATTTCAACTCACTTGTATAAGTTTGTTTTGGCCTAGTTTAGGTTGTATCCTCAAAGGCTCGATCAGATCGAGTCGTTTTGAGAAGTTGAGAGTATTGTCAAGTTGTGTGATAGAATACTCTTGAGAAAATTGTAATCAGTCTGATTATAGTGGAAAATCCTTCAGGAACGAAGGGACTAGACGTAGCTACCAGTTTGGTAGTGAACTAGTATAAATTTCTGTGTCTCCTGCTTTACTGCTTTCTATTCATTTCTATCTTGTTGAGTTAAAAACAAGTTTTCACAAACTGATTTTCAGCGTCCGGTTTATTTTCACCGTCCGATTAACAAACAGTTTTTGAGAAACTTTTATTCTAAGTGGTTTTAACATTAAGTTTGCGAAAAGTTTTCAACACAATTCAACCCCCCCTTCTTGTGTTCACGTTCATTAAGGAATTACAAATTAAGTTTGAAAAAGAAATATGTGCTGATCACCCCAATGCTTTTTGGGATAGAAAGCAACACGTAGTGTCATTACCTTATGAGCCAGACTTTGATGAGAAAACTATTCCCACAAAGGCTAGGCCCATACAAATGAATCAGTAATACTTAGAATATTGTAAGAAAGAAATACAGAAATATTTAGATAAAAAATTAATTAGACTAAGTAAATCACCATAGAGTTGTGCAGGATTTATGTAATGAATTCATCAGAATTAGAAAGAGGAGCTCCTAGATTAGTTATTAATCTTAAATAAAATTCTTAGATAGATTAGATACCCTATACCTAATAAAAATGATTTAATTGGTAGATTACATAATGCCTCTATATTTTCTAAATTTGATATGAGGTCAGGATATTATCAAATACAAGTAGAAAAAAAAATAGGTTTAAGACAACTTTTGTAGTACTTTTTGGAGATTATAAATGGAATATTATGCCACAACGATTAAAGAATGCGCCTAGTAAATTTCAGCATATTATGAATAATATATTTAATAATTATCAACAGTTTACTTTAGTTGATAAAGTAGTCTTGTTAAATTCTGTTAAAATCATTATTTTGAAGAAACTAACTTTTTGTTTTCAGGTGGCAGGAAAGGAATAAGCTACCATTGAAGAATTAGCCTCCCAAATATGATTTGGAAAATATTATATTAAAAAATGCTCTAGAAATAGTGAAAGCAGCTTTAGAAGTTTATCCAATTACAGAAAGCCTGATAACATTAGTAAGCTTTGTTAAATGCATTATGGACTAGTCATTTTACTAAAAATAGAATATTAGCATTAAATGCATTAGATATTTATTTTTAAAGAACTACTATTTTTATTACTTGGTAAAGTCAAATTCTTTAATTGCTTTACTAACTCATTAATACTATTATTCTTTTGTCCTAAGCTAATTCCTTTTAATTCTTTTTCAGGAACATTTATTTTATATATTGGTCTATCTGGTTCTAACTTGTATTCTTTATAAGAATTTACCTTCTGAGGGATAATGGATTTATTATTAACAACTTGTAATTCTACTCTATCTAATTGTTGTGACATAGTATGTAATATTTGATTCGAGTAACTCAATTGATTTTGTATTTTTCCTAATTCCTTTTGCTCAGAAGTAATTGAGTTTATAATAGTCTTAAAAAGTGAGGCTTCTATTTTCTTTCCTTCTTTTTCTATCTTAATACTTTCTAAAGGAGGATATATCGATTCTACTATTTTATTATCTATAGTCTTCAATTTATTATTTAATCTAACATTAACATCTATACGAAGGTTTTCTGTAAAAAGATTCTCTATTTTATTTTCTAAACAATAATTCTCAAACCACGTAAAGAAATAAATGTTTAATTCTAATTTTTTAAGATAAAAATAAAATAATTAAAAATAAATTGAAGTTAATTCCTTACTAAAAGTACTAAAATACCAATTTTTTTTCTTTATTGTAATCTGTTTCAAAATTTTGTCTAATCCAAACTTTATCTATTTCAAATATTTCTTCTCTAGTAATTACTCCTATAATCTTAGATCTAGTAGGTGACATTCTAGGAGATTCATATACGAATGAGGGACACGACTCATATAATGGTTGAGGAATATTTGAAGTAAAATTAACACCTGCTAAATTCACATTAATAGTAGAGTTAGTATCTACTAAACTTCTAGAGGACTGAGGAGTAATAACTTGGGGGTTCATTAATTCTTAACGACTGACTTCTATTCATTCTAATTCTAACCGTTTCATCTTCTTCTAGAACAAACTCTCTAGGCTTTCTATATTCTAATTTAGGTACTTTCATAACTTCCTTTAGTATCCATTCTTCAGGTAACTTAGCTATTATTTTTTATGCTTTTAATTTCTTAGGGGTAGTAATATTAGATCTACTTAAATTAGCTTCAATAATAACTGTTTCATTTCTAGGTGTGCTACGTAATGCTTTAAAGTTATAATTTATATTAGAAACTTTACATTTAATTCTATATATAATATCTATATTAGAAACACCTTTATAAAATAAGTCATCTATACACGGAATATTAATAACTAATGAATTTTTTGTAAAGTCATCTCCTAAATTCATAGAAAAATTAGGGTAACAGTTAAAATATACTGGACCATCATTCAAATTAGACTCTAATATAGCTAGAATAGACTCAGGAAATCTCTTAATTCTACTATCTCTTAATATTAAGGAGTATTTAATCCTAACTTATGTAATGGTTTAGCTGCTACTTGTATTAATCCCAAGTGAATGTAATGCATATCATCTCTAACATGATTATCTATCATATATGAATCTAATAAAATAATAGTCTCTTGATTCTGTTTAATAGATCTAGATGATTCTATAGTATGAATAACATCTTTATTTCTAAAATTAAAAGTACTAGACTTATATATTTCATTATATCTAATATCTGGTAATTTTCAACTTTGTAATCTATTTCAATTTCTGCTATCTGTAATTCTCTATTTTGGTAATTATCTTGATCTCTTCTAGACTCTAATTCTTGTTGAGATAATGAGGTAAAGGGAATTAATGTTCTATTTTCTCTCCGACAGGATCCAAACTGACTTAAAGTTCTAAGAAGTTGTGCCATTTTGAAACTACGTGAATGTTAGAAAACTTGATAGAAAAATTTTCAAAAAATTCTTTTTATAAAAACTTATATCCTATCCACTCTATCATTTCTCTGGATCCTAGCTCTCTTCAAGGTTCTGAGCTATTGGGCTATGTCTAGATCTTATTCACTCTAATTTTATCTTTTCTTTCTTTTAAATAACAGGACCACCGATCCAGTGATTTATCCTATGGTTCCGGGACTACTTCTTACACTTCCCTTTCTCCGGGTTTTACACTGGGCTGACCAATGCAACCGAACCACGGCTGACCAATGTTTCAAAGAAAGAAGATAAAGAATAATAAAACTTTAGTGAATAAAAACTATAATAGCTCAATGGCTCAGAGACCTCTTACGAGGCTCTGATACCAAATGGGGGAAAAAGGGATGAGGACATAATGAAATAGTTTATTTTTCCATATCAGAGTAATGTTACAAGATTGAAAAGATAATAGTACAAGAGCATAAAACAAAAATTTTAGAAAACTTACAATGAAAGACTTCAGAGATTTCTTACAAAGGGAAACTTAAGAACTGAGGGAATGGAAAGGTAAAATGGAAAGGTAATTGGACAGGTAAATGGAAAGGTAATGAGTAATGCTACGAAGGCTCTCTTTTATAGAGGGAAGAGAGACACTTCTTTTACAATAATATCCCTAACATTGGATTCTAAAACTAATAAGACAAACTACTTTTCTAAAAGTCTAAAGGTGAACAGTAAAGTCCACAATTTTTCAGAAAGTGATACATAATTTTCAAAAAGCAAATAGTAACACATAATGGGACAAAATACTTTTTCTAAAAGAAAAGCAAACTTGTCGAGGAGTAATAGCACTATTGGAGGATTCCTTGAGTAATGATGAAGCATTCCATTTGTTAGAAAAGTCTAGAATCATTGAATAGTGCTACAGAGAAAGTCTTCAAGGTAATAGTTGAGGTTGCTTTCTTTCAGACTAATCCAATAGTAATAAGATGCTTTAATAGGAATAAAGACATTTTTACAAATTTCTTTCACGTATCCAAATTATGCTTAGTAATGGAGTCATAAGAGTCATAAGATACTTCAGATAACATATCTTCTTTGTCTGAAAAATATACATGATCTTCAGTAAGTAATTCTCCAAGAAAAGGCATAAACATTTATGAGTATTGGGACCCCAAATCTTATAGACTGAAGTTTCTCTATATAAAGATCTTAATGTCCATCCATATTCTGGCTGTAATGACTGATTAATCAGAAATTCAAACCTTTTTACTCTGTCCTTCTTTAATATTAATGTAATGATGATTCCACTGAAATATTCCTTCTCCATAATTAAGCTATATAGAGTGCTGGGCTGGCTTGTAAGTAAGCTGATTCTGAGCTGGTAATGTAGAATTAATGTAGGCTATAATTGGACCATTTCTTAACATTATTTCTAAGGCTAAGTAAAGTTTCTCAGGGCAGTTTGTGATAACATGTATGTTTCTCAAATAAAAGGCTTCTAGGAATCCTTGATCTAGAAAACTCCATAGGGTAAAGGTATAATTCTTCCATGTAATGGGTTTGAACTCACTCAAATTAATTTGACTTTAAGAGGACCAGCAACTAAGTCTTTGTAATAATTAGTTTTCTGAACAACAGTTAATCATGAGATTATAATGGTTCCCATTGCTTTTTCAGAAAGAAATTTCTGAATAGTTAAATAATCTTGGTAAAGGCTTTCGGCTATTTTGTTTTAATAATTTTTTGTATTTCATCTAGTAAGGCTGAAGATAATTCAAAGAGAAAAAGGTCAGGAAGTAATAAGGCCTTTAATTTAGTAGCTTCAAAGGCTTTATTTTCTAAGATATGATGTGAAAGAAAGGGTTTCTTAAGAGCTAATTTCAATTGTTGGGTTTGATAATGAAGGGTTTTATAATCTTTACTGAGGGAGTCGTAATCAACTTGAAGAGCTGTAAGGTTTAATAAAAGTTGTTGGTTTTGATGTTGGAGGTCAAATACCTCTTTTGGGTTAATGGGTATACGACCCATATTTTTTAGATTAATGGGTGTATGACCCAAGGGTGAATGACCCATATAATTCGTATGGCTGAATCAATATAAAAAATGATTTCCAATGTAATTATATGCATACTGAAATGCTGAATGTAAATCATAAAATCCTAATGCATATTTATGTAATGCTTTTGGTAATGAAGCATATAAACCTGGCTGATATCCTTTAAATAATACGTAACAAGAAAAATAATTCTTACGTAAAGGCTTTTCTTGTATTTTAGATAAATAAATATTTAATGCATTTAATGCTAATATTCTATCTTTAGTAAAATGAATAGTCCATAATGCATCTAACAAAGCTTGTTGAATATCAGGCTGTCTGTAATTTGATAAGCTTCTAAAGTTGTTTTCACTATTTCTAGGACATTTTTTAATATAATATTTTCCAAATCGTATTTGGGAGGCTAATTCTTCAATGGTAATGAAATATATATGCAAATGAGGGTGAAAAAAATTTAATAATAAATATTATATTTAGTTTTAAAAGGAATAATAATATTACATAAACATTAAAGTGTGTCGATTCCCAAGGGGTGCATCGAGACATCGTCTTGGTTGAAGGGGGAACGACCACATCTTGGCCCACGTTTCATCATTCTAGTGAGGCGTCGCTTCGTTGCCAGGGTCGCGACTCTTCGTTTCCTGGGATTTCTCTATAAATACGACCTTCCTTTGAACGAGACATCACATTTTCTGCTTTCTTATCTTCAAGTTTCTTCTACCGTCCAAGTTTCGTGGTAATACTTGCCGGGTTTACCGCTTTTTAATTTAACTAGGTATTCCCCTAACTCCTCTTTAGTAATGGCTATTCACCGCAAGCTCCATGAGGGCAGTGAGGGTTCATCCCTAGAGGTCCTTCCCGGTCCTACAGAGGGTTGGGGTGCGCGCCGGGGTGAGTCTCCCGAGGTTAGCTCTCGTCCCTCGGGAATCTTGCAGGGGTCGCTAGCCAATGCTACTTTAAGAGATTTGTGGGCTCTTAAAGTGGCCTTTTAGTCCAGTTTTAGGGCAGTTGGCGAGGGATTGTTCTCAATCCTCCACCGACGCGCTATGCACGATTTTCCCCGGTGCTTCCCTGACAGGTCTTCATTGGTCTGAGTGGGTCATACCCTTAGACGTTAGGATTTCTCCTATCCTAATGACAGTTGGCAATATCCCAGATATATTTGGGATACCACAAGACCAACAGTGGGAATGTGAGGAACAAGTGGAGTCCTACCGTGCGAACAATGAAATGCCAGGTATGTGGGAGAGAGAAGCCTAAATATTGAAATAGTAGTTAGACTACTAGTATAGAATAGAGTAAAGTCTCACGCTCTACTAGATGCGAATATCAATAGTTCTTAGTAGGACTATGGGATAGGTTACTCCTTGAGTGATTGTAATACCTATCAACCACCATATGATTGTGTGACCTGTTTGACTATGTGTGTATCTCTGCTTTGTGGTTGTATGTTTGTGCTTGTAGAAGTCACCATATGTGACGCCAGGATTTTTCTATTACATTTGTTATGATTGACGTGAGAGCACACGGTGAGGATTATTAGGATTCTAAGTTATTAGGATTAGAAGAGAGATGCATAGGGGGTACAATGAATAATGGTTTAGAAGAACACTCAAACCTTAAGGGGGATATGATTTTAGGGAATAATATGCTACCAGGGTCGAGGTATGTTCTTAGGGTTGAATCTACGGTGTGAGGAATCATGATGATGAAATATTACCACCGCCGTACGTAGATGGGTTGTCCATTGCATATGAGGCCAGGGGTACTCGAGTGGAGTACGATATGTGTGGTATCGAGGACTTGCGATTTCCCAGAGGATTGATTTGGGTCTGACACTTGCCTTTGGTGACAGAAAGTTTGCCTCTTCATGTCTTGGTAGTCGGGTAGCTCAAATATCCTAACAGGGTTACTGGCATACCAGAGTCCATAGTATGTGTGATCCAGATGCGCCCTGACACCTGCCACCGAGGCAGGGAACCACTCTTAAGGGTACGAAGAGCTAGATATGCCAGATGGACGTCTGGCTCATTCCTAGTCTCAGTTGGCGAGAGAGGGACAACATAGGGAGGCCTGGTGGGGCCGACAAGGAGGACTTTTGTATATTAGAATGACCAAGTGCATGTAGTGATATTAGGTTTGCATGAGAGAAGGGAATGATTTCATGACGTTTATGGTTTAGATGGAGACTAGGACCTGATCTTTAGTATAGGCTATGATACTGCATTGGAATACTTGGGAGATGGTTGATTTGTTTATACTATTCTATATTTGTGTCTAAATTATCTATTTTGTACTATATGTATTTAGATAACTTCTCATCTCCCCACTTTCTATTTGTCTGTATGTACTCGGTTGAATGCTAGCAGCTTGGAGGAGACCTTGTAGTGCACAGGTATTGGAATGAACCATTCATTTGCATAGGTTGGTGAGTTATGACCAAAGAGTCAATATATGTGTATGTGTGATTATATGTGTTGCTTGTCACTGCACCCACCAATCCAGGTGTGTAGCAGGTCTTTGGAAGGTTTCTTATACACCGACGCACTGAAAATATTTTTTTTTAATAAAATATTTTCTACTATTCCGCTATATCGCATACTGTAACGGTATCATAGTATTTTGCTATAAAAAGCTAAATTGGAGATGATTTTAAATGATCTTGCGATTATTAGGTAGTATCACATTATAATTTAATAAATTGCATTAAAATGACTAAGACGTCAAAGACAATCCGCGTTCCCCCACAATTCTTGACACAACCTTTGTTCCACCACTTCCACCTTTGTTTCTTTGATTGTAATAAAATCCAAGCGTTGTTCGCGAACAAGGTATGGATTGCTCACCTTTTCACCATCCCTCCTAACCCCATAATATTCATGGTTCCCACAATCATTGATCTAGCTCTGCAACCTACCTAGCTTCTTTTCCTTACCATCACTCCACCAGTTTATCCACTAAACTCTGCTCACCCCCACCAGTAACATTCCAAATTCCTTTCCATAGCCAAGTATCATATGGGAAGATAAATTGAGAGCACTACTTATGGAAGGCAATCCACCACCAACAGAGGTAAAATTAACTACCAAATCCAACCCGCTAGAGGAACCAAACAACAAAGGGCTACGAGAAGGAGCAATAGGAGTAGAAAGACATACTGGATCTGAAAATGGACTACGCAGGTGTCCCATCCCTACAACACCTCCCTCCTCTATGTCCGGAAGCAAAGCAAACCCAGGAATCGTGCACCTAGAGGGGTGTTTAT
This sequence comes from Calophaca sinica, assembly GCA_037113605.1. Lineage (NCBI taxonomy): Eukaryota > Viridiplantae > Streptophyta > Magnoliopsida > Fabales > Fabaceae > Calophaca > Calophaca sinica. Next base: position 74,337,836 of record CM073737.1, on the reverse strand, counting down.
GTCTCTTTGAGCCCAATAATTCTCCTTTCACTGTGTTTGCCAAGTACCAGAACCTATGTACCTTTGAATGTAGCCTACCCTACAATTTCCTCCTACCCCATAATTTTCCCTGTTTATGATTTCGTCTACCCTTTTGGCGAGCACGTTTGAGAAAAACACGCACAACACTACCATCCACCTAGCCCCTACTACTCCCTTCGTCCCTTAATATAAGAACCTTTTGGTTAAATTATTTATCCCATTTTATAAGACACTTTTCAATTTACTATGTTGCATTAATTATTTGTTTTACCAAATTACCCTTATTTAATTTACATTTGTTTACTCAATAAAAAATAAATGAGGTGAGTTCCTAGCATATACTATTTTTCTCTCTTAAGGGTAATTTGAGAAAAGTTATACAAATTCTGGACAAATTTAATGCTACTAACTACCAAAACTAACTTTCTTAAGGGGCGTTTACGCAGGTGTTTACACATCATTGATTCTTGTTGAAGAAATCCCACGTCAAATAGAATTCGTGATGTGTAAATACATGTGTAAACGAAAACTTACAGTCGTGTCACCTTGTTGACGGGACCTACCATCACTTTGTTGACGTGAACAAGAAATTTAAAATTTTAAACTATCGTCAACAAGGTGACGAGAAATACGAAAACGTAGAAAAAAATAGGGATGCGCAACCTACCTCAGTGGTGGCTGAAGGAGGAAGAGGCCTAGGAGACTTAAAAAAAAAGAGGTTGAAGACTTGAGAAAGAGTGTGAGAGCTTAAGAGGGAGTGAGAGAGAGACCTTGTGTGTGTGTGAGAGAGAGAGAGAGACAGAGAGGTGTTGTTGGGGGATATGAGAAATGAGAGAGGGAGGAGTAAAGCTTAGGGATTTAATTAAATTAGGGATTTAATTAAATTTAGTAAGGGCAAAATGGTCTTTTTAGAGGGAAGAGAGATGTCAAAATTCAAGGGGAAGGGGCTTAGGTAACAAAGCCCTTACTTTCCTCAACCAACGACTCCATAGGCCCACATTGCAAGTCCACTAAAGTCGCATCACCTTGTTGACGGGACCTACCGTCACTTTGTTGACGTGAACAAGAAATTTAAAATTTTAAACTACCGTCAACAAGGTGACGAGAAATACGAAAATGTAGAAAAAAATAGGGTTGCCGACCTACCTCAACGGTGGCTAAAGGAGGAAGAGACCTAGGAGACTTGAAAAAAAAAAGAGGTTGAAGACTTGAGAAAGAGTGTGAGAGCTTAAGAGGGAGAGGGAGAGTGAGAGAGACCTTGTGTGTGTGTGTGTGTGAGAGAGAGAGAGAGAGAGGTATGTTGTTGGGGGATATGAGAAATGAGAGAGGGAGGAGTAAAGCTTAGGGATTTAATTAAATTAGGGATTTAATTAAAGTTAGTAAGGGCAAAATGGTCTTTATAAGGGGAGGGGAGGTGTCAAAATTCAAGGGGAGGGGGCTTAGGTAACAAAGCCCTTACTTTCCTCAACCAACGACTCCATAGGCCCACATTGCAAGTCCACTAAAGGCCCAGCCGAGTCATTAACGGTGTGTTTGTTTTGAGAGAGTTTGAGAAGAGAAAATGAAAAAAGAGAGAAAAAGAAGAGAAATGTTAAAGTTCTTCTGTTTGGTTGGGAAAGAAGTTGAGAAGAGAGACACAAAGCTGATGGGGCTGTTTACTGAGAAATATGGTTCGACAAAACTAATCTACCAAATTCAGAAGAAACAAATAAATTGTCAAATGATTATGATGTCGACAAGTAGTTTTGGTAATCTCGTTTCAATTTAAATTGGTTTCATCATCAATGGCCTTTAAAACCAGGAACATGTCGAATAGCCATTGGATTTGAACTCTTATTCAGAACTCAAATTTGGATCAAATTGTACCTTAAGTCAAGGATTTAATAATGGCCTTTGAACATAATATTTGTCGATGGACAGGAAGTCCCATAAACAAATTAATCGTGAATGCGGAAGAAGATAATGCATGCATTTAAAAGAAAGTTCTTAAATTGCTGGAAGTTAAAGAATGGTTTTGAACAATATGAATTCGAAAGAAAAACTTTAAATCACAATGAAAAGAAAATTGTTGGAAAGGTAAATGGCAGAAGATATAAAGAGTTGAAGAGTAAAGAACAATGAAACAAAGTACTTGAATTGAATTGACAAGGAATTTAAAGGGTGGAAGACATAGTGTGATCGCGTTAATCCTTCAATCTGCTTAGCCTGAGATGTATAAGATTTCAGAGATCAGGTATCCAGCCCTTTTACATTCGTAGAACCTAGTATTTATAGGCAATGGAAATAAAAAAAAAAACTAACTATTTGTCTGCCTGACAATTGTTTTGACGCATAAGGGATAGTTACAACTGATCATATCCTAAAATTGACAGTATCATTCTTTGTCAACGACGTACTCCACCTATATGCTACTGAGAGATCCAAGACTTAAGCATTTTTTCATTTCAACTCATTCTTCAACAAGGTCTCTAAAACAACAATATTTCTCGACAAACCAATACATTGGTAGAAATTTCTTCGAAAACTTAACCAAAATCTTCATAAAAAACCATATAATCAATCTGGTAATGCCTGTCTAAAAACAAATTGGTTTAATTGCACTTTTGGTCCCCAGGTATCACAATCGTGCAATTTTTGTCCCCCAAGTTCTAATTGAGCGAATTGGATCCTCTAGGTATCGCACACTACAAGAAATTAAGCAAGCGGCGGTGGTTTGACTGCGGCGGTTGCATCAGAACCGCCCCCAACTTGTAAATAGCGGCAGTTTGTGCAGCGGTTAATCTGACCGCCTTCAATTGCGTGGTATTCGCGGCGGTTATATGGCTACCTGCGGCGGTTAAATAATAAAAGGGGAGAAGAAGTGTGTGTTGTACATGGTGGTTGCTCTAACCGTCATTGCTTATCTGTTTCTGGTGGCAGTTGGCTTCCTACCTGCGGCGGTTATAGATAAAATAAGTGATATTTTCACATTTCCCGCCCAACTTTCCCTCCCAACATTCAGAAACCCTATTCAGAAACCCTCTTCCAAATTGCAACCGATTCCTGATTCTCACATTCGCTGTCGTCCCCCTACATTCCCAATTCTCGCTCTCACAACCGAGAAGAAGACAGGCGGGAGGAGAAGAGCGTTTGTGGAAACCGCCTAATTTTATTTCCCAAGCTATCAAGCAGCAACGCTCTCTCTCTCTCGCTCTAAAACGCACGCACGAACGAACGGCGCGAGTGAGCCCTAGGCCACAGCGAACGGCATAAACGAACGGTGCTTCTAGGCCTCCCTCACCCTATCCTCTCTATCGCAACACGCCGGTGCCACTCGCCCACTCCTCCCCTTCACGTCTCAGGTAATTTGTCAACTGGTCCTTTTGTTTCTTGCTTTTGGTATATAAAGACTCATTTGTGAGTTGTTGGTGCTTCCTTGTAAGAGCTGTTATCGCAATGGCCATGAATAAGGGCATGTGATGTGATACGGTCTTGAGCTTCATGAGCACATAATGGAAGAGCACAGACTCATGGTGCTTCCTGTGAGCACATAATGGAAGAAGAGCACATTATTTGTGATAGTGTACCTTGCTCATTATTTGTTTCAATCAATTTCTAATCTTTTTATGTCATCAGTCATGACATGACATCTTGATAAACTGCTTTTGTATCTTAGCTACTAGTAATTGTTAGGTATCTAATCCTTTTTATGTCAATTTCTAATCAGCAGTTTGTGGTTTATGTATCTTAGCTGCCATAGTTTGTTCTTTTCCTTTGATCTTTGTTTTGAGAAACTGCTTTTGTATGCTTTTGCGGTCATGGATACTGAACCAAATTTGGAGAATATGGAATTGGATATGGATGATGATTTGGAAATGTTAGATGATTTTGTTCAACCTAGTACTATTGCTACTACTGCTCTTAAGAATAAGATTACGAATGATAATAGAGATAATGGAGAGAGTAAGAAAATTAGGCCTAATCCCTCAGAGGTTTGGAATTATTTTGAAAAGATTGGTTTAGTTGATGGGGTGGAAAAATGTAAATATAAGGGTTGTGGGAAAGCGTATACTTATAAAGTTGCTTTGACCGCTCAGATTTTTCGGATTTTTTGGACATGGAAGGAGGGCGTTTGTGGGTGCCACTGTTCCTCCTCGTTATTTGACCGCTCATTTTATTTTTATTGCACAAAACAGAGGCAGAGAGGTTAGATTGGAAAAATGAAGTTAGGTATGAGTGGCTTATTAGAAAGTAGGGAAATTTTGATTTGTAAATTCTCTGTTGTTAATTATAGAATAAGGTTACTTTTAAGTTTTATGATTTTATAAGACAAGGTTCAAATCTAGTGACTGAAGATTTAGAATTGTATCATGCTTTGCTTGGTCTGCATGTATAACCATGAATTTATAGATGTACTGCATTCAGGCTTATGATATGAGGAAAGGGTACTTTTACTGAATAACAATTACTATTTGATTTCGCCTTTAGCCCAAAACTGTATCTCCATGTATATCTTCATGTGTGTGAATTCATGCACGTTGAGAGGAAAATATGCATCATTTGTTTACAAAAATGTGAATTTTCTTCTGGAATTGAAAACTATCAAGATAGAGGATTTTGGCTTTTATCTTGTTACGTGAACCTCAAGGTCTTCAAACTCGTAGATGACATTCAGTTAGTATTAATTTATGATTTGTTTTGTTGTTGTTTATTTTTAGAAAGAAAATATCAATTCTCATTCTTGCATTTTATAAAGATTATTAACATTATGGTTTTGTTGGATGTCCTTAATAATAATAATAAGAAGAAGAAGAAGAAGAAGAATATCCACGAAAGTTACGTAAAAATTACATTTAACCTGTCACGTGATTTTACATTGTGGCATATATCTAGGACAATTGGACAAATATTGGTCAGTAGTTATTAGCTGCTCAACCTTTATGTTTTCCCTGTACAGGCATTTGACAGCTTCCTGCTCCTTTTTCTTCATTCTCTGACACAGCTTTTAGACACATGCACATGGAAATACATTTAATATATATGTAAATTGCCCATTCATTGTGCAATTATTTTTGTTGAATTTTCTCATGTAATTGTTTGAATCCATGGTTTATTTTTTGTATGTGTTTTCATTTATTGGTTAATAGTGTTCTCATACTTTATCATGGATGGTTAGTGTAAGGCACCCTTTTTGTATCTCCTCAATGATTCCATCGATTACATGCACATGTTAAGTAAACTGAATGTGTGGTTTCTTTTGTACTTGAGACTTCATTTCTATTATGTTTGAAAGTTTGCAGTGCATGTTAGTGCATGTGGCGGTTCATCTGTGGCGGTTATGCATGAACCGCCGTCAGTTGAACAGCGGCGGCGGTTTAGTCGGCGTTCCTTATAACCGCCCTTAATTACTTGCATGTAGCAGCGGTTGAGGGGACACCGGCGGCGGTGGACATTAAAAAAGATACAAACCCGCGTTTTTGTGAGTATGAAACAATTGCAAAGCAAAAAATTATGGTTTTCATTTGGTAATTTTTGTTTTTATGGTTTATTGTTAGGAATTGTGAAAATTACACATTTTTTGTGCATGTTTGTCTCTTTTAGCCTGGGATGTGGAACGAGGTATAGATTGTGATTGGGACGGGAAATGTCAATGTTTTAAGTGATGAATGGTGAAATGTTTTCTATCTTGATTAATTTTAAATATGCATGTCTTTTTTTAATTAGGGGTTTTTGGCAAGTGGGATCATATATTGGGTCTGGTTTTGTTTTCAAGGCTAGCAATACTCCAGGAACAGTGCTGATTCTGCTTGTTGGGAGATTTAAGGGAAAGAGGGCTGTTTTTCTGAAGCAGCTTCCATCTGGTTTGCTTCTTGTCACGGGTATGTATGTGATGAGATTTAATTTATGTTGATTGAGTTTTCAAATGATGAGCATTGTCGGTTGGCAGTGATTCATTTGTTGTGGTCTATTATGGATGTGAATTAGTTAGATTGCTCTATTATGCATGCGTTCTTGTTTTACTTGTGATTAATAATTGGTTTGCAAATGATGCCTCTTATATTTGCCTGCTATTTCAACATACTTAGTTCATGTTCGGCTAAACTTATTTTTGAGAAATAATTACTTTTTTTTTCTCACGTAAACTCTGCAGTATGGTTTCGTTATTATGTTTTCATCATTTTGAGGTCATATTTGCAATGGTAAAAGGTTAAGCCATTTGTTTTGAAATGTATTCTTTGGTTATTCCTCAATTGATAGTGGTATTGTGCTTGAAGAAAATCAACGGATAAGTCATGGATTACGATGCCTCAAAATTCATCCGAGTATGACAAAGGGATTAAAGATTTTATTGAGTTTGTTTTTCGACTCCTTCTACAGTGAAAATATTATGCCCTTGTCCTCTGTGTGGTTTTAAATATCGGCTAACTAGGGATGAGGTGTATGACCACCTATATTGGAATAAATTTTCTGAAGGATACACCCTTTGTTTCTTTCACAGGGAGTCAAGCATAGGGGAAACTACCAAGTTGATGAGTTGAATGTTTCAAATGCAACACAAGACATTGTGATTAATGAAGATCCAATTTGTAACATGATTAATGAAGCTTTTGGAGTTGATAGGCATTGTGTAGATGAAGACAGTGGTGAAGACATAGGAGGGACACCAGATATAACTCAAGAAGGGGATGAAGCTAAAGAGTTTTATGAATTGGCAAGAGATGGAGAACAATCGTTGTATGAAGGATGCACAAAATTTTCCAAACTTGCTTTTATAGTAAAGTTGTATCATATCAAATGCTTATGTGGGATGACTGATAAGACTATGACAATGATCTTAGAACTACTACAAGATGCATTTGAACATGCAAAGATTCCAAGTTCATTATATGAGACAAAGAAAACTATAGCCAAGCTTGGTTTGGACTATGAAAAGATACATGCATGTCCAAATCATTGTATGTTGTATTGGGGTGAAGATGAAAATAGGGAAACATGCAAATGTAACAATTCCAAATGGAAATCAAGGACAAAAGTTGATGAGATTGAGGCATCCAATGATGGACGTAGCAAGAAAAAGGTGCCTGCAAAAGTTCTTCGTTACTTTCCATTAAAACTGCATTTGCAGATATTGTTTTTGTCTTCAAAGACTGCTGAGGATATGAGATGGCATTCTGTGGATAGTAATAGCGATGCCATGATGAGGCATCCTAGAGATTCTGAAGCTTGGAAGGCATTTGACTCAACAAACATCTCATTTGCATCAGATCCACGAATGTTCGCCTTGCATTAGCTACTGATGGTTTTAATCCATTTGGTAATTTAAGTACAAGTTACAGCATTTGGCCTATTATTCCCATTCCTTATAACACCCCTCCATGGGTGTGTATGAAGCTGACATCTTTTATCCTTTCAACACTAATTCCTGGTAAAAAAATGCCGGGAAATAATATAGATGTTTATATGCAGCCTTTGATCAAAGAGCTGAAGGATTTATGGCATAACGGTGTAGATGCTCATGATGCGTTAACTCGAGAGATGTTTAAATTGCATGCAGCATTGATGTGGACGATTAGTGACTTTCCTAGGTTGGGATCTCTCTCTGGATGGAACACGTATACAGGACTGGCTTGTCCGACTTGTAACTTTGATTTTATTCCCTGTCGTCTGCCCCATAGTAAGAAATGGTGTTTTATGGGTCACCGTCGATTTCTTGATTAAAGACACAGATTTAGATTGAACAGGGTTCGGTTTAATGGAGAACAAGATAGGCGCAGTCCACCCAAAATGTTATCTGGTTCTAAAATCCTTGAACAAGTTACGAATATCAGTGTCACCTTTGGTCAAAGAGCTGAAATAGGTGGAAGGGGGAAACGATCATGTGGTGGTGGGAATACCTCGCAAGATGACACTCAACAATGGAAAAAGAAAAGCATATTTTTTGAGCTTCCGTATTGGGAGCATAATTTATTGCGCCATAACCTTGACGTTATGCATATTGAGAAGAATGTGTGCAACAATGTCATCTATACCTTACTAAATGACGCAAAATCAAAGGACCATATCTTTGCTCGGAAAGACTTTCAATCAATGGGCTACAACCTTTGGCCTGATGAAAGTGGAAAGTTTCCTTTAGCCATTTATACAATGACTAAACAAGGAAAGAAGTCATTTTTAACAACTTTGAAGAATATCATTATGTCAGATGGTTATTCTAGCGACTTTCCTAGGTGCGTCGATGTGGACAGTCTTCGGATAAATGGGATGCTAAAGATTCATGATTGTCATGTACTGATGGAGCAATTTCTAGCATTGGCCATGCGAGTAGGATTGCCTAAGAAGGTATCGACAATTTTAATTGAGTTATGCTCATTCTTTAGGAAGTATGTGGTAAAGTGTTGTGTGTTCCAGATTTAGACAAAATGCAACATGATATTGTGCTCACTCTATGCCACGTGGAAATGTTATTTTCGCCTTCATTCTTTACAGTCATGGCTCACTTAATTGTTCACCTTGTTGAAGAAGCTAAACTTGGAGGTCCCGTACATTGTCGATAGATGTATCCTATAGAGAGGTAAATTATGTGTGGTCATACTTCTTCTTGATCGAATAATGTCTAGAATGATTATTACTAAAAATGTTTGTTATCATTTGATAGGTACCTAGGGTCATTGAAATCCTATGTACGCAATAAGGCACAACCAGAAGGATCTATAGCAGAAGGCTACCTAATGCAAGAGATCCTAACATTTTGTTCAAGATATCTGGATAATATTGAGACAAGATGGAATCAACCTAGTCATGTAGATGACGAACATAATGATGTGCAACCTAAAACACTAATGGATGAATTGTTCCTGCAAGTAGGAAAACCAATTGGCGGCTCTTCATACTTCACACTTACATCCAAAGAAAAGCTACAAGCTCATTGTCATGTACTAACCAATTGCCCTGCAGTTGATCGCTATCTCTAGTAAGTACTTCTCAAAATGGTGTACTCCCAGTTTATGCTTTTGTATATCTCCAAACTTAAATATATATAGCGAATTTAGAGAAGTTGTGCGGAGACAACTAAGGAATCGTACAAGGAATCCTACCGAGATAAATAAGAAGGTTCATAGAGAATTTGTTAATTGGTTCTCTAATCGTGTAAGTGTATTCCACATGAAGTGAGACGTGTATATTGGTAATATGCATGTCACTAACACTACACATTTTTGTTTTTAGATTGACAAAGATATGAACAATCTTAGTGAATCAGATAAAGACGTCATTCTCTATCTTGCTAGAGGTTCTATTGACAAGGATAGGAGATTCACTGCATATAACGTCAGCGGATATAAATTTTGAACCTTGGCACGAGACGAAGGACTAAAAACTCAAAATAGTGGGGTTTTTTGTACATTTGGCACTAGAAGTTACTCAAGTAATAAAGATACCCAAATGATATTTGGAGGGGTGCCTTACTATAGGAAATTGATAGATATCATTGAGCTTAACTACAATGGTGCATTCTTAGTTCCTTTATTTAAATGTTAATGAGCCAATACCACTAACACCAGAGGCATAAAAAAAAGATAACTTGGGTTTTACCTCAATTAATTTCACAAGACTAAGACATACAGGTGATCATGAAGATGATGAACCGTTCATTAAAGCTTCTGAAGCGCATATGGTTTTTCATGTGGATGATGAGAAAGAAAAGGGTTGGATCATACCTATTCATTTAAAGCCAAGAGACTTATATGACATGGGTGAAGAAGATGAAGGGATCATCAATGAGGTCTATCCATCACAAAACTTAGAACAAACTTTTTCTGATGATACTGTATATATACAATTAGCAAGAGCCACTACAGATGATGATATTCCAACTTCAACAATTAATGAAAATATTGATGATTACAACGATAATATGATTAAGTGATAGGTATGGGTAAAATTTGGTACATGTTATATTTTATAAAGTTTTCACTCTTTTATTCCTTTGCTCTTATATTATATTTGGTACATGTCATATTTTATAAAGATTATTAACATTGTGGTTTTTTAGGATGCCTAAAAAGAAAAGGTCCACTCCCAGGACACGGTCCATGCCAGCTCAGATTCAGGCTAATACTTCGAATATGAGTCCAAGTGCATCACATAGTGCGCCTCCATCTCATACTAGCTCATCCATTAACAATGAAATCCCAAATCCGCAACCTATGCAAGCTGAAAATCAAATTTTGCAACCTACTCAACCGGGTGATCCTCAACCTACTCAACCTGAAGACCAACATCCTCAATGCACTTATGGGAGAAAGTCCAATAAACATTGGACAGTTGATGTGATTGGTATACAAGTTACATCCTAGTAACTTTGGTCATTTAATTAATAGTTTCAATGAATTATATGTTTAGAGATACTAATATTTTCTTTTAATATTGATTTAGATGAGGCTGGGGTACGTACAGAAAGACGTTTAAAAGTCCATGATTGGTTTGTGCTTCTAAGAGGGAAGAAAGTGGTCCTTGAATGGAATGAGAATGGTCAACCAATTGGAGAAGCCGGTGACCTTTTGGGGGGAGCTTTAGGAGCAATTGCAGCTAATTTTGAAGATTTCTCTATCAGCTATAAGAGGTGGCCAAAGGTTCTTTTAGAGTACAAGGTGAAGGTTTGGAAGTTCCCTATAAAGGTATGAGATATAATTGTACACATTTCATTTTTTAATTATCTTTGTTTACTAAGGTTTCTTTTGTTTTATGAAGGAAAATTTTGATGTAAATGATGAGGGACATAAAAAGTACGTCTTTGAAAATATTGGAAAAAAGTGGAGGGACAATCGGGCACGGCTGTTTGCAAAATATTATGACGAGACTCTTAGTCTGGAAGATAACCTTGAGTCCCGACCAAATGGCATGTCTAGGGAGCAATGGGACGGTTTTCTGAACTATCAACTAAGTGAAGACATTATGGTAAGAAGTGATGTGCTGAAAATTTTCTAATATAAAATCTATCATTTACTAACTTTGTTTTTTTCTTAATATTATAGGAGATGGCTGAAAAAAATGCAGAAAATTGATAAAAGCAAACTATTCCCCATACACTTGGGTCGAAAACAATTGCAAGGAAAAAACATGAACTGGTATCACTTATATATTCTTTTAATATTTTTCTATTGTAAAATTTAAATTGATTATTTTATGATATTACTAATTTGATTCACAATGTCAGGAAGTGCAAACTGGGAGAAGTTATATAGAGGAGAAATGTATTCTATTGCGCACACAAAAAACGATAGAAGTTTTGTTAACGATGAAGCGAAACAAAAGAGTGTGAGTTCTTTATTTATTTATGAGTTTCTATTAATTTTTAGTACTTAAACGTGAGTCTACTGGCATGTGTGAAGCCTTATTTTGGTTTTATTGTGATTTGGAGAGCAATATGTTGCTACTGGGTTTTGAAATTTTCTGAATGACCTATTTATAGTTGTAAATTGTACTGGATGATGTCTTCATTGAGAGAATTAAAATGCATTCAGCTGACATATTTAGGTTTCAGTCACACATGACATGACACAACACAAGGATATGCAAAAGGTTTTATTGTGTTATCAATATAATTTTTCTTTTCCATATCTGTCAAGTTATATTATTTTACGGTTTGGTTTAGACTTCTATTATTTTGTGTTTTATTTGTATATTACTCAATATAAAAGGATGGGTAGTCAATGAAGATAAACTAAATGATCTTGGATTCAATTCTTGCTTGTATTTTGGTTGGTATTGTTGTGTTGTGATTATACAGGTGTATATGTCATTTTGAGGTGTCGATATTTCAGGAGAGGTTCTGCCGAAATTCCGATAGAAATATCTTTGAAATATAGGCTATTAGAAGTTCATATCATGGTTGTTCTTTATATCAAGTTATGTGTAGTTAAGGCTTGCTAGACTAGTGTAGTAGTCTATGTGTAGTTAAGCGTTTTAGTTTTGATAACAAGAAGTTATGTTTTTCTTTATTTTCAGTATTTGTAGATTGTATTAAAGCTTTGTGTACCTAATTACATGTTTGTCGATTTATATATAGGCAGAACTAGATGAGAAAATGGATGACCCATCTTTTGAAAAGGATACCTATGTTGAGATGTTTGGAAAAGAGCACCCGGGACGTGTGCGGGGCATGGGGTTTGGCATCACCCCTACTCAAGTCTTTGGACCCACTTATCGTTATTGGAGCTCGAGTTCCTCATCATCTGCAGGTCCTACGTCATCTGAATTTGAAAAGATGAAATTAGAACTGCAAGCAAGTAATGAAACAGTTGCAGCCTTAAAGCAAGAGGTAGCAAAAGTTCCCACTTTAGAAGTACAAGTGGCTTATCTTATGCAACACTATGGTGGCCAATTTCCACCTACACTTAACTAGGTAAGAATATTAAGATACCACAAAGTGTTGTCAAGGAAACCTTTTTCTTGTTATACTATTATAACATGCATAACTACTTGTCAGTTTATAAGATGCATAACTACTTGTCATTTAAAAGAGTGTTTAATATTTATTTTTATTTTATGTTTTCAGGGTTCAGATATAGGCTCATCTACTGAAGTGAGAGGCTCTTCAAATGCAAGTCGCGATCTTCCAAGTGATGGACATGGATCTTCTCCTTAGTTTTTAAGGATTTATTAATCAACTAATACCTTTAAGGAATGTATTAAACTTATTTCGTATAACTGCACTTGACTATGACACTTTATTTTGCACTTGACTATCGTTTGGTATAATAGTTTTTTTTTATAAATGTGATGGTGGTTAGATATTCAATTAATAGAATAAATTATAATAAATAGTTTGTTAATAAAAATAGTTTATTTTATTGAGCAATTTTATAAAAAAATACGGAATTGTGGTGGTGATTGGATATTCATTTTATTGTGGTGGTTTTATAAATAAATAAAATTGTAATAATTAAACTCTGCCGGCGGTTATACCAGCGGTTGGTTATAACCGCCGCGAAATGACGTCCTAACACTGATAACTGCGACAGTTACCAAACCACCGGCAGGGGTATTTAGCGGCGGTTAGAACCGCCGCAGAATGCCTTCAGAACCGCCGCAGTCTACCCGAATCGTTGTAGTGGCAATTGTGCGATTTTGATCCATCGGGTTCTAATTGAGCGAATTGGGTCCTCTAGGTATCGCAATTATGCAATTTTGATCCTTCCATTCAATTGTCATTCAATATATAATCGAAAATGTTGTGAAGGATTTTTAATTTTTAAGCCAATTAGCATGTCACCTAGACTAAATTATGTGCTAAGTCATACTCACATGTAATATATTAGCATTTTTTATTAGAAATTGATAGGCAAAAGGGACCAAAATCGCACAATTACAACAACTGGAGGATCCAATTTGCACAGTTGAAATCTGGGGGACTAAAATTGCACAATTTTGATGTTATACGCTTTTAGATTATCCAAATGAGGACGTTATAATTTTTCAGAAGTTGCCCCTCATTCCCAAGGGTCTCAGTTTTTTCCCGCACATTTCGTCTTCCTTTATGCAGCGACCAAAAAATTCTGTAGAATATTTATTGTTCAAAAGTAATGAAGTCGCCACCAAATGTTATTTTTAGGAAAAACACCGGAAAAAACCCTTTTAAAAGTAAAATGGATTTTGAAAAAACATTAAGGTTCGGGAGTCAATTATGTGTAGGGTAGGTATTAGCACCCTAAGGCATCCGTTCGAAAACAATTACCTCTAATTAATTGTGCAAAATTTGTGTTAACTTTAAAATATTTATTTCCCCTTTTCTTATTAAAATGTAGTACAAATTCAATTTTTGAATGGAGAGTATAATTAGAATATTTTTAGTATTTTTAATTAAAGATCTATTTTTTGAAGATAAATATGTGACATTTTTTTTTGCGCTGACATGTGTGTACGTATCTGTGGGTGTAGTGGACAATCAAAGTGATGTAATTCTTAGATAGAAAATAGTTGTGGGTTGATTTGTTTTAATTAATAATTTTTACAGTAATAGAGATTTTAGGACTTTTGAAATGTAGTTACTCCTATGTCCTAAAACATAAATTAATTTGACTACCACAACCGACTTAATCCCATATTGTTATTATTTTTTTAAGTTTATGGATGCATTATTTGTTTTGAGAAGGGATTCTTGGAGCTTTTGAACTGTTGCAATTCATACGTCCCAAGAATCTATTAATAATATATAAAAACAAACACACTCACGAATCCTTGCGATGACACTTCAAATTTTTCCTGGCCATGTAATCCAAATTTTGTCAAATCAGAAAAATTTATGATGTGGCATTCCCAAAGCACACCCATTCTACTCTGTTGAGCCTCATTTTTCCATATTCGTCCAATTGCTTACCTCTCAGGCACACCCATAACTCCTCCAATTCCCATTTCTCATTAAACTCCCATTAAACTTTGTAACTCCCATCTATTTACTTTGTAACCCTTTTAGTTTCAGAATCCACAAACGTTTCCCACCATCCTCTTAATAGTGATTCTCCGCTAAATTAATCATAAAAGGATTTGCTAATGACTCAAAACCTGGTGGTGGCAGCCTTCATAATGAATCATAAGGCATAGAAAATTGTCACTTGGAAGGCATAGACAAATCCATATAAATAGTATGATCCATTTAAATGTGGGCATTGCTGTGGCTCTGAAGAGGTTCAATCGAGTTGGAGTTGGCAAGTGATGCACTGCCGGTGAGGTGCCGGTGTTTGATTATTATCTGCTGCCATTATTGTTAAACATATACATCTCAACTGCTGATTTTTTTTTTTTAAAAATATTCAATTGCACCAATCCAATTGCAAATTCTATCTCTTACTGGGTGATTGTTTTGACAATGGCGCTCTATGTCAAGTTTTCTCCTTTGTATGCAAGAATTTGGACTGACTTAAAAAAAAAAAACAGTGCATTATATTCCCATTTTTTAGGCTTACTATTCCTTTATTATCCTTTATAATTTGGTAATTACATTCTCTGATATTTTAATACCTCCTGTTATAACAGATCATTATTCATTCTTTTGTTGCTTTTCTCTACATTACACTTTCAATAGTTTGACATTCCAATGGTGTTTTCAACTTTTGTCCCACACTTTGCTGAACAACAATTTGGAGAGGAGCTAAATTTTGCCATATGAATATCTTGGATTCTGCTACATTTACATAGATGGGGATGCAGGATGCTCTCAAACAAAGTTATTTGCAACAAATGTCTCTTTAATTTGAAAGGTAATATTTTCAACTAAAGGAATGAAGTCAATACTTCCAGCTATTGACTATCGGCAGAGGAGTTTATCTTTGAATAGAAAGAAAATATCCTTTGGTTCTTAACATGGTCTATATAATTCTAATGATGCTTGTGTGATTCTTTGTAGCACTCAGTTTCAAATGAATCAGGAACTGGCACCAGTGCATGTCATCTTAGTAATGGCACTTACTAATTTATTTTAATCTATAAAAAGTCTTTTAAAATAAGGCAATGAAAAAACTTACAAATCATAAAAAAATCTTTTTTGGCAATGAAAACAAATTGCGAGACAACCAAAGTCAAGTACATGAAAATATGAAGAAAAAAATTGAAAAAAAAAGATGACATTGAAGGTCACAAATTCTTTTTAATAATATCATATTTCAAGATGCTTTGTATGGATTGTATTTAGTCAAATATTCTTTGCCATTATACTACAACAAAACAAACACAACTTGTAAAGATTCAAAAATATATTTACCTTCTATTGTATAAATGTTTGTTTATATTTTAGACTAATAACAAAAATTACATTGTTTTTAAATTTCATATACTCATACAAATATGTTAAAATCGCGGGTTAACATCTAGTGTAATTAGTTCGGCTATCACCACCGACCTAATTCCCTATTTATTATTATTTTTAAGTGATTTGCATAATTTTATTTGCTATTAGTTTTAAGAAGAGATTATTGGAACTTTTGAGATGTCGTAACTCATACGTCCCAAGAATGTAATTAGTCCGGCCGTCACAACCAACCTAATCCCCTATTTTTTTTTAAGATATTTATTTAATTTTATTTGCTATTTGTTTTAAGAAGGGATTCTTGAAACTTTTGAGTTGTCGCAACTCATACGTCCCAAAAATATAATTAATTTGACCGTCACAACCGACTTAATCCCCTACTTTATCTAAAGCGAGAATTTAAGTTTGCAAAAACATTTACATTTTGAGAATATTTTGAATTATTTAGTATACTTTCTATTGAGATATATTTTCTAAAATATTGGTTCAAATTAGCTCCCTGTTCTAAGAAAAATTATTTTAATGTTTCGTTTATAAATTCACTAATCTTACTTCCTACACATATGCTTATTTAATTATTTCATTGGAATAACTAAAAAAATTGGGAAAAAAAATCAAGAAATAAGGGCTAAGCCCGAAATGCACCTCAGACAATACTCAAAGAAACAAAAAATAGGTCTCGACCCAAACACAATAGACTACAAATATGTAAGAAAATTATTAAATACATCCCAGTTTTGCTAACATATACCCTGGATCCAGAAATATATTTTTGGAGGGCATAGTTGATATTTCCAGACAGTAAAATGATACACCTCAAAATATATATATATATATATATATATATATATATATATTTCTGAATCTCCTGTATATGCTAGCAAAACTAGGGGGTGTTAATGAGATTGTAAAACTGAATCTGTAATTCTTTCATTGATGAATTTTAGTATATATACATCAGTGTTACAATGGTAAAACAGAACAGAGAGACTAAACTATCTTCTAATCAAACAACTAACTGTTAACTTAACTAAAGTTTAACTAAGCTAACTATGGTTAAATACTATTATCCGTCAGCCCCCCGCAAGCTGGAGCAAAGATGTCAATCATGCTTAGCTTGGAAACCAAAGAATGAAATGTAGAAGGAGGAAGCGGTTTGGTATGCAGATCTTCCAGTTGTGCAGCAGAGGGGATATGCAGTAATTTTACAATATCAGATTGGACTTTCTCGCGAACCAAGTGACAGTCGAGCTCAATATGTTTAGTACGTTCGTGGAAAATTGGATTCTGCGCAATTTGGATTGCAGACTTGTTGTCACAGAAGATGGAAACCGGACTTTTCATGGGATGATGCAAATCCTGCAATAAATACAAAAGCCACTGAACTTCACAGCATGTGTTAGCAAGAGCACGATACTCGGCTTCCGAAGATGAACGGGAAATAGTGTGCTGCTTCTTGGACTTCCATGAAATCAGAGAAGAACCAAGAAACACTGAGTAGCCGGTGATGGATTTTCTAGAGTTTGCACATGCTGCCCAGTCACTATCAGAGAAGGCCGAGAGCTGCAAATTAGACTTGGCAGCAAAAAATAACCCTTTTCCAGGACACCCTTTGAGGTATTGCAAGATTCTGGTTGCAGCTGTAAAGTGGGACTGCATAGGCTGAGAAACATATTGACTAAGTTTATTCACTGGAAAGGATAAATCTGGTCTTGTATTGGTAAGGTAAAGCAATCGGCCCAACAGTCTTCTATAGGATTTAGGGTCATTATAAGGAGCACCATCATCCTTGACAAGCTTTAGATTAGGTAACATGGGAGCAGAAACCGATTTACAACCAAGAAGACCCATATCATCAATTAGTTCCAATGCATACTTTCGTTGATTCAAAGAAATTCCATGTTTGGATCTTGCCACTTCCAAACCAAGGAAAAATTTGAGAGGACCAAGGTCCTTGATCCTAAACTTGGAATCAAGAATAGCTTTTACTTTGTGAATTTCTTCAATGTCATCCCCTGTTAATACTATGTCATCTACATGCACCAATAGGATGGTTATGTGAGAATTTGCAGCTTTAACAAACAGTGAATAATCAGAAATTGATTGAACATAACCCATGGCAAGAAGAGAAGATGAGAGCTTATGATTCCAATTGCGGCTAGCTTGCTTTAAACCATAGAGGGACTTCAATAGCTTGCAAACCGTATTAGGTGTAGGAGATTGAAAACCAGGAGGAACTTGCATAAAGACTTCTTCATCAAGATCACCGTGAAGAAAGGCATTATTTACATCCAACTGATGTAAATGCCACTGCTTGGCTGCAGCTAGGGCCAGAACTAACCGCACGGTTGTCATCTTGACAACTGGAGAAAATGTTTCAAAATAATCTATACCCTCTTGTTGAGTGTACCCCTTTGCAACAAGCCTTGCCTTGTAGCGTTCAATACTACCATCTACCTTGTGCTTGATTTTATAGACCCATTTGCAACCGATGGGCTGTTTTCCTTGAGGTAACTCAGTCAAAACCCAAGTTTTATTCTGCTCAAGAGCTGCAATCTCTTGATCCATGGCTAACTTCCAACAATCATGCTTTACAGCTTGGTTATAAGTGCGTGGTTCAGGATAAGAGGACAAATTCATAACATATGATTTATGGGCAGTAGATAAATTTGAAAGAGAAAGAGGATTGGATAAGGAATGCTTAATACCTGAAGATTGATTGGCCTCTGAAGCTTGAAGCTGGACTATATTGCAATGGTAATCTCTTAGGTAGTTTGGAGGATGTTTTTGTCTAGTTGAGCACCTGGTTGGTGCATTTATGACAGGGGCCGAATCTGCATTAACTGGAGCTGTCACAGAACCAGAATCTGCAGTAGGAACTGTCACAGAACCAGAATCTGCAGTAACAGGTGAGTGAGGTGCAGAATCTGCACTAACATCAGCAACAGATTCTGTTGCAGGGGTAGAAAAGAAGGTAGGAAGTGGAGTAGAAGTGGAAATAATAGGGGAATTAGTAGGAGATGAAGAAACTTCAAAGAATAAATCTGAAAATTTTGATGCAGTAGTAAGAGGAACAGAATTATTAGAAGGATTGGAAGCTGTGAAAGATGCAACTTCAGAAGCATATGGAAAGATATTTTCATACAAAACCACATGTCTTGAAAGAAAGAGTTCTTTGGTATGAAGATCAAACAAGACATAACCCTTGACACCTGTTCTATGACCCAAGTGAACACACTTTCTAGCTCTAGACTGAAATTTGGTCCTGTGAGCAGAAAGTGTGGAAGCATAACACAAGGAGCCAAAGACTCTAAGGTGTGACAAATCAAGATTTTGGTTATGTAAAAGAAAATGAGGAGAATGATTATGCAATTTTGGAGAAGGAAGAAAATTCAGTATGTGAACAGCATGTATTATGGCATAGGACCAAAAACAAATAGGTAAATGAGATTGAAATAAAAGTCCAAGAGCTATATTCAAAATGTGTTGGTGCTTTCTTTCAACCACCCCATTTTGTTGGGGGGTTTCAACACATGAAAGTTGATGTGCAATGCCTTTACTTTGATAGAAAGAGGTCATAAGAAACTCAGGTCCATTATCAGACCGAATTGTTTTGACATTCTTGTGAAACTGATTTTCAACTAAAGTGATGAAATTAATGAGATGGTTTCGGGTTTCAGATTTAGCACTCATCAATTTAACCCATGTAAATCTTGATTTGTCATCAACAATAGTCAAAAAATATTTATGACCATCAATAGAAGTATGGGCATAAGGGCCCCAAATATCAACATGTAACATGTCAAAGATGGAAGTAGAAATGGAAGTGCTCAAAGAAAATGGTAATTTCTTTTGTTTAGAAAAATGACATATATCACAATGAACTAAATGTAAGGTAAATCTAAGGCATACTTGTTTTGCACATTTGAATAACAAGTGGTAGAAGGATGTCCTAGCCTATAATGCCATACATCATGAAAAGGTATATGAGGGATAAGGATTGAACATTATTGGAAGCGATGAAGTGGTAGTAATCTTTGTTGGTGAGACTTGACACCATTGAGATCCATGAGATATAGTCCATTCCTAGCTTTAGCAAAGGTCAATCGTCTTCAAGGTAGTAGTGTCCTGAATTATACAAGAATCAGAAACAAAACAAAGTTGACAAGAAAGAGATGTGGTTAGTCTAGTAATAGAGATAATGTTGAATGAAAAGAAAGGAGTATAGAGGACATTATAAAGAGTAATGGACTTAGTTAATGAAACAAAGGTTTCTATAAGAAGCCATGGTAAATTGGCCATTGGGAAGTTTAATAGGTATGGGTTTGATGGATCTAAAAGAAGAAAAAGACTCTATGGAAGATGAAAAGTGATCGGTAGCCCCTGAATCTAGTATCCAGAGGTTAGAAGATTTACCTTGAGGAGTGGTTTGTAGATGATGTGCACTGACTAGGTTGGACACTTGAGGAACTTGATTGGTGGTGAGGTTGGAGACTTGAGTTGTAGCCGTAGGAGCCGATTGAGGAAGTAAAGCCAAGAGACCTTGAAGTTGCTCCCTTGTCAGACTTGGAAAATTGGCATTAGACTCACATGCAGCAGCTTCACCAGAAATTGGAAGTGTTTCAACATTGTTGACAGACTTTTTAGTGCGATATCCTTGGGGAAATCCATGGAGAAAGAAGCACTTGTCCACTATATGATTGTTTTTGCCACAATTGGTGCAATGTCGTGAAGGCTTGCCCATAGAAGGTTTTCCAGAATGTTTTCCTCGACCTTGAGAGGAATTAGCATAAGTGGATTGTGTATCAACTGCCAGTGCAGTAGGAGCAGGAAGGATACCAACTTGTAACTGTCGTTCTTGTTGAATGACCATAGAGAAGACCTTTGTGAGTGGAGGAAGAGGATCCAGAAGAAGGATCTAAGAACGAACTGCCGCGAAATTGTCATTCAGACCTTGGAGAAAATACAGAACATTGTCATGTTCACGATACTCCTTAACCGTGGTGTAGATGTTACAATTACCAGTAGTATGAGATGTGCATGAAGGCAAAGGCCTAAAATTGAACAATTCATCATAAATCTTTTTGAGTTTGGTGAAGTAGGTGGTCACCGAAGTGTCGCCTTGTCGCAGAGAACACAGATCCGAAGTGAGTTGCGAGATACGCACAAAATCACCTTGAGAGAACCGGTTCTTGATTTCTTGCCACACAGTGGATGCATCATCAATGTAGAGAATGCTACTAACAATTTCTGGTGTAATCGAATGATTCATCCAAGAAATCAGAAGAGTATTACATCGTTTCCAATACGGAAACATTGAGTCCGAAGAATTAGGTTTTTGAATTGTGCCATCAAGAAAACCAAATTTGTTTTTCATTTCCAAAGCAACAGTCATGGATCTGGCCCATCCATGGTAATTTTGACCATCGAGAGAAGGAGAAACAAGCACAAGCGACGGATTTTCGTTCGGATGGATATAGAAAGGACTCGAGAGATCTTGATTAGGTTTTAATGGCGGAGGATTCGATGTCACCGGAATGGCGGCAGAACTCGCCGTTGGTGAATTTGGGGAAGATAAAGCCATGATTGGAGGAAATTGCAAGAAATTATAAGAAATCGCACAGAACGCAAAAAAAAAACGAAATTCACGATCGATCGCGAACGAAGAGCGAAATGTGCAGGATCAAACAGAATCGCGAACAGAGGAAGTTGCGAACAAAGAATCACAATGAATCGCGAACAGAAATCGCGATGAAACAGTGAAGATGACCAAATCGCGATGATGAAATCGCGATGTAGAAAGAAGAACACGACGCGATGCAATAGTGAAGGAAGAAAAAATTCAGAGAGAAAGCGGAAGAGTGTTTGCGATTGATACCATAATGAGATTGTAAAACTGAATCTGTAATTCTTTCATTGATGAATTTTAGTATATATACATCAGTGTTACAATGGTAAAACAGAACAGAGAGACTAAACTATCTTCTAATCAAACAACTAACTGTTAACTTAACTAAAGTTTAACTAAGCTAACTATGGTTAAATACTATTATCCGTCAGGTGTATTTAATAATTTCCAATGTGTAATATTGTTCTCCCCTCCCTCTTCCTATCGTGAACCTCCTTTTCTATTGATTCTTCTCTGTCTTTATAGATGAAGGGTTTGCCATATGCTTATTGCTGTGTGTTCGCTGAATAGGCTGTGAGTGGGTATCCAAATGTTTGCGTGGGTGAATGGAGTGGTGGTTGTAAAGGCTGGGATTGCAGGAGGTGTCTAAAGCTGCAATGTTGGAGAAGAATTACAAAGATTCCAAAGACAAGAAAGGAGGTTGCACAACAGATATCAAAAATAGTTGAGCAACATCACTAATTATGGGTAGAGATAGTTTCGGACTTCAGTTAACACGTCCGGATAAAACATATGGATAGAGATATGATGTATGTATCTGGATACCGCTATGCAGTGTGCCGATTATAAACATCCAGACGTTGAAAATGTCCGCTAATAATATCTGAAAGACAAAATACCCGGTGTTATGGATCTACAACGTCCAAAAGTTAATGTTCAGACTGGGTCATTTTGGAGAAAAAAAAAAGGTGAAAAGACTCTATAAGGGATATGCTAGAAAAAATGAGTGGTGTCAATAGTAACTCTCCTGGTCTATTACCATATCGGGTCGAGTTTTAGACCCAACAGTGAATTTGGACTGAGGTCCAAGTAGCTCTCCCATGTTCATGAGGGTTTTTGGGTCGAGTTATGGGCTTTAAGTTTTGGGTTTCTTAATGGCCCACTCTCAATGCAGAACAAAAAGGAAAAATAATAATATTTTGAAAATAGCACAACGGTTGACCAAAAAAAAAAAAAGGTAAATA
The DNA here is from genome assembly GCA_037113605.1 of Calophaca sinica. Classification (NCBI taxonomy): domain Eukaryota; kingdom Viridiplantae; phylum Streptophyta; class Magnoliopsida; order Fabales; family Fabaceae; genus Calophaca; species Calophaca sinica. Next base: position 74,315,161 of record CM073737.1, on the reverse strand, counting down.
GCACAACTAATCAACTATCTAATAATAAGAATTCTTTTCATAATGGTAAATATGCCGCATCACTTTTGTACCAGCTTCAGGGTGATAGTTTCTTAAATTTCAACATTTCATTGTAAAAATTAGCATTAGTTTATAAAATGCTATCTATGCATCAACACAAATATAAAAATAATTTTGAAGTGCTATGCTTCCAAATTTGCTACTGCCAAGTCACATGGCTGGCAATATTCTTACTATGGGCGAAGAAGACCTACTTTGTAATTTGTGATTATTAATATTATAGTCATTTTTTTTTCCCTATCAAATTGGTTTATTTTGTCTCTATTCTTTCTCAATATATCTCTGCTTCACTCACTCAAGGTTACACACATAAAATAACCACACACAAAAAAGTATACTCGTGAGAAATACTGAACTAATCATGTCTTTTTAATTCCTGACAATGCCTTGTTTCAATTAAACTATTTCTTGTGATTGACCACTTTAATTTGTTTTGTCTGTCTCCTTTGTACTTAACTATAAATTTTTATTTTTGGACAGCTATATTTGACAGCCTGAATTTATTGTATGCACCATATAATTAGCATAGGATTCTAAGCCTATTGGTATCAACAATGATTGAATTGTTTTATAATTTATTCTCCATATGCTGACCTGAATATTGTGTCTCATATAGTGCAACCAAGACAACCTTTTTTCCACTCTTTTTTCCCTTGTTTGTTCCCTTGTAAGCAGTATGGCTGAAGCTGACCCTTTAGGCTGAAATTGTTTATAATTACAGTTTCATAATATGATTACTATCTAAGACACATGTTTTAATCAGCAAAGGCTAAAATTCAATACTACTTTCTTCCTCACTTGCCTCTACAAGCTAAAAATTTCTTAATTTGTCAAAGGTAACATTCACAAGACTAATAAATAATAAGAAGCAACTAGGACCACTATCCTAAATTAAAAATTGCAGGAATGGGGTGGTTCCTTTTTCTATCAAATTTTCCTGCAGCTCAAGCTAGCTTTGCTTGCACCTTAACTTGGGTGACATTCAAGGTATCTTGTACCATGATGTTCCTGTATACATTCACATAATCACATAGGCTAATTAAAGGGATACATTTTATTTTTTTAGTTTGTTTGATAAATAGTGCAAATATATTGTGTCTTTAAGGGGGAGGGGGGCCATGACCATACAAGCAGCCAGGTGTCTGCCCCCTTAATATCCGCCTTTCCTGGCTGTTTGAGTTTTGTTGCTACCCAAGAGGACAAATAGAAAATTGACTAAACCACAACAATTCAGGAGTGATTCTTCAGTACAATAAGGCCTGGTTTATCATGATGTAGGATCTTCACTTTAAAGTTGGATCAAAAGAGTGCATTTTTTTAAACAAAATTATGACTTTTCTTAAAGTTCTTTCATGAAGTAATTAAAAAAAATTACCCTAATATAAGTAATCTGACATAAAACTTTGTTAGAAATTTAAGTGTTAAGTAATAAAATCTTACATTGAATAAGAATGGGTTGAGTGAGAACTATACAAGTAAAAGAATCCATACATCACATATTTAATACACAATTATTGGTTGGCTTTTATACCCTTACTATAATAATTACCATAATTTATCTCATATTGGATAATTTATATAATGATAAATGTTTAAAAATTGAAGTGTGAGTGTGTATAAGAAATCAGCAACACTAATAATTCCAATCCAATTCTTAATAATCTCAGCTACCTAACAATGGAATTCATGCTTATGCAATGCATGAATCAGAAAAAGATGTCTGAAAGTGAAACAATCTATGCAAGCTTAAATCTGGATCTGGAATTATAAGCTAGTTCAGGTGCATTCCCAAGATATGGCTGTTCAAATAATGCCAAAGACCCTGTCAGTCTATGATGTTGATTTTTAGATTGCCAAGACTACAAACATACAAAAAAGGAAGTAATTTGTATAAAAAAAAATTCAGAAAAAAACAAACTAACTTGCAATTTTCTAGCTATACATAATCTACAAGTGTTTATTTGGTTTGTCAGTATTTCTCCTGGTGAGGAAGCAAATCTTACACCCTATCTATTGCATTGCTTATGCCATAACCTTTCCATATGAATAAAGTCCCAACCACCTACACCTGAAAATGCATCTGATTTTGGATTTTTTCCATATGGCTCTTCACAAAAACACACATACACATAGGACAAAGGGACCACTCTTGGGGGTAATTTCTAAGGGAAATGAATTTGGTGTAGTCAAGAGTTATCGCAGTTAGTGATCTCGACCGTTGATCAAGAACAGACGGTTGAGATTTTGAATTCCATGTCATATGATCTCCATCAAATGACTTAGATTAACTGAATGTAGTGATTGCAGAGAATACTGCACGTAGTGAATTCGGTAAGCAAAATTGATTATCAAGGAAATAATTTAATAATTTGGGTTCATCTTAACAGGTCTTTTTTTTAGTTACTATTAACACCACTCATTTTTGCTAATACACTCCCTTTTCTGAAAGTTTATTTCTAACCGACAAAATAAACTTTCGAAAAGCTAAATGAGCACCAAAAAATTTGCCGTTTGTTGACCAAAATCAAGGTGTCAATAGTTGCACTTTTTTAGTTTGTTCTAATTGCAAATAATTGGATGCTTGGAACATTTGGTGCATTATTTTTGCGCATACACTGTCAAATAAAATAAATGTGGGGCTTGATAAGATGGGATACTATAGTGTGGTGTAGTGACACACATCTTCTAAGATCATCAACGGTATAATAGTTAGTGTCATTTCCTTTGTTGCTTTGATGTTTTTCTCAAAGGGTGCATAGTTTCTCTGCCACAGTCTGTCCAATGGGTAAATGGACCTGCCAGAAGGCAACATTGAGCTTTCTGATTTAATGGGGAAGGGTTGGTCTTTGCTTTCTTGTGCCATTGCTGCTACTGTTTCCTTCAAAACCCCTTAGAAAGATTTTTTATTTTTATTTTTATTTTGAAAGATCTGATGGTTCATCACTTCATCACTGTCCTTTCATGTGGTTAAAATCAGTATCATAAGAAAAACAAAATAAAAAGAGTACCTTTGCTCATAAGGGACACTCTACTTTAAATGGTAAAGATATGCATACTATTAAATAAGTACGAACAAATTGACAAAAGTGACGTGACCTTGTTGGCTGCCTTATCAAGAGGACTTGACCAATACAATAGCTTCCCAAAATACTATTGTAGTCACCTAACCCTTCACATTATGCATATTAGATAACAACTTCTTGTTGTATTTTAGTTTAACTTTAGGTTATTGACCCGTATTTTTTTAGGTACTACCTAATTTTTTAAAATAACTGTAATTTGATCTTTTGGCTCTCCTACCGGCACCCCAAGGTATCTCAACAAGTTTCGGCCCTTTGATCGTCTACGCGACTAATTTGTGATTTGTCGATAGAGCGAAAGAATTAACCATTAGTTATTCAGCCTTCTAAATTGATAATTCTTAAGATTCAAACTATGTTTTCCACACTAAGAGTCGAAGCTGTTTGCCACCTCAAACACCCCAATGTTGGTTTTTATGTACTATTTATAATGTTGAAAAAGTTGTATTCTTCTCATAAAACAATTTATTAATTAAAAAACAAACTTTAGTGTTGAAAAAAGAATTGATATGGACGAGACCATTAAGTGTGGTTCATCTTTTAATTGCTCCCCAATGGGGATGTAGCATTATGCCAGATGATAATGGGTATATTCCAGGGGACGTGTGCCACTAAACAAACAATCTATTGGTACGGCATCTACCATTTACATAGCATGAAAAGCCAACCACTGCCTATTATCTTCAGTGGTTACAAGCATAAAGCTATATAATAATAATAATAATAATAATAATAATAATAATAATAATAATAATAATACCAAATTCAGTATATAATTAGCAAACATAACTGCAATTCACATTTTTGTGCTGGAAAACCTCTTGATAGGTAATGTTTCATATGGTGATTAGCATTTTTTGGTTGGACTCACCCTAATTAGCCACTTTGTAGCCGAGTGGACCGACCGGAGAATCCTCACGGCTTCGGTCTTTTGGACCGGCTATGAGACTAATCTCCGATTCGAGGGTCAGGTCACAGCTTAAGGCTCATCTCTCCTCCTAAAAAATGTGTTCAGTGGGAATTGAACCTATGGTCCTCCCCCACCAACTCAGCACTGTTTAACCAACTGAGTCACACCTATTTAGTTAGCCTTATTTTGTTGCAGAGTGACTATATTATATTATATAATATTAGAAATTACAACATATTATAGCGAAGTTTATCTGCTTCTGAAAATAATTGAGTATATAGAAATATATAAACATTATATAAACATAAACTACTCAAACTAAAATGTAAAAATGTAATTAGAATAAAGTGTACTTTCATATAAGTTAATCGATTACTGTTCATGGTTTACATAAAGCAACTAAATTAGGTGGGGTTGTTGTATATATCACCAAAGTTTGATGGACTTTTTTTTTTGGTGGAAAAGTTTATTTGACTGAAAAATTCTAGCAACAATCCCTCTAGGTACTATTTTTTATTGGTTGAACACATGAGTCGCGTCTAATTTATGTGGGACCCACATAAATTAGTTTGACTTATTTGAATTTCAACCAGTAAGAGAAAGAGTATGTTGGGAAGAGTATTAAAAAAATGTATTATTAGTACTTCTCTTCTGAATTATAATCGCTTGTTTTTTTTTTACCAGAGTTATAATCGCTTATTATTGCTTTTTTACAATGTAACAACTAATGTGATAATTAAAAGTAGTTCCTCAAGTGTAAATAAGTTGCTTTTGATTTATTTGATCTAAGTAAGTTCCTTTTGATATATTTATTTGATTTCTTCTATCGAAAAAACATTTTAAATGTTGCAGTGTTAACACTCAAAATGAATTCATAGCAAGTATAACCTCCTGTTAACACACTACTTGTATACTTCGGCCCCTAAATATCGAGATCCGCATCCGGCCTTTTGGACATGGTAGGACTCCACCTTTTTATGGTGTGATTGGTTGAGAGAGTAAGAAAAGAGAGAGATAGAGAAGAGAGAGTTAGATGAGAAATGAGACGCTTCTCCTGATTGGTTAACAGAGAAATAGAGAAAAAACTAGTGTGCCCCATAGTTTTTTTATTTCTCCCCATGTAGGCGGATAAATGGTAAAGAAGAGAGTTGATTCATTACTGTAGTGAACAAAATGACCAATTGCCTCATTGTCTGACACTTTTATATGTACCAACGCATTCATTTTAAAAAGGTGGGGTTGGGTTGTTTTGATTTATAAAAATAAAACCTATTTTTTTTTTCACAAAACCTGTTTTTTTACAGGATTTATAAAACCTGTTTAAAAACTTAAATTGATTAAATTAAATATTAAATTAAATTAATCCGTTAATATATTGAACAAAAACAATATTAAATTAAATTGAATAAATAGAATTAAATTAACCAATTTAGATAATTTAAATATTTAGTTAAAATAAAATAAAATGATTTGATTAAGAAAATTGAATGAAATTTTTTAAATTTAACTAAAATAAAATAAAACAAAATAACAAATTAAATTAGTTCAAGGATATTATTGACCTTTCACAAATAATTACGTTTCTCTCTTCTCACTTTGTATCCAGCCAAACAAAGGGGGAGAGAGATGACACACTTCTTTCGCTCTTATTTCTTCTTTCTTTCTCTTATACCAAACAATACGTCAAATCTACTCTATTTCTCACTTTTTTCTCTCTTCTCTTACTCTTTCTCACCTCTTTCTCTCTTCTCTTTTTCTCCTTACAACCAATCAAAGGCTTAGGCTTAGCACTATAAAGTACTATTTCTATTCATTTTTAGATGTCGTTTAAGGTAGTTTTACACAAAACAAGAAAATCAAAAAATTTTGTTGTTCTTAATGAAATTATTGGTCTTTTTCCTGGGATACTTTTGACTGTTTATTATCTTATTACACTTATTTCTCTCTCTAAAATAAATAATTAAGCGTATAATTGACAAAAAAGTAATTAATGTAACCTTAAAATTTGAGAACCACAGATAAATATATTTCTCTAAAAATTGAAAAAATAAAAAGGAACGGAAGGGGTATCAATTAACATAGTGTGTGTGGGTGCCATCTTGATTCACGGTCATTAATTGGTGATTACATGCTCGACTAGAGCACTCACATAAATGGGATCTATATCTTTTTCCTCCATTCGTTATGTGATTCACTGTTACTTCCTGTGGATATAAATGTGCTTTAGTGGGATGACTAGGATGTTGAATTGATCACCAAGATTAGGAGAGAGAGAGAGGGGCTCTTTTCTTTGGATGATGTGTATTGAAATGAAGTGCGATTAGGCCACATTGATCACAAGTTTAACTTTGTCTCCTTTACCATTTGTGTCAATAGATCCCGTAATTCAAATTATTACTATATATTGGTAGTTCTTATACATTAAATTTGGGCAAATTCTACGAAATGTGTCTACGGTAGACTGATACTTGAAAATCGTTAGAAACATCAACGATGGCCAACGCTACCTCCCAAAAGTAAAAGCTCACGGTCTTTCTAGTCCTCACGGCCAAGACAGTGACTTGATTGATGTCAATTCAACAAAAACTAGTTGAAGCGAATATGAATACCTCAAAACTCAACTCATATTCAGTTTCTCTTATTTTTGTCGAACTAGCACAAATTTGGTCACTTTCTCAATCGTGAGCTTTTACTTACGTGGAGTAACATCAATTGTCATTGGAGTTCCGAGCGATTTTCAAGAACTAATATGCATTGTGCACCATCTACTGTAAAACCCCATCATGTGTTCTTAAACATGGTAATCGTGTCATACTATCATTCATGTAAAGACATGTGTTATTTTTATAATAAGTTACATATTTAGAATTTTGATATTAACCAAAATCAAATTAGTATTAATTTCTTCTTAATTAACTGTCGATCAAGTGAAAATTTTATTTTTCTTAATTTCTTTAATTAACATATAGTTTTTTAATTAAACGTTGAATATAATAATAATATAGCTGTAAATAATCATTTAAATATTAAATATATTTAGTATTTGTATTTTTATATTTAACCTTTATTTACTATTAAAATAATTGTTATGATCAATTAATTGATTTTTAAAAATATTTTAAATTTAATTTAATTATCTATATTTTACGAAAGCGATTGTGAATTACAGAAAATACTTGCTAATTCTTGTTGTTGTTATGAGAGACACACAGCAAAATATTTTTAATTTAATTTAATTATCTATATTATTTTATTTTTATGTAATTCACCAAAAAAAAATATTTGTACATTTTTAAACTATTTTTCTAAATTGTGCAACATTGTAAAGGTTAAGACTCATCAATTATCTATTTTTTTCTTTATTAATTATTAAATTTCCTATTTATTTTATGTTTGTAGTTTCTCTCTTTCTATCAAATAAAAAAGTAATTAATTAATAAAAAAATGGATAATTAATACGTCTTAACATGTGCAAGGTTGTACACGTTAATTTTTTTTTTTTTTTTGCCTAAACTCATTTTTAAAGTGGCTCCTAATATGCCTAGCCCCCAATAGTTTGAGAATATTCCACATTGTATTGCTTCCATTATTACCAATGAAATGAAGTAGTTTGCATTTTCTCAAAAAAGATTACCACTTCATATAATTAATTGTGAACCGTGAAATTTTGTAATAAATTCATACCTAACCAGCTATGTGTTTGTTACAGATCAGCTATAGATTTTAGCTATGAATTATTCCATAGTTATTTAATTACGGATCTATTATGATAATCCATGCATACAAGACAGTCCTTTTTAAAACAGATAAGGATGAAGTAATTTAATGGCAGAAGAAGCAGGCCGTGTTTTGCCACCGCAACAGCCAGAAGTGGCAAATGGAAGTAGGTAAATTGGAAGGTGGTGACATATAGAATAGTATCAATTCAGTCTATATAAAAGATAAAAAGAACAGAGATTAATTAAAACATGGTGACATATAGAATAGCATCAAAACAGTCTATTAAAAGGATAAAAAAGATAAAAGAATAGGGATTTAATTACTAGGTAACATTTGGTACGCATACATAATACATTACTTTTTTCTGGTATACATTAATACATACGCATACATTACTTTGATTTCATTCTTGTAGTAAATTCAAACTATATTATTTTTAAAATTGGCTTACATATGTTTTTACTTCTTCAAAATATAGTGAATTGATTTCCCCCAAAAAAAAATTGACTTATTTTGGTCTCTCATTTCTAAAAATATGTCAACTTTGATTCATATAACTAACATCGTAAGTCAGAGAGCCTACATAAACTACTAATTCTTGGTGTCTGAAATTCTTGCTTGCAACAATTCAAGCACATGTAACCTACAACTAAGATTCAATAGCTTTTATATAGACTCTCTGACGTCGAGATTTAGCTATATGGATCAAAATTGACACATTTTGAGAAATAAGGGACAAAAAAAGATAAAAAAGTTTGGGAAACCAAAAGCAAAAATTATCATATTTTAATAACTAAAAACATAGTTAAACTTTTTAAATTTATGCCTATTTTATATTTTATTTTAAAAATACATTGAATATAAAACAATACATTTTTTATGTTCCATTTTATTTTAAGCTTTTTAGCAAACATTTTATTTTAAGTTGTTTATTAGCGGAGGAGAACTTTTTTTATACCCTTTACACATCGAGTAATTTTTTGAGTTGTTATGTAAACAAATAAATAGATTATCAAACATTATTATTTGTCTCGTGGATCAAACTATTTTCATATGGGACAACAAAATGATGTTGCAAATGCATGATGAAATAAGTCTCGCTTAGCAATGAGTCCAAACTATATAATTGCGTGAATAATGGTGTCTAAAATTTATTTAGAAAAACAAATCAATCTTTAATTTGCACCAAACTAATTAATATGATAACTAAATAGAATGTGTGCATGTCACGGAGAAAAGAATAATTTCCGAATATTTTGGTTCTCAATTAGTACTGTTCTTTTTCTCACCAGTCACTAGAGGCTAATGATTCTTCTCTTGTTTCGTTTAATTGCGTGTAAATTTGCAGAATTGTACCAAAGAAAAACAGAGATCGCCAAAGGTAAACGAATTTAGAATAAGGGAAAATCTAGCTTATCAAATTTTATTCTAATCTTCTAGATTTCTCAGGATTAAATTTTTTATTCTAGATTCCACTTGATGGTTGTTGTAACTTAACTATCAAATTATTCATCAACATGTCAAACATGTTTTCCCTTGTCATAGTGTCTAAACGGACACCGAGAAAAAGGGTATATATATTCATGAAGAATTGTCGATAAAGAAGGGTGGGCCTGAGAGGAAGAGGGAGACAAGTAGTTCGAGAGCATAATTATTTTCTTGTAGAGCGTCTCGAAAGAAAAGGATTTGAGAGGATCACTTTGGTGATTTGGTATCACACTATTTTTTTTTTTGTCCTAGTACATATGATTAGCAAGGCGGGAGGAAGTTAGAGGAGAGGGAAAAGTAGAACAGTACGGGTTCGAACTCTTCTCCTAGCGTCTACACAGCTCTTATATATGTTACCATCAAACTGTGCTATCTGGACATTTGGTATCACACTATAAACCAAACCTTATTGAAACACTAACAAAATATATTTCTTTTTTTTTTATAATGTGTTCCAGTACAATAAAAAAGAGGTCAATGATAGTTTATAAACATCATCCTCCCTTAACTCAATAAGGCGTCTTTTAAAGACAAAATTGTGAATACTCATATGTGGGACAAAGCGGATGGACCTACCTGTGGGCTGAGTTTGTATTTGAATTGATCAATAATATCAATGTCAGAGCAAAAACTCATAGCTCGATATGTGGCTATGGTGAACCGTTATAATAGATGAGGCTTTGACATTTTCCTAGAGATAGGCAATAGACAACAACATTACATTAAAAATAGAAATACCAAAAAAATGATTACTATTGTACGATTAAATTACAAAATATATACCATGTTCATTTCTTTAATAGACTGATCACACGATTTCTTCGATAAGGTTGTTGCTTGTGAATTAAACATCATGAATATAGCCGAATTCGTGTGATCTGTAGCACACAATTGGAGTTGAAATATGTAATTTAGTGACATTATTACAAAACAATTAGAATAAATGTTTGTTGTATACCTAAAAAATCTTGCATAAAAGTAACAGAAATGCTAGAGACACACTCTCTTTCCAACAACTCTCTCATATTGGTTGAAATTCATATGGGTTCCACTAAATTTGTGTGTGACCCACATAATTTAGTAGAACTCATTTGAATTTCAACCAATAAGAGAGTGAGTGTTGAGAAAAAATTGTTAGAGAGTGTATTGATAACACTCTTCTAAAACAAATACCACCAATAAATATCAACAATACCTTGGTGTGACATCTTGTACATGATGGTTGCAAATATCACAAAAGTACACTTCAGAGGTAGCAATAACCTCTTGGTTACAATGGCAAGTGGCGTACCACCATGGCTCGCCGTCAACCATGCCTGTCACTTGAGCTAGCACAATAAAGGAGGTGGCATACATAAAAAAATATAAATATAAATCATTAGAATCATCATTGTAGTTAATATGTAGTTGGGTATAATTTATTAGAAGAAAATAAACAACAACATCTTTGCATCGGCTAAGCTCATCAATAGTGTGACTATGATTAGTAAACAAATATTTATCAAACATCTATGTAACACCACCCATTTTACGTAACAAATGATCAGTGAAAACGGTGCTACAATGACAGCATAAAATATCATATTTATAGGTGGTCTGCATTAATCATATGGGTGGTCTAAATTAATCATACATTAATTAGTTAGTCATATAGTTGACCATTTTTTATTTGTTATCAACGAACATGACTAACAATTTGGTAACATTCGATACAATTCTTCACGTATATTAATTCATGCGATTTTTTTAGTATCAAAAAATTATTGATTAATTTAGTTATCAAATTTGAAAGATATATATCGTTCCTATTTAGTATTTGCATTAATGGTTAATTGATAGAATTGATATATTTGATGTTGTTAATAATTAAAATGTGCTAAAATATTGGTTTCAATTTGGTAACAGTCAACATATACCGATTTATTTCTTCGATTACACGATTGCGATTAACAAAAATTGATTATGTTTTCTATTTATGGTATTAAGTTTCCTCATTTATAAGTTATCAATTAAATTTTGAAATTATTGATTATTTTTAATTAATTCCAATTTTTTTAATTACATGCCAGCCTTTTTTTAATGTCCTCACGGTACACCTCGACTATTTTTTGACACATAGATTAAATTACTTTATATATCACGATAAATAGATACGTATTTAATGGTGTTTTTATGATAGGATGCCACCTGAAACAGTAATCAAATGAGGTCATTTTGAAATGTATATAGTATAGATATAGATTTGCATTAATTGCATTAATTTATTTAGACAAATCCGAATTTGTATCTATTGCATTAATTTATGGTGTCAAATTCAAATTTTGAATACTATGTTAAATTGTGGTAATTTGAAATTAATGCAGATCAATATCCATAATGTAACAGATAACAGTGTTAGCGTTGTTCCCTAATATGAAGGTAATGCAATTAATTCGCGTTGAAGAAATAAAGTAATAAATTTCGTTCATATGTTTTTTAATACTATGTTAAACTGTGGTATTTTGAAATTAATGCAGATCAATATCCATAATGTAGCAGATCACAGTGCGACTTTGTTACCCAATATGAAAGTAATGCAATTAATTCGCGTTGAAGAAATAAAGTAATGAATTTCTTTCACAGATATGCTTCTATTACCTAATATTCATAATTATTTTAGAAATACTGGCTATTAGGATCATGTGTATAATTTTTATTCATCTCTGTAATATAATTGAAAATACAAAGGGGGCAAAATGTGATGCATAAATGGAGTTGCAGTGAAGCACCCATATTTATTTTTCATGGGTGTGAATAATTTGTCAGTAAAAAAATTCAACAATTACATTTTAGTAAATTTGTATGTTTTTTTTGTAATATTACGTTTGTAATCCATTTGTGTTTGAACATTTTATTTTTTGGATTAAAATATGTTTAATTTGAAAATGTTTTGTTTTAATTTTTGATTTTCCATTTTATAGGCATTTAATTAATGTAATTAAGTGTACAATTTTAATTCAAATCCTTTTGTATATGATTTGCCTTAATTGTATTAAATTACTTTGAAAAATTCGTGGGTGCATCCGGAGAGAATGCATTTATTGTCAAAATACCAATTATATGATATTTTAACACGTAGGATATTCAGGAGGGGAGTTTAATTTAGAAAGTATTTATTGGAGAGGAAGACACTTGTCATTTCGTCATTTGCGTTTATTTTAATGTGTATATAGTTTATATAGATAGATAATTGATTATCGGTATTGATTCATTTTATCTGTCTAATACTACATGCATCCTTAATTTAATTTAGAAAGTATTTATTGGAGAGGAAGACACTTGTCATTTCGTCATTTGCGTTTATTTTAATATGTGTATAGTTTAGATAGATAGATAATTGATTATCGGTATTGATTCATTTTATCTGTCTAATACTACATGCATCCTTAATCTGTCTAATACTACATGCATCCTTAATTCCTTATTTAAATAACAAAACCGTTCCATTTTTTCTAGAATAATTAGATGACAAATGGCAATCGGCAATCATGAATTTGAGAAATCTTAACGCATCGATAACTCACCTCTCTTGGGATCTCATAGTACATTTTTTTTTAATCTTGTGTGACTTAAGTTCTCTCTCGACAACGTTTTTGTTGTAACATCTTACGTCTATTATTTATAATTATAGAAACTTAACTATACAGGACATATGTGGTAAAAACAAATTTATCTATTTCCCCGTTAAAATCTAGATTCTCAAAAAAAAAATAACTACACCATAGTCTATAGATTCCGTTTTTCTTCATCATCCGTGCTGAGCTCAGTTCTCTCATCTAGTTTGGACTAACAATTTATAGCCTCTTTGGCTATCCATTGTCTGCCCAACTCAGTTTTTAAATGATTGTGAAGCCATTTCAACGTGTATACAATCATGTAATTAGCCGTGTTGGATGGATTAGGAACTTTTCTTACTAATTTATTCTATTTAAAAAATTGAGTGCGATTTATAGCAATTATGAGACCGATTGGAGAATTGGACTGCCCAATCAATCAAGTTGAGGATCAACCACTAAAAAATAGACATTAGACAATGTCTAGAAATGTTGATATATTGGTTCTAATTTCTTTAACTGCTTACAAGTCTTATTGACCAAACCCAATAGATACCAGGCCCAAGCCCAAGACACTGCCCAACACACTTGAGCTGCCCAATACTCTGCACAGTCAGTGCTTATTATATTCTGTTTTGCTAAGTTGTTGTAATTAGGCTGTTTAGTTGGATTGGTTTTGTGTTACTTTGTAATCTCTTTTGTAATTAGAGGTATCTACATATACCTCCATAATTTGTAAACTTTCTTAATTCATTGAATTCATGAGGAATTTCCAGAAACCCATCTTCTTCTTTCTCAATATGGTATCAGATCGAATTACTTCCGCACCTCTGATTTCTGCCCCAATCAAAAACCCTAATCTTGTTGAATCTTGCTATCACCATGTCCGAGTCTGACACTTCAGCTTCTGAAGAAGAAGTTCATCAATAAAACAACATCAACAATGGCGATTTCTCTCAAAACCCTTCGAGCCCCTACTATCTGCACCCGGGAGAAAACCCAGGCGCGATGCTCGTATCGCCACCGCTCAATGGCGACAATTATCACTCATGGAGCCGAGCCATGCGTCGTGCCCTGAAAACCAAGAACAAGTACAAATTCATAAATGGGATCCCTTCCAGCTCCGGCGAAAGATGATCCCAAATTCGACCAATGGGAACGATGCAATAGCATCGTCGTTTCTTGGTATCCTTTGTAAATAGTTTCCATGCATTACTTTTAATAAAAATTTTGTTTGTGAACCTAGTCACATGGCCAAACAGGCCAGACTCCCCTTCCCTGATAGTGATACCAAAACTGATTTTTATTTTATTTGCTCCACATGGATATATGGTTACCTATTAATATTGTTTCTTTTCAAGGTCACCAATATTTCCTTACTATTGTTGATGATTTTAGTAGGCACACATGGGTTTATTTTCTTAAAACCAAAGCTGAAGTCAGACCTATAATCACCAATTTCTATAACTTTGTTTTAACCCAATTTAATTGTAAAATTAAAGCAATCCGGTCTGACAATGGTCATGAGTTTAAAATGCAAATCTTTTATGATCAACATGGTATTACTCACCAAACTAGTTGTGTTGAAACTCCACAACAAAACTCAAAGGTGGAACGAAAACATAGACATATTTTGGAAGTCACTAGAGCTTTATTATTTCATGCTAATCTTCCTAAAGTTTTTTGGAAATATGTTGTATCTCATGTTGTGTTCCTTATCAATTGATTACCTACTGCTGTTCTTGATCAAAAATCCCCTTATGATATGTTGTATAGTCATTCTCCTAATTACTTGATTTAAAAGTGTTTGGGTGCCTTGCTTATGCTTCCACACTCACACAACACAGATCCAAATTGGACAGCAGGGCCACTAAATGTATCTTTTTGGGTTATCAATTTGGCACTAAGGGATATCTTCTTTTTAATTTACACAAAAGATCTGTTTTTCTTAGCAGAAATGTTATTTTTCATGAGCATATTTTTCCATATTCTGCTCTTAATTCACATGATAGTACTGCATCTCATTCATTAAATTCTCATGCTACTGATTTTACTCTTGATCACTTATTTTCTGATGCCTCTACCCACATTCCTTCCCATAGCAATAATTCTGGTCCTGCACCAGATACTTTAGATCATAATTCTGCTTCTGGGAATGAAAACAGCCCTGAACTGAAAAGATCTTCTAGAATTAGAAGAGCTCTTTCTTATCTTCAGGATTTTCATTGCAATTCTATTAACCCTCAGCACATTTCACAGAGTTCTAACATTCTATATCCCTTATCCTCTTGCTTGAATTACAATAGACTTTCCCCTGCACATAGACAATATATATTGTCCCTCTCTACCATGATTGAGCCGACCACAAATAAACAGGCTATCAAATCTGAGGATTGGGTTAATGCCATGCAAGCTGAACTTTCAGCTTTACAACAAAATGATACTTGGGAACTTACTTCTTTACCTGCTGGTAAGAAATCTATAGGATGTAAATGGGACTACAAATTAAAATATAGAGCTGATGACACTCTTGAAAGACACAAGGCTCGCCTTGTGGCTAAAGGTTTTACTCAAACCGAGGAAATAGATTATTTTGACACCTTTTCTGCGGTTGCTAAGATTACTACTATTAGACTTCTTTTAGCTATTGCTACAATTGAACATTGGCACCTCCAACAACTTGATGTCCATAATGCCTTTCTACATGGCCACTTAGATGAAGAAGTCTACATGGACTTTCCTCCTGGACTCCAACAAACAGAAACTAAACAAGTCTGCAGGCTCAAGAAAGCAATTTATGGTTTAAAACAGTCCAGTTGACAATGGTTTGCTCAGCTGTCCTCTGCCCTTACATCATAGAGATATATTCAGTCTCCTTCAGATCATTCTCTTTTTCTTAAACATTCCAATGATTCAGTTACCGCATTACTAATTTATGTTGATGACTTAATTCTTGCAAGAAACAACCTTCAAGAAATTACAACTATCAAATCTTTTCTGCATCAACAATTTAGAATCAAGGATCTTGGCAATCTCAAATACTTCCTTGGATTGGAGATTGCAAGGTCTAAGGAAGGCATCCACATTTGTCAAAGAAAGTATGCATTAGACATCCTCTCGGATACTGGTTTTTTGGCCTCAAAACCTGCATCTATTCCTATGCCTAAGGACACCAAGCTAAAAAAAACAGCAAGGCACACCCTTAGAAGATCCAGCTTCTTACAGAAGGTTAATTGGGAGGTTGTTGTATCTCACAATTATGCGGCCAGATCTTAGCTATCCAGTTAACCAGCTGAGTCAGTTTCTCAGTTGCCATACTTCATGTAATCAATAAGTCACCTTTCGTGTTCTTCGCTATTTGAAGTCTGCACCTGCACATGGTCTCTTTTATTCTACCAAATCCACTCTCCAATTGAAAGCCTTTAGTGATTCGGATTGGGCTAGTTGTATGGACACAATGAGATCTATTACGGGCTATTGCATATTTTTAGGAGACTCTTTGATTTCATGGAAATCGAAGAAACACACCATTGTTTCTAAGTCATCATCTGAGGCTGAATATAGAGCTTTGCAACACACTGTTTGTGAAATCCAATGGTTGACTTACCTTCTCCAAAACACCAAATTATCTTTCAAAACATCGGCCCTTCTATATTGTGATAACCGCTCAGCCATTCATATTGCTACCAATCCCACATTTCATGAACGTACTATGCACATCGACATTGATTGTCACCTCGTTCGCGAAAAACTCCAAGCCAAGCTTTTTCACCTGTTACCTATTTCAACCACTGATCAACTTGCAGATTTACTTACCAAACCTCTTGATTCACTTTCCTTTCATTCTTTTCTTTCCAAGCTGCATGTTCACAATGTTCACTCCTCGACACCTTGCAGGGGGTATTGACCAAACCCAATAGATATCAGGCCCAAGCCCAAGACACTGCCCAACACACTTGAGCAGCCCAATACTCTGCATAGTCAGTGCTTATTATATTCTGTTTTGCTAAGTTGTTGTAATTAGGCTGTTTAGTTGGATTGGTTTTGTGTTACTTTGTAATCTCTTCTGTAATTAGAGGTATCTACATATTCCTCCATACTTTGTAAACTTTCTTAATTCATTGAATTCATGAGGAATTTCTAGAAACCCATCTTCTTCTTTCTCAATAAGTCTCGCTATGATAGCTTATCCCATTAGTATAATTCAGAATGTCATGTTTCCACTAACATTTGGGAACGTATTAAGGGATTCACAAAATGGAAAAGCTTTATATAAAAAAAATGGAAATTAAAGCGATGGGAGAGAATAGCAGTAAGGGGGAAAACATTGGGTTCGATATAGATCTATCAAGATTCTTTTGAGGATGAATTTGAGTATATATGGTTGTTCACAAGCAACCAATATGATTGATAGCTTCGAATATAAGTTTTGCTATAATTGGTAACGAAGTTGAATATTCAAAGTATTCTCCCACATTGTAGAATCCATTAAAAAAAATTGTAAGCACCGTAGAAAAATTGACATTGAGGAAAATATATGGAAAATTTGGGTGTTGGTTTATTTGAAAAGGTGAAATTCTGACCTAGGTTAGACATTATGCTAAAATCAATGTTTTGAAAATCAGACGGATCATAGCTTGGTGTTTGCAATTTATTGATATAATCATGATAAATTAATGATAATTATAATCTATATATACTTTGAATATTATATAAAATTTTAAATAATAAATTTGCATAAAATCATAAAAGATTAGGGTTTAAAATATTTTTTTAAGGATTTAAAATTTACATAAAATACTGATCATTTTGAGGATTTAAAATTAACATAAAATGTTAAACTCATTTTTTAAGGATTTAAAATGTGGTTAGAGTTATATTTTTTAGAAACTACTCAAAATAGTTTCTCATTAAAGTTAAAAACCCAAATTTTTTAAATTCTGTTTCAACAGTAATAGTTTTAAAATAAAAATGTTTTTAATGAAAAACATAAATAAATGGATTTGAATGACATCCTAGAAAATAAACAAAATTAACGTAACATACAATTTTGATAAATATTTAAACATTAAATATTCAAATATAAGCTAAGTGGTCTCATAACGAGCTTACATAGCAGTGGTGGCCCTGAGCACAATCGCGAGAGGCGATCGCTTAGGGCCTTTTTTTAGGGGGCACCAAAATTTTTTCTTATTAGTATATATAGATATTAAAATAAAATTTTATATATTTAAAATTATATAAAAATTTTACTATAAAAATTAAACAAAAGTAGTAATTAAACAAGTTGTTTCCTATTACAAAAAAAAAGTTGTTTCCTGAAACCAGAGTCAACTAACAGGTAATTAACTAATATGTGATGTTCTATTGCTCTTTTTATCAATAAAAATACACCTGCGATCTTAGATAATGAAACAGTAATAATCATTTAAGTGCAAAATTTAGGGTCTATAAGAAAAAATTAGTGCTAAAAAAATTGTGAATGACATAGAGATTAGATATGTTTGTTCAAAAATGACAAATTTATAAAAAAAAACACTATGATGAAAATTTCTCTAAATACATACCACCGAACCTTTAAGGATTCATTATTTTTTATATATTACAGATAAAGCAACCGACTCACTTAATAAAATATTTGAGCAGCACATATAAGGAGATTTTTGTTTAGTATTGAAAATGTTAGATCATTATCTGATAATAACTTGAAATTGTATTACAAACATCTCGAAACTTACTTAAAACATGATAATTCGCATGATCTTGATAGTGAAATTCTATTTGAAGAATTAAAATTCATTAAAAGTTCTTATCCGTTGAATCAAAATCAAGCTATATGATATTGAGTTCTTTGAAGATATTTAATTGTTTTCTTGATGTATAGATGACTTATAGAATAATATTAATTATTTTTGTTCTTAAAGAAATTTTTCTAAATTAAAATTGTTAAAATCTTACTTGTGATCTATATGTCACAAGATAGATTAATTAGTTTTGCTTTGATTTCTATCGAAAATAATTTTTTTAAAGAACTTTGTTTATGAATAGATTATTTATGATTTTGTAACAAAAAATATAAGGAAGATAAAATTTAAATAATTACAAAAGGCGTCATTTTTTTGGTTTGTCTAAGGCACCAAAATTTAAGGGCTACTAAAAATGTTGTGAGTTTCAACTCAGACGAGACCCAAAATCGATCACAAACATTTTATTATGGTGGCGTTTAACCTGGGAAGATATAAAAATCCTCCCACCATGAGCAAATGGGCAGCTTACCTACACTAGGCTGTATTCCTGTTTATCATTTAATTAAATTTTTGGCCCACTAATATTTAAAATTACACTTATGTAGGCGTTTTTTAGTATGTAGGCGTTCTCAGTATGTTTCGTTTTATTGGTAAAAATCGATCGATGGGATTAAGCTTCGTTTTAACTTATTTATTTACCAATCCAAGTCAATATAAGTATTAGTGTTACCTTTCTAATTTATTAGGTCATTACAATATTAGTGTATACCACAGTGCTTATCAAAAAAAATTAGTGTATACCACAGTGTAATTAATGATTGACATAATGTTAACGTACCAGTACCTAAGATTAATATATACCTGGCGCCATTTCTCTCTATCTCTTCTCCATTTTTTTTTTGTCTTCTTTCATCAGTCAGCTGACGGGGGTGTTTTAGGTCTTTTTGGCCTAAAATCATCCCTCTACATTATTTTCTTGTCTGTTTTTATCTAAATAAGTGGTTTTCTACATAGAATTGGTTGTATTTGGTGTTTTTTTTGTGATTTCGTTGTCTTTTGTTGCGGTATTGTTTGATTTTCCGTCTTGGTGCGGTGTTCGTTTGGTCAGATTGGCAGATCAACTTCGATCAGTTACAGATTCAATGAAGACTTGGGTGTCAACATTGCAGATCCGGAGACAAGGATATTCCGGTCATTTTGATTTTATCACATTTGCAGGCACTTTAATTTTGTCGTTTTATGCTATTAATCTGGATGCTATGAGTTTGTTCGCAGATTCATCCTTTTTTGTTTTTAGCGATATTGATCGTTGTAATTTATCAATTTGAATGAATTAATATCTATTTTAGTAAAAAAAAAAAAGTACCAGTACCGATGTTGTTTCATTATTCCATACAATAATCATTTTCATTTAAATACTTCACAATAATCTAAATTGGCAAAATTTAAATAAAATTTACTTGCCCATGTCATTAACTGACTTACTTGTCGCTATATAACTGAATTCTCTTTTGCTTTATTTGGGTAAACGTATTATCAAAGTCAAACACAAAATAAAAAATGTATTGTGAAAAAAAAGTAGTTATTTATTTATCAAATCAAATAAAATTATGTGAATTACTACCAATTTCAAAGAATAACATGACATTCCATGTGAAATAAGTAGTTCATTTAAAGGTTTCTCATAAAACCATGTAACTGCACCCAACACAAAATAAGTCACAAACATATAGTGATGTAAAATCAACTAGAAAGTAATCACATAAATTTAAGAATAAAATACGCTCCCCTCCCTTCACATATAGGTATATTACACTCCCCTCCCCCCTTTTTTAAAACACACACTCGCCCTCCCCTGAGTGACAACAAATAATTCAGTGTAATCAATTTGATAACCACCCTTTTTTTAATCCCCAAACCACCCTTTTTTTACTTCTTTCTGGATCCCATCCCAACCATTAACATTTATGACAGTGGCGGCAACTATCTTTCCCCAACCACCTTGAGCCACCGCCATCGACTCTACGGCCACCGGTCCCTGTATTCTCTTCCTCCGTCGTCCACTTTTCAGCACCCCAGTTAGCGCTCATCCACTTTTACTGCAATGAAGGAAATGCAAAAGTCAATGTTGAGCTGTACCATTTTTTTGTTTCCCTTTTGATTTTAGCAATTTGGTTTGAGATATACTCATGACGACGTCATTGGCGGTTTGAGAGATGAGTTATACCTTAGGTCCCACTTGCTCACAGAGAAAAATCAAAGAAAACAATAAAAATGAAACGGTTGCCATTTTCCGGCGAAAGAGTGGAAGACACAGGGGGAGGGATGATGACTATGTCTATGAGTGCTTTTTCGACTCCACGACTATGAGTGCTTGAAAAGGGGTATTTGGGTAACAAAAATATTGTGTAAGAGATACATTAAAACTTAACACAGAGTAAACGGATGGATTAGAAGTATTATATTATGATCTGATCTGACGAGGGAGGGGAGTGTGCATTTTAAAATAAGAGGGGATGGGTGTGTAATATCCATATCTTTCAAGAGAGGGGAGAGTAATTTACTCTAAATTTAACAATTCAATAACACTTTAAATAGGAAATGTTTTTGGTAATTTCAATAGAGTACTACGGGTGTGATTGGTTCATGAGAGAAAATGTGAAGAGAGAGAATAAAAAGAGAGAGAAATGTGAGAAATTTGGTAGATTTTGGGTATTGATTGAAATAAGTGAAAGAAAAGAGAAAAAGAGAAGAGAGAAGTGTTAATTATTTTTTAAAAGATATTATGTCCTTGACTAAAATTTGAGATATAAAAAAAGAATAAGGGGTAGAAATTAACAAAAATTAACAAAAATAGCTCAGGCTCGTTTTCATCGCTGTCATGCGAAGAAAATAAAAAGTGATAGACCCACTATTTTTTTCTTCTTTCTCCACATTTTCTCACCACGCCAATCAGAGTAAAACCACATTTTCTCACCTTTTTTCTATCGCCAAATTCTCTCTAGTCGCGTTACATACTCATCCAATCAGGCCGTACATGACTAACGCAATTTTTTCACAAATGGACCGAGAATAAACAATGAGGACCGAATTAATCCAAACAAGGGCCCAAATATTCGGTGTGTACATCATCATTTCAATCTTCTTCTTAGTACCGATGAAACGAAAGGGCGGAATAGTCATTTACCGGCAAACTCCATAACTATGGGCATGGGAGTGTGACCTTTGTCAAACAGCGAGCTGCTCAACAGTACTATTAAACTTTTTAACGACTAACGATATTTGCTTATCAATAAAAATGGTTACATATTAATTGACAAATATTTATTAAATGACATGGAAATACCAATTTAATTTTGCGTTAAAAGTCGATGGGTTTCAATAAGCTGTGTGAGGCTTCGTTGCATTCGGGTCAAATGAAAATGAAGAACTGTTACCAACAACAAAAACCTTCACTATCATCATAAATAGTACATGGAAAAAAAACCATAAACTATTACTTTGTCCTAGTTATAAGAGAATTTTTACAAGATTTTTTGGTCCTAATTATAAGGGAAAAAAATGACTTATTTCTAAATATACTAATTGCCAAAATACCTTTCATACTCATATATCTAATAGACTTGTATATTTAATAACGTATATATTTTATATGCACATAATTAGGGATATATTTAGAAAGAGAGTTCAATTTTTATAATATTAAATACGCTTCATTGGTGTTTGTGTTTTTTGTAATTTCTTCTTATAATTAGGACCAGAGTAGTATCATATAATATTTTGGACTTCAAATAATGTTGTTCATTTTATATTTTCAAAATTGAAATGATCAAGCTTGTGATTTAATTATTACCAGAGACCAATTTTGCAAATAAGTCTTGTATGTGTACAAAAGGGACACTCAGGTTACCTTTTTTCAATCTAAACCACTCAATATTTTAATGAATAAATCAATGGCAATTACATCATTTTCTCACCATGGGAAAAATTTTCTATCTTCCCATATTAAACGCTACCTTTTTTTATTGGGGAATTACGTTTGACATGCCAAAAATCGATTAAGAGAAAGAACCCAAAAAAGGGAAGTGATAGTGGCCTTACTTGGCCATAAAAAGGAGACTGTAACGGAAGGAGGAGGGGTTTAAATGAGAAAATGAAAAATCTAACGTGAAATCACAATCTATTCGCATTGATATATACGTACACAGTGTTTGGCGTTTGGTGCAATAAACTCAATTAATGTTCTCATGTTTTTTATCCAACCTCCTTCTCATGTTTAATGTTCTGACCTTGTTTTTAGTTGTTTCCCAAAGTCTAATGTTTACATTTGCATTGTAATTATCACAATTAAAAAGGATAGTTTAGTCCAACTATAAAAATATTTTATATCAATTAAATATTTTTTAATCTACGTGCAATAACCTTAAACATGAGGAAGGAGGTACTATAGTAATTACTAGTACTCCCTCCGATTTCAAATATAAGTAACAAAAAAATTCATGCTAATTAAGAATAGTAACTAATCTCGTTAATTTTATTGGTGTAATAAAAAATATAATTACATTCTTTAAAATGTCTTTTATGAAAACTTGTCTCATAGGAATATAAGAGGTTATTTGAAAATAAAATATAAATTAGTTAAAGGGTATTTTATGAATGGTATCATTAAATAGGGTATAATTTGTTGAAATTTGCTTATATTTTGGACCATCAAAGTTGGAAATTTTGTTTGCTTGTATTCAAAATCGGAGGGAGTATTTCATAACCCCTCAATTACACGTATTTCATTTGGTCTTGAATATAAGCAAAAATATAATTACATTCCTTAAACTACCCTTCATTAGAACTTGTTCCATGATAAAAAAAATGATTATTAGAAAATAAAACCTAAATTAATTGAAAAATAATTTAAGAATGATGTCATTAAATAAGATGAAATTAGTAACTAAGATTTGATCTTATTTTGAACCACCAAATATAAATTTTTTGTTGCTTATTTTTTAGAATAAAAAATATTAGTAGTAAATAATTTACAACCAGATAATACTCTAACGAGTACGCCCTCCAGATTCAATTATAAGCAAAAAAAGTCCAAGTTTGGTGGACTCAAATATAATGAAATTTCAACTTACTAATATTTAAAGTCATTGTTCTAAAAATATCTTTAAGTTAATTCAACTTTTTTTCAAAAAAAGTTTTGAGAATCATTATGATTAAGGATAGTTTAGTAAATATAGTTCATATTTTATATTATCTCTGCTCCTCAAGGTTGTTAGACTCGCGAGTCGACTCATCCGACTCTACGAGTTTACAATTCTACATGGACGAAACGAGTTCACTCGCCCTGTAACTTGTTTCTGCACAAACTCGGGTGGACTCGTGGTAGACTCGGACTGACTCGCAAGTCTGAGCCGAGTCAGCGTTGACATTTTAAAATAACCCCAAAACAATACAATTTCATGCGTTTTGTTCTTTTTTTTTAAACAAATACTAAGTCCGCAAGTTTTGCTCCATATGCGTGCAAAAAAGAGGAAGATGAATCACTTGTTTCATGGTGGGTTCTTTCATCTTCCGTACGCCCTGTAACTCATTATATTCGATTTTAATTTTGCACAAGCATCTATTTTTTGTTTAGCATGTTGATTATGCTACCAAAAGTATCTTTCATTCTACAGCAAGTCAAGTGCGATGTGTAGATTAGTTTAATATTATTTTAAATATTAGTTAAACTCGTACGAGTTTACGGGTCGAGTCTACCTATGCTCCACGAGTTTGCCTAGACTCTCTCATTAATATTATTTTAAACATTAGGTAAACTCGTACGAGTTTACGAGTCGAGTCTACCTATGCTCCACTAGTCTGTTTAGACTCTCGTGTTTGACAACCTTGCTGCTCCTTATTATAAGAAGAAAAAACAAAATGCACAAAGACCAATGAAGCTTATTTAATGTTATATAATTGAAATGTGATTCCAAATATACCTCTCACATTATACCCACCATGTCATTAATTCATAGAAATAAAGAAGTCTGAAAATATGTAAAGTCACAACACATGGGTATTGTGATAACCACCCAAAAATTTAAATGGAGCCGCCACCAATATTTTATTTTTATAGGAAACATTGGAAAACCTATTTTTTGAATATTTTTGAATTTAATGCTGAAAAAAAAAGGTCTTTGAACCAGATTTTGAGCTCGGGAGTTGGTTACGCAAAGGGAAGGTATTAGCACCCCTAAAATGCCCATAAAAATGGTACATTTAATTGTTTAAAAAACATGTTGGCCTTATCAATAATTATCTCATAAAGAAAAACATGAGTCTAAGGTTTCTACAAACAGATCATAAATGAGGAAGATTAACTTTTATTTTACCTTAAAGCTAAATAATCGATCTAATGCCAAAAATGTTAATTTGAATCAGATTTAAAAATGTCTCATTTATAAGGAAAAAAATTGGACTTTCTTTATTAGTTATAGTAATTATAGTAGCTAATTTAAATACTCATGTTAAATACTCTTTCTCCTATAATTCATTAAGAAATAAAAGGAAGCATTTTTGCCACTAAATTTAATAACAATAACAATAATAGATAAAAAACAAGTTTACAAGAATCAAAAGAAATAACCTTTTTTTTATTCACCCCTTTTACTAAAGAGAAAATATTGGCATAGAATTTAGAAGAATATATAGATTTTGAATAAAACTATGTAAAAAAAAAAAACAAAATTGACCCTATCATACAGCAGCAATAAAAAAATTAAAAATAAAATACAAAATCATAAAGAAGCACTG
This sequence comes from Calophaca sinica, assembly GCA_037113605.1. Lineage (NCBI taxonomy): Eukaryota > Viridiplantae > Streptophyta > Magnoliopsida > Fabales > Fabaceae > Calophaca > Calophaca sinica. The sequence continues at coordinate 74,289,768 of CM073737.1, read as the reverse complement.
ATAATGAAGATGATGATGTATTAGATCTCAAGATTCAATCTTTTACATACACAATCGTACAGAAATAGGAATGGTAACAACTTGGAGCGAATGAAAAAAGAAAGATAAAAACCTGGTTATAGTTATCTCAGCAATCAGATCGGAATTACACAGAAAAGAAACTGAAACTCTAGAAAAGAAAAAAAATGTTTATATTTTCATATCTCTCTTTTTCTTTTTTCTCTATTCTTCAGTCTTTTCTTCAAAAATTGCTCTCTTTCCTCCCTGCGTGCCTTTTCATAGCCCCGAAGGTGGGTATTTATAGCCTTCAAGAGGGAGCCCCTTCACACCCGATCTTCTCATTTTACTCCCTGAAAAAACGAATCGAAAACACAAGTTAGTAGGAAAAGATAAGGATAAGAGATAGAGATTAGGATACTCCCTCCTGTTTCTGAGGCCGATTTTCTTGGGCATAAATTCATAACCCTTCTTTGCTCTGCTCCATCTTCGTATTTGAAAAGATGAACCGGAAAAATGGAGTCTTTTTGAAAGGTTGAGATTCGGATTTGGTGGGATCAAGGTTGGGGTTTGGATGTTGGTTATAAGATAAGGTGCGAAAATGGAGGAGAAAGGGGGAGACTTGCGCCGCGGCTGGGAGAGAAAGAAGAGAGCTTGGAAGAGTTTTTAGGTTTAGGGTTTTGAGAAGATAAGACGACGAAGAGAGAGGTGGGGAGATATAAGGGAATTTGAGAGAGAAAATTAGGGTGAGAGAGAAGTGGAGATAGGGTAGAGAGGGGGAGGCGCGGCTGAGTGTGGGAGAAGTAAGGGTGATCAGGTTTTAATTAGGGTTAGGTTATTTGGGCCGCATGGGTTAAAGGTTTGATGGGCTCGGGGGTGCATAAGAAAAGGACGTGGGGTGTATGAAGCAGGGCGCGCAGGCAGGGGCGCTAGGAGGGTGCATGAAGAAATAAAAGCGGTGTGCGTGGAAGCTGGCATGGGCTGCGGTGTGAGGGAATGCTGGGCCAGGTGTGCAGCGCTGGGTTGGACCTTGAGGTGTGGTTTTGTCCACTTAGAAAATTGCTAGTGGCACCTTTTTTTTTATAGTCCACACACCTGTTTTCTTCAAAAATAAATTATTCTTTCTCCTTTTTCCACTCTATTCTTTTTCCCTTTTTCTTACTAAAATATTATAATTATTTATTTTTATTACTACTACTAATTTAAAAAAGTTAAAACAAATAATAAAATAAAATAAAAAGACCGGATAAAATTAGGGTACTACAGGTATAAAAGAAAATTTTGTAATAAATACATATTGAAATTAGTTACTTTTTCTTATAATTGAGACAAAAAAATTCCAAAAAATTTTCTTATAATAAGGAACAGAGGTAGTATGAAATCAAGAAAATTAAATACATTTAACCTATGAAGTCTGGATACGTAATACGATACGAGTACGATACGACAGGGATACGGGAATACTATAATTTTTTGAAATTTAAGATACAATACGGTCTGGATACGTTAACAAAATTTTATATAAAAACTTATATATATATATACAAAATACTTGTTAGGAAATAGACATTAGATCAATATTACTAGACCCAGCACTTGAATCATTTTCCCAACTATTTTATAATTTTTTTTACAAACAGTACAATACAATAGGTGAGAATAAACAAGACATACAACGTTTGAACACTAGAACAATATTTTTGCAATAGTGAAGAAAAACCCTATAACACTGCTTTTGTTGGTAAAAGAAAACCAGAGATGGAGACCCAAAACCGCCGACAATATGGAGAGAACATAACCGCCGTCGGGATTGAAAAAAAGGATATGTTACCGGGATACGGGACTCGGGAAGTATTCAAGGAGTATCGAAAAGTATCTTCAACAATAAATATTTGAAAAAAATAAAAGAAAATAGGGATACTTTTAGGACACGTATTGGGAAGTATCCGAGGAATATCGGTATTCGACACGGATACGTTTCTTGTTTTGGAGTATCGAGACTTCATAGCATTTAACTATTGCCCTTAATTAGTGTAAAATTAAGTATTTTTAACTAAATACTACTACTAATACTACTACTAATAATAAGAAGTTGGATCAAACTATAGAACATTAACTGATATTAGAACGTTCATTAATATGACAATCGTGGATCGTATATCAGCGGTTGGAGCATAAAAGGCAAATGGCGTATGGGAGGAATGGGAAGGTGAAGGGGTGAATGAATGAATGATTTGGCATTGTTGTGGCGTTAGAAAGGGGTGGGTGTGATTTTCGAGGATTATAAAAAGACCAACTGAAAGGCTGGCAATGCTAAAAGCCAAACATGAATATACGTTCATCCAGGGACCTGTACCTTCCTTGTAGGACCCACCACTTCGTCCTTTCCCCTTCTCTCTCATGCCTCATTCCTTTCTATCGTGTGATTGGTTTACGAGAAAAATTGTAAAAAGAGCGTATGAAAAAAGAGAAAGATGTGAGAAATTGAGTAGATTTAGGTATTGATTAGAATAAGTAAAAGAGAAGAAAGAAGTGTTGATTATTTTTTAAAAGACATCAATGTCCTTGACTAAAAATTTAAATAATTTAATATAAAAGAAGAGAATATGGGTAGAAATTGGAATAGGGAAAAAAATTGCGACACTGCTCAGATGAAAAGAAAAAAATTTGTGTGGGACCCAGCTATTTTTTTTTCTTTCTTGCTTTTTTCTAGTCAAACCAATCACGCGAAAATTGAAAACTCTCGCTGTTCTCTATCGTAGCATTCTCGCTCGTCTCATTCTCATGTCTTCCAATCACAGCGTAAATGTTTTTTTCCCCTGAAACAGGATCTTCTCTATGCGTATATGTAGAAACTAATCCTCGAGTCGGATAAAATAACATGAACGTCAAAACTCTCCCCATCAAGAGTTTTTTAACGCTGTTGCGTTACGAGGCTGGATTCAATCCTTTGTTGCTAAAAGAGATTCTTATCATCTCATCTAATCGCTGTTTAGTGTTCTTCCTTTAAATATTAACCATAACCTCTTAATTATGATTCTTATTAAAATGGATCTAACTTGCAAAACTTTTGTCATAAAACTACACAAATTTCTGTATTTTTTTATTTATAAATTCTTTTATTTTTTTAACTACAATTATTTAATTCGTGTATTTTTTATATTTTATAAGAAATATATTAAAATTAAAATACTGTTGAAAAATTATAATAATTATGTAAGCTTTTAAAATATAAAAAGTTGTCTAACTATTTTTGGAAATTAAAATTGAAAAGCTCTAAAAGCTTTTATCATAAATTTTTTTTTAATACAATATTTTTTAAAAGTTAAATGAATGAGTTGTTGATGTTTGAGAAAAAAAAATTAATAAACACAAAAAAATTGCATGATAAATGTATTCTTCATAAGTGAGTTATTTGAATTTCAATATGATAAACGTGAATTAGAATATCTATTAAAAAATCCTATAAATTTTTTTAATAAACAATATTTCAAATAATTTTATGATATTTTTGTTCTCTCTCTCTCAAGGAAACCATTTGGTCAATTGGGTCAAACTGTCAAAAGACACACACACCCCATTTGGATTTTGTAACCGTTAGTTGTCAGCGTCACGCTGATTCCACCTTCATCGATCACGCCCCACACGCCCCACACCATACCTCGTCACCGCCACTACTATACCATCTCATGTTCCCACTCTCTGTCCTCTTTTTTTTTTTTTTTTTTCCCAAACGTCAAACCCTTTCCTTTTCTTTTTTGCTAATTCTATGACCGGAAACTTTACTGTGGGGATGAGAAAATAAGTTAATCTTGAGATAAAGTGGTATTGTTGAGATTGGAATACTATGTCACCCTCTTAAGTACTCCCTCCATTTTTATATATAAGCAACTGTTTCGGACTGGGCCGAGGCCCAATCTGGGATCCAACATTTACAGGCCCAACGGCTTCCCTCAAGGCCACATCGTCCGCGTGCCTCTCCGCCTTCCCTCAACGTGGCCGACCCAACGGCTTTGTGCATTAATGAGATTTAATGCCGACCGGTTTCACGACGGTTACACATCGACAAAGAACTGGCCCTCGACTATATTTAAAGAAGACCGCGTCGAGCGGCCGAGGAATCATCTTTCTACCACCTCTTACTCACCTCGACACACACCGACTTGGCGTCGGGTGTTTACAGTACACCACCCAACCCGCCGCCGTCCTCCGTCAGCGAGCACAACCGCGCCGCTTCCTCCGGTTATCCTCTCAAGTTACATTCGTAACATTGGCGCCGTCTGTGGGAATCGTTTCGATTCCATCTTCTTTGTTGAAGTCTCCTTCTTCACTCGGCGATGATCGGATCAAGCGTCGGATCGCGACTAGCGATTCGCTCATGCGAACGCAGATCTTGAACAACCTAACCACCGGTAGATAGCTCGTAACCACTTCTCCAAAGATGACGCCGTTCGATCGTTGTGCTCAAACCGATCTTGCCGAACGGAGACCACCGCCATCCTCATTCGCGAAGTTCCGCGAATTCATCCGGTCATCATGCCGGGCGATGCAGCTCGTAATCAACGCCTCGATCGAATGGAGAATCGCCAGAAAGAAATTCCGTTCGCGTTGCCACGGATCGACAACAGAGAAGATCGTGTTTCTCGCTCTCCTCGCAGATCGAAGGAATCAAAATCTCAGGTCCGTTCATCACCACCACCGAGGCACGACTCAACACCGCCTGGGCATAGAGCAAGCGTACCGTAACACTTCAAGAGATCGTACTCCACCTCGCCGCACAGATCCGAGGTCCGTTTGCCTCAAAACGGAAGACATGAGCAAATACACCGCAGTAAGAGTTTCTTCCGTAAATCTTTCTCCTGAATCCGATATGCCACACTTCTCCACCGCGCCATCGCCGCTTCTCGACGCGCGTCTCATCGCTGGTACCACCACGAGCGGCGACACTTCCCCAAGAAGCGCCTCGGCCTCTAGCGGCGAGTAAAATCTCCTGGCCGCACCTCTCATCGCCGTCGTGCTCGTTCTGTCTCATCAACCCCTTCTCAGAGCGATGACACAGATGACACGTGCAAGGCCTTTGGTCCTTTTACGTCTAAGATTATGAGATTCCCGATTCCGAAGCATCTTCAGAAACCGCCCTCGTTGGACTCCTACGACGGGACCACCGACCCCGACGAACATATTGGCTGCTGACACTATCATGGACTATAAGGCGCCCGGCCGATAAAGTGCGTGATCTTTCCTCACTCTGAAGAAATCGGCCTTGTCTTGGTTCCAGACTCTTAAGAGAAATTCCATTGGATCGTGGACTGAGCTCGTCGACCAGTTCTCCGCACATTTCACCGCATCTAAAGTCCAACCCAAGTCGACAGCAGCCCTAGCCGCGATTCAGCAAAGGAAAGGAGAATCCTCGGAGACTATGTCGGCGTTTCAACAAAGAAGCCATTTTGGTGAAAAATGCTCGACGAGATGAAATTATACTTGCTAGAGCAAGGCCTGGTCGAAGGAAGCCTATTCAGTGTCGACATTGGTGTCGACAAACCGAGGTCCCTGACCGAGTTCCTGAAGCGAGCTCAAAAATTCATGAATTACGAAGAGAAGTTGATGGCATCGAAAGCCAAAGGTAAAACCAGGAGGAAGGTGGTGGACAACGCCAAGACAGTCGGCGTAGGAGAAGGAAAGTCGGGGTCCAAAGAAAGAGATACGACGAATATACCCCCTTTGAACACTACCCCTGGCGCATACCGAATGAGTGCGCGAACACCGACCGTGATGCTGGAATTAAATTTCCCGAAGGGAAAAGAGAAGCCGAATCTTGATAAGTCGAGGTCGCGCCACTTTCACAAGTGTGTCGCACGAGGCAGATGAATGTTTTCACTTGAAGGACGCCATAGAACAACCGATCCAAAAGGCGGGTTGACCAAATATGTGAAAGGAAAACCGAGATTTGGAGATAGAAGGTCTAGATCTAGATCACCTCGACCTCAAAGGAGGGCTCGACCACGGGACGCAAGACGGCGAAGGAACAGTTCGTGCATCCGAGGAGAGACCTCGTCCTCCTCCCGCCGCCATGGTCATTTCCTGAGGATTCTCCGATAAGGGAGGGCGAGCATCAATTCAAAGAAAGCGAAAGTTGAGAGAAGCAATGATCATTTCTCTTGTTTCTCCTTCATCAAGTCGGCATAAGGAAGACCACCCTAGCCTTTTCTGACGAAGACTTGGTAAATGGAAGGCCGAACTATTTGATTCCCCTGTTGGTGAAAGCCTATATGGCTAACTTTGTCGTCAGAAGAATTTTGATAGACCAAGGGAGCTCGGTGGATATGAGGTTCGACCAGCTGGTTAAAACCTTGAAACTACCGTAAAAGACCTCGCATCGCATCGGTCCGACCTGACCGTTTCAACGGTTCAAAACAAAGCCGCTGGGCTATGTGGAGTTGATGGTGACTTTTGGAGAGCAACCGATCTCCAAAACTGTGAAGGTCCAATTCATCGTGTTACCATGCAAATCTGTTTACAATCGCATCGTCGGACGCCCGACACCGGGTGAGTTAGAGTCAGAACCTCGGCGATTCACCTGAAAATGCGTTTTCATGATGGCGAAGACAAAGTCGTCACCATCGGCCGACCAAGAAGTTGCGAGGAGATGTTATATTTTGTCTTTGAAGTAGAAGAGCAAAAGGAAGAGGAACAACTCCCCTTGACCAAGAAACTTGATCCGCGAAGGCTGCTGTGACGTCAATCTCACCGATTTCGGCGCTAAATTGAGCTCGAGGATGAGATCTGGGAAGACGACCTCCTGGCGCGAGCTCCACCAAAAGATTAAAAGACCAAGACGATGGAGAATTCATCCGAGTTCAACTAGGAGAAGACCCGGGAAGACAGTGAAGCTTGGTGTTGATCTCCTGAGCAGGTCAAATTGCAAATAACAGAGTGCACGAAGTCCAATGCCGACCTCTTCGCTTGGCCATCTTGACATGCCAGGTATTTCTCCGATATTGCACCGCCACCAACTCGCTCTCGACCCCAAAGCTCATTTGGGTAGCTCAAAGGCGCCGTAAGCAAGCTCTGAAAAAGCCGGAAGCCAAAGCCGTCGAAGACTTAATTAAGGCTGAATTCATTAGGGAGGTCAAATATACTACTTGGCTGTCAAATGTTGTATTGGTTAAGAAATCTAATGGAAAGTGGCGAATGTGTGTTGATTACACTGATCTTAACAAGGCGTGCCCCAAAGACGCCTACCCCCTCCCTAATATCGACAAACTCGTCGACAATTCCTCTGGTTTTCAATTGTTGTCTTTCATGGACGCATACTCTGGGTACAACCAGATTCCGATGCATCATGCTGATCAAGAAAAAACCGCGTTCATGACGGATAAAGGTAATTACTGTTATAACGTAATGCCTTTTGGCCTTAAGAACGCTGGAGCGACATATCAGCGCATGATGAACAAAGTCTTCGCCAACCAGATCGGTAGAATGCTGGAGGTATATATGGATGATATGATAGTAAAAACAACGAAAGAAGTCGACCACGTCGTCGATCTTAGAGAAGTCTTTCTTTGAAATGCGAAGACATAATATGAGGCTCAATCCTAAAAGTGCACTTTCGAGTTCGAATTGGAAAATTTCTCGGTTCTACTTAACCGAGAGGGAATCGAGGCCAACCCCAACAAATGTCGGGTCAGAATAGAGATGCAAAGAACCATCGTCAAAGAAAAACATCCGCTCACTGAATGCTAGCCTCCTTGACGAGGTTTATCTCAAAATCTGCAGAACATGCATTGCCTTTCTTCCGCTTACTCAAGAAGGGAATTCAGTTCGAATGGTCACCCGAGTGCGAAGAAGCCTTAACACAGGTAAAACGCATACTATCCCAACCGCCAGTGTTGACGAGGCCGTCTCCAGGGGAGGTCCTTTATCTTTACTTGGCAGTGTCGAACGAAGCTCTGAGTGCCGTCCTTATTCGCGAGGCAGACGAGGACCAGAAACCGATCTATTTTATAAGCAAAGCACTTCAGGGCCCAGAGCTGAGATACCAGAAAATCGAGAAAGTCGCACTCGTGATCGATAATCGCGGCTCGACGCTTGAGACAATACTTCTTAGCACATCCCATAGTGGTCCGAACTGACCAGCCAATCAAACAGATCCTACACAGGCCTGACCTGGCAGGGCGTATGATCAAGTGGTCGGTCGAGTTGTCCGAATTCGGGGTTACTTTCGAGCCGAGACAAACTATCAAAGCCCAATGCTTGGCGGATTTCATTGCCGAGATGACTCACGGAGCTACGTAGCGTTGTTCCAAATGGACGCTCCATGTCGACGGATCGTCGAATTCCAAGCGGCGGCTGGTTTGTTGCTCGAGAACGACGACGGGCTGGTCGTCGAATTTTCATTGGGATTCTCCTTTCCCACCTCCAACAACCAGGCAGAGTCTGGCGTGTTTAGCCGGCCTCACACCGCTCGAGACTTCTACCGAAGAGGTAAAGCTCGTAATCGATTCTCGGCTAGTTGTGTCCCGGATAAGTGGAGAATACCAGGCTAAAGATCCACTTCTTCAAAAATACCTCGCCTGGTAAAGAAGAAAATGAGCGACTTCACCTCCGTGGAGATCGTACCGCGTTCGAGAGAACAAAAGCGTCGAGTCGACATTCGTCCAAACTCGCCAAAGACGAAGCTCAGAAACAACGGTCGGTAATACAAGAAACATTGGCCAAGCCTAGCATTACCGCTGCGTGGTTGATACCACTTATGACGAGGTCTCGAGGAAACTTCCAAATTCGCTGCGATTTCCCAGGCAAGCATCGATGATTCGCCCGATGAGCCCGACAGCTTGGATGACACCGATTCAAGAATTTATTCAATTCAGTCGGCTACCTGATGATGAGAAGGAAGCCGCAAAAATCCGAAAAAAGGCATCTTCGTATTCTATGATCGACGGTATCTTATATCGAAGAGGGTTCTCCACCCCCCTGTTGAAATGCGTCGACGATACCCGAGCGCAATATACACTTGCTGAAGTGCATGAAGGCATATGTGGGCAACACCTTGGAGGGCGTTCCTTGGGAAAGAAAATCCTCCGCCGCAGGTACCACCGCCGACCCTGAACGCGGACGCGATATCGTTCGTGAAGAAATGCGACAAATGCCAGAGACATGGCGATCTACACTTAGCTCCTCCTACAGAGTTAACATCCCTGACATCACCATGGCCCTTTGCTTGGTGGGGCATTGATATACTTGGACCTTTTCCAATGGCTCCCGGACAGGTGAAATACCTGGTCGTTGCGATAGATTACTTCACCAAATGGGTTGAGGCAGAGCCCCTGGCGAAGATAACTGCAAAGAACTTAATTAAGTTCTTCAAAAGATATATTCTGACAAGGTTCGGGATTCCCAGGGTGGTCGTCACCGACAACGGAACGCAATTCACAGATCGCGGATTCCGAAAGACCTTGGAAGATCTCGACATCAAACAGCACTTCACCTCGGTAGAACACCCCCAGACGAACGGCCGGTGAAGTCGCGAGCAGTTATCTTACGAGGTCCGAGACGAAGATTGGATGAGGCCAAGAAGCTGGCGTAAGAGCTCCCCAGTACTCTGGGCGTGTCGAACTACTCCACATTCGACGGCGGGAGAATCTCCTTTCGCCTCACATATGGGGACAGAGGCCATCATTCCTGTCGAGATTGGGAACTTAGTTGGAGAACCTCGCATCCCCAGTAGCATTGACAACCGCCGAGTATACGAGAAGAACTTCGACCTCCTTGGCGAATGCAGGAGCTTGCGGCCTCAACGAGGTCGCGATAAACAGAAAATCGCAGCAAGATACAACCGAAGTGTTGTACCTAGGGAATTCATGCCTGGAGACTTAGTTCTTCGACGAGCTGATGTTGGCCTGAAGAACGCCACACAAGGGAAACTCGCACCCAATTGGGAAGGCCCGTACAGAATTGTCGCAAAGACAGGTACCGGCGCCTACACCCTCGAGACACTGCAAGGACAGCAAATTCCAAGAACTTGGAACGCAAAGAAAGATGAAGAAATATTATAGTTGAAACAAATGTATCCTAAACACATAAATGTGAAGCAATGAAGTATGATTGGAGAAATACACAACCAGCATTTATTTATTATCAAAGCCTTGTGCATTGGCACAAGCATCTGATGTAGAGATCGACCTCGTGCCGAGACCGCGTGCACGAGCTCGTGATAAAAGCCTTGTGCGTTGGCACAAGCACCTGAGATCGACCTCGTGCCGAGACCGCGCGCACGAGCTCGGGATAAAGCCTTGTGCATTGGCACAAGCATCTGATGTAGAGATCGACCTCGTGCCGAGACCGCGTGCACGAGCTCGTGATAAAAGCCTTGTGCGTTGGCACAAGCACCTGATGAATCGAACTCGTGCCGAGACCGCGTGCACGAGCTCGGGATAAAAGCCTTGTGCGTTGGCACAAGCACCTGAGATCGACCTCGTGCCGAGACCGCGCGCACGAGCTCGGGATAAAAGCCTTGTGCGTTGGCACAAGCACATGATGAATCGACCTCGTGCCGAGACCGCGCGCACGAGCTCGGGATCAAAGCCTTGTGCGTGGGCCCAAGCACATGATGAATCGACCTGGTGCCGAGACCGCGCGCACGAGATCGTGATAAAGCCTTGTGCGTTGGCACAAGCACCTGATGAAGAGATCGACCTCGTCAGAGGCCGCGGGCACGAGCTACCGATGAAGAGATTGACCTGCGTCTGAGACCGCTGCGTACGAGCTCATGATAAAGCCTTGTGTCTTGCATAAGCACATCAAGCCTCGTGTCGAGAACTATCTCACAGACGTGGAACACGAAGGTCCCGAACGAACTAATGAACAAGCACGACATGGCGACACTTGCGGTTCTTCTTAACAAGGGCGTCGAACGTCGACATCAACGAACCGGCAAAGAAGTCACCACCTTGACATTCGAGCTAGCGACTTGGGGGTAATCGTTGGGGTGGCGAGGCCCAATCCGGATCCAACATTTACAGCCCAACGGCTTCCCTCAAGGCCACATCGTCCGCGTGCCTCTCCGCCTTCCTCAACGTGGCCGACCCAGCGGCTTTGTGCATTAATGAGATTTAATGCCGACTTAGGGTTTCACGGCGGTTACACATCGGCGATGAACTCCTCGACTCATATTTAAAGAAGACCGCGTCGAACGGTCGAGGGAATCATCTTTCTACCACCTCTTACTCACCTCGACACACACTGACTTGAGCGTCGGAGTGTTTGCAGGTACACCACCCAACCCGCCGTCGTCCTCCGTCGCGAGCACAACCGCGCCGCTTCCCTCCGGTCATCCTCTGAAGTTCTGTTCAGAACAGCAACAAAATATTTTTTTGGTTTATTGAATTAAACCAAAAAAATGTTTTGTTACTTACATATAAAAACGGAGGGAGTATTAAGCACCATCTTCAAAAAGAAGAAAAAACAATGTTGGCTGACATTTTTGGCATTACATTTTAAGCCAAGAATTAAAGTTTAACAACAAATTCTAAGTGAAGTTATTTATATTGTATATATTAACTGATATTAATGTATTCTGTTCCGAATAAAATCATCAAAAAATAATTTAAATCTAAATCTAAATCATTTCTGACTTATTTACGTAAAAACTTTATTGATTTCTCTCTTTGTTCTAGATTCGGTCGGAGAATGAAGACCCACTATAAACCCTGCTTTGGAAGAGTAGCGCGCAAGCCACATCGGTGAAATACACAAGATGTAGCATGGACCATGTCATGGTGTCACACGGATCGCGACCTCAATCGGATTATGATCATAGTTGTTCCTCTAATCAACGTCACACGGGTCACGGTCATGGTCGTACATTCAGTGACGTCCCACAGATCGCAATCATAGTCGATGATATATTCAACGACCGAGCACAAACCTCACTGTGATTCGCGCCGTAATCAACGCAAAATCAGTTACGAGCTAACTGGCATTCCCGCCAAGGCTCTCGATCCCGATCTCCTATAAATGGTCACCTCGCTTAATGACCTAGGTATGTTTTCTCAATTCCTATTTGACTCTCCTTTTGATCACTACTAACTTAGGCATCAAAGTCCTTATAAGTACAATACTCACCGTCGTTGTCACCACACTGCCATATTGACATTCACTCCGGCCACCGCTTCGTTGATTATGATCACCATCCGAGGTTGACACCGATTGTTGGCGTCATTTGTAGGAAATCTTCCCTCACTTCTTTTTTCTTATCTTCTTGTTGATCTGGGTTTTTCAAACCTCAAGATTTTCTCCATGGCTGGAACTTCCAATCGCTCATAGCGTCCAACGACATACTAACGTCGCCTTGCCTTCACCACAAAAAGAATTCGATGGACAGCCTGTCGTTGTCATGCCAGAAAGACGAGATTCGGTTATGACTTTGAATATGATGCCAAATTTGCAACCCGTAAACCCTTTTTAGGCTTCAGCCACCGCCGCACCCATCACTGCAAGAATTTCAGTTGTTACCTGCGGACTATTAGCGAGGGTCTCATTGTGGTAGGTAATATTTTGGTTACCGTGGGCCTGGGTCGTAGGAAAAAATATGGTGATAGTTAGCGAGGTCTTTTAGCCCACGGTATGCAAAGGCAGTTGACCGTTCTGACAGTGCAATTAGCGACGGCCAATAGCGTCGGCCTAGCTGGCGGTAACGAGCAAACTTCGTTTTCTCCGCCATATTTAGTGTCGGCCTAGCCGACGGTAATTTGAAAATTTATACGTCCAATTTTAGCGTCAACCTGGCCGACGATACCATTGTTCCTAGGATTCTCCGCCAGAGTTAGCGTCGGCATGGCCGACGGTACCATCGTTCATAGTATTCTCCGCCTGTTAGCGTCGGCCTGGCCGACGATAAAGTTAACATCTATAAAAACGCACGCAGCACGCTTCTTTAGTGCTTGATTATTTGTTCCTGCTTCTTCCGCTTTGTTGTTGTCCTTCCGCATAGTTCCTGCTTCGCCTCTCTCTTACGTTGTTACAGTAAGCTTTAATTGCTATTATACAGTATTATCTACATTTATTTTTTGCCCGATTCGATCTCCCTTCTCATAGTATGTCAACAAAAAATTACATACATTCTTTCTTATTTGTTTTTTTAGTAGATCTGAAGCCACCTTGACCTTGGTCATTACCACCGGAACCACACTCACTTACTCACAGGTCAGATTTTTTTCGACTGAATACTTATTAATTTTTTAATTTATTTATTTAGTAATTTATTAATTTTTTTTGACATAATAGTTATTAATATAGCCATAATATTATATATTAATTACTCACAGTGAGCATAATATACCTTAACATTTAATTCGTATTAAATATATTATATTGACATACTGTAAATTTTTTATAATATATGAATGTATTTAGAATATTCTGAACATAAGATAAAATAGTTGTTTTAGAAAAATAGGAAAATATACCTTAGGAGAATGTTACATAGATAAAATTGTTTAAATATTTGTTTGAATGAATAAGTGGTAGTATTAGGTTTTATTATATTATATGTTTATAATTAAATGTTATTGTTATACTATGATTATCTTATGTTTTTCAAAAACACCTGTTAGAAAAAAAGTGTGTTAGCACCAAAAAAAAATGTGTGTTACATTATAATTAATATATGTTTTTATATAATTGTTTTTTTTATAAAGGGATAAATATACCTTAGGAGAACGCTATGAGTTTTTAATTGTTTAAATATTTGTTTTTTGAATGAATATATGATAGATTTAAGTTTTATTATATTACTATATGTTTAGAATTAAATGTTATTGTTATGCCAGGATTATATTATGTTTTAATATATTATGTTTTCAAAAACACATGTTAGAAAAAATGTGTGTTAACAAAAAAAAAATATATGTGTGCTACGTTGTAATTAATACATGTTTTTAGTAATATATGACGGGGTATATATTTAAAATATTTTTTACCAAATTATACAATTGTTTTTTTATAAAGGAAGAAATATAAACATTGGGAGAACGCTATTTATGTTTTTAAATGTTTAAGTATTTTTTTTATAGAATATATCATAGTTTTAGGTTTTATTATATTATATGTTTAGAATTAAATGTTATTGCTATGCTAGGATTATATTATGTTTTAATATATTATGCTTTGAAAAAAACCTATTAGGAAAAATGTGTGTTACGTTGTAATTAATATATGTTTTTAGTAAAATGCAGAAAATGGACCGTAGTTGGATGTATGATAGGACTTGTTCTGGAAGAAGGGGTTTGAAACGACCTTTTGTAAAAAGGGGTTGATAAGTTTGTTAAGCATGCAATGCACCAGGATATTGTCCTTTTTGAAGGGGGTTAGATGTCCATGCGATAATTGAAAGTGTAGAAGTGTTAAAACTGCAGACGAAGTCATACATGACTTGTATATGTATGGTTTCCAGCCTAATCATGGCGAAGTTCTTCCCACTGTTAACTTACAGCATGTTGAAGACAGTGGTACAGGTGCCTCAAGCAATGGCCCAACGGATATGGGATTTCAAAATTATGAACAGTTTGACGTGATGTAGGGGATGATTTCCGATGCTCTCGGGGTGAATGTGTCATTCGGAGAGCAGCAATATGATGACATGGAGGAACTTCCGAATGAGGCAGCACAAAGATTTTATAATCTATTAATAGAGTCAAATAAGTCATTGTATGAAGGATCTGAACACTCTACATTATCAATGTGTGTGAGGCTTTTGGGTCTCAAAGGAACCTCTAATGTTCCCGAGCTTTGTATGGATTATATGACCAAAATGATGTTGGACGCAACACCTATTAAAGCTGGTTTGCCACAAAGTTATTACGATGCTAAAAGGTTGGTGTCGAAGCTAGGATTAGGTGTTCAGAGGATCGACTGTTGTGTGCAAGGTTGCATGTTGTACTATGACAATGAATTTGGCACAAATGACGGTGCGCTGACTGAATGTAAAATTTGTCAAGAGCCAAGATATCATCTTCGCAAAACAGGGACAAGTAGGAGTAAACCAGTTCCAAGGAAGACAATATTTTATTTTCCTATTGTATCAAGGTTGTGTTTGCATCAATGCAAACTGCAGGTAAAATGACGTGACACTATAACAATAGAAGAAATTCAGGTGAGTTGCGCCACCCGTCTGATGGTGAGGTATGGAAGCATTTTGATCGGGTACATTCTGATTTTGCCATGGATCCACGGAATGTCCGACTTGGGTTATGCTCTGATGGGTTTGCACTGTATGTCCAGACGTCGACTAAATCGTATTCTTGTTGGCCAGTTATTGTCACCCCATACAATCTTCCTCCCGATATGTGTATGTCTAAATCTTACATGTTCTTATTGTGTGTAATTTTGGGACCAACCTCACCGACGGCTGGTATTGATATCTATTTACAACCTTTGATCGATGATTTGAAAAGGCTGTGGACTGGGGTTTTGACGTATGATATCGCGCGAAAGCAAATTTTTATGATGAGAGTAGCCTTGATGTGGACCACTAATGACTTTCCTGCTTATGGCATGTTATTCGGATGGGGGACTCATGGTAAATTGGCGTGTCCTATTTGCATGGAGGACACGAAGGCATTTACCTTGCACTACGACGGGAAGACTTCTTGGTTTGACTCGCACCGTAAGTTCTTACCAAGCGATCATCCATTTAGGAAGAATAAGAATGTCTTCATGATGGGGGTAGTTGAAAATGAAGACCCACCCTGTAGGCTGATGTCGGAACAGGTATGAAGAAGAGTTAAGGATCTGCCAACAGTACAACCAATAAATGGTGATATCGAACGACCAGAAGGTTATGGAGAGTGGCATAATTGGATAAAAAGAAGTATTTTTTGGGATCTCGAGTATTGAAAAGACAATTTATTGAGACACAATCTGGATTTATGCACATTGAGAAGAATATCTTTAACAACATATTTAACACGGTGATGAATGTGAAGGGCAAAACCAAAGACAATGACAAAGCTAGGAGGGACTTAGCTATTTATTGCAGGCGAAATGACTTGTTGGTGGATGACGAGGCTACTGGGAAGACCTTAAAACCGGTAGCCAATTACACTTTATCCCCGGAGGATGCAAAATCAGTTTATCAATGGATAACGGAGCTCAAGATGTCTGATGGTTATTCTTCCAATTTATCAAGATGTGCCAATGTGAACAATGGGAATATGAAGGAATGAAGAGTCTTGACTGTCATGTATTCATGGAGTATTTACTTCCTATTGCCTTTAGTAAGTTGTCAGCACATGTTTTGATCCCATTAACAGAATTGTGTCAATTTTTTTAAGAATTTGTGTTCTGCAAAATTGAGAAAGGTTGATCTTATTAAGATGGAGCAAGACATTCCATTGATTCTATGTAAGTTGGAGAAGATATTTCCCCTGGTTTCTTTGACTCTATGGAGCATCTCCCAGTGCATCTTGCAAAAGAAGCTAGACTTGCTGGACCTGTTCAATATAGGTGGATGTATCCATTTGAAAGGGATATTTTTTTTCCTAAATTAGTGACTATAACTATCCATTCTTGTCAAAGAAGCCAATTTTGTTATCCTTTCTCTACAGATTCATAGGTGATTCAAAATGGTCGGTAAAAAATAAAGCTAAGGTTGAAGGATCAATCTGTTCGTCTTACTTGCATCGCGAAACAACTTTTTTTTGTTTATACTATTTCAACAAATTAATGTTGTCCCCACGAAGTAGAAGAAATGAAGTGGTTGCTGACTATGAAAGACATCCATTAGCCCTATCAATCTTTTGTCTCCCTGGTCGTCATGCTGGGGGAGAATCAATTCATTGGTTAACGGATGAAAAGTTAACATCAGCACATGTTCATGTACTGATTAATTGCACCGAAGTCAAACCTTATCTAGAGTAAGTATGTCATATAATAATCTTAATTTCTTGATCCAGAAACCGTACCTTATTGATTTGTTATCCAATTTCATTAGGGCATTTTTGTCATCCGAGCAAATAGGTCAACAACAATCTTATGCTCATATACATGCAAATTTTCCACAGTGGTTTAGGCAATAGGTACATAAAATTATTAAACTTCTAATTATATTATTGTCCGTAAATAAATTATAACTTGTTCAATTGCATTCATATATGTTTTCTCCATCCACCAACTCCTCTCAACAAACACTTGGGAAACATATCTGATCATCCTCGAACATGTGTCAAATAATGGCACACATACTTTGTGAATGGATACAAATTTCACACGCAGTCATAGACAGAGGGCAAAGAAACAATAAATAGTGGAGTTTACATCAAAGGTGAAAGCGGAGGAGGTGTAGATGACTTCTACGGTGTGATTCAACACATATACGAATTAGCTTGCATTACTTTATACTATAGTGCAAAAGTGGTTCTATTTTATTGTATTTGGTTTGATCCATCTGATATAGGCACGAAAAAGAATCCTAAATCTAATACAGTAGGCATTAAAATGAGCAGAAGATATACAATGTTTAATCCGTTCGTGATGGCGCAACATGCGAGACAGGTGTATTATGTCCCTTATCCATCAACACGAATGGACAAACGAGACTAGTGTGTCGCAATTAAGATGAAACCAAGGTCTCACATTGAAGCAGATGATGTAGAGGAAGAAGTGCGATATCACACGGATGAAATGTCCAATGTAAATGATGTGATTGAAGTTGAAAGGTTTAGTCGCCTATGTGATCACTTACCAAACACTGGTGAAGAAGTTGATGGAGATGAATTGGTGGACGCGGTTGAATCTGAAGCAGAATTGGAAACTGTTTTCGATGAAGAATGGGATGAATAAATTACCAATTTTAATTTGGTATCACCAGTTTTAATTACAAATTTATTTCTTGACTGTCATGAGTATTGGTTTGGTCCTCTCATCACTTTTGTATGTTTTTCTCATTTATAATAAATTCATGGGGGTACTCTTTTTCTTTCTAGATGATTTTATCCTAAGGAGGATTTTGCATCAGAAGGTTTTAACGAGGCTCATTTACTTTCTTTGCTTTAAAAAATAGGCTATTTTAATGATCCAAATGTTTGTGTGTGTGTACATAAACATGACATCAGGAGGACGTGGTGACACACCATCAATTGGTGGGAAAGGGAAGGAGAAGGTTGATACTAATTGCCGTCGTAGGTCGTCCCATCGTAGGTCCTTCCATTCCAGCCACACAGGACAGTCTGCCTGTTCCAGAAACACAGTTTAGTCCATATTTTGCACCTATAAGCAATGTACATGTTAGTGGTGGCAGTGGTAGTTCTCACTTTGAGCATGGCAATACTTCATCTGCGATTCCTGAGGATCCACACCACAGTGATGCTGGCAATGGTTACAGTACTCTTTCACCCTCATCACCGATTTCAGGTGATGAAGATGTCGTCGACGAGGTGGTGTTAAGCGAAGACGGGCGAGTTTGTATTGTACTTGCTGGTAGCGCGTGAGTATTAATTCATTTTATGCCATATTGAAGTTTTATTAATTATTTGAATTTTCTTAATAAATAATTCACATTTAACTATTTAACATGAATGTTTATTGTTAAGCTTTCTTCCATCTAAACCATCTTCCAATGCAATCACAGCTGTTATAAAGAAGAAGTTTCAACATCCTTAGACCTCCTGGGGACAGATAAAAGAGAATAAATATGATGCAGACATGATGTTCAATGTTTTTAAGGTAATATGTGATTTATAATTTCATGCATGAATTTGTTGTTTTAGCTAATTATTTTGAAAACTTTAATAGACGTGTTATTATAAAACTATGTTATTTTTACTGTCCTACAATACAGGAAAAATGTACTTGGGACTCCTGTCACGAAGAGCTTATAAAGAAAAACCTTCAACACAGAGTTGCACGCCGCTTATCCGATATGCTTCTGGACGCGCGCAAAGCGGGAAAGCGTCCCCATTGGATGAGAGGTAATGTTTGGAAAGTGTTGACTGCGCATTGGAACAACGAAGAGTACAAAAAAATTCGTGAGTGTAATAAGAGTAACAGGGCAACCGAGAAATGTGGTACCTTGCACACCGGAGGTTCCATCAACACTGCACAGATCCGGGAACGCATGGTAGATGCATATATATATATATATATAAACTTAATTAATATGTTATGCTTACTATTATATATTTTATGTTGTGTTACTTAAAGGAAAAAAGGTTCAGGCGACCAGTGGGATTGCACGAGTTGCATAAAAAAGTCCACCTTCGGAAGAAAACTGGCGAATTTGTTGATGAGCGTGCGAGGCAGGTTCAGGTAATTTTAAATATATATAATTTTTTATAATTCTCATGTTTACGAGGTTCCTAATTTTGGACTTATTTGTTTTGAAATATGCATACCAGGAACATTTTGAGCAAGCGATGACTCAATATCTTTCTCAGGTTCAGGGTATTGGTGAATCATCCGCCCCTACTGGCGATGTGAGTCAAGTTCAGCTAAGCAAATGGGTGGAGGTTTCTGGCGGCAAGAATAAGGGACGGGTGTACAACACTGGGGTTCTATCCTCATGTTACAGGAAAAGGATTTCTCACCTCGATATTAATGCTTCTTCTTCTTCTGCCGCTAGTACAAGACGCTCTTACACCGTAGAAGAATATGCGGAGATGCAGAGGAAAGTATCAGATTTGCAGCATCAGACGAATGAGGCTTTAAGGGGGCAGGAGGTATTAAAGGAGCAGCATGGGAATTTAAAGGCGAAGGTACAACATATAGAGGAGCAGTAGAGACAGTTGTTAGAATTACTGCAGCATCAGGGGGTTAGGCCAGCGGCACCGCCATACACACATCCCCTGGGGCTTTACTATGGGCCACTGCCCCCACATGAACATTCTCATCCCCAGCCAACGCCCCCACATTCACATCCCCAGCCACTTCACTACAGCGGCTATTGGCCAACAACACCAATGTCATAGTACCAGCAATCAATGCAACCACCGCCGCAGCAGCACTACTACCAGCCACAACCGGTGCAGCCGCAACCCCATATCCATAGTCAGGAGCCACATCCAGGCCAGGGAACCACATATGCATAAGGTATGGCCGATGATTTTGGTGACATGGTGACAGGGCTTATCAACCCGCATCTTGATCAGCCATATTATGGACATGCACGAGAATGTGACAACAATGACGAAGATTATTACAGTGGTGTTGGTGGTGATTAGACTTTGTGTAATGATATTTGTTTGTGGATTTATTAGATTTTATTTTACTTACATTTTTTGTAAGTAATATATTTTACTTTTATCTAATGGCCAGACTGTTAGTAGTAGTAATGAATTTTAATATTTTTGTAAAAGACAGAATCAATTACATTTTGTCCGGTTGTGTTGATTAAAGGAGAAAAGGTCAAGCACCGACCGACATTTAGTACTTAGGCTTATTTATGAACAGACCAGATCTGGCCGATATTTTTGACGTATGAGATCTAACCGACACTTTTAACGGACGATATCCGACTGACACTTTTAACGGACGAGATCTCACCACATTTGTTATAAATATAACCATTCTGCTTCACCCCTATTTGTAAACAATCACAACCGTAAACTCTTTCATTACTCAGTCTATGGTGGCACTCACCCAGTCAACCCAATTCTCTATGGAGTCGACCATGGCCATTGTGTATTATCATGGTAGAATTACAACAACTGCTGATGGTGTGAAGTTTGAATGTTGTGATCCAAAACAAATGACGATAAAGGAAGACATCACCATCGATGAATTGAAGCAGAAGATTCATCGAAAGACCAGAACTAGATCACGAAGGGTGGACGAGATCTATTATCGATGCCCTATGTCCGTTGACTACGGGTGTGTTACTTAGAAGGGATGTTCGAAGCATTCGGTGAACATGCTAGTTATGGTCCTATAGAGCTTTATGCTGTTTTGCAAAGACGGACTAACTAGATTCTTGAAAAGTTGCTTCAATATAGGCTCGTTGATGATGAGCGCTCGGTTGAGCTTTACCGTTATCCGAGGTCAGCTCTTTCCTATCTATATTACAGGGGGTCAATAATAAATTGTTCTGATGGCGTAAAGTTTGTGTGTGCATTCCAATCACAACCAACACCGCTTAGGCTTCAATACGAGAACAATACGTTTGAGGACCTGAAATCCAAGATTCACCGCAAACTCAATCTCGGTGAACTTATGGTGCATAAGGTAATATATTGTCGTCCTCGGCTTGATGCACACAGGAGGATTATATATCAGAGTATGGACATAGAAAACACTGATGACGTACGCATGATGTTCACCCTCCACCTCCAGCATACATTTCGTACATTCCCGATCGAGTTGTGCGTTCGCGCAGCTGAGTATGATGCTAATCTTGACGTAACTGACTTGAGTGAACCATAACGATGTAATGTCTGTTTCTGTTTCATTTTAAGAATGTAATGTCTGTTAGTGTTTTATTAATGTATTTTTTATTAAAATGTATTGTCTCTTAGTGTTTTATTAATGTCTTTTTTTATTAAAATGTAATGTTTGTTTGTGTTTTACTAATGTCTATTTTATTGTCACGTAATGTATGTATCACACTAATTAACAATTATAGTGTTTAATTTTTTAGATGAATTAATAATATTTTGGTATTATAATAAAAAATAATCTCTCCTTCAATAATTTGTCTTAAATAAAAATAAGGCAAAAATAATAACAATATTTTTTGTCTTAAATAAAAAAATAGTGAAAAGAAAAATAATAAAATGAATAAAGAAAAAATAAATAAAACTACCTACCCCCCAGCAGATGCCCGCCCCCCACCTCTTTTTTTTTTTTTTGCAAAAACTATCTACCCACTCATTAATAAAACCCACCATACTAGATGAAAAAAAAAAACACTCACGTCCCACTACTCCCCCTTCAGCACAACGCCCTCGCCTCCCCATCTGATGCTCTCACGCTGCTCCCTTCCCCCTCCCCAGTTTGTTTTCTTGTCTTCTCACTTAGATAATCTTTCTCTCATTCTATTTTATTCTTTTATTTTTTATGTTTCTTCCACACATCTCAGATTTTTCTCCTTCAAATGATTTTTTTTGTATTATTGATATGATGTTTGTTTCATTTTTTTTAGAGAACGGTGGAACAAAGGGGCTATGAAAAGCTTCTCTGTGTAAAAAAAATTTCTTCATTTTCGTTCTGTATTATTCTGTTATGTGTTGGCCTTCTTCTCCTTCATTTTTTCGTTCTGTAATTTTTTCAGATTCTATTTTTTTGTTCTTTGTGATTCTATTTTATTGGTCCTCTGTTTTATTTAAAACTGTTTAACATGTCCTCTGTGTTGGTCTTCCTCTTCTTCTTCATCATGTTAGTCCTTTGTTTTTTTTTCGTTTCGTTCCCGGTTCCCAGTTATGCGTTCGTGTTAAACTTTTTTTTTAAAAAAATGCTTAAATTACTGAGGGCCAAAAGCCCACGGTAACAATCTCATTATTTTTTTCAAACGACAGATAATTACCTGCGGCCAAAAGCCCACGATAAATACCCATGATATTAAATATCTACTTGTTACCTACGGCCATAGCCCTCGCTAACTGCGCTAAAATTACCTACGGACAGGAGCCCTCGCTAATTACCTGTGGCCATAGGCCCTCGCTAACTGTGCCGCGTTACCTATGGGCAAAGGCCCTTGGTAATTACCTACGGCTTTTTTGAAAAAACCCTCGGTATCAGTTACCGATGAGCGATTAACCTACGGACAGTGGACCCTCGGTAAAAACCCGTTAGCGAGGGCTTTTCAGTGTTAGCAATGGCTTTTGGCCCTCGGTAACAACTGAAATTCTTGTAGTGCATGACTCCCACCAACGAAGGGCTTGAGCCTCTTCATTGGTCTTAGGCTCTTTTTTGGCTTGGGCTATTCATTGATCTTGGACACTCCATTTGGGCTTGAATTCTTCATTGGGCATGGGCTCTCTATTGGGCTTTCCCTTGGGTCTCTTAGGTCTCCATCAAATTCCCAACATTACCAATGGATTCACAAAGTAAAAATATTGATGAATTGGGTGAGACCCTTGGAGAGATATTGAAGAGACCTAAGAAAGTATGAAATAAGATTATTTAAGAAATAATCATGTGAGATGTACAAGTACTATTGATGAATTCTGTTTATTTTGGCTAACTATCTATAGTACTATTGTAATTGGTATGATCATAATATAGCTCGGTATCTGGGCTAAGGGTCAGGAACAAACTGCTTAACACGTGTTCCATATTGGTTAGGGCCAAACAAAATACAAACCCATTTAAATACATGATTTTTGCTCATTCGTTTAGCTCATTGTTTAAACGGGTTTGGTTTGTGGGTTAGCAGGCGGGTAATTGATCAAATAAAAAGGTTAAAAATAAAAAAATGGGAAAACTAGTTTAAGATATATTAAATATGTATTGATTCAGTGAAACACTATATAGATATGTTAATATAATAGTAGGATTTTTCCTGACACATAATATAGTAGTTAGATGGAAAATTGAATACGGAAGATATGTTTTTGTTCTTGAGAATAAAACTTACGTAGTAAATTATGTGATTTGAATAGGTCGGTATTTTCGTTAAATTACTTCCATATATTGTTGTGTAGTTGCATAATTGTTTTTTACCATGTCATATGTGTGAAGTATCATATGGCTTTACCGATAATTAATCTCTACATGGGAATATGGTTGGCCACCTATATTTGTGTCTCCTCTCTCAACCACATTGTTTCTATTCACAATGTTCAAATTCAAGATATTGCTTAAGAGACCCGAACACAGTTCCTAAGACCAATGTAATGTTGGTAGTTGCTCGAGATGTTATTTATATTTATGTAATAATATACATATTCATATTTTTAAATTATAAAATTTTGATTCAAATATTTTATTATTATATGTAAATCTTTTATATGTGAAATCAAATATTAAAAATATAATTAACTAAACAATAAATTATAAGATGAAACTTTTATTTTTAAATATTGAAACTATATTGCATTACATAAATGTCAAATCGGATTTTTTATGAATAAGCCAACGTTATGTTTAAATAAAATATTAATTGTATGTTTAAATAAAATATTAATTGTATCATAAGTTGATTGAATGATTAGGTGAACTTTTTAAAATATAGTTTATTAAATTAATTACATCTAAATAAGTATATTCTACAATTTATCGTTTTTATATTTTTTAAATAAAATCATTAAGACTTATTTTGACAGAAATAAAATCATTAAGACTGATGTGACATATTCAATTAATATCAATATATAATAAATTTTTAAGGAAGAATAAGTTTATGATTAAACATAAAATGAAATTAAAATAAATAAAAACAAATATAATATCATTATCATATCACGTGAAACCTACAAAAACATTATGAAAACCGAAAAAAATATGAATTGAATAAAAAAAAATACTGAATAGTAAATCAAATGACAAAATGTGAATGAGTAAACCCTAGATAAGAAATGCTAAATGTGTGAATTATTTATATTTAAAATAAAAAAGTAGTTCAAACATTTGTTGAAAATAATTATGATTATATTAATTGATTTTTATTTTATTGCTTTATATTTGTAATAACAATTCAACATGAATTTTGTTTAAAATGTTTTAGTATATTTGAAATTTTTGATAATATTTTTCCAATTTATGATTATAAATATAATGTCTAACAGTATGTACATTTTAAATTTAATAAATTTTTCTTTTATTAAATGCTAAAAAGATAATAAAATAGGAAATTATCTTTAAAGAAAAAGCATGAATGCAATGATAACATTAACACGTGGTTTGTTGCCAACAAATAAAAAATCCCTTTTATAATATTAACTAGTGTATGTAGCGTGTGTCATACACAGGGTATACATCAATTTTATAAAAATTGACAAAATTATCAATATATTTTTTTAAATTTTTTTGGTTAATATTTATATGAGACCGTGCATATTAATACTTGATAAGTCTTTGTAGTTGCATACAATAAATACCTATTAGTTTACATAAATAATATTTGTATAAGGAATTATGTATAATAACTTCTGTATTAACTCATGGTATGCACATTAATTCTTACGTAGGTGATTATTTGTTTAAGATAGTAGATGATTACTAAATTATATCAAACAAAACAATTTAGCGATATGTTAATATTTACTAATATAAACTATTGATTATATATTGATAATATATGACTTAACACAAACTTTGAAATAATTACTGTGAAGTAATATTTTGACTACAGTCAACAATCATATTTTGTTCATATGAAGTTTTGAAATCTATGTAGTTTTAATAATATCATTTTAATTAATTATATTTTAATATTGAATAGTAACCAAAATATGTTTATTATATAATATATTATATAATTTAGAAACTAAATAGTATTGGAAAGTCATATATTATATTTTTATAACTATATTTTTTAATCCATGTTACAATTATAAAACACAAACTTTCTCTTGTATTTAAAATAAAATTTGTAAAAGGAAAAGTTTAATTGGATTTCCTATGTTTTATTTTCCTTGTTTTAAATTAAAAAAATTCAATACTACTTCAGTAAACTTTGGTATTTTGCTGCCCTTTTCGGACCCTTCCAGGCAAGAAAGGAATTCAACTCAATACTAATGCTTAAATTAATATTGGAATTTTTTTTATAGAACTAACCCATTATTATCTAGTTCAATGTCGTTTAGTTTGGTTTTCTGCCCTTCTTTTTCATACGCACGCTCAGTTTCAACCCTGTGTGTGTTCTCATGACCCCCATAGGCAAAGAAAAAGTATATTTTCGTTTAAATTATTCTTGAAACAAATAAATCTAATCACTTTAAACATTGCAATAAGACGTACCAATCAAATAATCCATGTCAAACCCTTTTGCAAAAATTATCTGTGGAACAGTGAAGGAATAAATCATTTGAGAAATGACATCAGCATTGTCACGTTTAACAATCATGCCTATGCTAAAACTTATTTTGTATGGATGACCAGCAACTTTTAATTTCACAATTCAATGCTTAAACATGTATATGACTAGATTTAAACACCTTAAGCTAAAATCTTACAAGATCCCACTTCAAAACAACTAAATCAAGTCAAAAATAAACTCTTGAAAAGCCCCTAGGTTCGGCCTCACCAAGATCTAGAGGTTCCACAATTTTTAAATACACAAAACTCATTAAAACATGAAGGAAATGGTAGATCTAGGAGATATTAAGTTTAAACATCAAAATCTAAGCAATTTCTAAGCAAAACAACACTAAAACTATGAAGAACTCATCCATGGCAGCCAAAAGAAAAATAAGATGGGTCAGGAAGCTTACCAAGAAGTTTTGTGATGATTGATTAAGGATTAAGAAGAAAGGAATGGAGATTACAAGCTTAATCTCTAAGTTTCTTCAAAAACACCAACTTTCTCTCACTAAAATTTTTCTCTACCAAAGCATCAATGGAAAATATGAAGGGGTTGATCTCCTATTTATAGAGGTCACAAGGGACAAGGAAGGGAAGAAAAATTGTTCATTTAGTTGGATCTTAACCATTTAGTTAACATCCAACCAAGTTAACTACCTACCAATTACACCTAAGCCAATCAAAACATTCCATTTGACCAAGGTGGATCCCAAGCATGTGTCTTGGCTCCCATTAGTCCAAAATGGTCGACATCCCCCTTAAAATATCAAAGGGTTTCGCTTCGACGCGTTATCGATCAATCGGGTGCGCGGCGTTTCACGTTTATTAGGGTTTTCGCATCAAAAACTCCAAAAATAAATCTAATAAATTACTCCATAATCAAAAATTATTAATCAACCAAAATGTCCCTAAAAATATTAGAAGTATTCCTATGAATATCACTTTCTCAATTTACGAGCTAAAAAGTTACCATTAGGTAGTTTTTAGGCGTAGAAAATACCCTATATATTTTGTGATGCCCAAAAATTCCCAAAAAATTCTAATAAATCATAAATATTGGAAAATACTTAAATATCAAATTTTATAAAATTTGGATCACGTTTGGGCATGTTTCAGTTAGAAACTTACCTGATAGTATTATAACGGCAGAATTACTACAACATAGTAAAACTATAAATTAGTAATAATTACTAATTCTAATTTTTTCTATCATCAAGAATAATTTCAAACAATAACATTATCCATAAAAAATTATTAACAGAGAAGTCGTATTAAATATGACAGAAAACAGTCAATTAGTAATCAACTAAACTTTGAAAATTTCAAATTGTGACTTAAAAATAATTATTAAGTCCTAAAAATTATTCCACATTTAATAAAATATTTTTCATAAAAATTGGGGTGTTACATTTTACACTATTATTCCCCCTCAAACTCAGGGTGGTAGCTGAGACAAGTGAAGCACCCTGAGTTTGTCTCTAAGATTACAAAACTGAATTTTAGGCAGTGGTTTTGTAAGTATGTCTGCAACTTGAGCTTGTGAAGGCACATAGGTAACAATCAGTGACTTGGTGAGCACTTTCTCTCTGACAAAAAACAAGTGAAGCTCCATATGCTTGGTTCTCTGATGTAGGACAGGATTGTGACTCATTGCAACTGTACTTTGGTTGTCACAATAGATAATAGGTGTTGAAATCTGAACCTTAAGTTCATGAAGTAAGGATTGAACCCATAATACTTCAGATGCTGCAATAGCTAAGCTGTGATATTCAGCTTCTGCACTAGATTTAGCCACAAGGGGCTGCTTTTTAGACCACCATGATATGGGATTAGGACCCAAAAAGAGACATGCACCTGATGTGGACCTGCGATCATCACCATCTGAGGCCCAGTCAGCATCACAGAAAGTTTGTAAACAGAGAGGAGCTTGAACAGAGGCAGGTTGCAGCACAAGACCAGGGTCCAAAGAGCCTTTTAGATACTTTAAAATTCGTTTAACTGCCTGCCAATGAGACTGCAGAGGCTGAGCCATAAACTGGCAAACCTTATTGACTGCATACCCAATTTCTGGTCTAGTAATAGTCATATACTGCAGAGCACCAACTATAGACCTGCAGGTAACTGGATCTTCTGCATAATCTAAACCCTACTTGGACAGTTTCAAACTTGTAGGAAGAGTAGTAGAAACACCTTTTGCAGACCTGTGACACTCTAATCCCCGTTTCGAAAATCGTTAAATAAAAATAAATAAGAAAATAAAATATAAAAAGGATCAACGGATAACTCGATGAGTAATTCAATTTCAGACATCATTCAGTTTGCAAATATTTAGTAACAACAAGCATAGTAAGTACTTCTCTAAGAAATCTTATTTGAACTTGTGAAATAAAAATAAAACCAAGCGATATACGAACCCCCAAATAAAAGAAAAACCTGTGTCACATAGCCTCAGAGCTTGACTTAGCCCAACTTACACTACAGTAACAAAATACATAAATGACTCAACGTCTCAATCAGAAAATGTTCGAATTAAAACTATAAAATAATTCTGCAGAATAGGCCTTCACCACTAGCTACGTGTCCTGGTATTAGTAGTGTCTGCAATTGAAAATAGGAGGACAAGAGACAAACAACCATAGAGGGGTGAGTACGTTGAAATCGAGTTAAAGTGATATTTGGAGAGAAAAAGGTGAATAAATAAATAATATATTTATATATATATATATATATATATATATATATATATATATACACACACACACACCACACTATAACAATCAATTCACATAAAGTAGTAACAACATTATTCACATAAAGTAGTAACAACATCTCATATCATCTACAAATGCACGCAGACAAATTTCATCATTTCTCATAGCCACATAATTATCAAAAGAAAATAATGCAGATGCTAACGTCACTACTTCTTATGTATGTGGTACCATCTACTACTCTGGGAAGTCTCCTAGGAGTACATATTTGGTTTATTAGAGATCACCTCGCGGGTGTTTTACTCTATTACCGCATACTCTCAACTAGGGATGATAATGTCCGGTGACGGTCAGGGTAGCTAAGTCTGATAAGTGGTCCCCACCCAAGGCGCGACACTCAAACTATTAGGGATCACAAACTCGGCTTCTCACCCTCTAGGCCGAGGTATTACACGCAGCTCACTCATAATGGCCTCCACCTTTCATTTCAATGGTGCTTCCCCATCCTGTCACAAGGGTTGTATGACAAACAAACACACAAGGTCGGGTTTCCTCCGAACGTCATAGTTCAATGTTTCATCGACAATCCATCATGGCCCATATGGCTAGGATCATCTCACAAGGAATGACTCAAGTCCCATTATGGCTACTAATAGCTAGGTGACTTGCACAAAATGTCATTTATCCTTTCAATGTCATTGCCACAAGTGTGGACTTTTCACAACCATCGTCACAAAATAATAAACGGATCAAGGAATAATTATAGGAAATCCATGACTTGTCTTAAGCATAATTATTTTTTAATCATGTAGTTAAAAATCTGCAGAGCACATAATGTAGACAAAAA
Organism: Calophaca sinica; assembly: GCA_037113605.1. NCBI lineage: Eukaryota > Viridiplantae > Streptophyta > Magnoliopsida > Fabales > Fabaceae > Calophaca > Calophaca sinica. Next base: position 74,260,263 of record CM073737.1, on the reverse strand, counting down.
CAGCAACCTAAAACAGAATTTTCGCAGTACTTTAGATAGCAACAGCAACAAAAACAACAACAAAAACTGCAACAGCAACAAAAACAGAACTGCAGCGAAAAACAGAAACTGCAACAGAAACAGCAACAGCAGCGAAACAGAACTGCAGCGAAAACAGAAACTGCAACAGAAACAGCAACAGCAGCGAAACAGAACTGCAGCAGAACAACAACAGCAGCGCTACAGCAACAAAAATAACAACAGCAGCAGAACAACAACAGCAGCGCTACATATTGTTTCACATACGTTTTCACCTATTTTTCTTCGATTCTAAATATTTAGGAACATCACAATCAAGACTAACACTTGGAGAAAAATCTTTATTACTAATTAGGAGTAGTTCTTAAGGTTCTAATCCGGTTCTCTAATTCCAAAATAGTTACGGTAACATTTCCACAAAGAAAAATATAAATTAAAATATGAACGAAGTACGTTAAAATTATTCTAAAATTTTCCATTAACAAAATCCATAAAATAGCGTCCATTTTAATCATTTATAAGGTCTCAGGCACAATTTAACATTGAAATTCATCACTAAAATTTAACGAACATATCAATTTGGTGTTCTAATAATTCAATCACTTCCTAGGCATCAAAACAGAAATTCTTCTAACACCTATAACATGTATGAACAACCATGGCAGCCACATCGATTTTTCAAGCAACAAGCATGTGTATACACATGAAAAATAGAATTTTTTCAATTAATTAATTAACACACAACGGGGTTCAAGGACAACCCTTCACCTATTCCCTCGAATATCCCCAATTTCAATAATCTCCCCTTACCTTTGGTCCTTGCGAAATTCCTTAGTGAAAGAGGGATGATGATGACTCAGAATCAATCCTACGGTGAGTTTGCTACGAGCAAAAGAAAACTATAAGAAACGTTGGAAATCCCCAAGACTCACAATTTTCTAGGAGCGCAACATAGGAAGGAGAAGAGTCATGACTTACCCAATTTCGGATGAAGAACAAAGATGGAGTTGCTCCTAACCTTGGTGATCGAATCATGCAAGAGAAGAAAACGTGGAATGCCTCCTTCAAGCTTGTGTGGCGCTAGGGTTTGGAGCTAGAAAGGAGAAGGAACAAGTGAATCAACTTGAGAGAGAGAGGCTTGGAGGCGCTAGGGCTTGGCTTGAGGCGTCACATGCCTTCATACGCCCTAGGTTCTATTATTTGGGTTGGGTTGGAGAGAGTCCATGGGTGTTGGCCCACTAGGTAGGTGGAAAGGAAAATAACTATGCATATAAGATACTAGCCCAAGGCATTATACGCCCTCCCCTTTCTTTTTATTAACAACTCTCAAAAAAATCATTTAATTAAATTAAAAGTCTCTTTTCATGCACAAACATATAATGAAATCAATTAAAATAACTGCCACAAAAATTATAATAAAAAAAATGAGGGTCGTTACAAGACCCCATATCTGCTCTATTAAGAAGATCCCGAATGTATTTAGTTTGTGACAACATAAGAGAGCCAGAGGGAACTTGCTTAACTTCAATGCCCAGAAAATACTCTAAGTCACCTAGCTGTTTAGGAGAGAAAACAACATTGAGCTTATGAATAAGATCTTGGACAGCTCTAGTAGTGGAACCAGTGATAATGATATCAACTACATAGATGAGAACATAGATGCAGTAACCAGAACCCGTGCAAATCATAAGTGAGGGGTCACACTTGCTTTGAGTAAAGCCAAAGGTGTTGAGAGTCCTTGTAAGCCTCTCATACCAGGCCCTAGGAGCCTGTTTAAGGTCATAAATTGCCTTCTGTAGCTTGCAAACTAGAGTTTTGTCACTGTTTTCAAAGCCTGGAGGTTGAGCCATATACACATCTTCATCCAACAGTCCATGAAGAAAGGCATTGTTAACATCAATTTGCTTGATTGGCCATTTATTGGTTAAGGCAAGGGTGAGAATTACTCGGACAGTCACTGGCTTGACAACAGGGGAGAATGTCTCTGAATAGTCACAGCCAAATTTCTGATTGAAACCCTTTGCCACAAGCCGAGCTTTGTACTTGTTTATAGAACCATCAGGATTTTCTTTAATCCTGAACACCCATTTACAGCCCATAACAGATTTTCCATAAGGAAGATGAACCAAAGACCAGGTTCTGTTATTAAGCAGAGCATCATACTCACACTGCATAGCTTGTTTCCAATTAGGAGAGGACAAGGCTTGCTTGACTAATGTTGGTTCAACAGCAGTAAGCAACAAAGTTGGATTCAATCTGGGTTGAAAAATGCCATTCTTGGATCTAGTTACCATAGGATGAGTATTTCTAGGTGCTGACTCTAAGGAAGAAAAAGAAGATGAAACAGAAGGTGAGCTGGGCACAACTTGAATAGTGTTAGAAGCAGTGGAAGGAAGAGATCCAGATATAGACTGCAGTGGAGAAGAAACATGGGAAACTAGAGTAAGTGTAGCATGTTGTGCAGGAGAAGCCATGGACATCTCGGTGGAAGATGAAGATGGGACTGCAAAGACAGATGCAGCACCTGAGACAGGTGCAGGAGAGGTAGGAAAAACATGACCGGGTTGTAAGAGATTAAAAATAGCAATAGGGACAGATTGAGAACTCATAACAGAAGAATTTTCACCCTTGGAAACTGACCCTGTGTAAGGAAATTTATGTTCATTAAATAACACATCTTTGGAAATAAACATCCTACCATTTGTATCAAGACATTTATAACCTTTGTGTGAAGGTGAATAACCAAGAAATGTGCATTCAGTTGATCTAAATTGGAATTTGTGTGAATTGTATGGCCTAAGTAAGGGAAAACAAGCACAACCAAAGACTTCTAGAAAGCTAAAGTCAGGATTCTTATTGAATAATTTCTGAAGAGGAATTTCAAAATTATGATAGGCTCAAGGGGGTCTATTTATTAGATAGATAGTTGTGTGGAAAGCATGATCCCAAAATGAGAGAAGAAGGGAAGCCTGATAAAGGAGAGTGAGGCCCATATCAACAATGTGACTATGTTTCCTCTCCACTACACCATTTTGGTGATGGGTATGTGGACAAATAACACGATGGACAATCCTTAAGTCAACCAAGTATTGTTTAAAAGGCCTAAATTCACCTCCCCAGTCAGATTTGAGAGATTTAATCTTTCTATTTAACTGAAGTTCAACAAGTGCTTTGAATTGTTTAAAAACTAAAATTGTTTCAGACTTGGTTTTGAGAAAATATATCCAAGTGAATCTACTATAAGCATCAATGAAGGATATGTAATAAGTGTATCCCATAGAGGAAGTCATGGGGGCAGGACCCCAAAGATCACAGAAAATAAGTTCCAATGGTTCATTATAAACAGTATGAGAAAGTTGGGAAGGTAATTTGTGAGACTTGCCCATGCAACATGCTACACAGAACTCTAGTTTATTTTTGTTTAAAGAAGGCACATTACACATCTTAAGAACATTGTTCATTACATGTGAGTTTGGATGCCCTAGCCTATTGTGCCACAAGGAGAATTGAGTGGAGGTGTGTGATGTTACAATGTTAGGAATGGAGGAAGAAGTGGCACAAGTGGCAGAAAGTATACAAGAACTAGAAACATTATTCTTGACAAAAGCAATTGAAGATGCTCTGGGACTTGAATGAAGACAGATGGTGAGTAAATTTGGAAATGAGTAGAGACCATCAGGGCTGAGATGACTTCTTAGAAGAACCTGATTACTGACCTGAGATTTAACAAGGCAAAAATCAGAATGAAACTCAAAGTTAACATGATTATCTCTTGCAAATTGACTCACACTAACTAGATTTCTGGTTATACTAGGGACATGTAACAAATTATGAAGATGCAGTTTCGTAGAGGGATGCGTATTGGAATTGAAAGAGGTAGATCCAATAGATTGAATTGCCAAACCTCCCGTTTCCTAGAAACTCATGTTCTGCAGTAGGCATAGGTGTGGCAGTGGCCAAATTGTTAACATCAGCAGTGACATGATGTGATGCTCCTGAATCAACATACCAGTTCTGTGATTGCTGCTGTGAAGTGTTACCAAGAAAAGCCTGAGGTGGATAAGATTGAGATGGAGTTGGCAATGGAACTTGCGCCCATACCATAGCATTCTGAGTAGCCTGTGGTGGTGCACTAGGTGTAGAATTAGGTCGAACATATTGAAAAGGATACTGTGGAGGTATCACCTGTTGTTGAGAAGCATACTGAGGATTGAAGCAATGATAGCAGATAGATGCGTCATGCCCAAACCGGCAGCAAACCTGACACTGAACGTTGCTACGACCTCCACGGCCACCGCGTCGGCCAAAACGACCACCATGGCCACCACCTCGAAAGTTCGAGGCTCGAAAATAGAAATTCTGAGGCGCTGCTTGAGATTGTTGAGCATTTGACACAATATTTTGAACTTGTGTATTCGGTTGAACGATTGGAGGATTAGGTTTCGAATTCGTGGTTGCTTGAGTAAGATTCAGAGACGGAGTGGACTCAAGAACACTCTTCTGCTTGTTAATTCGACTTTCATGCGACAGAAGAAGAGATTCGATTTCATCGAACTCAAACCAATCCGTTTTGCTCGAAATTAATGTAACAATCGATTCATAATCAGTAGGTAATCCATCAAGAATCGCATCAATTTGTTCTTGAAGAGGTACCGTCTCACCAATAGAGAGCAAAGCATCAGAAATCGATTTGATATGACTAAGAATGGCTTGAACCGATTTATCACCTTTCTTAGTGTTGCGAAGTTCAGATCGCAACTGGCGCACCTGCGCCTTGATCTTAGAACATCATTGATGATGGATCTTCTCCTAGAGTTGCCACGAATAGCGACAACCAATCACTTTCGGAAGAACGATGGCGGAGAGCGACGATTGTAACCATGCAAGAAGAAGTTGATCCTGAACCTCCCAGGCGATGTACGTCGGGTTCTCAATTCCTGTGATGCGATCTTGCTCAAACGCGAAACGATTCGGAATTTATGGAGAAACACAGAAATGATGAAGTCGGTGCGCTCGCAACACCGGATCGATTTGTTGAAGCCAAACCAAATAGTTATCATCAACGAGCTTCGCGGTGATTTCATACTTGAAAGAAGTGAAGAAAGCACCAGAAGGAATGCCGAACGGAGAAGACATCGAAGATTATTGAAATTGCAACAGGAACGGAGAGTTCTGCGTCGGAAAAAATGTATTATACAGCAGAGGAGGCGGTGGTGGAGGTGGATTTCCGTTTTTAGGACCGGAAGCCATGCGAAGACTCTAGAAGCTTTCCGATGCCATGTAGAATTCTAAAGAATCATAGAGAGGAAAGTAAAACTGAATCTGTGATTTCATTGAATGAATATTCAATCTGATTATTACAATTGAGAGGATCAGAATTTATACTGTGTTACAGCTTCATACAGCTGGCTAACTAACTGTGCTGAGCTGGCATAACTGCCACTCACTAATCTAATAGCTTACAACAAAGACTAAGCTAGTGTTTACACTATTAATTTGTCACAGGTCTTTTTAAACGTATGATCAAACTTTTTTAAAAGTCTAACATGATATAAAAATCTTTTAAAAATATAATTTGCAATAAGACCTATAAATAGGCCATAAATTTATCATTAAATAAATTTATAGCTTCTTCACAAGGATAATTGAGTGTATGCTTTTAATACATTTAAAAATAATTATTATAATTATAATAATAGCAATAAACAAATATTAATATAACATTTAAACATATTTAAACAGATCGTCCTGTTAAGTCTAAAAGACTTTTTAGATGACACAAAGTTTGACAATTTTAGTTAAGTAGTCTTTTCAAAAAATCTTGACCTTATCTATTTAAAAAAAGTTTGATGGTCTGATGTAGGCTAGGCCTTATGCCTTATCGAGCGACCTGATTTATTTTCACCGCTATATATATGGTAGGTACTCCCTCCGTTATTAAATATAAGCAAAAAAAAATTATGTATTTGGTCATAGATTTTAAAAAAATATAATCTAATATTAAGATAATTTCAAAATATTATTTAAAAAAATATAATTTAATATTAAGATAATTTTATTTAATGCAACACTAAAAAAATACTAAACAATTTTGTTTTTGGAAAAAAAACCGGAAAAAGAGTACTTTTTGTTTTTTTGGACTGAAAAAGAGTATACTTCGAAGAGAAGGAGAGTAGAGGGTAAGGGTAGTAGTTGTAGCTAGGGTAGGGACGGAGTGGTCATTTTCGAGGACCTACCCCATCTTTATAACATGTCCAGTTCACAGCATTGATGTGTTTTTTTCTCTATAACCCACACACTATTTACCCCGCTCTTCCATATTCTCTACACCGTTTCTCCTCCGCTTCTTCTTCATTCTCTCTAGTGAGAGAAAACACTCTCTGTTCACTTTCACTCTCCAGCTTCCTTCTTCCCTCACCTAGAATCGGAGCCAGCTTCCCTTTCCTTTTTTCTCTTCAGGTATAACAAATCAATCGCTGGTTTTCGTTTTTCTAGGGTTTTACTGCCTGTGATTATTTTTCACCGTGTTGTTGTGGTTTTCGCTCTTCGGTTGCGATCATTTTCGAAATGTTTTCTTTCTGTGTTTTTCTCGAGTAGATCTAGTACCTGTGGGTTGTTGCAGAAGTCGCTGTTGGTGATTCTGACTCTGATCTGTTTTCGATTTTGATTCTTCTTCTTCTTCTTCTTCTTCTGTTTATCGTGTGGGGTTTTTTTGTTATCTAGGTATTATTATTTGCTTTTTGTGGTTGTTGTGCGTGCGTGTGTGTTAACATGATGCTTGATTTTCTGACGTTAGGGTTAACTTATTTTTATTTTTATTTATATTTTTGGTTTTGGTGTCTCGGTTCCGTTGGATTTGGGGATTTTTTTTCATGGTTTTGTTAGTATGTTTGGTTTCTGTAGCAATGTATGTGGTGATTCACGGGGGTTTTTAACTTCATTTTTTCTGTTCGTATTTGTTTTTCTTAGTTTCTGATATTTTTGTTCCTCTTTTGTGAGTGGTGAAAAAATGTATGGCTACGGCGGAGAGAGCCAACAGATGCTTGCTTTGGTTATTAATTTTTATCCGTTGATATTTGATTTGAAGTTTGAAACCTCCAAACGCTGAATTTGTTGCCGTGTTTTCTAACATCTTTTTTGTGTTTACTGTCTTGTGAGTTTTACTGATGGATAATTATTGAATGTTTTAGTTTGAGTGGGGTTTCAAGGATAGCTTGCCATTTTAGTCTGTCAGTTATTGTTTTGTGCGTTGATTAATTTTCTGTTTATTTTAGAAAATTATTATGGCTAGGGCTGTTCATTTAATTAGTTTGTGCTGAGGTTTTCTTGGTGCCTCATTTGGATGTTGTTTTGATTAAATGAATGATGATGGCTTGTATTATGTGCTCATATGTAGGTCTTCATCAAACTGTTTGTGTTTTCTGATGTTGGTGTTGCCATAATTTCCATTTGCTTCTTGATCTGTTTGCATTGACAATGTTTGTTTGCTGCCTGTTCATAGATTATGATTTGCATAGTAAGGTATTCTTTTGTATTCTGTGTGTGCAGCCTTCATCATCATGCCAAGAAAGAAGAGAACTGAAGGACCTAGTGGGGGTGAAAGCTCTGAGGCTCATCGCCCTGCAGAAAGGACTGCTCCACCTCCACAACAGGCTCCTGCAGCTGGTGGAGGAGGACCCCAAGGAGGTCGAGCATGGGGCCCCCAAGGTGGACGTGGTGGTTATGAGGGTGGACGTGGTGGCTATGGCGGGCGTGGTCGTGGGATGCCCCAGCAGCAGTATGGTGGTCCTTCTGAGTATCAAGGTAGGGGGAGGGGAGGCCCTGCTCCGCCCCAACAGCAGTATGGTGGCCAACCTGAGTATCAAGGCAGGGGGAGGGGAGGGCCTTCCCAGCAAGGGGGCCGTGGATATGGTGGTGGAGGCCGCAGTGGCCGTGGTGGTGTGGGCGGTGGCCATGACGTAGTTCCTTCATATGGTGGCCCACCTAGGCCACCAGCACCCGAGCTGCACCAAGCTACCTCAGTTCTGTATCAAGCCGGGGTGACTCCTCAGCCTGCATCACCTGAGGCAAGTTCATCTTCCCAGCCACCAGAAGTGTCTGAAGTGGAGCAGCAACTGGGGCAGATGGTAATTCATTCTGAAGCTACTCCTGCTCCTCCGCCTGCAAGTAAATCATCAATGAGGTTTCCCCTTCGCCCTGGAAAGGGGAGCTATGGAACTAAATGTATTGTGAAGGCAAACCATTTCTTTGCTGAGTTGCCTAATAAAGATCTTCATCAGTATGATGTAAGTTCTGCCTCTAATGATTGTTAGTAATTGCTTATCCTTCCATTTAACTCATTTCTTATGTTGCTGCTATTGGTTACTTAGGTGACAATTACTCCAGAAGTGACTTCTAGAGGTGTGAACCGTGCTGTTATGGATCAGCTGGTGAGGCTGTACCGTGAATCCCATCTAGGACGGAGGCTTCCTGCGTATGATGGCCGTAAGAGTCTCTATACTGCAGGGCCACTTCCTTTTACTTCAAAAGAGTTTAGAATTACCCTTGTCGATGAAGATGATGGAGCAGGAGGGCAGAGGTTTGTTTTGTGTTTATTACCATCTGTTTCTCCATGTTCTAATTCATCCTTATTAATCTTTAGTTTATGTTTTGATTTTGATACAGGAGGGACAGGGAGTTCAAAGTTGTGATAAAAATGGCGGCACGTGCAGACCTTCACCACCTGGGACTCTTTTTGGAGGGGAGGCAAACTGACGCACCTCAGGAAGCTCTGCAGGTTCTTGACATTGTTCTCCGTGAGCTCCCTACTGCCAGGTTCCTGATATAGCATTATCATTCCTGTTGTGAATGCATTTTGGTTAACCCTGTTATATTTGATTATGCTAACTGGACTTTTCATGTTGTAGGTATTGTCCGGTCGGAAGATCATTTTATTCACCTGATCTGGGGAGAAGGCAGCCTTTAGGCGATGGGTTGGAAAGTTGGCGTGGTTTCTATCAAAGTATTCGTCCCACTCAAATGGGACTGTCTCTGAACATTGGTTCGTAATATCATTATGCTAGCTTGTATATCTTTTTCTTTTTTATTCCTAGATTTTATGTCAAATCAATTTGAATTTACCAACTAATTGTTCACTTATGATTATGCAGATATGTCCTCAACTGCATTTATTGAGCCACTACCCGTCATTGACTTTGTTCAGCAGTTGCTGAACAGAGATGTATCCACCCGACCCCTGTCTGATGCCGATCGAGTAAAGGTTAGATTTGTTAATGACCTTTCTTGATATCTTCATCTCCATAACACAACATTTTGATATCTTCCTTTCTTGATATCTTCATCTCCATAACACAACATTTTGTTCAAATTTTATCTACTGTCATTGTAAAACTCTTTACAATGTCGGTGAACTTATAATTAAATTGGTAACATAATATTGCACTGGTATGAGCATGCTTCTTTGTTTTGTTGTCACTGTATTCCAAGTTTACTTTCTTGCATTTGGCTGTCAAAGAACATCCATTTAATTCAGTTGAACACTTTGGGGTGTCTTGCTTTGCAGCATTGCTTTAGAAGAAAAGACTATGGGTGTTGTCCATGTTTCCCAAATTGACTCCCTTTATTTATAATGACAGATAAAAAAAGCACTGCGTGGAATTAAAGTTGAAGTAACACATCGTGGGAATATGAGAAGAAAATATCGTATTTCTGGTCTTACTTCGCAGGCTACCAGAGAGTTGACGTGAGTAGTAGTAGTAGTGTATCTTTTGTCCAATGCAGTGTATAATTTCTTTTGCTGGCTTTTTTTAACTTCTTGATAATTTAGATTCCCTGTGGATGAGATGGGAACCATGAAGTCTGTTGTTGAGTATTTCTATGAGACATATGGTTTTGTCATTCAACATACTCAGTGGCCTTGTTTGCAAGTGGGCAATACACAGAGACCCAACTACCTACCAATGGAGGTAAACATTCTCATAAATTATCAGCTTTTGGACATTTTGTTGTCATGCTGGCGCCTATGTTAATACCATGTCTGGAATGTAGGTTTGCAAGATAGTAGAAGGACAACGGTACTCAAAGAGGTTGAATGAGAAGCAGATTACTGCTTTGCTGAAAGTCACATGCCAGCGTCCTGTTGAGAGGGAACGTGATATCATGCAGGTCAGCAGAATGATGTCTTAGTGTCGTACTTTGCATATTTTTTCATTGGCGATATGAATATTTTAACAATGTTTTTGCTTTATGACCTGTTGTTGAGTGCATTGATAATTGTTGATTGTTAAAAATCTGTTGATATATTCGATGTAGTAATGCATCATGTGTTTGCTTTTTTCAGACAGTACATCACAATGCCTATCATGAAGATCCTTATGCTAGGGAGTTTGGAATCAGAATCAGTGAGAAACTTGCTCAAGTTGAAGCTCGCATCCTTCCTCCACCTTGGGTATTTCTCTCAAGACTGTTTTACGATTGTTTCACCGACTTTTTATACTGGTGCTTTTTTATGACAATTGACATTATGGTTTTCTTCAGCTCAAATATCATGATACTGGCAGAGAAAAGGATTGCCTGCCTCAAGTTGGCCAATGGAATATGATGAACAAGGTACTCATTTTCTTGTTTGGTGCTCACTGGAAGCTATACAAAGTCACTATTACCGCCCAAGAAATTAGTTATGTAGTTTTTTTTGAAAGGCTTACCATTTAATTAAATGAAATGAGAATAGAAGGCAGCACATGGTAAACCTTCTATTCAACCAGTGTAAATTTGCAATTTGTTTGGTGAAGGTTTACTTTTTTTTTTCCTTTCTTTTTTTCCTCTTTTTTTTTTTCTTCTTCACGCTGGTTGGATTTGAAATAATGTTCTGTCTGATTATTTCAGAAAATGGTCAATGGGGGAACAGTCAACCACTGGTTCTGCGTTAACTTTTCAAGGAATGTTCAAGATAGTGTTGCACGTGGCTTTTGCTATGAACTTGCCCAAATGTGTTATATATCTGGCATGGTATGGATAAGTTTCATTTACTCAAACTTGTTCTTGTATACAGTTTACTTGTATACTTGATTATCTTATCTTTGTTACATGTAATCAGGCATTTAATCCAGAGCCAGTTGTTCCTGCACTTAGTGCTCGTCCTGACCAAGTGGAGAAGGTTCTAAAATCACGGTACCATGATGCCAAGAACAAACTGCAAGGAAGGGAACTTGATCTCCTCATTGTCATTTTGCCTGATAATAATGGCTCTCTTTATGGTAAACTATGCTTTGACTGATCTCTGTAACTTGCTTTGTACTAATCAGGCCAGTTGATATGCAGATGACCTTAACATGCAATATGTTATGCAGGTGACCTCAAACGTATATGTGAGACTGACCTGGGGCTTGTTTCCCAATGTTGTTTGACTAAACATGTCTTTAAAATGAGCAAGCAGTACCTTGCCAATGTTGCCTTGAAAATTAATGTGAAGGTTGGAGGAAGGAATACTGTGCTTGTTGATGCAATATCACGACGCATTCCACTGGTCAGCGACAGACCCACAATTATTTTTGGAGCTGATGTGACTCATCCACATCCTGGAGAGGATTCAAGTCCCTCTATAGCAGCTGTATGTTTTTGAATTTGTTTTTTGGTCCAGTCAACTTAAGCTTGAAGATTTTTTTTATACTTGTCTCTATTTTGAATCACGCTTGTCGAAACTATAGGTTGTGGCTTCTCAAGATTGGCCTGAAATTACCAAGTATGCTGGCTTGGTTTGTGCCCAAGCACATCGACAGGAGCTCATTCAAGATCTTTACCAACAATGGCAAGATCCTGTCAGAGGACCATTAACTGGTGGAATGATCAAGTACTCTCTTTTCTCTATACCTTCCATCATCTGTGGGCTTCATTAATGCACATTCGGAGTCGCTTGTTGCCATGGTTTAGAAATTCATTGTTATCTTAGCTTCTGTTGTTTTTTCCATTTTATTTCATTTTTTGCTAGGGAGCTTCTTATATCTTTCCGGAGGGCTACAGGACAGAAGCCCCAGCGCATCATATTTTACAGGTAGCATTTTATTTTAAAATTTGATGCCTTTGTGATCATCTTCATTTATGTTGCTGTGTGTGATGATTCCAAAATATTATTTGCAGAGATGGAGTGAGTGAGGGACAGTTTTATCAAGTTTTATTGTTTGAGCTTGATGCAATTCGAAAGGTGAAAAATTTTTCTTGGTCGTCAGCAATTTCCATGAATAATCTATGTTAGTAATGCTAACTTTTTCGTCTTACCTATTGCTCACTGCCAGGCTTGTGCATCCCTTGAAACCAACTATCAGCCTCCTGTGACCTTTGTGGTTGTTCAAAAGCGTCATCACACTAGGCTCTTTGCCAGTAACCATCATGACAAGAGTTCTGTTGACAGGAGTGGCAATATATTGCCAGGTATTTGCTTGAATTTGATATATCATGTATACCTTTATGGTGATCTTGCTTAACAAGTCTGATGCGAAAGAACTCTACCTGGAAATGTATGTTGCAGGCACAGTTGTTGACTCTAAGATCTGTCATCCGACTGAATTTGACTTTTATCTTTGTAGCCATGCTGGAATACAGGTAAATTTTTACCTCTTTTGTTGATATAACATAAAGTTGGATTATGTTCTCATGGTAGTGTGTTTTCAGGGTACCAGCCGCCCAGCTCATTACCATGTGTTGTGGGATGAAAATAATTTCACTGCTGATGGTTTACAAACTCTAACCAACAACCTGTGCTACACGTAAGTAACAAGCTACTAATGTGATATGGAATTTTCCTTTGTTTTACCCACCTAGTTCATTGTTTTACTTGTTTGCCTTAACCTTTGCTGTTTTCATTTTTTCAATATTGTGCAGATATGCGAGATGCACACGCTCTGTTTCAATTGGTGAGTTTTCTTGTGAAAAGCAATCCACAAGATTCTTGTGTATTTATGTTTAGCATGTAGTTAACAAAATCTGTGTTGTTTTGTATGCGCTACAATTGCAGTGCCCCCTGCATATTATGCTCATTTGGCTGCATTTCGGGCGAGGTTTTATATGGAACCCGAGACTTCAGATAGCGGATCTATGACAAGTGGTGCTGTTTCTGGTCGTGGAATGGGTGGCGGCGCAGGGCGTAGTACTCGTGCACCTGGTGCCAATGCTGCTGTGAGACCCCTGCCTGCACTCAAGGAGAATGTCAAGAGGGTTATGTTTTATTGCTGATCATGCTCTAGTGTTTGAAGCAGTACTATGTCGTTTTGCTGGTCTAGTTGTTGCAATGGAAGTATCTTCAGAGATTGCAAGTGTGTCTTGAACATTATTCTGGTTTTTCTCAAATATTTCTCGTCAGGAGTCATGCTTGATGCAAACCATGTTTTATCGTTGAATTGAGACTGACTATCGTATGTGTGCTCCATTGCCTGATCTTATAGTGTTCTGGATTTATTTTTTGGGGGGTGTGAAATTTTATGATTTTTTGTTTGCTATGAACACTTGTCCGCCATCGTTGCCCGGTAGGTATCTTGTGTGTCATCGCAAGGAACCGTTTCTATCGCTGCCATTGTATGGCAGTTTCATCACTACTGACATTGATTATTAGCATCTGTTGTTTTCGTCGAGCATCATCTTTTGTTTTCGTCGTCCCCACTGTCGGATGGCTGTCGCCTGACATTTGAAAATATTTACTGTTATAAGATTGTAAGAGTAAATTAGTATTGTTTTCTTCTTACAAATCAGATCAGACTCTCTTTGTTTTTTGGGGGGTGGGGGAGGGGTTTATTTTTCCTCTCTTCGTTGGAGGGTATTTTTGGTTCAAGCTAAATGTGGCTTTGTTCAAATTCACTTTGTGGTTTGTGCAGTTAAATATCTATTTTTTTTTAGTTAACTTGATTAATAAATTTAAAGGGGCAGAGTGCTGTGCACACGTTTTCCATCGAATTTCGATAATTTTAGTAATTACTAATGTTCGCAAATAGATTTCGATTTCTTCATTTCACTGACATTCTATTTCATATAGGGATTGTATGTCTTTTTTAATTCTTAAAGATTAACAAGAAAGTTGAATGAAATCAACAGAGGAAAGTTGAGGAAAGTTGTCTCTTTCATCATCCGTAAATCTAATATATTTAGCTGTATGGAGATCTTTCCATAAATCTAATATGTTGAGGAAAGTTGCCTCTTTCATCATCCGTAAAACGTGTCTTGTTTTCAACTTTCAATCCAAAAGAATCATTGAGGAAACCATAAGTGATTACTTCTTTGATGAGTAAAACCAGCTTAGTCCCTAAGTTTGGTATTTTCTTTCACTTTAGTTCCCTGAATTTAATGAAATTCAAAGAAAGTCTCTCAAAGTGCATTTCATCATTCTCTTTAGTCAAAATTGTAAAGTTCTTGTTGGCACGTTAAGTTTATACATGCATTTCAGGTTTTCATCCTAATCAATATATCACAATTTGTATACTTCTAATTATTAAATTTAGCATTCGCTCACATCCTGAATTCAACGAAATTCAAAAAAGTCCTTAAAAGTGTATTTCGTCTTTAACTTTAGTCCAAATGTTTGAGCAACAACCCTTTCACTTGGCACTATGGAACTGGTTCTCTCAATTAAGTTTAACAGATTTTTCTTGCCGGCACGTTAAGTGCATACCGGGATTCTAGGTTGACAACCCCGTCAGCATATCACAATTTTAAAGGTTTAATGAGTATTAACCCTGTGACCCCATAATTAGAACATTTGTTACTAGTGTCCTTGTCCCAAATGCGGCCATTTTGCTCAACAAGACTCCCTTCCACCACTTCTCTTGCTTTTGTCATAGCCTTGTATGTCTTAGGGTCATCTACATGCACAACAAACTCTGTTTTCAAGTAATCAAAAGGCTCATTGTATGTAAGAGCAAGTTGAATTATAATCTTTCTTGATGTTTGACTATTTTTGGATCCCTTGCTGAAATGAAAATCTTGATTTGAAAGCTCTTGTGTAATTCACTCCACATACAATATACGTACAATCATTTCGTTAGTCCTAACCTTATCATTATTTAATCACTTAATAATGTCCCAGCCATGGTATATGGTGTATTCCCCCCACAACATTCTTAAAAGGCTTTCAAACTAAGAAACTCAATTCTAATATCTAAATGCACATAACCAAATTGTGCTTCTTCATTGAATCGAGGAAAAACAATTTTTTCAATACTCCAATTTTCGTTGTCGGTGCTTATTAGACTCCTAAGATCGTTCGAATAATAACTACCACAAGTGGTGTCAGTGTTAACATTCATGAGTCCCTCGTGAGTTAGAAATTTAGAATGTGTCAAATGTCATAAGATCCAGCCCTCATGCATAAACGAAGCATTGTTCAGATAATATAAATAAAAAATAAATTTTAAATATATGATACTATAATTAAAAAAAATGTGTCTTTTATAATTTGAACGTTATAAAAATTAAAGGAATATTTTTGTCAATACACAAATAATAAAAATTAATAAAATACTACCTTCGTGTTTATGAACCGTTGCATATATTTAACTACAACCATTATATACGTAATTCATTAAAAAAAACATAATATACTATTGAAGTTGTATTTGAGTTCTACATTGGCAAAGTTCTCGGGCTGTGCAATGTATATATGTGGTTGGACTCCCTCATCCTATAAGTTAGCTTTTGGGAGTGAGACCAAAGCTCATTTAAATAATAATATATCCTTTCCCCCATCCCCTTTTAAAAAAAAGGAAAGAAAAAATATCTATTTTCTAGTGTACAATGCAATACCAGAAAAAAAATCTATTTTCTAGTATATTTTCTAGATGCTGTTAAAATATATACAATGCAATACAAGAAAATCGTTTACAATATAGCTGATTTTATATCATACCTAATTCCACAAATATAATGATAAACTATTTTTTTTTTGACGAAAATGATGATAAACTATTGTAAGTCAGGAAACACTTCTAAATAACAACGTGTGGATTTAAGATGGAATAAAGAAAAGAACAAACAATGTTTACCTCAAAGGACAACTTCATGTCCCTTAAACATTCTTTGCCTCCACTTTTAAAACAAATAACACAAAAAGGGCAATCCATATTTGCTTTCTCCACATATCACCATATTTCACATATTCTTTTCTTGCTTTTAATCTTCCTTTCTTGCCAATTATGATAACCAAAATCCAATATAAATATCATCCCCACAACACCCAAAGCCACATACACAAAACTGCTCCCTCTCTTGATTTGTTTTTTGTTTCAAAGTTATTGGCTTATTTGAAGGTGTCCCTCAAATGGCTTCTACTACCTCAAATTCAGCCTTAAAGAGATCAGATTCTATTGCAGATAGCATGCCAGATGCCTTGAAGCAAAGCCGCTTCCATATGAAGAAATGCTTTGCCAGGTACTATACGTGAAAAGTTTAAATATGTTTTTGGTCCTTGTTATTTTGTTCATCCTTGTAATATACTTTTTTTTTTCATTTTAGTCCCCACAATATTTTGTTTATGTTCGATTAATTCCTGTGTGATAGGGACTAAAATGAAAATAAAGTGGACTCAAGCGGAAAAAAAAGTATATTATAGGGAGGAAAATGAAAAAAGAAGTATATCATAAGGATTAAAACAAAATAACATTGACCAAAACGAAAAAAATATATTACGGGGACCACTTCGTAGCAATTTTTTTTAAAGGGACTAAAACAAAAAAGTGAGTGTATTACATGACCAAAAACTTGTTTAAGCCTAGGTTACTACGTCCGTTCCTTTTTACTTGTCTTTTATGATTGTTTTACACAAATCAAGAAACCAATAAATTTTGTTATTTTTGATAAAGTTATTAGTCTTTTTCCTATGATACCCTTGATTATTTATTATCCATCACACTTAGTTCTCTCTACAATAAATAATTAAGAGTATAATTGAGAAACAAGTAATTAATGTAACCTTAAACTATCAAAATGATAAATAAAAAGAAGCACATTTCTTCTTAAAAATCGACAAGTAAAAAGGAACGAAGGGAGTAATATAGAGTTTGATGTTGTTTATGTGTTCCGCATTTTGGCTTTTTCATTTTCCTTCTTTGGATTCATGAGAGGAAAAATATGAAACAGGTTTGTTGCAAGTGGGAAAAGGTTAGTGAAACTGCATCATATAATGAATGATGTGGAGAAAACAGTTGAAGACAAAGATGAGAGGAAAAAGCTTTTAGAAGGGTTGTTGGGTTACATCCTCAGTTGCACTCAGGTTAGCAAAATTTCAGTTCCCTCTTTTGGAGAATCTCCAAAGTAAAAAAAAAAAAAAAACAGTGATTGACTTTTGGAACAAATTGGAATTGTTTGTAGGAGGCAGCTGTTGTTCCACCCTATGTTGTTTTTGCAGTGAGGCCTAATCCTGGCTTCTGGGAATTTGTTAAAGTGAATGCAGATGATTTGCAAGTAGATGGTATTGAGGCTTCAGAATACTTGAAATTCAAGGAAATGGTATTTGATGAGAAGTGGTAAGTGGTGCTCTCTGAAGCTCTTTTGCATAATTGTTTTTGGCTAGCCATGCCATTTTCTTTGTGCCAATGGTTAGAGTGCATTTGTTACATATTTTTTTATGATAGAATCACTTTTTAAGTAAAAAAATCATTTTTAATGGATTTAATTGTGTTTGATTTAGTTTTTAAAAAAATCATTTTTATGGTTAAAATAAAACTTATTTTGATTAGCTTTTAGAAAAAATAATTTTTGATAGAAGAGAGAGAAATACAAAATCACTTTTTATAATTATAAATAAACAGAAAATAGCTTATGCTTTTTTTAAAAATCTCTAAAATCACTTTTTTTAAATCTGAATGGCCTTATTAGTTGACCCTTTGATGAACATGACTTGAATGTGTAGGGCAAGTGATGAAAGTGCCTTGGAGATAGATTTTGAGGCTATTGATTTCTCTACACCTCGCATGGCTCTTTCTTCTTCTATTGGAAATGGACTAAATTTTACTACCAAGTTCTTGACCTCAAGGTTGAGTGAGAGCTCACATTGTGCAAATCCATTGCTTGATTACTTATTGAGCCTTAATCATCAAGGAGAGGTAAATAAAGGCATAAGGGTATCATGTGTCGAAATGTGTACTAAAGTTAATTTTTATTAATAGTGGAAAAAAGTGGTTAATAACAAGTGCATATTTCTTTTACCATTTTGCAGAATCTTATGATCAAAGACACTTTGAATACCATACCAAAGCTTCAGAAAGCACTAAAAATAGCAGAAGCATATGTGTCTGTACATCACAAAGACACACCATACCAGAATTTTGAAAACAGGTCAACATCTATCTCTTTTACTTTATGTCTCTATTTTGATAATAATGAACAAAAGTTCAATATGAGTGGAAGATATATTAAAGTACTTATAAACTTTTCCAATTTTGCTTTTGAAAGGTTGGCCACTACGTGTCTTTACACTAATGTATTTCATTTGCAAAATTCTGTAGTACCATAAGGATGCTGTATTTGATTTATGTTAAACATTATTTTAAAGATAATCATGCATTAACATTATTATTATTATTATTATTATTATTATTATTATTATTATTGTTGTTGTTGTTGTTATTGTTACTATTATTTTCTTTGTTTTATCTTAGGCTAGGACCTTAAATAACTTGGTTTTCTAATGAAGATGGCAAAGACTAGTTCCATAGTTGATAATCTCTATTACTGTCTGCAGGTTCAGAGAATGGGGATTTGATAAAGGGTGGGGAAATACAGCAGGAAGGGTTAAAGAGACAATGAGAATGCTTTCTGAAGTACTAGAAGCAGCAGATCCAGTGAAATTGGAATCACTTTTCAGCAGGCTTCCAAACATGTTCAACATAGTTATTTTCTCTATTCATGGATACTTTGGCCAAGCAGATGTCCTAGGATTGCCAGACACTGGAGGCCAGGTATGAATCCCTTCTCTTCAATTATTGAATCTAGAAAAATGCTACATAATCAAAATTTTGTTGCCTAATTTTTGACACAATGAGTTGGCATGCTCAGCTCATTGACTCCTAGATGCATGAGTGTTCCTTACCATGTTATTATATCTAACAACCACCCTTGAATATAGCTAATTTTTGTCAAAATTATGGTTACCTTTTCTGGTTGTGTAACACCACTCTTTAGTATATAACATTGGAAGTTGTAAATATAAGGTTTAAGTATGTTTTCTCTCCCTATAATATATCTGTTTTTTTGTTTTGGTCCCTAATTTTTGTTTTGTTTTGAAGTGGTCCGGTCCCTAAAATTCTTTTGTTTCATTTTGGTCCTAGTAATTTTATTTTAGTCCCTGTAATATATTTTTTTTGTTTTAGTCCTTGAAATATATTTTTTCCTTCTAGTCCTTGTAATATATTATCATATAGGGACTAACTGAACATAAACCAAATACTACGGGGACTAAAACAAAAAAATATATATATTATAGGGACTAAAATAAATCAGCAAAGACCAAAACGAAGCAAAAAAATTATTGGATCACTTTGAAACAAAAAATTTCAGGGACCAAAATGAAAAACCGAGTATATTACAGGGACCAAAAACATATTAAAGGCTATAACTAATAATCTTTTGCTTTGATGGGGCTGCTTTTTCTAACAGGTGGTGTATATTCTTGATCAAGTAAGGGCATTAGAGGAGGAGTTACTCCATAAGATTGAGCTGCAAGGCCTTAATGTGAAGCCTCATATTCTTGTGGTATGCTACTAAGTACTAATACAAAAAATACAAATTATACTTCAAAAAATTCAAAAAAAAAAAAAAAGTGAAAGCCATCACATTTCTTGTTCTCAATTCATTCTTCTTCCTTTTCCTTTTGTCTCATCTTTCTTTAATGGCTTTGAACTTATGTTCCATGCACAGGTTACACGTCTGATTCCAGATGCCAAAGGAACCACATGTAACCAAGAACTTGAACCTATCATCAACACTAAGCACTCTCACATTCTAAGGGTCCCTTTCTTGACAGAGAAGGGAATTCTCCAACATTGGGTGTCCCGTTTTGATATCTACCCTTACTTAGAAAGATTTGCTCAGGCATGTGCAGTCATATATTCATTTCATTCCCCTCTCCCTCATATTCCATATAGAGAGAAGGAAGAAAAATAAAAGAATACAACCAAGGTTTTAAATCACGGTCGCGTTGCGATTCTTGACATCGCGGAGAATCTCTGTCAAATGCGGTTGATGCGATTGCTCGCAATCGCGTTGCGGTTGCTGCGACGTCACAAACCATGATGTCGCGGCCTAGATCGTGGTTGCGGACCTATTTTTAAAACCTTGAATGCAGCAAATAATGTGCTTATGTTCCTTTTTTCACTCATGTATCTTTATCATAAACAGGATGCTACTACCAAGATTCTTGAACTTATGGAAGGGAAGCCTGATCTCATTATTGGGAATTACACTGATGGAAACTTGGTATCATCCTTAATGGCTTCTAAACTTGGTGTAACTCAGGTTCATTCAATAACTTAACTTGGTTTAGACATAGTTGAACTTGAAAAGTCAACATCAAATATGTACATTCTTTTCCTATTAGCACTTTGAAGTTTGAACTAAAACTTGTATTCATAATGAATGAAGGCAACCATTGCTCATGCTTTGGAAAAGACCAAGTACGAGGATTCAGATGTGAAATGGAATGATTTTGATGAAAAGTATCACTTTTCTAGTCAGTTCACAGCTGACTTAATCTCGATGAATTCAGCTGATTTCATCATAACAAGCACATACCAAGAAATTGCTGGAAGGTTGCCCTTTTCTACTGAATCATACATTCTTATATACTACTATCTTATGGTTAATATTAGAGCGAATTACCAATTTAGTCCCTGAAATTGAGAGTACTGTCAAATTAGTCTCTAAAATTATTAATATTTCAAAACAGCCTTTCAAAAATTGAAAATCTTTGATCATATTATTCATGTTGGATCGATCAATTTAATCTCTGAAATTGTCTGGCAGAGACTAATTTGATTGAGAACTTTGAAATTCATGGATCATTATGAAACTTTGTTAATTTCAGGGACTAAATTGATAGCGTGGGACTAAATTGGTGATTCACTCGTTAATATTTTCATGAAGATAACTTTTCATTGTTTTGTATCATCAGCAAGGATAGGCCAGGACAATATGAAACTCACACTGCATTCACCATGCCTGGACTTTGTCGTGTAGTCTCAGGCATCAATGTGTTTGATCCAAAGTTCAACATTGCTGCACCAGGAGCTGATCAATCTGTCTACTTCCCTTTCACAGAGAAAAAGCAAAGATTGACCAAATTCCACCCTGCCATTGAAGAATTACTTTATAGTAAGGGTGACAATGAAGAACACATGTAAGTATCCTACTTTATAGTAATAAAAACATGTCATTATTATACTCTCATTCAAACTGAAATGTGTTTGAACAGTGGATTTTTGGAAGACAAGAAAAAACCAACCATCTTCTCCATGGCTAGGCTTGACAAAGTGAAAAACCTTAGTGGCCTAGCTGAGTGGTATGCAAAGAACAAAAGGCTAAGAAGTTTGGTAAATCTTGTGATTGTTGGAGGATTTTTCAATCCTTCCAAATCCAAGGACAGAGAAGAAACTGAAGAAATCAAGAAGATGCATTTCTTGATGAAGGAGTACAAACTCCATGGTCAGTTCAGATGGATTGCAGCACAAACGGATCGATATCGCAATGGAGAGCTGTACCGATGCATTGCGGATTCAAAGGGAGCATTTGTTCAACCAGCATTGTATGAGGCTTTTGGTCTCACAGTCATTGAGGCAATGAACTGTGGACTACCAACTTTTGCAACAAATCAAGGAGGTCCAGCGGAGATTATAGTTGACGGAGTCTCAGGTTTTCATATTGATCCACACAACGGAGATGAATCAATCAACAAGATTGCTGACTTCTTTGAGAAGTGCAAGACTGATTCTGAACATTGGAACAGAATCTCTAAAGCTGGTCTTCAGAGAATCAATGAATGGTAAGTTTTAATCAACAAGCGTAAAAGGGCGGCCACCAGGTGGGATCTGGGGAGGGTAGATGTTCTCAGCCTTATCCTCGCAAGCGGAGAGGCTGTTTCATAATTCTAACCTGTGACCTCCAGGTCACAAGGCAGCAACCTAACAGTTGCGCCGAGGCTCGCTCTCTTTTAATCAACAAGTGTACTTGAACAATGTTCATTGTTTGATTTCATACCTTGTGTTTCCTTGCAGCTATACATGGAAGATATATGCAAACAAAGTCTTGAACATGGGATCAATTTATGGATTTTGGAGAAAGTTGAACAAGAATCAAAAGTTGGCAAAGGAAAGATACATCCAGGCGTTCTATAATCTTCAATTTAGAAACTTGGTAAGTTTGTAACATGGTGTTACTTCTTTTGTTCCAAATTCAATAATTATTGAAAAATTATGCAAAAATTTCATTGCAGGCAAGAAAGGTACCAACTCCTAGTGAGGCACATCTGGAAACTCAACCAATGTCAATAACTCGATCCAAAAAACCAGCATCAAAAGTAGAACCTACTCCCAAGGATGCAGCACCTCAAACCCAATTAACAGCACCACCACCCAAAACTGAATCTCAACCTACCCCAAGGCAAGTCATTTTATGCAAGTAGCTGGACCTCATGTGTCAAACTAAAAAAATGAGCTATAGTTTACCCCAAATGAAAACGAATTTAATTTGTATACACTGTCAGTGTAAAAATGTTTTACACATGCATTCAATAATGTGTTGCCACATCATTTAATGAGTATGACAAGTCATGTGTTTTTAAACTCATCAAACGATATGACAAAATATTATTGGATTACATTGACAGTGTATAGAAATTAAACTCAATGAATATTTTGTTTTTAATCCAGCTTTGCATATATGTTGAAAGAAAAAATAAGTAACATATTGGAAGAATATTTGCATGAAGTGTTAATGAATGCGAACAACTGTGGAAATGTATTTGATATGATTTAAATGAGACAGAAAAATGTCTAAATCTTTTGCATGTACTTGTCTGTGGATTTGCAGGGATGAAGGCTCAAGTCAGGAACAAGCTGCTGCTAGAGGAAGTGTCTTCTTTGGATTGCGTTGGTTGATTCCAATAATTGCTTTTGTGTTCATCTATCATTACCTCTTAAAGAATTTGGACCGCTTGTTCACATGGGTTTAATGATGTTTCAGATAGAATCACAATCACACATGTGCATGTAATTTTAGTTTTAATTCATGTGTATCTTTACCTTCTTGTATCAATGTTATTGTAAGTGATTTCAGTAATAAATAAGAAGTGCTATTTCAACCATGCTCATTGGTATTAGTGGCAAGTGAAGTCAAAACATTAGAAACTTCAAACTAGATATAAACCAAAGGTGCCAACTCTTCTAAGCATAAATACGGTCAGCTTGATTGCCAAACTATATTGACTATATTTTTTCCATCATTGGCATTCTGGCTAAGGAAGTTGCCGAGCAATTGCAACTTGCAAAAGTTGTATATGTCACATGCTCCTTTGTGGCTGAAATGACATGAATAAAATTAGACATTAATAAATACTCCATCGGTTCCTTTTTACTTGTTCATTTTTAAGAGAAATTTTGTTACTATTTATCTGTCGTTCTCAAAGTTCAAGGTTACATTAATTACTTTTTTGTCAATTATACCCTTAATTATTTATTGTAGAGATAGAAATAAGTGTAATGGAGTAATAAACAGTTAAAAGTATCACAGGTAAAAGACTAATAATTTCATCAAGAACAACAAAGTTTATTGGTTTCCTTGGTTTGTATAAAACAACCTTAAACGACATCTAAAAAAGAACGGAGATAATAATAACACCCATAAGCAGAAGGCACAACGTGTTAAATGGAGAGAAATTGACTAACTTGTCTGGCTCTGTGATAGTTGGTAGTTAATTTTATGATTCACAGTGAATCATATGAGATGAGGTGATATATCCTAGTCCCTAGATATCACCTTATGAGTTTGAATTCCACGGCGGATGTGAAGTCTTCGTCGGTGAGTAGTATGTAAGTATGAGTGCTATTTGAGCCATAAAACTTTACCTGACCCTACTGAGTCCCCGAGATCCAATTCATCTTAAATTTTTTAGTCTATAAAAAAAATACCGCCTTATTAAGTAACAAAAAAATTGATATTGTCGTTTTGTAGCTTATAAAATATTAAATTTTCGATTGGTACCAACACACCAAGAGTATCAATCACAAAAGTTATCTTATTTCTCAAATATCTAGCGATATGGCTTTTGTGTGTGTGTGTGTGGCCTGACCAAGTCAAAGTTTTTATTATTGCATTTTATTTTATTTTTATTTTTGAAATGGATCTCAAGTAGTCTTTAGTTATTTTTGTGATGGAAAATGGACCTTATCAAAGTTAGGGATTTACACACTTCTTTTGGACTTAGGCCAGGATTGAAGACATGTCAATTTATAGAATCTATATAGAAGAACCGATCTTACATATTGACATGCTGGATTTTTTGCTCTCTCTAATGACTCTGAGATTGTTTTGAACGGAAAAAAAAAGTCTAAGACATTGAGTTCAAAATCACTTATGGTTAATTTGTTTATTACTCTGAACATTTTTTTTTAAAAATATTTAATATGAATACCAAAATTGTTACTGGCCGGCCTCCGAGCTAGGCTCCATGATATCCAAATAGCGAAGACTGAGCCCATTTACCGAGCAAGGCCCCCAAAGGCGATGACTGACCTCAAAATGGGAAGTCCCGAATCTTCCAGAAAGCACGTAAGCGATAATACCAGAACGGTTGGAGACCCGAATATTGGGGAGCACGAAAGCAGTAAAGATAAGCCCTGGACTCTATCAGGTGCGAGATAAGAGGAGGAGATACACTCCTCTCATCAAATGGTAACTTGCCGAGGAAGGGAACCTTGCGCACAACTCGAAACAGACTCACCTATATAAAGGGGCTTGGCCCTCAGGTTAAACACACTCTCTACACCCTAAACACTTAACTCATCTCTATGATGCACACTTCTCTGCTTTCCCTAAAAATCCTTATCTAACTTAGGTATCAGAGTGCCTTTTGCAGATACTCCCCCTCGCGCCGGACTGATGGAGGACGGACGCTGCGCCCAGAGGAGGAGAACTCTCACCACGGAGCTCAACGCCTAAGGCTACTAAGCTTAAACAAAGGTTGAGCTCGCCATTGAGCTCACCACCCAACTACCGAGTTACAGAGCGAAGAGGCGAACTCGCCGGAGAGCTCTCACCATTTCGTGCATTAACATTAGTGCCCACCATGGGGCCTGGTAAAACTAGCCTGGGCCTCAAGGATACCACTCGAGCAGGATGGTACGAACCAGGAGTACGATGAACCAACCATCGCCACCCGAGGAACCAAGCCAGAACACCGTCAGCCAGGGTCAACATCCACTAAAAGATCTGACCTTGGAGCAACTCAAGGCAGAGAATGCAGAGCTAAAGCGCCACCAGATAAATGAAGTCCTCGATCGGGACTCCTCCCGGATAGATCGGTCGAGCAGGACAGCAAGCCCTAAACAGTGGCATTCTCATCACCATAGAGACCGATCTCCAAAGATCGGGCTGACCTAACTCCCTTTCGGTGAAGAGATCATGGCTGATGCAGTCCCTAAGCACTTCCAAATCCCCACCATGGGTGATTATGAAGGCAAGACGCTTTACGCAACCATTATTGAGCGACATACAAAAATAAATTGGACTAAATATGGTTTACAGCTCGGACGACCACAAATACGTCCCTCAAAATCAGGTGCTATTCTTCCATATTTCTTTGAGCATCTCATCATCAACTTTGAATTATCGACATTTCATTTTATTTTATTTTATTTTTGGTAAATATTACCTGGAGCATTTTATGATGTCTCCTTGCATGACATTTTATATTTTCCTAAACCTTCGAGCAAGGTATAGTTTATCATTTAAATGGATGATGTACTTTCACATCGTTGATGGCTAACCTCAACAAATCAGCTTATTGATAACCTACATGTGGAAGTCCAGTTCGGCTCACTGGATGACCTCAACCGTGCCACACGGACAACCACATCAGCTACTCTCCAAAGGAAGTACCAAAGCTCGGCTATGAGCACTTTACTCATGACATAGAAATTAAATACTAACTTTACTATATCAAATTGTTGCAATTTGTCTACATTTCGACAGGAGCAACGCCCCAAAACTAAAGGTCGAGCCCGCCACAGAGCTCGGCATCTAGTGTCAAAGGTTGAGCTTGCCACGGAGTTCAATGCCCAAAATCAAATGTTGAGCTCGCTACAGAGCTCAACAGCTTAAAGCAAAGGTCGAAGCTCGCCCCAGAGCTCGACGACGAAGGTTAAAACCTACCAAAGAACTCAGTGCCCGAAGAGCAAAAGCTTGTCAAAAGAACTCAAACGCGAATTCTATAAGGACTACAATAGATCCTTCAGAAATTTTCATCAACCACAACGAGCCCAGATGAAATAAGCTCGACCAAGGTCGCTAGTCAGCCTAAACAAAACCTCAGCGGTTTCACAGACCAGGTTAGCATAGAGGCCTGGTGAGCTCTAAAGTAGCTCGATTAAGGTCGCCAGTCAACCTAAACAAAACCTTTGCGGTTTAAGTTACCAGGTCAGCATAGAGACATAGAGAGTTCTAAAGCAGCTCAGCTAAGGTCGCCAGTCGACCTAAACAAAATCTTTGCAGTTTAAGTGACCAGGTCAGCATAGAGGCCTGACGAGCTCTAACGTAGCTCGACCAAGGTCGTAAACTGACCTTAGTAAAACCTTTACGGTTTCAACAACCAGGTCAGCATAAAGACTTGGTGAGCTCTACTGTAGCTCCACCTAAGTAAACCTTTGCAATCTAAATGATCTGGCCAGCGAATAGACCTGTCGAGCTCTAACACAACTCGGTTAAACTTAAGGCACGACAATGAATGTTTCAAACTCAATTTTGAGACAAGTTTTTCGGGGGGAAGCCACCACGGAAAGCGGAGAGCAATGCAAAGGGTAAAAGCACAAATCATAATAGAGAACTCGTCAATGCCACTTAACTTAGTCATTTTCATACATCAAAAGGTGGCTCTCATAGGAGCGATTACAAAGCTCAGAACAAAAGAAAGCAAATACAAACTACTCAAGGGCATTCCCTTGGACTCCCACTGGGCCACCATCGGTAACAACGCTCGGATTCTCCACATCCGTAGCAGCCAACTTCTCCCTTTCTTCCTTGGGATCACCCTTGTCGGCCTTCTCAGCTTCCTTCTCCTCCTCTACAATTTTGCCATCCTTCACAATCTTGGTGAAGTCGAGCTCGGAGATATCCAGATCGGTGGCAACCACCCTGATTTGGGCAAGGGCACTATCGAAGCCCTCTTTAAACTGCAGAGCACTAAAGCTCTTATACTCCTCAACCCGAGCAGATTCGACCGAGGACTTCTCTTTCTCAAATGCAAGGTCAGAGGCCAAAAGATCTCTCTCATCATGCAGTTCTTTCTGCTTCTCCAAGAGCTTAGTGTTGTCGGCGACCAAAGAGTCCCTTGCCTTAGCCGCCCAAGCAAGATCTTCCTTCAGCCCAGATATCTTCTCCTCGGCCTCCCTGAGCTTGGCCAGTTTTTTCTTGTACTTCTCCTTCTCCTGCTTCGCCGGTCGGACAGGAATTGCGGCATGGAAGAAACACGAAGCCCATAAAGACCCAAAGCCTTGCATAGGCCCAGCTCGCCAGCATCGAGCATGAGTTGGTCATCAGCTCGGCACATGATCTGGTCAATCTGGTCAGACAGTTCGATGCCCACGTTCCACAGAGAGTTCACAACTCCTTCTCCTCGGTCTCCAAACTCTTAAAGTTGCTGATACCATTGGCTTCCATCTGGGATGCTTAGAGAAACCCCTCCATGAGGTTCCCTTTGCATCTTCACCGCAGGGGGCTGGACAGAGATTGGATTAGAAGAGTTTTGTAGTTGCTTCTTGGTGACCTTTGCAGGAGAGAAGGCGGTCGGCACAACAGAAAGGGTCGACCCTGGAACTTAGGCGACTTTCTCTTTCTTGGTCTTCGCCAAAAGCTCGGACATCTCCTTTTTGCTCATCTTGGGAGCCATTTCACCTGCAAAGGAAAATAAATCATCAATCTTAAAGCAAAAAGTGTGCATGGCACCTAAGAGACAAAAGACGACACTTACTTATATGCACCCCCACCTGGGCAGACTCATTAGAGCTCGGGACAGGAGGATGAAGGAGCTTAAAGTAGGTAACCTACTAAGGTAATTGACTATTCTGCTCGGAGGGAGACAACCGAGCATAATCAGCCTCCTTTATTGGGCACAAATCAGATGTCCAATAGAAGGGGAACAAGGGCCCCCCTTGGCCCGAAAAGAAGAAAGAGTCCCCAACCCTTACTTGGACTTTGAAGAAATCGGTTTTCCATCTCTTGTAAGAATTGTCAAAAAGCTCAAGTATAAATTGATCAGGGATCTTGTTGAGAGAACACCACTTAAGCTGCCTGCCGAGCTTAAGTTGGAAAAAGCTAAAGAAAAGAGCAGAGAGAGGGCGACACCAAAGTATTCACACACGAGCTCAAAAGCTCGGATAAATGCCTAACTATTGGCATGAAGTTGCGAGGGGGCTGTATTCAGCCACTGGAGAACCCCACACTGGAAATCGCTCAAAGGAAGCCTAATGCCTACCCGGGAAAAGAAGGTCTTATAGAAAAAACAAAAGTCGGACGAGTCCTTGTTAACACACCAATTTATCTACTTTTATAGGGCATTTTTAGTATCTAAATATACCATTTTGTACTAATTAAAGCACAAAGGTACTCATTTATGTCCTATTATGCAGAAATATCATGAAGACACCACTCGGAGCAAAAGATGCGAAAAGGACCAAAAACTGGCTAGTTTTGGAGAGTTTTAGCACTACAGGATAAGCGATACGGCCTGACCTATACTCGGTACGGCCGTACCTATAGCAGAACTTCAGTAAGGGCATAACCCCTTAGTCTATACCACCTGGCGCCGATGAAATAGTCCAGTACGGCCGTGCCAAAGGCAGACGGTTGTACACAAGTGATGTCAGGGCTACAGCACGCATGACTACGGTCCAACGTCATTAACGAAGTTTGGTACGACCGTGTATACATGCGGTACGGTCGTACCCCATCTCAGATAGTGCAGATTTGATAGCCAGATGACCTAGTTCGCAGCCTAATCTATAAATAGGGACTCTTAACGTTTTCTAAAGACCTTTTGACGAATTCCCAAGTCAAGAGCCCCCTATTTTGAATTCACATCAATTCCTTGCCTCTTCCATTGATCTGTGTGTTTCCTTGCAGCTTGGTGCCATCCCGAATTGCTACCGAAGCTCGTGAGGACGCAAAGAACGTGCTTAAGGACCGTCGTCATACCGAAAGGGTGTCCCGGTTTAGATTTATTCTCTTGTTATGGATTATTCCGATTTTATATCTGAGTTTATGTTATTATCATTGATAATGAGTAGCTAAACCCATCATTAGGGGTGATGGGGGATCCTTTGCTATACTCTTGATTTTGTCTATTTAATTATATGAGTTTCTATTGAATGTTTGAGTGTTTTATT
This sequence comes from Calophaca sinica, assembly GCA_037113605.1. Taxonomy (NCBI): domain Eukaryota; kingdom Viridiplantae; phylum Streptophyta; class Magnoliopsida; order Fabales; family Fabaceae; genus Calophaca; species Calophaca sinica. The sequence goes on along the minus strand of CM073737.1, from coordinate 74,230,621 downwards.
CCTAGTATGCTTAATCCTATAAGGCCTGATCAACCTTTATTTAGTTGGCTTAATTGTGGTAATATGATCATGATTAGTTAATGGAACCATAGGATAAAAGAACTCTCTTTATACGCCGGATAAGTTATAGCTTGTTTCTAATCAGTTATTAGGTTAACAAACCCACCTGTGCTTAATGCTCTTTTCTTTATTACCTTCTAGGACCAAACATAGTAATTAGTTAGGAGGAAGACTATTGCAAGCTAGGTAGCCCTTAGTAATTTAGAGTGGGTGATTAGTTCTCTTTCATAATAGATAACTCATATCAATTGTTTAGTGAACTCAAGAGTAGAGTATTGGTGAACCCGGTTCCCCTAGGCTTCCCATAGCATAGTTAAACCGTTCTCGCATTCAGTTTGTTTATCGCTTTGATACCGACAACTTTCACTACTCGTGTAATTACAATTTTTGCTCGCTTAATAGAATAGAATCATATTAAGTCATTGGTACTCGCTCATTCCGTGTGGGTTCGACATTCGGAGTCCTAATTATACTCCACTATTATTACGAGTTATGATCAGGTACTCTTGCTTGAGCCGCAATAAGTTTTTGGTGTCGTTATCGAGGAGTGATTGCGATAGTAATTGAATTAAAGATTTTATTTTCATTAGGCATAATTTTATTTAGTTATTTAGTTTCTATTATTTTTATTTAGTACTAAGACATTCTAATTAGGTTTCCTTTGGTGTATGCAGACAAGGTCTCAACATCTTAAAATGATTTTTGATCCTGAAATTGAAAGAACACTTAGATTGTTGAGAAGACAACATCTAGCAATGGCTAGTGAACTGACGCTAAATGAGTACTTCACACCAACTACGGATGTGGCAGATAGTGTCAACTATCCGGCAATTGAGGCCACTAACTTTGAATTAAAGCCAGCACTGACCTCTATGGTATATGTAGTGCAATTCTCTGGCTTATTATCTGAAGACCCAAATGCTCATCTTAAGAGGTTTCGGAAGGTTGCTAATGCTGTCAAGTGTCAAGGTGTGACACCGGAGGCCATCAAATTAAGATTGTTTTCTTTCTCACTGCAAGGGAAAGCACAATTATGGTTGAATTCACTCCCACCAAATTCTATTACTACTTGGGAGGACTTGAAAACTAAGTTCTTAAACAAGTACTTTCCTCCCGTAAAATCTGCAAAGTTGAGAGCTGACATGTCTGGATTCACCCAGAATGAATGAGAACCAATGCATGAGGCCTGAGAAAGATTTCAAGATTTAATTAGAAGCTGCTCTCATCATGTTTTCACCAAGTGGCAGTTAGTACAGATTTTGTATAATGGCTTTACAATGCAAACTAGAGGAGCTGTTGATGCTGCTTGTGGAGGATCTTTCGGAAAGAAGACACCCACTGAGGCTTTTGAAATTATGACTGAAATGGCTCATAACAACGCTCAGTGGCCAGCTGGTGATAGACAAACCGAAAGAAAGAACCAGCAGGCAGGAATTTATAAAGTGGAAGCTAACACAGCTCTAGAAGCAAAATTGGAGGCAATGACTAAAAAATAGAGACTTTGATGGCAGCGCAAACTCAATCTAATGCTAATAATGATTGAGGATGTATGGCAATCGAAGGCCAATTAGAAGAAGTTAATGCTATAGGCCAGAAAGATTTTGATCCAAAAACAGGGATGCAAGAGGCTATGTTGAAATTTATGCAAAGACATAGACATCCGTGTATGCGAGTTCTAGCCGGTTTCATGGAGAAAACTGAAGAAAGACTAAAGGCTATAGAAACCAAGGCTATTAATGTATCTTGCAATTTATGTGGAGTAACCGGTCATGACTCAAAGGACTGCACTGAGGAGATGAATTTTGATGGGAATAAGCAATAGAATGACCCATACTCAAGCACTTACAACCCCGGATGGAGGAACCACCCAAATTTCTTATGGGAAAGTCAACAGAGATCCCAGGATCAAAATCAGAATACTTATAAGCCCCCACATTTGCAAAATCATGCTTAGAATGATAGAAGTCCTGGAGAAAATGAGATTAACAGCTTTATGGGGCAAATGAATGAAAGATATAACAGCTCGAAAAAGTAAGTTACTGCTAATGCAAAGGGACAGAAAGTATTGAGAGAACAAATGGCAACGGTGTTGAATACGATGACTCAAAGAGAAAAAGGAGCACTCCCAAGTCAAGTGGAACCAAATCCCAATGAGAAGTGCAATGCAGTCTTCATGGAAAAGGAGGTACCAAAAGAGGAGAAGGCTCAAACTGAGTCTCAGTAGGTAAGTAACTCTCTCCAAGGTTCTAAAATTTTTTGTAAGGATAGACAAGCTAAGAGATTATTAGAAAAACTAAGAAAGTTGCATGTCAATATTCCTTTTGCTGAAATTGTCTTTGAAGTGCCTAAATATGTTAAATTTTTAAAAGAAATATTTTTTAACAAAAATAAGATAGAAGATGAGACTGTTAAATTAAATGAAGATTGCTCTGTTATGTTATTGAAAAAATTACCATCAAGCTTAAAAATCCAGGGACCTTTGCTGTTTCTTGTTCAATTGGTAATAATACATTTAAGGCACTATGTGATTTGGGTTCAAGTGTCAATTTAATGCCTCTGTCTGTTTGGAGAAAATTGAATTTGTAGGAACCACAACCTACTAAGATGTCCTTGCAGTTGGCTGACAGAACTCTTGTTTACCCAAGAGGAATAATAGAGGATATGCTGGGTGGATTTTGTAGTTCTGGATATGGAGGAAGACAGAGATGTCCCTATTATTTTAGGAAGACCATTCTTGGCAACTGGAGATGCTACTATTCAAGTGAAGAAGGGAATCATGACTCTAAGAATTGAGGATGAAGAAGAGATATCTAACAAAATTTCTCCCTCTAGTGCTTCTTGTTGATTCTTGCAGGATGTGGAAACTAAAAAGGAAAAAGAAAAAGAAGAGCAAGTTGAAGAACAAGATAACAACTCTTTGGAGCAGGATAAGGACATAACCCCTTCCTTGATATTGGAGGCACTTTGTTTGCCTAAATTTAAAGGACTCTGTGGAGAGGATCCTATTCCTCATATTTTAAATTTTTATGACTTGGTTAAAACTAACAATTTTGCAGGGACCACCGCAGAAAGGATAAGACTTAAGTTATTTCCTCTTTCCCTAGGAGGATTAGCTAAGCAATAGTTTTCAATATACCCCAAGTTTCACTTTTCAAGTTGGGAAGAATTAATGAAAGAATTTGTAAGGACTTTCCAGCTTAAGAAAAAGTGGATCAAATCTAAGGTTTCCAAGGACTAAAGGAGGACACTCCAGAGGAATTTACAGGTTTTGAATTAAACCCATCTATCATCTCGGAGGTGTCACATTTTCAATTTAAAGGAACAACATGACAAGATCCTATTGAGCACATGAGACAGTTTTGCAAGAAGATGAGAAAGGCAAAGTATGAAGGTTTGTCTCTAGATGAGGCAAAACTAATGATTTTCCCATTCTCATTAGATGAGGAAGTCAAACTATGGCTCTATCTGCTACCAATTGAAGAAATAAAAACACGGAATGACTTAGTGAAGAAATTTATTAAGACATTTTCACCCAATTTTGAGGAGCCAATTTACGTTTGTGAAGACTATGGGTACACAATGAACCCACAAAAAAAAGTGTGCAGGTCCTGCTTGGATGGACCACTCAGAAAAAGGTGACTACTTTGATGTGTTTCGCAATAATGAGAAGACAAAAGGTAATGTCGAGGACGGGCCATTACTCGCTGAGGACTAATTTTTAAGTCCTCCGAACCGTCAGGCTCGGGACGTTAAACAAGCGCTTTCTAGGAGGCAACCTGTGGTTACTAATATTTTTATTTATCTCTTATCTGTTTGTTTTATTTTTATTTTTATTTTTATTTTTATTTTTATTTAAAAATACAAAAAATTAAAAATTTTGAAAAAAAAATAAGTTCTGGAGATTCCGGAAGGATGACATGATTTTGAGAGTTGGAGAGCTCTCACTAGGGATGGCCACTACATTCCCAATTGCCCCAAGGCCAGCAGGATTAGAGACCCAGCTGTGCGGATAATGCATAGATGGATTGCCTGCTCCATAAACGAGAGAGCCTTGAGTGACGGCACGGTCACGAGACCAGATCTTTTTCTGCTTTGCGTTTTTTCTTGTGGACGTGCACCCAATTGCGCGTTCACTTTCAGATTTAGAACACCGAGCATATTGTCTTGGGTTCTGTCATCTCCCGTCTGGCAGCCCACCTCAGAGTTCGCACCGGAGCAGGAGCCACGATCATTGAGATGGAGCCCATTGGACTCTCTACCCTCACTAACATTGGTGTTCTGCGAAGATTAGGGCACGAGGACTATGAGGTCATCAGATCGGAGGAGCAGCAGGACGAGGCTGCAGATTTTGTCCCACTAGCAGAGGAGCATCCACCATCACCACAGCCACAGCCTCAGCCAGCAGCACAGGGCCACTCTTACGAGGATGTCATGATGTGTCTCGTCGAGATGCAGTCCAACTTTGTGGAGCATAGGACCCACGTGGATCAGCAGTTGGCAATCATTTTGGAGCACTTACAGTGCATCCAGCCTTTCCCTCCTGCTGAGTGATGCGGGATAGCATTTTATTCTTCTCTTTTAGTACTTAGGCTTTTTGCTTTTGTATTAAAAAGAGATGCACATATTTTGGGCACACTCGCGGAATACATTTTATTTTATTGCTTTTAAATTTTTTGTTTTGTTATTATATTTTACTGTTATTTCTTTTTATTTTGTTTCTAAATTTTTGAGTTGTGTGTTGCACAGTTCTTCCGCCGCTTACCAGCTCCATCGGTATTGTGACAAGGAAACAACATATTTTGCCTATACCCCCATCCAATTTGCTCATGATATTTTTCAGAGGGGAATCTCTTTCACATTCTTTTATAGCATTTATTTTCTTTTATTTTATCTTTTGTGCTTGCTTTAGCTTAATCGCAGTAGGGACACTGCTAGAAATAAGTGTGGGGAGGGAATCTTAAATTTTTGCTCATTACTTGACTGTGCTTATAACTGCTTATAATTATAGAAGAACTTTAAATTTTTGCTGCAAAAATTTTCTTTATAACAACATATGATTGAATCAATTTGTTGCTAGTAATTGAAATCTGCTGAAAATTAGCATTGAAGTTCTGTAAGTTCTGACTTTCTGTTTAAGCTATTAAATGTGAGTTTTGAGCCTTAAATAAGAGGCATCATCATGATTTTGCCTCTTTTCTTTGTTGAGTGATATTTTTCTGTGAATGTGCATTCCAGAACTTGTGCTGAGACAATTACGAAGCGAATATGAATTTATTTTCATGTGAATTTGGAAAGGGTAATTTTTAGGAATTCTTCAGGCCACTACCATTTTGAATACACTATACCACTAGTTGCCCACTTTTGTGCCTAAAAGTTCTCTATTTAATTTCTTGGTACCCTTCTTGTTACTATTGATTATTTTCTGCGAAGGCAACCTTGGAAAATTTTATTTAAGAGCAATTTGTGGCAAAATCAGAAGAATAATGTTTTGAATCCCTCTTATATGTTTATAAAAAGAAGGCTTAGCAATTTATTCCCCTCCTAGTTCTTAAAAATGGTTGACTGCTGCATAAATGCATGAAGGGAGAAAAGGAAGAGAAAGGAAAGAGCATCATACAAAAAAAATTTATTCATCATGCTCATGCCTTCATAAATTGCAAAAAGAAAAAAATATATTGATTGAAAAAGTTGGGATTCTTGCCTGCTCTTTCAAGTGAAAAAGAATTAGGTTGCTTGTTTTGGTTGATTTATTTCTGACCCATTGCATGACCTTTTCTTTCTTTTATCATACCAAACATTATTACCTTGGCCCCATTACAGCCAATGAAAGACCCTCATTCCTCTTTTGCATGTCTTATAGATTCTAATAGTAGAGTTTTTGGTCAATGTACAAGCCTATGGTAGTGCCACTTCATTTGAAAAATCTGAGTGTTAATGATTATACCTATAAACACTTTGAGATTGATGAGAGTGTGACTTGAAAATCACAGGCTGTTGGCTTATTTGAACTTACACCTCTATTTGAGCATTCTATTTATTGACACGTTTTGTGATATCATGTTGTTGTCTTATATTTTTGCCCCTATTCAAGTGAAAATAGTTTTTTTCCTTACTATAATTACCCAAGTAGTTTGCTTGAGGACAAGCAAAGCTCAAGTGTGGGAATGTGTTAACACATCAATTGTCTACTTTTATAGGGCATTTTTAGTATCTACATATACCATTTTGCACTAATTAAAGCACAAAGGTACTCATTTATGTCCTATTATGCAGAAATATCATGAAGACACCACTCGGAGCAAAAGATGCGAAAGAGGACAAAAACTGGTTAGTTTTGGAGAGTTTTAGCACTACTGGATAAGCGGTACGGCCTGACCTATACCCGGTACGGCCGTACCTAGAGCAGAACTTTAGTAAAGGCGTACCCACTCAATCTGTACCACTTGGCGCCAGTGAAATAGTCCAATACGGCCGTGCCAAAGGCAGTACGGCCGTACACAAGTGATGCCAGGGCTGCAACACGCATGGGTACGGTCCAGCGTCATCAACGAAGCTCGGTACGGCCGTACCCCATCTCAGATAGTGCAGATTTGATAGCCAGATGACCTAGTTCGCAGCCTAATCTATAAATAGGGGCTCTTAACCTTTTCTAAAAACCTTTTGACGAATTCCTAAGTGAAGAGCCCCCTATTTTGAATTCACATCAATTCCTTGCCTCTTCCATTGATCTGTGTGTTTCTTTGGAGCTTGGCGCCATCCCGAATTGCTACCGGAGCTCGTGAGGACGCAAAGAATGTGCTTAAGGACCGTCATCTTACCGAAAGGGTGTCTCGGTTTAGATTTATTCTCTTGTTATGGATTATTTTGATTTTATATCTGAGTTTATTTTATTATCATTGATAATGAGTAGCTAAACCCATCACTAGGGGTGATGGGGGATCCTTTGCAATACTCTTGATGCTTTGTCTATTTAATTATATGAGTTTTTATTGAATGTTTGAGTGTTTTATTCCTATTGTGCTTCATCCTATAAGGCCTGATCAACCTTTATTTAGTTGGCTTAATTGTGGTAATAGGATCATGATTGGTTAATGGAACCATAGGATAAAAGAACTCGCTTTATATGTCGGATAGGTTATAACTTGTTTCTAATCAGTTATTAGATTAACAAACCCACATGTGCTTAACGCTCTTTCCTTTAATTACCTTCTAGGACCAAACAGAGTAATTATTTAGGAGGAAGGCTATTGCAAGCTAGGTAGCCCTTAGTAATTTAGAGCGGGTAATCAGTTCTCTTTCATAATAGATAACTCATATCAATTATTTAGTGAACTCAAGAGTAGAGTATTGGTGAACTCGGTTCCCCTGGGCTTCTCATAACATAGTTAAACCGTTATCGCATGCAGTTTGTTTATCGCGTTGACACCGACAACTTTCACTACTCGTGTAATTACAACTTTTGCTTGTTTAATAGAATATAATCATATTAAGTCATCGGTACTCACTCATTCCTTGTGGGTTCGACATTCGGAGTCCTAATTATACTCCAATATTATTACGAGTTACGATCAGGTGCACTTGCCTAAGCCGCACAGTCCTGACCACTCTTCCTAAAATGAACTCGGTCGTCAGGGGAGCAAGGGAGATAAATCACCTCCTCATATCCTTCTCCACCTAAAGTAAAGGTCATACCAGACCTAAGAGAGGCTAAGGCAGTCGTCGAGCAATAGTTTGAGGACACCTTGACCACATCCGGGTGCACCCACGAATAAGGAGACCCATCACCTCCTACTCTGCTTTTGTTTTCTTTGTGCAGGAAAAACAAAGGAGCCAACATAACCCGCGAAGTAAAAGGGATCCCAGGAGCGGGCGTAACCTCCAGTGGAGAAATAGACACAGAACCATCGTATTTACCAGACAACACTGCTTCCCCCGGAACCCTGTCCCGGTCGCCGGCCAGGTCAAGAGGCAATGTTAGAGTAAATGAGGTATCAACGGAAGAACTCCCAATCTCAGAACTTACATGAATAGGGGAAGGGATATCGTTCAAAGAAGTAGAAGAAGACATGAGCAAAAAAGGGAAAATGGAGACTCACCGAAAAATATGGGTAGAAGGAAAGGACGCAAATGCCGTGGCAAACACGAAGAACAGTGATAGGGAGCGCAATCGTAAAGGAGCTTGGAAACATGGAAAAGATGAAGCAGAGGAGAAGAAGTGGAAAGGCGGGATTTAAAGTCCTTGAAATGAGAAAGTCAAGAGGTGCGTGGATCCGGTGCCTACACATGTCCTGACAGGTGTCGATCCAATGGTCAAGAATTAATCAAGAGATCAACGGATAAAAGTGAGGCAGTTAAACAGTTGATGGGCCACGTCCCTTCATAAAGATAAGCAAGATGGATGGTGACTGACACGTGTAGCACGAGAACCCAGGAAGACTACGCGATTGGTCGAGGTCCAGTACCTCCCACCAGCTCGGATACCGGCCTAGCGAAAAAACTAATAGACCCTATACCTTTCCAGCTAAAGGGTCTTGGGGGCTTGTGTTACGGGCCGGCCTCCGAGCTGGGCTCCATGATGCCCGGATAGCGAAGAATGAGCCCATTTACTAAGCAGGGCCCCAAAGGCGATGACCGACCTCAAAATGGGAAGTCCCAAATCTTCCAGAAAGCACGTAAGCGATAATACCAGAACGGTTGGAGATCTGAATATTAGGGAGCACGAAAGCAGTAAAGATAAGCCCTGGACTCTATCAGGTGCGAGATACGAGGAGAAGATTGGTGCAGCTCAGGCAAGTGCACCTGATCGTAACTCGTAATAAAAGTGGAGTATAATTAGGACTCCGAATGTCGAACCCACAGAGAATGCGCAAGTACTAGCGTAATAAAGATCTTAAGTCCTCTAAGCTATCGAAATGATTAGATTAGAATTTGAACACAAAAACTAAAGGAAATTAGAATAAAACTTTAAATCTCAAATACTAGAGCGAGATTGAATAGGAGAAGCCTAGGGGAACCGGGTTCACTAATATTAGATCCTGAATCTATTTTCTTACTATTATGAATTGTATTTCCTTATTGAAAGCCAACCACTCACTCTAAAATACTAAGAGCTGCCTAGCTTGTAATAGCCTTCCTCCTAACTAATTACTCCATTTGGTCCTAGAAGGTAATTAAAGAAAAGAGCATTAAGAACATACAAGTTTGTTAATCTAATAACTGATTAGAAACAAGCAATAATCGATCCGGCATATAAAGCGAGTTCTGTTGATCCTATAGTTCCTTTAACTAATCATGATCCTGTTACCATAATTAACTAACTTATTAAGGATTAGCTACTTCCTATGAAATTAAGCATGCTAAGATCAACACATTCATAGGGATAATAAGGAATTCAAAATAACAATTACATAGAAATCAAGAACAACACTGTAAAAGATCCCCCATCACCCCTAGTGATGGAATTAGCTACTAATCTTGTTTTACAACAAAATAAAATAGAATAAATCCAAACATAAACTCCTAAAAGATATGATTAAATAGAACTGGGACACCCTTTCGGTGAGATGGTGATCCTCTTGTTTGTTCCTCACGTCCTCATGAACTCCAGCTACAATTTAGGATTGACAAGAAGCTCTAATGATTCAAGACTCACTCTAATATCATAGTGTTTATTAATAACTCTCAAAAAGGGGCTCTTGACTTCAGAATTCATCAAAAGGTCTTTAGAAACGGTTAAAAACCTATTTATAGATTAGGATATGGATTAGGTCATATGGCTTTCAAATCTGCACATTTTGGGACGGGGTACGGCCATACCGGATACATACATGGCCGTACCGAACTTTGCTTATGACGCTGGCCCGTACCTATGCGTAGTGTATCCCTGACATCAACTATGTACGACCGTACTGCCTTTGGTACGACCGTATTGGACTTTTTCATCGGCGCCAGGTGGTACTGACTAAGGGGGTACGCCCCTACTGAAATTCTGACTTAGGTACGGCTGTACTGAAGGTCTGTCAGGTCGTACCGCTCATCCAGTAGCGCTAAAACTCTCCAAAACTTGCCAGTTCTTAGTCTATTCTCACATCTTTTGCTCTTAGTACTGTCTTCATGATAATTCTGCAAAATAGGATATAAATGAGTACTTTTGTGCTTTAATTAATGCAAAATGATATAATTAGATTTGGTTGCCCAATAAGCTTTGTGCTCTAATTCGACAGGGAGATGACAAGCTTTTCCAAATACTAGCCTATATGGTGACATTCCTATAGGGGTTTTGAAAGCAGTTCTGTATGCCCATAGTGCATCGTTAAGTTTTAAAGACCAATCCTTTCTTGGAGCATTAACAGTCTTTTCAAGGATTTTCTTAAGTTCCCTGTTAGAGATTTCTACTTGGCCACTGGTTTGTGGGTGGTAAGGTGTAGCTACTCTATGGTTGACTCCATATTTTGTTAAGAGGTTGTCAAATTGCTTATTACAAAAATGACTGCCGCCATCACTAATTATTGCTCTAGGAGTTTCAAATCTAGTAAAAATATTCTTTTTCAAAAACTAACCACTCTTCTAGCATCGTTAGTCGGTAATGCTACTGCTTCTACTCACTTGGAGACATAATCTACTGCCACTAAAATATATATGTTGTTATTAGACTTAGGGAATGGTCCCATGAAGTCTATGCCCCAGACATCAAAAAGTTCGTAATATAAAATATTATTCAGAGGCATTTCTTGTGTCCTAGAGATATTTTCGCTCCTTTGGCATGGATCACAAGCCTTAACAAATTTATAAGCATCCTTAAACAAGGTAGGCCAGAAAAAACCGCATTGTAAGTTTTTATGAGCTGTTCGTGTGGGACCATAATGGCCCCCTACTTCTCTAGAGTGGCAGTGCTCTAATATAGATTGATATTATATTTCTGGAATACATCTCCGAATTATTCTGTCAGCACATATCTTAAATAAAAGGTTCATCCCAAAAATAATGTTTAATATCAGAGAAGAATTTCTTATGTTGAGCATATGTTAAATTGGGTGGTAGCACCTTACCGGCCAAATTGTTAACATAATCGGCATACCATGGTGCCGCAGAAATAGCATATAGATGCTATTCTGGAAAGGTCTCTTGAATTTGCTCTCTTTTAGGTGGTCTGACTGCTGCGTCTATCCTTGAAAGGTGATCTACGATGACATTGTCTACATCCCGCTTGTCTTTGATCTCGATGTCAAATTCTTGAAGCAGTAGAATCCGTCTGATTAATCTTGGCTTTGCATCCTGTTTTGCAAGTAAATGTCTAATAGCAGAGTGGTCAGTATAAATTATAATTTTAGACATAACTAAGTAGGAACGAAATTTATCAACTGCAAATATAACTGCTAGTAGTTCCTTCTCAGTAGTAGTGTAGTTTCGTTGTACTTCGTCCAATGTCCTACTAGCATAATAGATAGCATGAAAAAAATTTCCTTTCCTTTGTCCCAACACCGCACCAACTGCGACATCACTAGCATCACACATTAACTCTAATGGAATAGACTAATCGGGCGCTATCACAACAGGAGCATTTATTAGTAGAGATTTTAAGGTTTCAAAAGCTTTTAGGCATGCCTTAGAGAATTCAAAGGGTACATCTTTTACTAAAAGATTTGAAAGTGGTTTTGCAATTTGTGAAAAATATTTGATGAACCTTCTATAAAAGCCAGCATGTCCTAAGAAACTTCTAATAGCTCTAACTGAGTTCGGAGGTGATAGTTTTGAGATAACTTCAATCTTAGCTGGATCAACTTCAATGCCTTTTTGAGAAATCTTGTGTCCTAAGACTATGCATTCCGAAATCATAAACTGACATTTTTCCCAATTTAGAACTAAATTTGTTTCTATGCATATTTTAAGCACAAGATCTAAATTATGCAAACAGACATCAAATGTGGATCATTAAACAGAAAAATCATCCATAAATATTTCGATGCAATTTTCTAAGATATCAGAAAAAATAGTCATCATGCATCTTTGAAATATTGCAGGGGCGTTGCATAAACCAAATGGCATTCTTCTATATGCAAATGTTTCATATGGGCACGTAAAAGTAGTTTTTTCTTGATCTTCCTTAGCTATAGGGATTTACATATAACCAGAATAACCATCTAGAAAGCAGTAAAATTCATGTCCAGATAATTTTTCAAGCATTTGATCAATAAAAGGGAGAGGAAAGTGATCTTTGCTGGTGGCCTCATTCAATTTTCTGTAATCAATGCACATACGCCAATCAGTCACTTTCCTTACTGTAATTAACTCTTTTTTCTCATTTTCCATAACTGTGGTTCCTCCCTTTTTAGGAACTACCTACACAGGACTCACCCAAGGACTGTCAGAAATAGGATAGATAATATTAGCATCAAGTAATTTAATCACCTCCTGTTTGACAACTTCCTTCAGATTTGGGTTGAGTCTTCATTGAGGTTGCACTTTTGGTTTATGATCTGTCTTCATATAAATCCCATGGGAGCAAATTGTGGGGATGATTCCTTTTATGTCATGAATGCTCCACCCCAAATGCTTCTTTGTTCTCCCGCAGAACCCTTAAAAGCTTTTCCTCCATTGTACCTATTAAAGAAGATGAAATTATAACTGGTGAGGATGAAGGTGGATGTAAAAATACATATTTAAGATTAGCGGGTAATAGTTTTAATTCCAGCTCTGGCAGATCTTCTAGAGATGATTTGATTGTACTCTTTTTAAGTTTTTCTAATCTTTCGAATCGCTGCACCCCGTTCCATGGCCTGGGTTCCATGCCTGCATCCAGTGCCAGAACTTCCTCCTTAATTCCCTCTTCATTTGTGATGGTTTCTTTGCTGCAAATTAGAATTTTTTCTAGAGGGTCTGTAAGTAAGTGTATCTGCAAATCAGAAGATATTAGTACAGTTTCTGCTAAAGTATCTATATAATTGCAAGATTGGGAACTAGGTGTTTTTAGAGAATCGAACACGCTGAAGACAACATCTTTGTCATCAAGCCTTAATGTAAGCTTTCCTTGGTGGACATCAATAACTGTTTTTTTTCGGTTACTAAAAACGGTCTTCCTAACAAAAGTGGCATTTCCTTATCCTCCTCCATGTCTAAAACTACGAAGTCAGCCGAAAAAATAAATTTTTCTACTTTCACCAAGACATCGTCAATTATCCCCTTTGGATGCACTACGGACCTGTCTGGCAGTTGTAATTGAAGTCTCGTGGGCCTGACCTCTTTCAAACTAAGCCGCTGAAAAATAGATAAATGCATTAAATTTATGCTAGAGCCAAGATCACAAAGAGCTTTCTCAAAATAAGAATTTCCAATTGTGCATGGTATTGTAAAACTCTCTGGATCCTTCATTTTAGGAGGTAACTTTCTCAAGATGATGGTTGAGCATTCCTTGCTTAATCTAATTGTGGACAATTCCTCTAACTTTTTCTTGTTGGCCATGATATCCTTCAAGAATTTAGCATATTTAGGCATTTGAGAAATAACTTCCACGAATGGTATGTTGACAGTCAGCTGCTTCAGGACTTCTAAAATTTTTGCAAATTGAGGGTCCTGTAAATCATTCTTTAATCTCTGTGGGAATGACACATTGGGAATTGTGTTAGGTGGATTAACGGATACTGTCAACTGCTCTTTCTTAGGTTGCTTGCTCCTTATATCTCTTTCTTCGATCTGAGCAGGTGATTTTTCTTGGAGCTGAGTTGATGTAACTTTCTCTTTGCTCTTCTCAGATGGTCTTGTGAGTACTATTCGTCCCCTTGTAATTATCAAATTAGATTGCACTTCTTGGGTAGGTGTTTTCTCTTTTGACTTGGACAAATAGTTTATCAAGATGCCTAACTGCTCCGCCAATTATTTCTGACTTTCCGAGTTGGTCATTACCAGTTTCTCTAGACGCTTAAATCTCCCATCAAGTACTTTCATGCATCCTTGAACTGCTTTGAGATGACTAGGATTTTGCTTTCGTTGCGTTTGAAACTGTAAATATGAGTTCCCTTGGTCTCTCCACACTGGGTTATTGTTGTCTAAGTAGGAACTATTCTAAGTTTCGGTTCCTATATAGTTAACTTTTGCAATTAGGTCCTCTTTTGTTGTCGGCTTCTGAGTGAGATTGTTCCTTTTAGCTCTAGTGTGAGCATGAGATGCTAACAAGGCCTCAAATTTTTCAGTAAGTGCATCCATCTTGGCTTCTAAAGATAAGTGAGCTTGCATCCCATGGCCTTCGAATTATGGACCAACTTGAGCCTCTTGCGATGACCACTGAGCATTATTTCGAGCCATCTCTTCAATTATTTCTAGAGTCTCAGATGGTGTTCTTATTCCCAAAGATCCTCCACATGCAACATATATGGCAGCTCTGCTATGTGCATTTAGCCCATTATAGGCAATGTGAACCAGTTGCCATTGGCAAATTCCTTGTGTGGAAGACTTCTAAGTAGTTCTTGAAAGCGTTCCCAAGCTTCATGCATTGACTCTAACTCAGATTGTTTGAAGCTAGTTATTTTAGCTCTTATCTCTGCAAATTTAGCTAAAGAGAGATATTTATGGAGAAATTTACTCTTCAGATCTTCCCAAGTGGTGATTGAGTTTGGTGCTAAAGAATCTAGCCAAACTTGAGCTTTTCCCTGCAATGAGAATGGAAACAATGTTAGTTTAATAGCTTCAGCTGGAACTCCGTTATACTTAACAGTGCTAAGTATTCTTCTAAAGTTCTTGAGATGGGCGTGTGGGGCTTCCGAAGGTAGCCCCGAAAATTGTACTGCAGACACCAGCGAGATTAAAGCAGGATTGAACTCAAAGTTACACCGCCTGATGGCTGGGCCATTTATGCTATCCTGAATGTTGACAGCAGGAGAAAAGTACTCTTCGATAGTGAGCTCTTCTTCCATTATGGCGCCTGAGTACAAGAAAAGTAATTAATAAAAGTAAAACAAATATAAAAGAGTAAAACAGAAAATAAATAAATGCTTAAAGTAATTAAGATCTCGTTGAACCAATATTGCTAAATATTCCTCGGAAATGGCGCCAAAAACTTGTTGCGGCTCAGGCAAGTGCACCTGATCGTAACTCGTAATAAAAGTGGAGTATAATTAGGACTCCGAATGTCAAACCCACAAGGAATGCGCAAATACTAGCGTAATAAATATCTTAAGTCCTCTAAGCTATCGAAATGATTGGAATAGAATTTGAACAGAAAAACTAAAGGAAATTAGAATAAAACTTTAAATCTCAAATACTAGAGCGAGATTGAATAGGAGAAGCCTAGGGGAACCGAGTTCACTAATACTAGATCCTGAATCTATTTCCTTACTATTATGAATTGTATTTCCTTATTAAAAGCCAACCACTCACTCTAAAATACTAAGAGCTGCCTAGCTTATAATAGCCTTCCTCCTAACTAATTACTTCATTTGGTTCTAGAAGGTAATTAAAGGAAAGAGCATTAAGAACAGACAAGTTTGTTAATCTAATAATTGATTGGAAACAAGCAATAACCGATCCGACATATAAAGCGAGTTATGTTGATCCTATGGTTCCGTTAACTAATCATGATCCTGTTACCACAATTAACTAACTTATTAAGGATTAGCTACTTCCTATGAAATTAAGCATGCTAAGATCAACACATTCATAGGGATAATAAGGAATTCAAAATGGCAATTAAATAGAAATCAAGAACATTGTAAAAGATCTCCCATCACCCCTAGTGATGGAATTAGCTACTCATATTGTTTTACAACAAAATAAAATAGAATAAATCCAAACATAAACTCCTAAAAGACATGATTAAATAGAACCAGGACACCCTTTCGGTGAGATGGTGATCCTCTCATTTGTTCCTCACGTCCTCACGAACTCCTGCAGCAATTCAGGATTGACAGGAAGCTCCAATGATTCAAGACTCACTCCAATATCAAAGTTTTATTAATAACTCTCAAAAAGGGGCTCTTGACTTCAGAATTCGTCAAAAAGTCTTTAGAAAAGGTTAAGAATCCCTATTTATAGACTAGGACGTGGATTAGGTCATCTGGCCTTCAAATCTGCACATCCTAGGACGGGGTACGACCGTACCAGATACATGCAAGGCCGTATCGAACTTTGCTTGTGACGCTGGCCCATACTGTTGAAACAAACTCTCATAATTCAGTTTTGATGATTAATAAACCCTGAGAAAAGTGATTAAGTTTTATTGACACATTTATGTTTCTAATATTTTCAATTGAGTAAGTTTCAACAAAGAAAGAAATACAAAGAAACATGTCAAGCAAGAAGACAACAGTGATTAACCATATGATTCTAAGTTAATAGTGAATTAGCATTGGACATCATTCTTGAGAAGGAAGCTGTTAAACAAAGTGATAAACAGTTAACAGTGAATTGGCATTGGACATCAATCTTGGAAAGAAAGGCTGCAGTAATTAAATCTAAGTGTTTGTAACTTACTCAGGGTAAGTAAGTTCGAACTTACTCTCACTTACTGCACAAACAGCACTTACAGTAGAGAGACAACTTTAATGCATCTAAGGGATCGCATTTATCAGCTCACCATGACTTTTAATGGAAGAACAATCACTGAAAAGCATGAGTTAGTTGCTACCTCTGATGCATGAGAGGAAGTTCGGAGAGGAAGAGATCCGCATACTGACACAACAAGGTTGCGTGTCTGACACAAGGCAGAAAACAAGTCTGCTTTCTGCAGGAGCACTCATTAAGCTGCCTAAACTCTCCCCAATGGTTGCAAATGACTTCAAATGGTTCTGTAACGGCTAGGAGAGCAAATCATGCCTATAAGTCGCAGCATTGGACATCAGAAAAAGATTGAGAGAGCCAAAACAACTGTTGCATCAAATTCAAATTTGCAAGCCAACTGCCTCTCAACTCGCTCAAGTGCATTCTGCTGAAATATCATGGGGATCCTTAAGTGCACTTCTCAGCTTGTATACACTATGTATTATTTGGTATTTTCCTCTGTGTAATCAAGCCCTTAAACCCCACAAACACTTAATCCTTGTATCTGTTTTATCTTAGTTGATTCCTATCAAACTACCTAGGGTAGGTGAGTGTTGGTGAGGAACTCTGCTAAGAGAGATAGGACAGGAATTGGAGTGAGTTCCTGTGTGTGAAATAGCTTGAAAAGGCTGGGTGAAAGAACACTTTTGTAAGACCAAGGGTTGGTCACAAGTATTGTAACTATTTGGGAAATAGTGGAAATACTCACTGGGAGTGAGGAGTGGATATAGCCCATGGTTTGGGGTGAACCACTATACATCTGTTGTTATTTTCATTTAAGCATTCATATTTTCACCTGTGACACTTCACACATCTTTTCACCTAAAATCAAGTAACTATGTTTACTATGCATTATGCAGAAACATCATATATTCACTGCTAAAATCATTTCATATGCTTCTGTTTGATATCTTTTAAGAGTTCAACATTCTGCATAAGTAACACGGTAAGCTAAGGAAGTTTAACTGCGGTATATCTAACTTACTCAACTCCAAGAACTATCTTGAGAGCATGTTCAAATCTGTTTTAGTGTAGGAATTTTAAATAGGTCACAATTCAAACCCCCCTTTCTTGTGACATCTTATCACTTCACGTACCTATGCCTAGTGCATCCCTGACATTAACTATGTACGGTTGTACTGCCTTTGGCACGACCATACTGGACTTTTTCATCGGCACCAGGTGGTACTGACCAAGGGGGTATGCCCTTACTGAAATTCTGACTTAGGTATGGTCGTACTAAAGGTCTGTCAGGCCGTGCCGCTCTTCCAGTAGTGCTAAAACTCTCCAAAACTTGACAGTTTTTTGTCCATTCTCGCATCTTTTGCTCTCAGTAGTGTCTTCATGATAATTCTGCAAAATATGACATAAATGAGTACCTTTATGCTTTAATTGATGCAGAATAATATAATTAGATACTAAAAATTTCCTATAAAAGTAGACAAATTGGTGTGTTAACACAGATACGCTCCTCTCATTCAAATGGTAACTTGCTGAGGAAGGAAACCATGCGCACAACTCGGAACAGACTCACCTATATAAAGGGGCTTGGCCCCTCAAGTTATACACACTCTCTACACCCTAAACACTTAACTCATCTCTATGATGCACGCTCCTCTGCTCTCCCTAAAAAGCCTTATCTAACTTAGGCATCGGAGTGCTTTTTACAGGTACGTACACCCCCCGGTCCGGACTGATTGCGCCCAGAGGAAGAGAACTCTCACCACAGAGCTCAACGCCTAAGACTACTAAGCTTAAACAAAGGTTGAGCTCGCCACTGAGCTCACTACCCAACTATCGAGTTAAAGAGCGAAGAGGCGAACTCGCCGGAGAGCTCTCACCATTTTGTGCATTAACAAAAATGTTTAATAGAATCACACTTTGTTTAGTTTTTTTCTTTTTGACACCAAGTCACACTTTGTTTAGTTGGAGAGAAAGAAAATTACAAAAGGAAACTTTGAATAGAATTTGATGTTTTTCTTGTTTAGATGAAGAAACAAGGGAAGAGAAAGGGGGAAAAAAGAATTGGGTCTTTGTCTTGAATCTGTTACGCGCCTTGGTCGGCGGTCTTAGAAGATTTTTTTTTTCCCTGATAATTTTTCCTTTCTTTTTCCTTGCCTTGTGAAAAACACAACTTTAGGATATTACTATGATTTTTTTGTTTGTTCAGGATATTATGATTTTCTTGATAATTACACAATGACAATCATCCTAACCAACAAAAAAAAAAAGAAAAAAGCACTTCATCGAAAAAAAATTTAGAAAAAGCAAAGAAGTTTCACAAATTTAGTCCATCAAGTTATTATTAACCATGGTTAATAGTATGGCAGGCACATACATACATACACACTCAACTCAACCTAATTTCACTATATGTTGATTAACTATATTTTAAAGCTCTAAACATTTTTAAAAAATACCCTAAAATATATTTAATATGAATACCAAAATGTCTTAACATAAATCGAAGTATACAAGTAACTATAGTCGATAGTTAGGCGAATTAAAAAAAAAAAAAAACTAGTAGGAGTAACAAGTGTATTGGTACCAAAAAATAAATCAAACAATGATAATAATGATACTCTAAAGTAGAATAATTTAAAGTTCTATAAAAATAATTATCTAACATTTTTCTATCACAGACATACTTCAAAATAATTAAGATAAAAGTTAATCTCAAACAAAGTTTTTTTTTTGAGCAGTCTCAAACAAAGTTTAGTGTTACATCTACCATATTATATAAAATAGAGTTTTGCCACATAAGATTATGTCACGTATCAACTCCATAATCATCTATTTTTCCGCTTAAAACAAAAATTAATTTTTAATTATTATTATTTTAAGATAGTTATTATTACATTATCTCAATTAATTATCAATAAAAATCAGAAATATATTTTCTTAAATGACTTACTTATTTTAAGTTATATATCATTCATCTTTATCAATCATCATTTATTATATTTAGAACTAAAATAAAATAATTATTAACTTGCCTCATAAAGTTAATAATTACTCCCACTACAAGAAATATGTTGATTACCGACGGAAAATTACCGACGGCCTCGTGGCCGTCGGTAATATTTTAAATACCGACGGCCAGACCGTCGGTAATCCCCCGGAAACAGGCTATGCAGGAATTTAATTTTTTCAGTAAATACCGACGGCTTATCCGTCGGTAATTACTAGGCCCATCGATAAATGTAAATTACTAAGCCGTCGGTAAATACTTATTTTATTTTTTATTCAGAAATTTATTTTACCGACGGCTTAGCCGTCGGTAAAATGAGATTTAGCCGTCGGTAAAATGTGATTTTTGTTACAAGTCTCAGACCCACACACTCTCTCTGCATTCCCTTCCTTCGCCCGCTTGGCCGTCACCATTTTTCCCTCATTTCTCAATTCGGCCGAGAGCCTCCCAGGCGTCCAGCCTCGCCGCCCCAGACCCAGTCCACCACCGCGCCGTATCTATCTCCACGCCTCCGACCAGATCGCGTCACCGCCAGCCATCTACGCCTCCACGAAGCTAGCGAGTCGCTCGCGACCAGCAGCCCGTAGAGCTCACCGCGCCGTCGCCAACCACCACACATCTACCACGCGACCAAATTGCCACGCTAACCCCTCCAGTATTCCAGGTAGCTTTCATCTTTCTTATTCTTTGGTTAAGAACATCACTGTTAGGGTTTTTGTGAAACCTTGGATTTGGGATTCTTTCATCTTTATATATTGCTCTGGTCGGAAAGCAACATTTTAGAGTTTTAGTAGACAAGCATTCGCATTTGTCTCTTGCACAGCTGTGCTGTTTTGCTTTGGGTAGGGCTGTCAGGATTTGCTAACAAGCATTTCAGGATTTGGGCAGGATTAAAAAACTTCATTTGTGTGGTTATAAGGTTAGCTATGTATTAAAAAACAGATAAATGTATCCATGTTATATACAGCAACAAAAGCTGGGTGGTGATCAGCATTTCTTGACACCTGAGGCTTCAAAATATGAAAGATCAACATATAATACCTCAATAAAGGACATATTGATTCCACTCCATTTTAAGGGTTTAAATTATCTGGAATGTTGAAACAGATAAAGACCTGAGCAGGAGCCCTACCCCATTTTTACTAGCTTGATACAATTGTCAGATATACAATCATTCTTGAGCCTCCAATTAACAGTTGTGAGCCTTTAAGAGTTAATCATGGTGCAGCTTCTGTAGTTAATCATGGTGTTCCCAAAACCAAGATATTTTGTAGTTAATCATACAAGTATTAGCCTCTTCTAGTCAGTTTGGTATCCCCTTCTTAATACTGGGGGTGAAAAATGCAAGCTGTGCTTTTTCTTGGAATTTTTTTTATATAAAACCCATCCTTGAATTTTGCATTCAATTTTACATGTAGAACATAAGGATCGTTACAGTTTATAAGTTGATTGGATAGCAGTGTTTAGCTTTATTTTTATTTTCATCTTTGATGTTATTGATCACCAGTCAACCTGAAATTTAGAACTTCATTTATATTATCAGTGAATACAGGAAAAAACTGTAGTTATTGACATTGTTAACGAGGATGATGCCCTAGGAGATCAACTCCCCAAGGAAAATAAAGAATCTGCTTCAGGGTCAAAATCTAAAAAAGGTTCACTTGTTCAAGCTACTATATCCACATTATTCAAGAAAGTGGAAGAAAAGGTATGCTTTTGAAATTGTTTGTGCGAAAACCAGGACTTACCAACTTTAAAGGAAATGTTAAATATTTTTACAGTCCATAGATTTTATAAATGCGTAATTGGCATCTAAGATATTACTTTTACAGCCTATGTTCATGCCAATATTAGATTTCTTTCTTTTCGTACATAAAAAAATTATGGTAAATTGGCATCTAAGATATGGGATGCTTTGAAGTTATGTGTTGGATGTATCTTTAAGCAACTAAGAAAAAAGTTGTCTTGAAATTGGGCAATGTAGATATAATGTTTGATCTTGTATCTGACAATTGTTAATTGGAGGCTCACATAACCATCAAATTGGTCTTTCTACGTGTGGGGGAGTCGTAAGGGATCATCATGGCAGACTTGTAATGGGGGTTTTCATAAATGTGGGGTTTGGGTCTTGCACACAATCTTCAACTTTCCAAGGTGCTAATAGAACTCGATTAACAAGTGGCCGTTAATATGGTTAGCTTGGAAAAGTATAGTGTTAGTTCATTTAGCCACTATTAAGTGAGAAAAACATTGAATCTTACCTGAAGTAAAGATATGGAATTGAACATGTTTACTTATTTCTATACTGATGATATATTTCAAGAGAGATTTAAAATTGAATCTTGGTAGTTAGTCACCCATCTCCTATTTATTTTTTAATTTAATTACACTCTTCTGCATAAAAAATTTTGCAAGAACCTACATGTTTATGGATTTACCATTCTATATAAATTTTTTTGGATGCTCGTGGGTTGTCCTCTTTGAATCAATATGCCTTAGTTGTCTAAATTGCGGTCGATCAAATTGCATCTTGTCATGAGACTCTTTATCCCAGATTTAGTGTGTTTTAGTTATTTGAAGTATGCTTGATTAATTGCAAATGTGCTTAAGAAGGTGCATGTGAAGGTAGATTCATATTTAAATATGATTAGGATTTTATGCCTTATTTTCATTGTGCTTACCACTTATTTCTTGCCTTGTGTGCCAAAAGTGAAATTGTGATTCTGTCATGACTAAAACCAAAGATGGTTCGCACTGTATGGGTTCGATTTATTTCTTTTTGTCTGCTGAAAGAAAGCCCATAGAGTGTACCTTTTGATTGTCTGATTGTGTTGATTTAAAATGGAAGGATTTGCTTGTTCTTGTATTTGAGTTCACAGTTTTAAATTTTGATTGGGTGTATTGAAGCGTTGTTAGTCTATTATACTTAAATAGGAGATGAAAGGCCATAGAGTATTGCTTTTCATTGTATGCAATGTAGGTTTGATTTATTTCTGTTTGTCTGCTTAAAGAAAGTCCATAGACTATATAGCTTTTCATTGTGTGACTATGTTGCTTTAGAATGGTAGGATTTATTTGTTCTGGTATTGGAGTTGCTTTTCATTGTATGCCTTGTTTGTGGTTGAAGATCTCATCTCTTAAATTCTGGTAGCTGGTCATGCAGTGTGGGTTTGATTTAATTCTGTTTGTCTGCTTAAAGAAAGTCCGTAGAGTATATTTTTCATTGCGTGACTGTGTTGATTTGCTTGTTCTGGTATTGGAGTTCACAGTTTCAAATTTTGGCTAAAGAGCTATAAACTGATTATTCTTTTTTTTTTTGGGTACATGAAGAAGTAAAGGCACTTCCATTAGATATGCCAAGCAATAAGACCATAATTAATATATATTTTCTATTCTATTCTCTCTGCTAAAGTATTTTTCAAGTCCAAGCAGTCAACTAGCGTGAAATATAACAAGGATTTCTATACATGTCTTCTTTACTTTAAATCCAATAATGAATGGTACGTAGATGATTTCTATACCTGCTGCTTCCACCAGTGACATTTATATGATGTTATATCTTACAAATTGGAAGGGTGAAATCTTCTTGAAGTTTCCATGCACACAATAATAGTTAGTGGTAGTTTAATTCAAGCTAACTTGCTTCTATCTGCATTGGTGGGAATGAAGTTTAGCTGTTCTGAGCCACCTCACATTCCCATGCACATATATTTAACCTTTTAACATATATTTAACCTTGTAACATTATAAGCAGAATTTTTTGGTTGTCTTACTAAAAGTGACACATTTCAGAAATGGATGGTTACCCTCCAGATCGGAGTTGGGTATATGATAGGCTTTATCCTGGTAGAGGAGGGGTGAAACCAGGCTTTGCAAAAGGGGTTGAAGAGTTTATACTGAAAGCTAGAGTACAACCTGAAGTTGCAAGTAATGGTGGAATCAGATGTCCTTGTGACATTTGCAAGTTTAGGAGCATATTGTCTGAAAGAGAAGTCAAGGTCCATCTGTATCGTGTTGGGTTCCAACCAAATTATTGGTATTGGACTGAGCACGGTGAAGAAGCGCCACGTGTTCACCCAGTAGATGTGCCTAGTAATAGTGGACAAATGGATAATGATGATCCGTTCACGCTAATGCAACATATGGTCGACGATGCGTTTATGACTAGGTATGACTTCCAAAGTATGGGTGATGTGGGTAATGGGGAAGATGAGGAAGATATTCATGAAGTCGAGAAAGATATTCATGAAGAGCCCTCAAATGCTGACGCTCAAGACTTTTATGATTTGCTAACTGCTGCAAACGAGCCCATATATGAGGGTGCTTCTGAGTCAAAGCTTTCAGTGTGCGTGAAATTGTTGGCATGCAAGACAAATTGGAACATTCCTCAAAAGTGTCTTGATTTCATTGCAAGTATGTTGGGAGACGTGTGTCCTTCAAAAGAGAAATTGCCAAAAAAAATTTACCAAGCAAAAAGATTGGTGTCGATGCTAGGTTTGGAATCTCAAAAAATTGATTGTTGTGTTAATGGGTGTATGTTGTACTACAAGGATAATAGTGCAGAACGACAATGTAAGTTTTGTCAAGAACCACGGTATGTTCCCCGTAAGACTGGGATGGGTAAGTACAACGATGTTCCAAAGAAAGAGGATGTTCTATTTGCCAATCACTCCTAGGTTGAAAAGATCAGATGCATCAACTGAGACTGCAAATTGAAATGAGATGGCATTCTCACAATAGATCCGGGTCGACATTTTACGTCATCCATCCGATGGTGAAGCTTGGAAGCATTTTGATGCGGTGTATCCAGATTTCGCAAATGAACCAAGAAATGTAAGGCTCGGTTTATGTTCCGATGGGTTCACACCTTACATTCAGGCATCTACAACCCCATATTCATGTTGGCGGTTGTTGTGACCCCATATAATCTCCCCTGAAATGTGTATGACTAAACCATTTATGTTTTTGACTTGCCTCGCATCTTACCATCAAATCCGAAAGAAAAAATAGATGTGTTCTTACAACCTTTAATAGACGAGCTGCAACAGTTGTGGAGTGAGGGTGTTTTGACTTATGATATCTCTAAAATACAAAACTTTCAAATGAGAGCATCCTTGATGTGAACAATTAATGATTTTCCCGCATATGGTATGTTGTCTGGGTGGGGTACACAAGGTAAATTGGCATGTCCCGTATGTATGGATGATACAAAGTCGTTTAGACTAAAATATGGGGGGAAAAACTCTTGGTTCGATTGCCATCGTCGATTTTTACCACGTGAACACAAATTCAGAAGAAGTAAAAAGAGGTTTACAAAAAATAGGGTTGAGAAACATGGGCCTCCTGTAATACTGACAGGTGATATCATATGGAATTGGGTCAGTGGGGTTCCAAGTGTGGTAGAAGATGGAAAAGTTGATAAGTTACCTGAGTATGGACGTAGTCACAATTGGATAAAGCGAAGCATATTCTGGGATCTTCCATACTAGAAAGACAATTTATTAAGGCACAATCTAGATGTCATGCACATAGAGAAAAATGTATTTGATAATGTGTTTATTACAGTCATGAATGTTAAGGGCAGAACAAAGGACAATGAAAAAGCAAGAATGGACTTGGCCCTCATATGCCAACGTAGTGACTTGGAGTTGATTCCAAAAGCCAATGGAAAAATGACAAAACCAAAGACAAACTATTGTCTTTCTTCAAATGAGGCAAAGAATGTGATGAAGTGGGTGAAGGAGGTTAAGATGCCAGATGGGTATGCTTCAAATTTGGTAAGATGTGCAGATGTTAATAGAGGGAAAATGTACGGGATGAAGAGTCATGACTGTCACGTATTTATGGAGTGTTTGCTCCCATTTGCATTTAGTTCATTGTCTGACCTTGTGTGGAGACCACTTACAGAGTTAAGTCAATTCTTTAAGGGATTGTGCAGTAATAATTTGAACCAAAATGATTTGATCAAATTGAATGAAAACATTCCATTAATCTTATGCAAACTTGAAAGAATCTTCCCACCAGGATTCTTTGATTCAATGGAGCATCTTCCAATTCACCTCCCACACGAGGCAATGCTTGGTGGTCCAGTTCAATACCGATGGATGTATCCATTTGAAAGGTATTCGTTGATATCTGCAATTATCTCCGTCTATATTGTCATATCTTTATTATAAGCCATTTTATTCTCATTTCTTTGTAGAATGATGGGTGATTTTAAGCGGTCAGTGAAAAACAAGGCTAGAGTAGAAGGCTCAATATGTATGTCTTACTTACAACGGGAGACAACATATTTTTGTTCACATTATTTCAAAACGATTGACTTGTATGCTAAAAGTCAACGTAATGAAGCAGCAAGATTGAATGACGATGTCACATCAACACTGTCAATTAGCAATGGACTAGGACGTCCTAGTGGGCAATCCAAAGCTCACTGGTTGACTGATGCTGAATGGAGGTCTGCACATGTACACATCCTCATCAATTGCATCGAGGTTAAGCCATATATTGAGAGTCTTACAACAACTCTGCACATGTACACATCCTCATCAATTACACCATTAAACCCACACTCAATTTATTTACTAGTATATACTTACAACAACTCTGTCTTTCTTGGCAGTTACTTTTTGCAATATAACTCCATCAATGAAGCTGATCCTTCGGCTCAAACTCGTATTTTTGCTGAATTCCCAGAATGGTTTCGGTCCTATGTAAGTATTTGACCAAAAGCCTATTGCAAATAAATTGTCTTCCTATCCTCATTGTGGATGTCTTGTTTGTATAGGTTACTAATGAAGCAAATGGTGTGACTGACACAAACTTGATATCATTAGCTTGGGGTCCAGAGTCAAAGGCCATAAGTTGGCACAAATACTTCATTAATGGGTACAAATACCACACACAAGCATGGACTCAGGGTAAAAAGACCATAAACAGTGGGGTTTATGTGAAAGGGGTTACAGAAGGAGGAGAAGATGATTTCTATGGTATCATACAACATATCTACGAGTTAACGTATCACATGTTGCCTCACAGGGTTGCCTTGTTTTATTGTCAATGGTTTGATCCAAGACGGAATAGAGGAACCAAAGTTCATCCGCAATATGGCATTGTAGATATCAAGATGAACAGGCATTATGATCGTTACGATCCATTCATAATTGCACAAAAGGCTAGACAAGTGTATTATGTACCTTACCCAGATATGAGGAGAGACAAACGCGGTTGGTGTGCAGTGATAAAAACAAAGCCCAGAGGCCGTGTAGAGGTGAATGAAATTGACGATGACATTCCTTATCAAGATGAAGAGATGACACACATAGAGCAGATAACTGAAATTGAAGAAATGGATTGCTTGCGTGATCAAACACATAGTGATGAAGAGGTTGATGTTACGTCAATTCCAAACATTGATATTGATAATGAAGTTGACATGGATGTCGACGATGATGATAATTGTGAGTCTGAGCTTGACTCTAATGAGGGAGATGCTGATATGGATGTGGATGATCAAGATGATGACATTGACTAAAGTTAGTGTACTTGTTTATTTTAAAAGTTAGTGAAGTCATTGTGTTTCAGTTTTCGGTGGTACTTATTTGTAGCCACTAGTTTACTATATCTATTGTATCTATTTCACACTGGTCTACTGCATTTGCTATGTAAATGGCACTACTTATAAGATTGTTAGGTTGGAGGAAAAATTTCAGAGACAATTATATTGTGCCTCGTTTTCTGTAATTGACATTGCAGGCTATCAATTTCAGCTCGTTATTGTGCGCCATTTGATGACTATGACTTTATATTTTGGTCAAGGTTATCGGTTTCAGCTATTCTTTGTTTTATACTGTGTCCATTTTGTAGTTGAAGCTCTACTTCGCTAATAATAAATGTAATTCATACACCCATTGGGCGACTTAGCTACAAAGAAAGGGAAATAAGGATAAGAAGGGATTTCTCAAATTTCTGCTTGTTTATTGTTACTGCACAACTCACAGTCACGTTGTATAGTGCAGCTGGCCTCCTAAATTTCTGCTTGTTTTTTAATATCAGAATTTTATGGTTTTTTATTCCTTCAAATGTTCCAGTATAGAAATTATTATGGTAACATATATGTGAACATATATGTGAATCCTTTTTTTTTTTTGACAGATGCCTCCTAAAGAGAAAGAGCATCGTAGGTCTAAGCTGCCTACGAAGAAGGCTAAAACGATTTTGCCACAGCGATTGGCACAGTCACCACTAGAGGACGACGCTAGCACACCACTCCGTGAGGCTAGTCAGCAACCTCGTGCTCGGCCAGACCGGAGTGATACCACCTCCCCGCCTCTCTATAGTGATGATCCCTAATCCGGATTTGTATCTCCTCCTATACAGTATGTATTTAACTAGTTGTTGGATTTTTTTATTGCTTTCCCTTTGTTGTAACAAATTGATTTGTATTGTAGGAGCATGTTTCCCTTTACCACAAAGGCGACATCCATTTCTCGAGCAGACACTCCTCTGAGGCAAGATGATGCAGTGTGACCTTCACAAACCGCACGTAGTGGTCCGACAAAGGCAGGGTCACGACACTCCCATGTGGTCGGATCGAGGTGACACTGATGGGAAACCCATCATTAGGGTTCTTGGCACCAAATGCGTCACTTTATAGTCTCATTTTTGGATTTGAAACTTGTGTATACTTAAAAATATGCAATCTGGTTTGATATTGTGTTTATAACTTATTTATAGGTTCATCCCGGGTAAAGTAGCCTCTAAGGCCATCACCGCGGTCATTCAATCACAGTTCCGGGAACCATATCATACTTGGGGAGAGATTCCAGGAAAGACGGTGGAGAAATGGCTTAAGAAATTTCAAGTTAGATTATGTTACTTTTCTTATTTAAGGGTTTTCGTTATTGTGTGTTGATATTAATAATGGATATTGATCTTATTTGTAACATTACATTGTAGGAGCATGTTTCGTGGGATCCTAAAGACCATTATCTGGTTGAGAAGCTCTTCAAAAGCAAAGGCTCAAAGCGTCTTTCTGAGATGCTTATGGAGGTGAGGAAGAATGGTAAATGCCCAACCTGGATAGGCGAGGCGGCTTATGCAGAACTTAATGCCAAGTGGAAGGCTCCAGACTATAAGGAGAAATGCACCAAGGCCAAGCAGAATCGCGCTTCTTCTAAGGGTGGTTCTATGCATACTGGTGGATCTATATCCATCAGTGAGCATGCCTTACGCCTGGTATGTTTTTTAAACACTTTATACAAAGCTATTAATATATAACAAATGTATAGAACTAATCAAGTTGTTGTAGTTTGTCATATTTTGAATGTGCTAGTGTTGTGTTAGCAACTGTGTTACCCAAAAATATATGTTGATGTACAATACTTACTGACTTATAAGTTAACCTGATTCAATTGTTCCATAGTCATACTAGTGTGCCCCAAAATTGAGATTAAAACTTCCCTAGTTGGGTGTGGATCATCCGAACCTCTCGTTATATACAAGATAAATTTATAGCCCTATAAAAATCTCATGATCATATTGTTCATGCATCATGTACATATTTGTTAGGCCAAATTTTTTCCAATCCCACATTTTGAACTCATCCGGGAAATTGTTTTACCGAATCACCAATATAGACTATTATCAATTGTTTCTTTGAATGGCTGCCACCTTCCATCAATGTAGATGGACAATTCCAGAACTGATCAAGTTTTGAATCTTGTTCATTGCCATTGAACTCATTGTATGTCCTTGCAAAGGCTTGAGATTTTCCTAGAAATAAATCAATACCTGCATACACACTCAACTTTCATAAGCACAACTTATTCCTTATTAGACAAACACAATAAATAATAACATTCAATCAACAGATGAAAAAATGTGAACTTAGAACTACGATATTATCAATTATAAATATACAACTAACAGTACAAAAATGCATAGGAAAATGAGGCAAAAAAATATCTAAGTTGTTGCTCCAAACTATCTCAAGCATATATTGAGGGCATAAATTCATGAACCTAGTGAAGGCAGTACATATTGAGGCATAATACAACAAAACAAAGCCATTGAATTCTCACCTTTCCACTACTGCCAATGGCTGCTATCTTAACAAAAGAGAAGCAAGGGAAAAATCTATAAGGAAACAATAATGATTAATATCATCACAGATCTAGTCTATCTTATGCCATGTCTCCTGATTAAGCACTTAGGCAAGTAGTTTTCTTTCTTTTAGATTTGAATGATAAGAAATCCTAGATAGGCATCCCAGTCACGTTTAACAAATTATAAATCAAATTGAATCTCAATTTTTATCAGAGTTACATTTACCATAAAAAAAGGTTTGTGGAAAAAGAAAGAAGTTCAAAAGTTTTTACTACATACATGGACTATAAATTTATAACACTATTATGAAACATATCTTCCTTGTTATATCACAAAATCTAATTTTACGCCTTAATCAAACCCCAAGAAAAGAACCTGTGTCTCTCGTGATACTTACCAAACCTTCAGAGTTGAGATATCAAACATTGGCTAGAATTGTTATCTAGCAAACGGGAACATGATTACTTAAATAAAAAAGTTTCTCATTTACATTAGCTCTAAACTTGATCATGCAAAAAACACAAATAATTCATGTAAGAAAACAAAGAATATCCTAAGAAAAGAAATAACAGGGACACAAAGGACAAAATGAATAATATACATGTATTTAGAGGAACCTGAAACACAGAGAGGATCTTCATACCCACACATAGAGGAGAAAAACTCTAGTAGAGAATGACTGCTTTTGCAAGCAAAATTGATCATAATATAGCTCATGTTTTTGTTGGTCATGACCGTTACGTGATCAGTAAACTTATCCCTTTTTGCTATCAAACTAGATTAAGTGTATGATTATTGATCCCGTATTCTTTGAACTGATTTATTTGGACTATTTCAACCTGAATGCATGCTTCTCTATCTTGCTCATGCTTGTTTTAAGTCTTGATTGCTACATGTCACCTCCTTATGTCTTGTTTTTGGTAGATTAATGCAATTTTCTTTGCTAAAAAGCTCGCTTAATTCTAGAACGGTGGAATCCTTATCTTAATTTGATTGTGTTGTATTTTATCTGAAAATCCCCTCCCCTTTTTCATCACAGGTCGATATTTATTAGCCTTTTGGAAATTTGTCTCTGAAGTTGTTTTGATGGTAGAATTAGGTTATGTGGGTTTATTTTGCATTGTTGGCTTGTCTTACATATGATTGTACCCTTCTTGTCTTTGAGAGAACAAAGATGGGCGGATGGCGAGCAAGATAGATTAGTACGATGGCTACCTTACGGGCCATGGTCCCATGGATCAATAACTTGCTTACTTCAAATAAAAAGGGTCTTTATTCTATAAACAGATGTGGGTTGAATAATTGTGAAACGCATGCAGTTCTTCTAGACATTATCATTAAACAATATCTAATGATAATAGTTTAGTTTAGTTTCTGTCTAGACCGATTCTTGTGTAATCAAGATTCAATACTTAAATCAAAGCGGAGTGACAACCCTAAGGCTTTCAAGGGACCAAAGTTTGGCCTCGATACATGACAATCATTTTCAATATAGCTCGTTCATAGTTAGTTGAAGTTAGTTGCTGACTTATTTTTTAGTTTCATTTCCAATTGTACTAAGTTGTATGTATCAAGTCTATATATATTAGACAGTGTACCGAGATTCAATCAATGAAATTCATGTCACATTAAATCTTCTTCTTTGCTATGGTCTTTGAGGCTTTAATGTTCTTACCTTAAGTTTTGTTTGTTTTATTCACATTTTTTTGCGAGGAATCAGGGGTTGCTTTCAACCATTTCTATTTATTTAATTCCAATAATTAATTATTCCAGCCAAAATATGTTTCCTCTGATGTAGTCTGCTTGGTAATATTTTACTTGTGTACTTGTGTATATTTTACTTATTTAAATCAAAATACAAGCACGTGATCACATGTAATAAAAGGGTTATATATATGTTCTTAACGTTTTTAATTATGTTTCAGTCTGATGAGTTAGGTAGAGAGCCCATGGTGGATGAGATCTTCTTGAAGACTCACACAAAAAAGAAGGACAAGTCTTGGGTGGACAACAGATCCAGAGAGACATATGTAAGTCAGATCATTGCATTTTTTATTTAACTAATTTTATTTTGTTTCATAAACAATCAGAACCAATCTTTACTATGTTTTGTTTTGAGCAGAAGCCTATCAAGAGAAGGTGCGACAAGTCGCCTCCTCGGCCTTCCGATGGAGGGAGGCAATCGGCGGTGTTGACCCCTTGACTCGATTGCGATTATGGGCCCAATCTGCTGGGGGTAGGACTCGGGGACGGCTGTACGGTGTCGGAGGCTTGTCTGGACGTTTTAGGCATGGTGTCACCTCTTTGACCCAGGAGTCTCATGCATCCGCACGATGCCAGTCCCAGGCTTCGATTGCTCACGAGGTGGTCGCACATTGGCGGCTTTTGAGGAGCGCACAAGAAAGGCAGAGGAAGAGGCTCGGGAGGCACGAGAGGAAGCACGGGAGGCAAGGAGAAAGGCAGAAGAGGAGGCTCAGGAGGCACGGGAGGCAAGGAGAATAGCATCGGAGCGGGATCAGCAGTTTCAGCAGTAGTTGAGGGAGTTGTCTGCCAGTGTTGCTGCCATTCAGGCCCAGAAATCCCGTCGTCGCCATCCGGACTATGAGGAGTCAGAGGAGGATGGTTAGTCTTGTCGTTAGGCTAGGGATTTGACTTTTTTTTATTGACTTGTTTTGACATGGATTTCTGGGTTTTGACATTATGGATTTGTGGTCTTTTACATTATGTATTGTTATTGATTTGCTTAGGACTTGTTGTAACTTGGTTTGTTCACTATGGATTTGTTGTTGTAATTATTAAAAATGTATGTTGATGGTTTTTTTTGTTAATATATGTTGATGGTCATTGAAGCCCTTGCTGCATTGTAGGTACTGTACAATTTTGGGGCTGTATAAAAACAAAATTTTGATTAAAATTTTTTTTGACATTACCGACGGCTATGCCGTCTGTAATTTAATATACAGACGGCTTTTCAAAAATTCATTAAAAAAAAATTGACATTATCGACGGCTTGGCCGTCTGTAATATACAGCGTTTAAAAAAAATTTCATTTAAAAAAATTTGACATGCCGTCGGTAATATACAGCGTGAATTACAGACGGCTTAGCCGTCGGTAAATCTATGAATTTATCATTATAGTCAGTCAGATTTACCGACGGAAAAGCCGTCGGTAAATCTGACTGATTATTTAAAAATCCCACCGAATTTGCGACGGCTTTTTTTATATTACCGACGGCTTAGCCTTCGGTAATATCGACGGATTCAATTAGCCGTCGATAATACATTTCCAACGAGACATTGTCCCAGGGCCACGAGGCCGTCGGTAATCCGTCGGTAATCATTATTTACCGACGGCTTTATTGTATTACCGACAGAAAATGGCCGTCGGTAATGACGAATTTTCTTGTAGTGTCCCTTCGGTCCTATATATAAGAGACACTTTTCTCTCACAAAAGTGTCTATTATATATAGGACCGGAGGGAGTATTATATATTGTATGACAACGATTATTTTTATACATTATTACTTAATTTAATTAGTTAATATCCATGCAAGGCACGAGTAATTTTACTTGTTAAAAATAAATACTAGTGCATTGGAGGATGATATAATCTATCCTAATTATTATGTTCGGCTGATGCTGAGATGATTTTTTTTTTTTTGGGTCAACTGAGATGAAAGTTTGACGCAGACAATTAGGCTACAACTGAGTCTGGGCCTTTTCAGTGCTGACCCAATGTTTTGGAAAGCCACTTTTCCTATGTCTTTTGAAACCATGCGTATGTAGGGTTCCCCCACCAATATAAATTCCATCAAACTTCTCGGTTCATAAAATTTCCACCAATAAACCAATGATCAAATCCCTAAATTCATTTAAATGATTAGTTTGATTTGTCCGTCTTGACTTCTAAATTGTAGTTGACGAAATAAGATATGCTTGGGGTTCGTCTTGCCTTGGTGCAATAGGGACGCAACCAGAATCTCGATGTGCTGAAATATGATATGTTTGACGAATCTCAAGGTGTTTAAGCCATTGGCTTTGCTCCGAGATGAGACATTGTTGTTGGGCCAAAAGCTCTAACAAGTCTTAACGCTCCAGTTTCACCTCTTAGGGTCATGCCAAAGTTTCTTAGTCTGGAGGCGGCAACAGAGTGAGTTGCAATGCTTCTTGATCAATAATTGGTGGCAGTGACTCTGTTGCGAGAGTCAGTTATATGTTATCTTGGGGGTTGTGGTAAGGGAGGCTTCCACTCCATCAGTCGGCTCCTTATCTCGCAACAACGGTCTTCGTGCTGTTGACCATCTTTGAGTTCTTGCACATGGAACATTAATAGGAAAGGTGATGGAACAACCAATCAGTCATTCCCTTAGACGGCGCCACTGTTCAGGGGTGAACTTACAGGTGATGATTTGATAAGAGACTTCAAGTGTTTGAATGGAATGGATAACAAGAGTGTCAGAGTAGCAATGGTTGATGGCGGCAATGTTGGAATCTCTGGAGACAATGTGGTGGCCACCTATAAGGACTCATGCACTTGAGTCAATGCATGCATGATATCAGGGAGTTTAGAGAATGCGAACATATCTAGATTTTGAGTCATAATAAGACAAACTTATTATCATATCAATTTTTATTTTTTTTTGAACAAGCCTAGCTCTCAGGTTTTGAACTTATGGGTGTAGTTTTGTTTTGTTGGGGATGAAGCCATTTTAGTACAAAAAACATTCAAATTCTAGTAATTTATTCAATTTTTTTAGGAGTTCAATTGATTAAATTATTTTAAATCTTTTTTTTACACAAAACTCACTAATTAAAATATCAAATTTCACTAAAATTAAAAAAAATCTCATTTTTTCTGTTAAATTCTAATCTCATATCCTACAAAATTTTCAAATTTAAAAATTTGGACTAACTTTTTAACTTTTAAACGTTTAAAACTACAAATATAAAAAGGCCATTATCTTCAATAACTAACTTTTCGGTTTCTAATTATTTTTTGGTCTTTACCCTTATTTAATAAAGACAATTATCTATTAATGAAGACAATACCCAATTTTGGTTTTTGAA
This sequence comes from Calophaca sinica, assembly GCA_037113605.1. Lineage (NCBI taxonomy): Eukaryota > Viridiplantae > Streptophyta > Magnoliopsida > Fabales > Fabaceae > Calophaca > Calophaca sinica. The sequence goes on along the minus strand of CM073737.1, from coordinate 74,195,888 downwards.
AAAATAAAATAACAGTTTATTTAACTAGGATATAAGATCCCTTCTTTTACTTTGTATTAAAAGGGTCTCAAAAGCACAAAGAATTCCATCATATTATTTACGCGGGGACAACAAGTCCCACTAACATCACTAAGCATCAACAACTTAAGCAAACGGGGAGGGTCCTCAATTACATGAACCAGTAAATCCTAAGAAAGACTCCAATTTGCCAAAAAAAACAAAAATAACAACCCTTCTATTTAGCAAATTTATCTATCAATATGAATGTTCAAAAATAAAAGACGAGTACGGTATGGTAATGTCTGCCTTTCTATTAGCTTTAATACAAAAATGAGACATTAAAGGTTTTAAGAGAATGAAAAAAAAAAAATAGAGCTATATTTGCTTAAATTTTAAGATTGAGGAACTTGATTGACTCAACAAAATAAAGGAATAAAATTGCATTTAAAAAAAAAATATAGTCAAGCCTAATAATAAGCTTACTAAACGATAGCAGTAGTGGTCCGTAAAGCCTAGCACAACTGACTTAAGCCGATGTTAATAGGCTGAACATTTTTCGTGATTGCCCAAATTCGAGCATGGGATCTCTACTTTGTGTGTGTGAGTTTACGTGTTGGTGCTTGCCACTCCGTCTGCAGACCCAAAAAATGATAGCAGCAGTGTGAAAACCAGCCTATTAGATTCTTTTGAAGGCCATAGCTGAGCTTTCAATTTGTTTCTATCTGTTGTTATATATATATATATATATATATATATATATATATATATATTTTTTTTTTTTTTTTTTGAAACAACAAATATATATCACTGAATAGTTGATATATTCCAAACAAATTCTCCACAAAGAGAATGACTCTTTGCATAGAAAAAACCTACAAGAAAAGAATAACACCAAGTGGGATGAATTTATATTAGTGTACAATAATTTAGAAAACGACCCTTTCCTTTGTGTTATAACATCCATAGCCAGTACCAAGGTTATCAAAACCGGACCGGACACTGAACCGGTGTAAGTACTGGTTCAAGGTTCAAAGGTCGGACCGGGGTCGAACAGGGGTCGGACCAGAAATGAATTAAATTATATTTTCAAAATTTTTAATATAACATATAAAGCACTAATAAACAAAAAATAACATAATATTCATAATATCACGATATAAAAAATTAAACTCCGCTTAAAATGTTATAAGTCAACATATAACATGCAAAAATTACGTATTAAACTAAAACAAATATGTTATAATAACATTCTAATATTCAATAATCACAAATACTGTAATGTAAGTACTCTCATAATAATATTAATATATAAATTAATTTTAAATTTTATTATAATATTTAATTTAATCCATTATAATATTTAATTTAATTCATCAACATGAAAAAAATGGATAAAAAAATCTCTTATGTGTCAAAGATAATGTCATTTACCATTTTTAAAAAAAAATAAAAAATAAAAAATTAATTTTTTTAGAACCGGCCGGTTCCCGGTTTTGGCCGGTTTTTTTGCGGTTTTCCCGGTTTTGGCCGGTTTTTTACCGGTTTTCCGGTTTTTAGGCCGGTTCTTATACAGGCCGGTTTTCAGGTTCAATCGGACCGGACAGGGGTCCGGTTCCCGGTTCAACCGGTCGGACCGGCCGGTCCGGTCCGGTTTTAACAACTATGGCCAGTACACGGCTTAACTAGACAATTGCCTTTAATTTTCTAAAATACTATTCGAGAGAACTCGTGCTAACACATGTGATAAAAAAAAACTTACATTACTGGTTAAACTTTTGTAGTGTAGTTAAATTTTTTGTGGGAAAATATTTTTGGCGGAAAAACAAATGAAAGAGCTTTTACGACACGTTCTTAGTATAGTTAAGGCTTTTTTTTTTTCCTGTTTTAGAGTGTAGTTAAATTTCGTCCCAGGGGACATCTCACATTGTGAGTTGAGGACACACAAGGAGTTGCTAACTAGGAGGTCAAGGGTTCAATCATTGCTCCCCCACTAACATTAACAAGGAGATAAATACTAACATTTGTCATTCAAAAAAAGTGTTGTTAAATTTCTTATATATGTAGTAATAGATTGATAATAATATTATATAGGTTTTATATTTTTTGTCCTCTAACTTTCTTAATTTTACGATTTTGTTTCTCATACTTTTTAATTACACTTTTGGTCACTCAAATTCATGTTTTTTTTACACTTTTGTCCCAAAAATCTTGGATTTTGAGAAAGTAATAACCAAAAGTACACAATCCACAATTTTTTGGACCAAAAATGCAAGAAAAAAGCCATTATTTTGTGAGACTAAAAGTATGGGATCAAAATCGTCAAATTGAAAAAATTGGAGACTAAAAGTGCAATTAAGCTTATTATAGTATTGATTTTTTCCCCACTTGTAGTCTCTCCTTTGATCCGCGTAACCAGTACATGAGACTTGGTAATTGTTGTCGTGAATCCAAGACCAATCACGCGTAAGTTTGAACAAGTAAATTGCACCAAATAAAAAAAAAATTTAGACAAATAATTGAATTATAGTAGTATAGTCTTTCATACCGCATACTACTTTTTATTCCTGGAAGAAGACCACCCTGAGTATGACTTGTTCCAGTTGCAACAGAACAGAATAGAGAGAAGAGACTAAAGAAAAGTAAAAAACTGAAAGATCCTGCCCAATGAGCTGTCCCACATAATTGTTTACTACTTTATGTATATCTGATAATATGATCATAATAGTAATTATGCATAAAAAATGAACATAACTAATTGCAGAATATTCCTCTTTACAAGCTGCCTTGAATTGACCCGTTAACTGCATCTGGATCTTCTCAATTGCCTCAACTCTTTACCTACTCTTTCATTCATATAATTTTTGAATTGATTTTTAAAATATTTAAATATACTTTTATTTTTAAAAGTATGATAGTACTATTTGAAATTATTTTCTGTTTAAATTTTATTTTTAGTTTTTAGGTTTACAAAAGTAGTGTATTTTAAATTTTCATAAAAAACTAAAAACACATACTTTTAGAAATTAAAAAAAATATTTTTGTAAATAGAACAACTGAAAATAAATAAAATTTAAATAAATAATAATTTTAAAAAATATTAATATAATATTTTCAGAAATAAAAAAAATATATTGAAGCATTTTTAAATCAAAACTAATTTCATTATCCATCCAATAACAAAATTGAAATTCAATCCACTCATATCAGATAATGTTTGAGTGACTTTTTAGTTGACTATTATTTTTATAATTTGTTGAACACGCAACTTTTTCTTAGGTCATCCCGCTTGTCTCTTCATTAGTTTTATTGTTTATTTTCTTTTGAACTTCGACCCCTTTTAAAACAGAAAATGAAAACCCATAAACATTCATAAAAAACTTAAAATCAATTTATTAAAAAATTTCTAATTCAAAACAAACTAGTATTTCGTTTTTCACCGACCTGGTCTCTACCCATTCAACTACTTCAAAACTTCTAGTCATGCAAACCATACACTATACCAAAGTTGCAAAAAATTTCTAATTCAAAACAAACTAGTATTTCGTTTTTCACCGACCTGGTCTCTACCCATTCAGCTACTTCAAAACTTCTAGTCATGCAAACCATACGCTATACCAAAGTTGCAAGAGGTGAGATTTTTATGGTTTATGTGTGTGTGTGTGTGTGTATGAAAAAGCATTAGGTTTAGGTTAAAACTACATTCTTAGATTAAAATTAATGGCTAAGGTTACGTTTTTAATTTTAAATCTTAGGTAATTTTTTAAAACATATTAAATGAGAGAGCCATTTTTTAAGGTGAAAATGGAAGGAGTAAATCTTACCGATGAAACTTGTACAATTGGCAAAGATACGGCTCATTTATCAAAAGAACTTAAGTTCGAATCATGTTGTCGATGTGAAGACATCGTTGGTGGGTAATATGTAATTAAATCTTATCATTGGAAATGAATAAACTATAAAAGGGCTCTCATTTTTGCCCCTTATCTAAAAATTTAAACTAAAAAAATTTAAACTAAAATTCAAATCGTACCTATCTATTATCTATTAAAAAAGGAATTGATTTTCAAAGAATAAAATAATAGTTTACTTAACTATCATATAAGATAAAATACAAATAACAAACAAAATAAAAAATGCGAAAAGACAGACATCTGTAAAGCGTGGGTACCCAAAATTAAAGTCGTACGTACCCGACGTGGGTACGTATCAGATACATATCCAAAAAAATTCAAACAAAAAATTTGGGTACTCAGTTTGGGTACACATGAGTACTTTTTTGGGTAGGTACCGACTCGTACTCATGCTCGGATAAATAAAGAAGTTTATAAAATTAGATTTTACTATTCATATTGTCGATTCCTTCCCTATATATGTTATATGAATAATTTTTTGTCTATTTTTCGTTGTGTAGATATCTCATTGCTTTTCTAATTTTCCCGTATTCCTATAAATATATATTTTCTAATATTATTTTGATTTGTGATATGATAAATTAAAAAAGTTGTCTTCCTATATAAATTTCTTATTTCTATTTTGATTTGTGATGTAGTCAATTAGGAAAACTGCTTCCATGTATATATATTTGTTAATTTCTTGATTCTATTTTGATTTGTGATGTAGTGACAATTGGGAAATCTACTTCCATGTATGTATATATGATTCTAACCAACATGTCCATATCAACCATTGATAAGTAAATCAAGGATTGATATTAAGTACACATGTATAACAAATCATCATTAATTTTCTCATAAATGGACGAGATTATTACTTTATACTCTACTCACTTTAGAGAAGTAAAATCCAAAAAGTACATTAAGCGAGAGAGTACGTATTTAGCCTACCATGAATGGTTAAGTAATTATGAGACCATTAAATAACCTACAAAACAATCAATATACTCAATACAAGGTATTCTCTCCCGTCTCAAATATAAGCGCAAAAAAAATCCAAGTATGGTGGTATATAATATAACCAAATTTTAATTAACTTCACTCTATTTAATGATATCTTCCAAAACAGCCTTCAATTAATTCATATTTTATTTTTTAATAACTCTTTCATTCACATGGAACAATTTCTTACGAAGGACAATTTTGAGGATGCAATTTCTTTTTTTTTTGTTGACAATAGGATACAATTTCTTTTTTTTTGATTACTTTAAGAAAATAAAATGTGATTTACTAATTTTCTTAAGGAGTTTCTTTTTTGCTTATATATTCGAAATCGGAAGGAGTATATTTGAGTATATCAAGCCTGTTTTCACTAATTATCATTTCCTATTTTCTTCTTCCCCAAATAATTAAAATAAATTGTCAAAATAGTAATCCTCCGGACTCAAATATAAACAAAAAATAACTAATTTTGGTAGACTAAAATATAAGTAAAATTCAACTAATTCAATCCTATTTAATGTGATTATTTCAAAAATACCCTTAAATTAATTCAACTTTTATTTTGCAAGAGAAAGACGCGCTCCCCATGATTAAGGATAGTTTAGGAAATATAATTTATTTTTTAAATAAATTCAAGAAAACTAAATGAGTTTAAATAACATCCTTAATAATTGTGAAATTATATATTTTTATTTATACTTGAGTTTAGAGGGAGGCAATACTAGTTTCCTTTTGCAACTTGGTCAGTCCACCGCCCCTCTCTGAGTCTCCGATGTCTCTCTCTCTCTTAATTTGTCGCATACTACATAACACACAGTTAATGCATTTGAAAAAAGTTGAAACCGTTTCTTCTTTGGAAACTCTCCCAATTCCAATTCCAATTCCCTTTGTTTCTCATCTCATCATCCCATGATCACTTCTACAATACTTTTCATAAAACTCGTGTGATCGCCAAAAGGGTCCCAATTACAACTTTGGAAAATCCTTAAACTTTTGTTAATACTAAACATACACATCATCTCACACACACAGGACATATGCATACAGTTACATATATAGATAGATACATGCTGGTGTTGGTGGAGAAAACAAAGAAGCTTATGTAGTCAAAAACAGCTATGTGTATATAAATATAGTTTCATTCATTCATAAGAAGCCAAAGATACAATTTTATTTTATTTTTGGCACCCCAATTCAGCTCTTCTCTTCAAACAATGAAGGATACCTCCGCCGTGGACAGCGTCGCCACCGGCGATTGGAACAAGCCGTGGAATTCAGTTGGGTTCGGAAGGAGGGTGATGCATATCATCATGTTCCTTTTTGGGTTTGCTGTGTTGTGGATGTTTCTCTATAACTCTGCTTATCCCTTTGGTTTCCCTTCTATCTCACATTACTTCAATGCTCAGTCAACACAGGTTAGTCTCTCTCTATCTCTATGAGATTGTGTTTTTTTGCAATTGGAATTGGTGGAGAATAGAACAATTAAAAGGGATCAAAATTCTGGGTTTTTGGTGCTTATTTATCTTGTGAACCAATCAAAGAGTTGAATTTTGTTTTTTGAGGAAAAAGTTCAATTTTTTTTATTTTTTATTTTGGGGTTTTGATGCTCTTTTAGTTCACCTTTGATTTTTGATTGGTTTGAACAATTTTTTTGTTTTTGTTTTTGTGGGTCAATTTGGATTCTCCATGTCATACTTGTTGAACAAAAAAACCATCCTTTTTTGAGTGTTTATGCAGTTATGTTTTCTGAGTGGAGCTGCTCACTGTTTCATTCTATTTTTTTTATTTTTTATTTTTGTCATGAAAAATGATTATCTAATTGCATATTTGATTAAGCAAAATCACAAACAAAACTAGATCATGTTGAAATACAACTCTTCCATTAGTCAGCTAAACTTGCAGTTTTTGGTGATAAAACCGAGTAGAAATTTTCTAGATAATTAAGAAGGTTTTTGGATTTGTAACTGATGAGAAAATGGGGCCGAAAATAATGGTTGGAAAGTGGCGTGTGGGGCTTAATTTAATACTTGATGACAAAAAGATTAGCCATTGATGACTGGATGTGCATCACTTTCGGCAGATTCTTGGGAGGTTAAAATTTCTGAATTAATTTTTCATTTTAAGTTTGGAATTTGGCGTCATTAGGAATTGTGAGGAGCTCCTTTTCTCGTGTTGTAATTTTGTTTTTGGGTTTAGGGGCTCTTTCACTTGAAAGTTGAAAGGGATAATTTTTTTTTTTTGGGTAATGAAAAGAAAATTATCTTTGAAAGGGATAATCTAATCTCAACCAGAAATTACTTAAATTATTGTGTAAGTAAAAAAACTCTTAAGATTGTACAAAAAAAAAACTCTTAAGATAATGTATTGTAACTGAAAGAGTATTTATTTATTTTTTCCAGAATCGAAAGAGTATTTTTTTTCCCATAATCGAAAGAATATTTATTAAAAGGACAAAACTTAGATAATGTTTCTTAGGTGTGGTTGATGCTGTTTCTCTCACAAAATAGATAAATTTTTATCTCTCTATCCATTCCTACTATCTCTAACCTCTCATAACTACAACTATCAAAATAGTTTTTATCCTATTTTGTGAGAGGAACAATACTAACCACATCTAAAAAACCTTACATAAATTTTATTCTTATTAAAATGGTATAAGCAATATAGGAAAAGTACGATTTGTATTTAATATTTAGAAAAAAAAATTCTCAATTGCATATAAGAAATACAATTTGCACACACAGAAAACTAAAATGTAATTTGTTATATAGTACATATGGTTCGCATAATTCGAAAAAAAACTATGAAGTTGTATGTGTCACATAGTATTTTAATTTTTTTACATACAATTTGTATTTTTCATATTTGAAAAATACAATTTATAATTTTATACTATCTAAAATTTAATTTAAGATAGATAGACAGCCTAGGAAAAAGGCCGTTTCTGGGTTAGGCTACATTTGGAAATGGCAGAGTCTAATCTAGATTCTAGAACGTGTCTCTCTCCTGAGGTAAACCCTGCATTAATTAATTGATTAATTTTTAGTGAATTGTTGCCGATTCTTTCTCTCTAGGGATAACTCATCCTTTAACCCTTAATAAAGTACTCCTTCCGTCGCATAATATGTCACAATTGACCAAATTACACAGTTTAAAAAAAAATAAGAGAGTGATAATTTTACCAAATTAACTCTATTAATTATTGGTGTATTAACTATTGTCATAAATACAAAGTGGAATACCTGAGGATATAATTGACAAATAAACATTTAATTTTGCATTGAAAATTGAAGATAACATATATTTTGAGACAATTATTTTTGGCAAATATAACATATATTATGGGACGGAGGGAGCAAGATTTTTCTAACGTGTTCAACCTTATACACTGTAAAAATTATTAATTACTCATTTTTTCTTTATTAATTATTTACTTTTTATTTTATTTTATAGATTCACATTTATGCAATCTCTTTCTGCTCACAAAATATGAAACTAGATAATTAATAAGGAAAAAGTGAGCAATTAATTATTTTTATCGTGTGCAAGGTTGCACAAATTAGAAAAACCTAATATAGTAACCAAAAATTTGTTTGTCCTATTTTTTTTTCTAGAGGTCTATGACTCTGCTCTAGTGTCCAGTGAAAAGAGGCCATCCAGAGTTCGGTTGGGACCCCAAGTTGTTTTATCGCCAATAATTGAACTCCGATAATAGCCGATTTCGTCCCTTTAGATGGCGTGTATTAACCATTCACACCCAACTTTAAGGTTTTGTTTATCCTATTTTTTAATATGCGTTTTTTTGTCTCAAATGGCTTATAAAAAGTAACAGAGGGAGTATCATAATACCCTTAATTACTCTATCATCTCTCTTCTAAGGATTGAGGGAGAGGTAGAGTGATGATTTCCAATACAATTTAATTAGATGGATAATTAATTAGTTGGAAAGAGTGAATAATAATTTGAAGGGTAGTCTTGGAAAAAAAATATAAACGGTTAACAAAATTATATGAACTCTTTAGAGTTTTTAAATTATGTATACATATTTAAAAATTTCTAAAAGAAAGACCTTGAAATTAATTTAATCATATCCAAGTATAAGTAACAATTAGTAGTATATAAAAAAATGAATACGCACGAGTAATTTATCGGTCATCTGCTTCAATAATTATATTAACTTTTTCGATAATATGCGGTTATCAGCATGTTCTAAGCATCTTTGATATGCTTCTCAGTTTCAGAACATGTGCATCTGTTGAATTAATATTCATTTGCATCTTAATATAAAATTTATTTTTATTTCCTTGCACACATGTTATTCAATTAATTAATCAAATTTTGGGCATACCTTTTATCTCATTGATCATGTATATGTGGGGAAACAGAAAAGGCTACTTCAATTAACTACTTTGGAGTTTTGACTATAGTAATACAAATTTTCACCTTTTTTTGTTTGAGATTTAACTTTAGTTTCCATCATTTTAAAAAATAAAAAGCAATATTGTTAAAAAAAATTCTGTCCTTTTCTATTTGATTGACTGAGCAAAAGCTTGCCTCCTTTTATCGTTGGTTAAATAAATTCATGTAAATGTTTTTACATCTTATCTTTCTCTATAGCTTCGTGAAAAAAATGTCTTTTGAATATTTGGGTATTCATATTTTTTTGCCAGGTTCAAATTTTCATTTCTTTCATCATTATATAAACTGCTCTGCCTTTTTTTTTCCTTGTTAAGCTCTGTTCTTTCTTTTCAAAGTCAAATATCATTTAAGTCGCCTTAGGAGAATTAATTGTTGGTATGTTTTTAATATTTAAGTTAGGGATTAGGGTGTGATTGGTTTATAAGAGAAATTGTGAAGAGAGAAAATATGAAGAGAGAATATGAAAAGAGAGAAAAATATGATAAATTGGGTATTGATTGGAATAAGAGAAAGAGAAGAGAGAAATGTTGATTATTTTTTATAAGACATTAATATCCTTGACTAAAAATTTAAATAATTTAAGATATAAGGAGAGAATAAGGGTAGAATTTGGAAAAAGTAAAAAAAAATTGCTTTGCCTCTGGTTTTCTTCGCACCAACGAGGAGAAAAAAAAAATTCGTGGGACACACCTCTTTTTTTCTCTTTCTTCACGTTTTTTCTGACTACCAAGCAGAAGAAAACCACGTTTTCCCACGATTCTCTATCGTATCATTTTCTCTCTGCACATTTTAGCCGAAAACAACCAGGTTGTAAAAGTAAAAAATGAAGTTAGGGTATCTTATTAGTTTTTAGTTAATAGTATATTTTAGGGTATGTTATTTTTTTTTTGTTTTTATAGGTGATGTCTTTTCAAAAACCTCACACTTCCAATTTTACATTTTTTTTTTGTACATCTATTTTTACATTTTTCTAAGGTTTTGTTGCATGTTGTGACCATATTTGTGAACCACATGCCAACATAGTTGCCATTACATAACCAGCTGTTCACATGGTTGTCCCAAGAAGACTAATGGTTGACTTGACCATGCTAAGTTTTTTGCTTTAATTTCAAATAAACAATACCAATCCATGTTTATCTTTCATGTTATTTATTGGCTAAGATTAGATAAATTACCAATTTAATTGACTTGATTGAAAGAAGAATTTTATGCAGGTAGTGTTGTTATGAATACTTTACACATTTTAAGTTGTTGGCAATTAGCAATATACTCCCTTCTCGATTATGTAAAAAAAAAATCATGTATTGTATTCTAAAATATAAGCAATTTTAGCTATTTTTATCCTTTTTAATGAGTCAATTCCAAACATACCCTTATTTAATTCAAATTCTATTTCTAACGTGCCTTTTTTACCCTTTGCATTAAATGTTAATGAACTTTATTTTTTAGCTGAAATTAAGAAAAATCAATGTAGTTAACTAATTTTCTTAATTATCGCGTTTCAGTTTTTTTTTTTTTTTTTTTTTTTGCTTAAAAACAAGTCTCGAGGGAGTAGCTATATGAAACTTGCGATAAGTTAACTATGGGATACAATACCTTAGTTGCATTTTTTTGGTAAAAGAGTCGGTATGATACTATGATTTCATGATCCATAGTGTCTACAAAGCATTTTTTTTTTATTACTGATTATTGATATCGCTTTTCCTAACGCATGAAATGTTACACACGATAAGCCTCAATAATTGCTTATTTTTTAACTAATTAATAAAAAAAAGGTAAACAGTTAACGAGGTTGATCGTGTGCAATATTGCACACGTTACAAGAGATTGATATAAGTACACGTCACTGGGAAAGAAATAAAGGGATAAAATTTCCTTTGTGAGATATGATTCTTATGGGGATGTCATCTCAATAATTGTAGTGTGATATAGCTTCTCACTATCAGCTTCCACTCCATAATTGCATAGGACCAGTGTGAGAGCTTGTAGTCCACTCAAATTCATCTCTAATTTTCACCAAAAACAGCCATAGGAGCCACTAGGGTGTAAGCAAATAGAGGGGACCATCTTATGCTCATTGAATGTTTTGTGTCTATGTCCCCATTAGTACATATGAATTAGTCTTCCTATTTGATGTCTTGCAAGTTGCATGTACTTTTTGCCCACTTTCTTTTTGGATGTTTTCCTAACTATTGTGGAATATTTAACTCTCAGATTATTTGATTCCTTGTATACTTGATGACATGGAATTTTAGAAAGGGATAGCTTTATCTATCTCTTGACTAGTTGTTATGCCAATTACAAAGGGTGACTTTAGTTTTTCCATTGTCTTGCTATTCCTCCCATGTGGTGTTTGATGAATTTCCTCTGTGAAATATGAACTTCAATTTTGCCAAGTTTCTAATGATGTCTCATGTTTATGTACCAGGAATACTATGATCCAAAGTTGCATAGTGTTCTTAGAAATGCGTCTATGAAGCATAAGACAGTGATAATCACAACTCTAAATGATGCATGGGCAGAGCCAGGTTCCATATTTGATCTCTTTCTTGAGAGTTTTCACATTGGGGGAAACGAGACACAAAAGCTTTTGAATCACCTGGTGGTAGTAACTTGGGACCAAAAGGCATATGCTCGTTGCCTTGCTTTGCATAAACATTGTTATCAACTTGAAACTATTGGTGACAATTTCACTAGTGAAGCTTTTTTCATGACCCCAGATTACCTACACATGATGTGGAGAAGAATTGAATTTCTTGGCACTGTCCTTCATATGGGGTACAGCTTTGTGTTCACGGTATATACATTTGTTTTGCAAGAAGCTGCTTTTCTTAAAATACTTTACCATGCACACACACAACTCAATTAAGATTGAGATTCAATTCAAAGCTAACAAATGGCAACCTAGAGCTCTGAAGGGGTCCAATTGCTTTCAGTCACCGCTGTCAGAGATCTTGGTCGTTGGATCAAGATCAGACGGTTCTGCCAATTTTTATCCAATATCTAAGATCTTCTGACTTTAGTGACAGCAGGATATTTTAACAACATGACAACTAATCGAAATCCTCAAATGTAGGTAGAGCTATCAATATTTGTTCGACCCGATCAGCCTGTGTTTTAGGTTGAGCTTCATAAATAATGACCCGGAAAAAAAAAACCTGAGTCATTTTGGCTCAGCTCGACAATATTTTAGAAATTAGAGATACATTACTTGATAGAAATTAGAGCCCAGCCTGATGCGACGCGTTTTAGGCTGGGCCACATAATTCATGGCATGATATAAGCTCGGACTGGCATGGCCTGGCCTGTTTCTGTAATCTAGCTCGATGGGCTGGGCTGGGCCAGGTCGAACGGCCTAATTTGACAGCTCTAGTTATGGGTCTCTTATAGACAATCTTACTTTACATTTGCAAGATACTAATTCCATGATCGACTTGAACATGAAACTAGTCACATAATAGCAATTCCAGCTATCATGCCAATGCTAGCCTTCTTGATATTCAAAGTTTAATACACAAATTTAATGTTTTGTTTTTTTCTTTTCTTTGCAGGATACTGATATAATGTGGCTAAGAGATCCATTCAAACTATTTTACAAAGATGCAGATTTCCAAATTGCTTGTGATTATTTCAATGGCAACTCCTATGACTTAAAAAACCTACCAAATGGAGGGTTTAACTATGTAAAGTCCAATGCCAGAACTATTTGGTTCTACAAGTTCTGGTTCAAATCTAGGAAAGCCTATCCAAGGATGCATGATCAAGATGTTCTCAACAAGATCAAAATGCACCCCCTTATGTCCACCAAGAAGCTGAAGATTAGGTTCCTTAGCACAGGTTATTTTGGAGGGTTTTGTCAAGCCAGCAAGGATTTTAACAAGGTCTCAACAATGCATGCCAATTGTTGTGTTGGTTTAGATAACAAAGTCAATGATCTTAAGATTTTGCTTGAGGATTGGAAGAAGTACATGGCATTGTCTGAGGATGAGAGAAAAATGTCACATCCTTCTTGGAGTGTACCACAAAGTTGCAGGTAATGTAAATGGCTTTTGTTTAATACCAGTTCTTAATTAATGTTTTATTTATTAGATAAATGCTTTTTTTAGCAGATTAGATAAATTCATCGACTTTATGGACTACAAATAATTTTATTATTTTAATATATATATATATATATATATATATTTAATATTTTCTTTTGCATTGACCTGTATATTGATATTGTTGATCATGATGTGGAATTTAATGTGTAAGTGGTGATTCATGTACAGAAAATTTAATGGGGTACCTTAATGTATACTATGTAACAAAAATATTAGTAAATGTTTATTTTTGAAAATAATTAGTATTAATTTCTTTAATGTGCAATTCCAAATCTGGTCCTTTGGTCTTTAGTATGCAATGTCACTCCGAATAAAACTACGGTCAAAGAAAATTAAGTCAAAATAGAATCATTGTAAAATTTAACTAAGGGAGTTTTTGCCTTTTGGATAATATCAAAGTTAAAATAATGAAAACCACTAATTTACGCAAGAGTCAATTACTACATATCAATTCATTTGGTCAAAAGTTCTATAAAAAATATAATTATCTAAACTTTTTCAACCACAGACATCAATTAATTGGTGCTTCAATTTGTGTTGCTATCATCATTATTGGTGTTTTTTTTTTCCTTCTATCTATTTATATTTTGTACATTGACATCATGCAGGACGTCCTTTCAACGTGGCAAACAAAGGAGGCAGGGCAAAGGGAGGTTGTAACGGGCTTTACCTTTAAATGTTTGGTTCTTATATCAAGAGGTATGTTACATTATCTGTAGTTATGGGAATTATAAAAATTACGTCCGAAGAGTTACATCAATAATTACATTTATTCAATAACATCCTATTAGATAAATATTTTTTAAAATCAACCGTTGAATTGAAAGTTACAATCATATATATAAATTTTAACATTAATCTGTAATCATTTTCTATATCATCAAGATGCGTCAAGATTAAGATTATTTGCAATTACACAGTTGACGTTAATCTTGACGCATTTTGATGACTTAGCAAATGATTATAGATTGATGTTAAAATTTACAGATATGATCTATATGATAGTAACTTTCAAACCAACGGTTGATTTTGAAAAATATTTATCCGATAGGATGTTATTGTAACTATTGATGTAACTCTTCGGGTGTAATTTGATCTCATCTCATTATAAAAACGTTGATTTTTTTTTTTTACAATCTTGATTTGTTTGTTATAATAATTTGCTATAATAAAAAATTTAAAGTCTTTGAACGAAAATTAGATGGTTCACATTTCAGATTTGTGTTTTGAATCCATAAGCTTAGAATACGAACTATCTGGTTGTCATCCGAAGACTTCGATTTGTTGATCATAGTGACCGCATCATTTTCTAACTGCAGCAAATCAGAGTCCAAAAGAAAAGAAACGTTGTCTAGTCTAAATGTGCCTTTGCTTTTATTCAAAAAATGACGTGATAGCTTCACATGTTAACATATACTGTATTTTTTTCTAAGTTGTATCTTTTTATATTATCCATAAATAGGAGTATTTATGTGAATAATGCTTGAAGTGAATCATGTGTCCTTTAAAAAAAAAGTGGTGAATCATGTGTGGAACGTTTTGGATAAATTATTGTTCTCATCTATACTCATTATTTAAGAGCATATTATTGTTTGTTTTTTTTTTTTGGACTCCCAGAGCATATTATTGTTAAACATGTGATAAATTTTTTTGACTTCCAATAGTATGATACCATGCTAATGTTCCAAATTTTCTCTCCTTTCTTTCCTATTAAAAAATTAACATTATTATTTAATTACACGTTTTATAGTTTTTTATTTATTTATTACTCGGTGACACTTGTGTTGATTTGGTTACGTTTATCAATTGGTTTTGAAGGTTGGAGAATGTTTCGGATCAAAGCAAAAGATTCACATTGCCAAACCAATTCTTTGGTATTGGAAAAGATGTGTAGAAGTGGTAAACAAATTGAAAATGCAGGACAAGGAGAGAAAAAACTGTTCAAGTTCTCAAAATTCTTATAACAAATTTACAATTGTGAATTTCAATGGTTTTTTAATCAAAGTTCGAAGTTTTACCCTTTTTGTTATAATTATATTATTTTCATTTTTCATGTATTTATTTCTATTTTTACATTCTTTTATTTGCATTATATGGGAATGTCTCTTAAACTGTAAATTTGTATATTGATAATTTTGAAAAGTTGTCTTGACTTTTTCCTCACAAAATTCCCCTTTTAAGAATAAAATTCTGTGGGTTTTGAAAATGATAATTATTGGTGTAATAATGAAAATAAAATTTAAGAAGCAAGAGTTACGAAAAGATATATCATTGATGTTCCATAGCAGAAAAAGGTTGTGTTATCCTTATCCATTATTGTGGTCAGCTCCAAAATGCATAAAGCCATTTTTAGATTTTTTTTTTCCCTTTTCCTATTAATGAAGGAAACAAAGCCATTTTTAGATTATGATGGCAAGTGCTTCTGACTTTTCAAATGAATAGATTATTTATTTTCAACATGTTTGTATTAACGAGAACAATGCTGCATTAAACTAGCAGCAGTTTTTTTTTCATGGGTTTTTTGTTATACCTACTGTTTGTGGCATGGGTTGGATAGTTGATGGGCTCTTTACAAGTCATAGCTCCAAAAGGAAGGGGATGCTTTTTACACCCCATTTTTTCTAATACACTCTCTTTTCTTTGTTTTTTTATCTAAAAATATTTCATCTCGAAGTTAACTTTCGGATGATACAAAACATGTCCCACCCCATTTTAAACAAAAAACCCTTACACTCTTGTCATCTTCCTCTCCCCTTCACTTTTGTAGCTGCCCTAAACCACCCTCACTCCCTTTCATCTTCTTCCTCATTCTCCTCTCACTACATATTTGTCATATATTTTTTCCTTATAGTAGTGTACCAATGGATTGGTAGAGCCATCAATATGTTATGTAGTGGAGCTAACCAAATGAAGTTGACAAAGTGCATAAGTAGAGTCGTATATAGTAAATACAACTCCCATGTTCTTAAAGAAAAACAAAACAAGTCATATTCCATGTATACAATTTGCTTTTAATTACCACAGCTTTTATTTATTAAATGATAAATGATAAGAACATATAAGTCATGTGTACTATATGACTCTCTAATTCAGAAAAAAAATGTCATATCTCATTATCCAACTTGCTTTTATTTATCTGGGTAATAAATAAAAAATATAAGTCGTAGTCTCCATATATAACTTTTTAAATTATTTTTAAACAATAAAATAATATCTCGTAAATAGAGTTAAGATACCCCACAGATTGTAAATACACGTAATTATTCATAAAGACTGACAAAGTGGAACACTGCGGGCTTGAACCTGCATTTCCAGTGTCCACACAACACTTACGTATGTCTTATCACTTAGCTGTGTTTCTATGGATATTCTTGTAATCCAAATAAGTACATAGAAAAGAGCTTGTAATTATAAAAAAAAAAATTCATCTAGACTCTAGAGACTATTTGTTATGGGTTGCACCAATTCCAGCATATGATTGCCACACATTCTATTGATACTCTCTCACAACTCGTCATCCTTCCCACTGGTGAGACTCCACCTCCGACCCCTCCACCGAATTGTTATGACTTAAGCTTGTGGAGTTTAGAGTGCCTTAAAATCAGTTTGGAGGATCATGGAATTGCTTGGAAGTGTTTCTTGAACACTGGGAATCGATTCCCTAGCTATGGGAATCGATTCAAGCATGTTTGGCTCTCTGGGAATCGAAGCACGCCTCTGTGAATCGCATGGGAAGCCTGCAGGAATCGATTCACTTCATTAATTCGTGCAGGGGAAGTTTTTTAACTAGGTGAATCGATTCACCTATGTCTGTGAATCGATTCACAGTCGGGTTTTATAAACCTGACGCTGCAGAAACGGATCAGTACGACGTGCAGTCTTTCTAGGGTTGTGTGCAGCCGTTCTTGAGCGTCTTTGTGAGGTTTTAGGGGCTGGGAAACACTGTTAAACACCTTGAGATCTTAAGAGAGAATAGAGTGAGGTTTGAAGGCTCTCTCTATTGTTGTTCTTGAGAGTTTATCATAGAGGGAAAGAGAGAGGGATTGGGAACTCTTGGGTTTGTTCTTTGTGGACATTGTAAAGGGGGTTCAAAGAAATTGTAATCTCTTGTAAGACTCATTGATAGTGAAACGGAGGGCTGCTCTCTCCCGCAGACGTAGGCCATCTTCTTTGGGGCCGAACTGCGTAACCAAATTGCAGTGTCTTCTTCTCAACTTTTATCTCCTTTGTTTGTTTGTTTTATTACACCTTGTTGATTGATTGATTGCTGGATATTATTTAGTTATTGGTTGCCATTGAAGTTTGTTCCATTTATCTTGTTTGAATCTCAACAAGTGGCGCCGTCTGTGGAGAGGAACAAATCATTCAAGTGAGCACCATGTGTACTAAATGGGACATCGAGAAATTTTCCGGTAATAATGACTTCGGTCTATGGAAGGTGAAGATGGAAGCAATACTTATTCAACAGAAGTGTTTTGAAGCCTTGAAGGGTGAGGCAAGAATGCCGGCAACTCTGTCTCAAACGGAGAAGAAGGAGATGATAGATAAGGCAAGAAGTGCCATTATCCTGTGCCTTGGCGATAAGGCACTGAGGGAAGTTGCAAGAGAGAAGACCGCGGCGGAGATGTGGGCAAAGTTAGAATCGTTGTACATGACAAAGTCATTGGCCCAAAGGTTATGTCTGAAACAAAATCTCTACTCATTCAAGATGGTAGAGACCAAACCTATTGTGGAGCAACTAGCAGAATTCAACAAAATTATTGATGACCTGCAGAAAATTGATGTGAAGCTCGATGACGAGGATAAGGCTTTACTCTTATTGAATTCATTGCCTAGGTCCTTTGAACACTTTAAGGATGCACTCCTCTATGGCAAGGAGTCCACTATTACTTTGGAGGAGGTCCAACAATCAATTAGGACCAAGGAGCTAACCAAGCTTCAAGAATTGAAGGTGGAAGATAGTGGGGAAGGCTTGAGTGTCTCAAGGGGAAAGAATGAGAGTAGAGGAAACGGTAAAGGAAAGCCTAAGGCGAAATCCAATTCGGAAGGGGACAATAAAGCTAAGTACAAATGCTTTAATTGTCATAAGGTTGGTCACTTCAAGAGGGATTGTCCCGAGAGAGGGGGCAATGAAGATTCCGTGGAGGTTACGATTGCTATGGAGGATGGTTATGAGGATGTAGGGGCTCTAGTGGTTACCAGTTGGGAACCAGAGAGGAGTTGGGTTATGGACTCCGGGTGCTCTTTTCACATGTGTCCAAGGAAGGAATATTTTGAAACTTTGGAGCTCAAGCAAGGTGGAGTAGTTCGCCTTGGTGACAACGAAGCGTGCAAAGTTCAAGGTATGGGTTCAATTCGTCTTAAGATGTATGACAACCGCGAATTCCTTTTACAAGATGTGAGGTATGTTCCTAAACTCAAGCGAAATTTAATTTCTATAAGCATGTTTGATGGATTAGGCTATTGCACTAGTATTGAGCATGGTATGATGAAAATTTCGCATGATGCATTGATAATAGCTAAGGGGACTAAAATGTGTGGTTTGTACATATTAGAGGGTTCAACTATTATTGGGCATGCATCATTAGCTAGCCAAACCTTGCATGATAAAACCATGTTATGGCATAATAGGTTAGGACATGTTAGTGAGAGGGGTTTAGTTGAACTAGCTAAACAAGGTTTGCTAGGTGGTGATAAATTGGATAAGCTAGAATTTTGTGATAAGTTCATACTAGGCAAACATCATAAGGTTGAGTTTGGGGGTGGCATGCATCATTCTAGTAAACCCTTTGAGTACATTCACTTGGATCTTTGGGGTCCGGCTAGAGTGAGTACTCATGGGGGTGGTTCCTATTTCCTCACCATGGTTGATGATTTCTCTAGGAGAGTATGGGTCTACCTTTTGAAAAGCAAAAGTGACACCTTTGAAAAGTTCAAGGAATGACATACTCTCATAGGAAATCAAATAGGAACTAAACTGAAATTTTTAAGGACTAACAATGGCCTGGAGTTTCTTTCAGAGCATTTTGATAAGTTTTGCAGGAAACAAGGTATTCAGAGGCATAGGACCGTGGAAGGCTCACCGCATCAAAATGGCCTATCAACATGCATGAATAGGACCATCTTGGAGCGGGTGAAGAGTATGCTTTTGGCAGCTGGGTTGCCTAAAAACTTCTGGGGTGAGGCTGTGAGTATAGCAGCATATTTGATCAACAGATGTCCATCAACGGCGTTAGACTTCAAGACACCTATGGAGGTTTGGAGTGGGAGACCGACGGACTACTCCAAGTTGAAGGTTTTCGGGGCTTTGGCGTTTGCTCATGTCAGACAAGACAAACTTGAAGCCAGAGCTGTGAAATGTGTCTTCATCGGATATCCGGAGGGTGTGAAGGGATACAAGTTGTGGAATTTGGAATCTGGAGGGTCAAAGGTTATCATAAGCAGGGATGTCACTTTCGATGAGACCCGCATGGGGATGAAGTGCAAAGACCTGGAGGATAGTAGCTCAGAAGTGGAGGTGGAGAAAACTCAGTTTGAGGTGGAGTCTACCACTAGTGAGACCGGGAATGATGAAGAGGAGGATAGTCCTCCACCATCAGGTTCTAGAGGAAGACAACAAACAGTGGATCCTGACTATCAGTTGGCAAGAGATAAGGAAAGGAGGGAGACTGTGGCACCGAAGAGATACGGGTATGCTGATCTTGTTTGTTATGCTTTGTTTGTGACTGAAGAGGTTCAAGACTCGGGACCAAGGGACTTCAGTGAAGCAATGGGAAGCATGGAGAGTCAGAAACGGTTGAAGGCAATGAATGAAGGTGTGAATTCATTGGAAAAGAACCGGACTTGGGAACTTGTGAATCTACCGGAAAAGTCAAGGGTATTTGGATGCAAGTGGAACTTCATGAAGACGGAAGGTATTCTGGAGTTTAAAGAACCAAGGTACAAGGAGAGGCTTGTGTGTAAGGTCAATCTTGAGTTGGAGAGTGTGAATGATATTCAAAAGGCAAGTTCTAGCAAGGAGGAGATTGGTATGCTCAAGGGGAAGTTAGCTTCTGGATTTGAGATGAAGGATCTCGGCATTGTGGAAAGGACACTTGGAACGAATATTGGGAAGAACCGGAAAAGGAGGTATGGCTTTTTGAAAGGCGGTTTGAAGCATGTGAAGACAACTCAAGGTGGAGTCGCAATGAAGAATATGATTGGTGAATTGGGGATTACGCATGGTTGTGAGAAGTTCACCGAGTATCTTCCTAGATCAAGGTTCAAGGATCAATTGGACTTGATCAATTGCGTTGAGACGTAATCCCAGTAATGGAGAGAGCAGCAAGTGATTGATGGATAAAGTTGAGCATCACCACTGATTTGAAGTCAAGGTGGAGAATTGTGGAGTTTAGAGTGCCTTAAAATCAGTTTGGAGGATCATGGAATTGCTTGGAAGTGTTTCTTGAACACTGGGAATCGATTCCCTAGCTATGGGAATCGATTCAAGCATGTTTGGCTCTCTGGGAATCGAAGCACGCCTCTGTGAATCGCATGGGAAGCCTGCAGGAATCGATTCACTTCATTAATTCGTGCAGGGGAAGTTTTTTAACTAGGTGAATCGATTCACCTATGTCTATGAATCGATTCACAGTCGGGTTTTATAAACCTGACGCTGCAGAACGGGTCAAGATCGACGTGCGCCTTTCTAGGGTTGTGTGCAGCCGTTCTTGAGCGTCTTTGTGAGGTTTTAGGGGCTGGGAAACACTGTTAAACACCTTGAGATCTTAAGAGAGAATAGAGTGAGGTTTGAAGGCTCTCTCTATTGTTGTTCTTGAGAGTTTATCATAGAGGGAAAGAGAGAGGGATTGGGAACTCTTGGGTTTGTTCTTTGTGGACATTGTAAAGGGGGTTCAAAGCAATTGTAATCTCTTGTAAGACTCATTGATAGTGAAACGGAGGGCTGCTCTCTCCCGCAGACGTAGGCCATCTTCTTTGGGGCCGAACTGCGTAACCAAATTGCGGTGTCTTCTTCTCAACTTTTATCTCCTTTGTTTGTTTGTTTGTTTGTTTTATTACACCTTGTTGATTGATTGATTGTTGGATATTATTTAGTTATTGGTTGCCATTGAAGTTTGTTCCATTTATCTTGTTTGAATCTCAACAAAGCTCATGAGGAGAGCCCAACCCAAAAGACTAGTCCATTAGGTGGGAGAGTCTCATGGCTTAAGTACCACATTGAACTTTCTTATCAACTCAACTCATAACATTATTTAACATGCCTGTAAAGATGCAATACATCTACCAACTGTGAGCTCCCAATTTTAGGTATCATCCCCACTCTTTAATTCCCATTCTGAAATTTGAAATAATCGTTAAATTCAAAATTCAAAAAAACACAGAAGAATAGATTAAACAAAATTTTAAAAGAAAAAAAAATTGATTGCCCTCTCAGAAGATAAGATGATATGTTTCAAATTGTAATATATCCTGGTTTAATTAGTTTAAATAGATAGATAAATACTACTAAAAGATAAAGAATAAATTTAGTTATAAAAGGAGATTTGTAACAGTACAGAGGGACAGACACAGAATATATAAACTAAAGGACGATGCACAAGAGAGAAGGATAGAGGAGAAGAAGAAGGGAAACAAGCACAAGCAAGTAAAGACTTCATTAGTTCTGCAACCAGGTAACAGTTCTTTGTTTTTAGAATGCATAGTAATTTATTCTTTCTTTGCTTATTGAATACATACATGTTGAATGTGTATTAAAAAGTTGATTACCATATTACACTGTTAAAGAATTCATGGAACGAAGAGAATGCCAAAATAACCCGAATCATAACAATGATCTGCGTGTTGTGGAGGTAGTATTGGACTCCGGCTGCAATGTTCCTTTTGGGTACATCAAATAAAAGAAGAGGAAGTTTCTATTTGCACCCCAGTATTGTTAATACACCCCCATAAGTTAATTCATTTATTTTTACCCAAAATACCTCTACCAGAAATTAACTTCCATAAGCTATGTTTCTTTTCCCTGGTAATTATCCTTTCGGAAGTTAACTTTCAGATCTTTTATAACGTTCGAAAATTAACTTCCAGACATTACAGAACATGGTGATCGGAAGTTAACCTAAGGAACTTCAAAAAATAAACATTGGGATTAACCAAAGAACTTAAATCCTGAACTCATTGATTGAGTTTGTTTCATGGCCATAATATCAGCAACATTTTCAGCATCATAAGAAAAGCATGTCAATAGGACTTTGCCTTGAAGTCATTTGGTTCATCTAGCTGCTATACTTAGATTTTGGTACAAAAGGAGGGTCTAAGACCCTTAAAAAAAAAAACAAAAAAAGATCCACATCTTGAAAACCCCATTATGTCTTTGTTTAACACTTCCTAGATTTCCATTAGAGGCTTAAATTAAGTACACTTAATTACCCCAAACTACAGGTATGCTGAACTATCTCTCATTTTCTTTTTTATTAGCTCTCTACTGGTTTGCTTCATTCATTCACTAACCACCACAATTGGAAAAGATAATGCTCCCTAAACTTTGTTCCGCGTTACCCCTCCCACCAATTAATTCTACATACTAAGTATTGTATTATTATATTATGATAAGTGTGTCATCAAATTTCAATCTGCTCAAACATGGAATTCTTTTTGGCACTTGTCCACTACTACTCTTGCACCCCAAATTGTTTCACTTGAAACAAGCAGCACATATTTGCTAACAAAAACATTTTTTATACCCAAAAATAATTGGTTATATATTCTATGATAATATGATATGATGAGGCGAATCCTTGATATTGTGGAGAATCGCGGTCACGTGTCGCGTTGCGATTCTTGATATTGCGAAGAATTGCAGTCAAATATGGCTGATGTGGCCTGAATCGCAGTCACATTGCGGTTGCGGAAACCCCAAAAACCTTAATGTCGCGGCCCAGATCACGATCGCGGACCTTAATTTAAAACCACACTTTTCATTTTTTTTAATTGTTTTAAACTTACTATATGCAGTAAAGTATGCTTAAAAGCAATATATATAGGTGTGGATAAACCAACTTTAGAGCAAGCTAGCCACTAATTTCTTTTTCTTTGATTGTAGGAATCATGGAAGAGGAGCAAAAACTGGTTCAAGGAAGTAAAAATTTGGTGGGAAGTGAAGAAGTGAGTAGCAAACTTGAGCTCACAGTAGATGAAGTGATAGAAGGGTATGTTGGGTCCTTAGGTTTCTCTCAGTTACTACATGTGTTCTTGGTGTCAGTGGCATGGATATTTGATGCTCAGAGTACATTGGTGACAATCTTCAGTGATGCTCAACCACCTGCTTGGAGGTGCAAAACTGGATTGTGCCTAAGCAACAATAACACTGCCAAAAGCAGTGGTTCTTCTGTTTGTGGATTGGAACCTGGGACTTGGGAATGGGTTGGTGGCCATACAAGTTCAACCATTGCTGAGTGGAACCTTATCTGTGATCGTAGGTTTCTTGCTGCAGTTCCTGCTTCTGTCTACTTCCTTGGTTCTCTTTTAGGTACATAATACTTTTTCTTTTTGTCCTGCTTCCTCAACTAGTCAATCATGTGCACTTGGTAACACTATTCAAAAGGTTTTATTTGTGTGTGCGCATATTTGGATTACTGTATTATAATACATTATTTATTTGTTTATGAGTTTTTTAAGAGATTTTTTTTAAGAAAGACATGAATTTCCAAAAACAAAGGGAAACCAAAGGGGTTATTTCTCCCTTTTCTAAACTCACTTGACTTTGTAAAATTGATTTGGTTAAAATTGAGTTTGAAGTGAAGTGATTTATGTTTGAATGTTTTTACCATGAAATTGTATTTGATGTAAAACTCGGTGTATTTTTAACTCAATGCGAAAGCTATTTTTTATCACTTCTAGTCAATCTGATGTTTACAGGCAAAATCAATGTTACCTGATAGCAATCAAACATCTTGTTTTTACTAAAATCATGTATGACAGAGACAAAATCAATTTTGATGGTTTCTACATAAAACCAAACACACTCTAAGTTACAATAAAGAAACATGTTAAGGAGTTCGGCGAGCACCTGAGAGCACATCTCTACCCAAAACCTTAAGGCGTTGGGTATATGAGTCACCTCTTTTATATATCCTTTACTTAGCCCAATCCTAACCAATGTGAGACTAACCACTCACACTTGAATTCTAACAAAACAAGCATACTCTTGAAAGAATTTCATAAGAATATGGCCAAACACATATCATAGACAAATTTAGTGGTGTAAAAAAGTTATTAAAGTTGTTGTATTTGTAATGAATTGTTTATATACCAATGCTCTTTTATAAATCCTAATCCATAAAAATGTTATTCAATACCATAAAATTTTGAGCATTATTAGTACACGTAGGAACACCAAATTGCCACACAATATATCTATTCCATGTTGATGTCACTATTCTTTGTTACTTTAGTGTTGCTTCAATTATGTTGCAGGGTCTGCTGTATATGGCCACCTAGCTGATTCATGGTTTGGAAGAAAAAGAACAGTACAAGTTTCCTGCATCTTAACCTTCATATCATCCTTTGCAACATCTCTCTCCACAAATGTTTGGACTTATGCTTTGTTCCGCTTTGCAAATGGTTTTGCAAGATCAGGAATTGGCATATGTTGTCTTGTTCTTGCAACAGAATCAGTAGGTCGAAAATGGCGCGGTCAAGTAGGCCAATATGGCTTCTTTTTCTTCACAATTGGGTTCCTCACACTCCCTCTCATAGCTCATCCAACAAAAACTTGTTGGAGAAACTTGTACAAAATCTTGTCCCTCCTGCCACTTGCATATTCCATCCTACTACTTCCTTTCGTCTCCGAATCGCCGCGTTGGCTTTTAATAAGAGGAAGAACCAAAGAAGCTCTTCAAGTTTTAGACAAATTTGCTAGACTAAATGGAAAGAAGAAACTCCCTAACAATCTCTCTTTGGCCAACCCTTTTGAAGGTGAAATTGAAATAAACCATAACAACAAAGAGAGTCTTTGGACAACAAAATGGGCAGCATATAGAATGGTAATTGTTATGATAGCTGGTTTTGGAACTGGCTTTGTTTACTATGGAGTTCAACTCAATGTAGAAAACTTGAACTTCAATCTTTATATCTCAGTTGCACTCAATGCACTAATGGAGTTTCCAGCAGTTTTGTTAGGTAGCTTTCTATTGGGATGTACAAACAGACGTTTGTTGTTCTCTTTGTCATCTTACATAGCTGGAGTTTCTTGCATCCTATGCACATTTTTTTCACACAAAAAAGATAGTTCAAAAGTGCATGAACATGTTGGAGGAAATTGGACTGAACTTATTATTGAAGCAATTGGTTTCATGGGTGCTTCTACAGCATTTGATGTGTTGTATATATACTGTGTGGAGCTTTTTCCTACAAATGTGAGGAACTTTGCTGTGTCTATGCTTAGACAAGCTTTGATGTTAGGTGCTTCTGTTGCACCTTTGATGGTTGTGCTTGGTCGTTTGAGTCCTTCTCTTTCTTTTTTAACTTTTGGGGGCTTATCAATTGTTAGTGGTTTGTTGAGTATTTGGCTTCCTGAGACTAGAAATGCCCCTCTTTATGAGACACTTAAACAGCAAGAGGAGGAGGAGAAGCATAATTTGGTGTCTAGTGAATGTGGCCTTGAGATGGGAAAATAATTGAAGTGGGGAGGGTGTTACTGTTGTTACTGTTAATACTTAAAACAATTATGTGTATATGTATACTTCTCAATTCACCATCTGTAAGAAAGTGTTCAGGACTTTCAATTTGTGTGTGTGTGTAAATTTTCAATATGACTATAAAAAGGAATATGTTCAGTTTATGAGTTCTAAGCAAGGGATGAGAATGGAGAAAATTAAAATTATCATGCTGTAATGGCATATAGCCAGGGGCGGACTTAATTAGTGTTGTAAATTGATTTTCAAAATTATTCGAAAATTCGAAATCACCGATGAAATTACTGAGATGAGTCGCGGACTAGGCCGCTCTCTTTAAGACGTTTCGCGGCACTGCTCAAAGGTGCAAGCAGGCTATCAACCACAACGTCCCCAGGATAAAACACCAGATTCGACTAATTTCACAAGATCAGAAACTGCTCAAAATATACACCTTCTGATATATGGTTTTTCAAAGAAAACCACTCGGAATATGGTTTCACAAAACCACTCGACAGTTGCACACTTTTGAACGGAAGAAAATTAAATGGGGAGAGAAGAGAATAAACTCGGTAAGTGCGTCGAGTTTGGAGCGATTTGAAACTGATGCGGAGTCCCCTATTTATAGGCGACTACCGTCTTGTTGAACACGAAAACGCGTGAGAAATATCTGATCGTGGGTCTTGCTGAACACGAAAACACGTGAAGAAAAAATCTGATCGTGGGTGAGAGATTCTCGGAACGTCACTCTGATAGAGTAGTGACCAAGTAAATGCACAGTTTAAATTTAAAATTTAAAAATTAATTTTTTCGTTTACCAAAAAGAAGTACACCACACAGCCCAAGCCCGGCCCGGCCGGACGAACGGCGGCGGCGGCGCCCGTGTGTGTGGTGGTCACTTTGTGTGCGTCCTCTCCCTCTTATAAAAGTGGGTACCCCTTGGGGCACATCCCAAACGAGTGAGCTCAAACACTCTTAAAGTGTCTATTCTCTCCTATGTGAGACTTCCTAATTTTTCAATTCACTACTCCAAGTTCCAACAATCCCCCACTTGAATTTAAAAAATGGTTTCAGAAATAGCATCAAACGCCTCATTAAGATTGTGCATAAGCAGAGGTGTCTTCCGACTTGAACCTTTGCATAGTGATTAGGATTTAGATTCAACAAGAGTGACTCGTAGTCTTGAACTCTATCTCTAACATCAAAACCACACACACTCTTATCAATAGGTGTATTCTTCAAAAGCCCGTGCGTTAATGGCCCTGCACGTCTATCCCAGTATAGTGAACGCTCTAGGAATTCTGCCCAAGATTCCATAGAAAGCGGCCCCACATTCACATAGGTGAGTCTATCAAAAGTACTCTTGTAGCTAGGTACTTCACTCCACATAGAGTATAGATCTCATTAAGAGTTTCTATTACCTCATCCTTTAATCGCTTCAGGAATCATGTCACTTGACTTATAATCGCATGTTCATCTCATATCACTTCACAACTTGTTATTACCTATTGAACCTAATTCTTGGGATCTCCAATCTTTTAGGTTGGGTTACCATCATGAGTGACTCATGGTTCCAACGGCAGTAGTCCCATCCTTTTAGATGTATTTTGGACTTTCTCTCTAGCTAATCCTTTCGTCAAAGGATCGGCTAAATTTTCATCAGTGCGTACATGATCCACTGTCACATCTCCTTTTGAGAGAAACTCTCTCACAGTGTTGTGCTTACGACGTATCTGTCGTCTCTTACCGTTGTAATAATGATTCTCTATTTTTGCAATAGCTGTGGTACTATCGCAGTGGATCAACACAGCTGGCATCGGTTTTTCCCATAACGAAATCTCTGCTAGCAAGCATCTCAACCAACTTGCTTCTTCACTAGCTGTTGCTAGTGCTATCATTTCGGACTCCATAGTGGATTGTGCTAATATAGTCTGTTTCTTAGACTTCCAAAAGACGGCACCTCCAGCTATGCTAAATATATAGCCACTAGTTGCTTTGGAGTCATCTGATAGAGTATTCCAATCAGCATCACTGTACCCTTCAAGTATAGCTAGAAATCTCTGATAGTGTAATCCGAGATTCATGGTCCTTTTTAGGTATCTCATGACTCTCTCAATGGCATGCCAATGCTCCATACTAGGTCGACTTGTAAACCTGCACAACAGTCCCACGACATAGGCTTTGTCGGGTCTAGTACAATCAGTGGCATACCTTAGGCTGCCAATAATGCTCGCATATTCTGTTTGTCTAACACCTTCACCAGTGTTCGTAAAAAGTTTTACACTTGGATCATATGGTGTACAAGCAGGTTTACAATCAAAGTAATTGTATTTCTTCAAGATCTTCTCAATATAGTGAGATTGGTCCAAAGAAATTCCCTTTTCCGATCTAGTAATTTTAACAATAATGTTTTTTGAACACAAAAGTTGACACAAACACACATACACATACGGTCCGTACAGTACGGACGTATATTTTTTTTTTTCAAATTTTTTTTTTATAGATTTTTTTAAGTGGTTTAGAAAATATTTGTGATTAACCAGATAATGAACTGCATTCACCAGATAAATGAACTGTATTAACCAGATAAATAATGAAATGTGAGTTTGTGATTCACCAGATAATGTGAGCCATTAACCAGATAAGTGAACTGCGTTAACCAGATAAATAAAATGGAATGTGTTAAGTTTCAGAGTTGGAATTCACCAGATAATGTGAAGCATTAACCAGATAAATGAATTGTATTAACCAGATAAATAAAATGGAATGTGTTAAGTTTCAGAGTTGGAATTCACCAGATAATGTGAAGCATTAACCAGATAAATGAACTATATTAACCAGATAAACAAAAAAACGTTGAGAATTGGATAGTATGTGTGTCCATTTTTGTGTCCATTTTTGTGTTCAATTAACAGCTTTGTAATTTTAATGCCAAGTATTATACTTGCTTCTCCGAGGTCTTTCATATCAAAGTTGTTGCACAACAATGATTTCACATTATTCACGACATGAATATTTGAACCAAATATGAGTAAGTCGTCTACATAGAGACATATGATAGTGCAAATGTCATTTTCTGATTTGTAATAAATACATTTGTCACTTTCATTCACTTTAAACCCATTCGAAATAATCAAATTATCAAACTTTTCATGCCATTGTTTAGGAGCTTGTTTAAGACTATACAGAGATTTATCTAACTTACAAACCTTATTTTCTTGTCCAGGGACTACAAAACCTTCAGGTTGCTCCATATAGATTTCTTCTTCCAATTCACCATTTAAAAAAGCAGTTTTAACATCCATCGGGTGTACTATTAAATTATAAATAGAAGCCAGTGAAATAAGTACCCTTATGGATGTAATTCTTGTAACAGGTGAAAATGTGTCGAAGAAATCTATATTTTCTCTTTGTCTAAAACCCTTGGCTACAAGGCGAGCCTTGTATTTATCAATAGTTCCATCAGGTTTTAACTTCTTTTTCAAAATCCATTTGCAACCTATTGGTTTACAACCAGGAGGCAAGTCCACTAAATGTCAGGTCTTGTTAGACTCTAGGGAATCCATTTCATCATTTATGGCTTCTTGCCACAAATCTGCATCCAATGAAGACAAAGCTTCTTGAATACTAGTTGGATCCTCTTCTAATGTATAGACCGTATAATCAGGTCCATAGTCTTTAGCAACACGTGCTCTCTTACGTCTCTAGGTTCTATTTCCCTTTGTTCATTGTTCTCAATGTTCCCAGGCACATAAACTTGACTAGTTCCAGTGCCCCCACTATTTCTTGATTTAAAAGGGAATCTATTTTCATGAAAGTCAACATCATTTGACTCTATAATCACTTTGGTGTTTAGGTCATAAAACCTGTATGCTTTATTGTTTACTGCATACCCAATGAATACACATTCATAGGCTCTACTGGCGAGTTTGACTCTTTTTGGATCCGGGATCCTGACATAGGCCAGGCAACCCCAGGTTCGAAAATAAGACACATTAGGTTGTCTTTTCTTTAATATCTCAAATGGAGAAATTTTATTCTTGGATTTAGGTACTCTATTGAGCACATAACAAATTGTTAATAAAATTTCCCCCCACCAGTGAGATGCAGCGCCAGAGTTGAGCATAATAGCAACAACCAATTCAGTAAGCGTTCTATTTTTTCTTTCTGCTTTACCATTCATTTCAGGTGAATATGGTGCAGTCGTTTCATGGATGATTCCATTTGATTTATAAAAATCATTAAATAACTGGGAATCATACTCAGTTCCTCTATCACTTTGAAGTCTCTTAATCTTTTTCCTAAATTGATTTTCAATTTCAGTTAGGAAAACTTTAAACATATCAAACGCTTCACTTTTATGTTTCATAAGGTATACAAAAGTATAATCGGAACAGTTATCTATAAAAGTGATAAAATATCGTTTACCATTTCTGGTCAACGTTCCATCCAATTCGCATATATCAGAATGAATTAAATCTAACGGTTCAGATTCTCTAATTACTGATTTATGCGGCGTTTTGGTAATTTTCGCTTGACTACAAAATTCGCATTTTTCTAAATTATTGAAAGATAATTTTGGAATAAATCTGAAATTGCACATGTTAGAAATAATGCGTTTGTTCACATGACAAAGACGAGTATGCCAAATATTAAAATCACAAAGCATATAAGCAGAAGTAGAAATTTTATTCATTTCAATATTCAATTTGAGCATTCCATCTGTTGCATACCCTTTCCCTACAAAAATACCATTTTTAGTGATGGTGTTCAAATCCCCCCTAATAGACTGAGTAAATCCTGCCTTGTTCAAGAGAAAGCCAGAAACTAGATTCTTCCTGATTGCTGGAGTGTGCATCACATCTTTCAGAATCAGGGTCTTTCCAGAAGTGAAGTTCAACTCGACATCTCCAGTACCTGCAACATTAGTGGTGTGAGCATCGCCCAACAGCACTTTCAAATCTTCAGCAGCAGTGTATGTTTTGAACATAGCACGGTCATTGCAAACATGGCGAGAGGCGCCAGTGTCCACCCACCAACCATCTGATCCACCAACAACGTTGATCTCAGTAATCATAGCCATAAATGGCTCTTCAGTCAGGTTAGCCTGCGCAGCAGAGCTTGGCCTGTTCCTACACTTGCGTGCCATATGACCTGGTTTCCCACAATTAAAACAGATGAATTGTGGAGCAGCATCATTTCTAGGAGGTGGTTGAGGCTTCGGATTTGGGACCTTGGGAGGGTTCCCATTCTTGTTGCGGTTCTTTTGAGGCTGAGTACGGTTCTGATTCTTAAATGATTTGCCAGTTGGCTTCAGAACCGCTCCAGTGGTTTTCTTGTTTGAAACAAACAAGACTTCTTCTTTCTGATCTTGTTTTCGGGATTCTTCCTCAATTTGAAGGCGGGTAATCAAGCCTTTCAGAGAAAGTTCTTTGGTTTTGTGCATCAGAGTATTTTTGAAATCCTTCCAAGCTGGGGGTAATTTGTCAATTAGAACAGCCACCTGAAACTATTCATCTAGGGTCATACCTTCAGAAGTGATTTCATGAGCAATTTTCTGAAGCTCATGTGATTGAACTTCAACAGACTTGTCATTAGACATTCTAAAATTGATATAGCGGCTCACTGCATATTTTTTAGCGCCCACTTCTTCAGTATCATATTTCTTTTCGTGAGCATCCTGCATATCTCTCAAGGACTTATGCGAGTGCTATAGAAATCATAGAGTTCATCACTCAGACTGTTCAGAATAAAATTCTTGCAGAGATAGTCATGCTCTTTCCATAGGAGTATTTCTTTGTTTGTTTTATCCTATTCTTCCTTTTCAGCTTTTTCATCCAACACAGGAATGTCTTCTGTCAAGACGTTGGCAACCTTTTTCACAGTTAAGAAAAATTGCATCTTTTGTTGCCAGCGTTTGAAGTGACATCCCTCAAACCAAAACGGTTTGTTGAAGTCATTAGCAGCAGAACCAGAGCCAGTAATTTCATCGGTATTCATAGCTGATTTGAAAAAACGTCTTAAAATTGTTGTAAATTGATTTTCAAAATTATTCGAAAATTCGAAATCACCGATGAAATTACTGAGATGAGTCGCGGACTAGGTCGCTCTCTTTAAGACGCTTTGGCATCGCCAAAGGTGCAAGCGTGCTATCAACCACGACGCCCCCAGGATAAAACAACTCGCCAGATTCGATTTCACAGATCGCGAAACTGCTCAAGATATACACCTTCTGATATATGGATTTTCAAAGAAAACCACTCGGAATATGGTTTCACAAAACCACTCGACAGTTGCACACTTTTGAACGGAAGAAAATTAAATGGGAAGAGAAGAGAATAAACTCGGTAAGTACGTCGAGTTTGGGGTGATTTGAAATTGATGCGGAGTCTCCTATTTATAGGCGACTACCGTCTTGTTGAACACGAAAACGCGTGAGAAATATCTGATCGTGGGTCTTGCATGAAAACGCGTGAAGAAAAAATCTGATCGTGGGTGAGAGATTCTCGAAACGTCACTGTGATAGAGTAGTGACCAAGTAAACGCACAGTTTAATTTTCGTTTACCAAAAAGAAGTACACCACACAGCCCAAGCCCAAGCCCGGCCCGACCAGACGGACGGCGGTGGCGCGCGTGTGTGTGGTGGTCACTTTGTATGCGTCCTCTCCCTTTTATAAAAGTGGGTACCCCTTGGGGCACATCCCAAGGGGGTGAGCTCTACATATATAAACACTCTTAAAGTGTCTATTCTCTCCTATGTGAGACTTCCCAATTTTTCAATTCACTACTCCAAGTTCCAACAAGTAGTGCTAAAAATTAAAATTCTCTCCTATACCCCCAATAATTTTTATTTTGAACCCCGTGATTATACCATTTTGTACCTCCTGACCCATACTCTTTCAACAGAGGCGGACCCACTCTATGCTGAGAGTGTGCAAGTTTTAAAAATTTCACTTATATCCCTATATAATTATTTTTTGACCCCACTCAATTTAAATTTTTGCACATCCTGACCCATACACTTTTATCTCTCAACCCTCTCACTCAGATAGTATTTGGTTAGAAGTGAATCAAGTGTAGGAGAGGAGAGATGAGGGAATGGATTATTTTAAACTTTTTATGTTTGGTTCAAATTTTAGGAGAAGAGCAAAATCTCACCTAACTCAATTTTTGCTCTCATCCAATGTTGGAGATTTTTGGAGGGGAGTGGAGGGGAGCTTAAATCATTTAAAATAAAATTACTCAAATAACTTTATATAATATGTAATATAAATGATTATAATGATATATAAGTAATATAAATTATGGATTTGTTTTTTAAGACATGCAACACAATATTGTAATCTAGTGCAATTTTGCATAGCTTAATCGTTTGAAAATATTTTTATGGTTTTCTTTTTCATTACCGTTGCTAGTAGTCCCTTAATTTTTAAGGAATAATTTGTTATTAGAAATTTTTTAGCAATAATGACGTATAATTTTTAAATTTTTTGTACCTCCTAAACTAGGGTCCTGGGTCCGCCACTGATATAGCAATAGCATCTGATTGGTATAATATATATGTTGTTGCTTCAACCATTTTTATATTAAAACCCGTAAGCTGCGCATTGTAGCTGCTACAGTGCCAGCTTTTTCTCTCTCATCACGTCTTTTTATGATTTTTTTACAAAGTCTCACGAGTATTTTTTTATAAAAATCCTGTGTTACTCCATTTTGTCCTTATTATAAGAAATAAAAAAGCCATTTTTTGTACTAATTATGAGAAACACACGTCAATTTTCAAATTTATTAAATATCTAATTTTTATTTATACCCTTATTTATAGTCAAATTTATATTAATGAGATACACTTATTTTTTATACAATTGAGTTGGTTCATAATATGAGTAATTTTGAAATAAATTTAAAATTTTAGGAATATTAATTGAAAAAACAATTTTGATTTTTTTTTGGTATGTATGAATTAAGATTTTGTTCCTTATAACAATGACCGAATTGAGTATTTTGAGATTTTTCTTCCCCACTATATTTATGACTCGTGATTAACCAATGTCAAATGAAATAGCATGAACGTACAAATATCTATAATTATAATTATGATATAACATTATCTAAATAATGGAAAAGCATTCCAAAAAAATCTCTAATAATATAGCCTTATTTAATTAATAAATTATCATTTTATTTTTATTATAAATTAAATACTATCTTAAAATAATATAGTAATAAAATTTAAATATTTACTATCTTGCACACATGTGTTATACGAGTTCCACTTGCAACCGTGCGTAGTGCGTGATTAAAGTCTAGTTTAATTATATATAGTTAATTTATCAAATTTTGTGCAGATGTGAAGGAAGTCTTATTCAAAATCTTTTATACCGATGAACATCAAAGTTTTTAAGAAACTATCAATTTTAGAAAGGTGTATTACAACGAGTTTGTTGGCTATATATACGTTGAAAACTTTATGAGCAAAATCCTCAAACATTTTCATCTCATCTATAACAAAACTTAACTATACTATAGACACTGTCAAAAGCTTATTCATATGTATTTCTACCAAAAGTTATTTTTCCCCCAAAAATTAAACTACACTATAGGACCTGTTTTTCTTTATCACATGTGCTTAGCACGGTTACTCTTAGCTAGTACTACAAAAAAAAAACGTTGTTATATTTAGTCATTGAAACCTTTGCTTCATAATTTGAGTACTATACGAATAGGAGTGGGAATAGGCTAGGCCGAATTAGGCTTTGTGAGGTCCAAACTTGACTTGTTCAAAAAATTCAAGACTCAAGTCTGGCTTATTACCTATCATAGTCTTTTTTTTAAGTTTAGACTGACTTTTTTAAAAGCCTAGTTATTTCATATTAACGCCCTTAAATAAGTCATCAATCTATCTCTAAATAGATTAACGGGCTAGTAAGCCAATGAAGATAGTTATATTCATAATAAACTATAAAAAAAATTATAACCACTACTAAAAGACATGAGACATAGCGGAGGATATATATAGGACGAGCTGAGTTCTATAAGGTCTGATTCTGATTTATTTGTATGATATAAATCCTTTTTAAGGTCTAACCTAGAGCTGTCAATTCGGGCTGAGGACATTTTCGAGCTGGGCCGGATCGGGCCAAAATTATTTCGGGCCACTATTTTGCTAGCCCAGCCCAACCCACTACGGGTTACGGGCCAAGCGGGCTGGCCCATGGGCTACGAAAAATAAATAATTATGTGATAAACAATGATGTGTAGTATACTGCAGTCGGCTAAATAATTATGTCACTTTAATTTGAAAAATAAATAATTATTTTTACTGAATATGACTTTTCACAAAATAAACATCATGCATATAAGGAAATAAAACCTTCAGGATAAGCTACTGACTAAATAAATAAATAATGGGTCTATAAAGTTTCTTGTTCATCCCATTACAAAATAACATAAAGAACCACTAAAACAAGTCAATGACTAAGTAAGGAAATCATGGGTCTATAAAGTTTCTTGTTCATCCCATTACAAAACATCATAAGAGTTAATCATATCACAAAAAATATAGGATAACAAAACAAAAGAAACATAAAAACACAATGATCCATCTTAAAAAAAAATATTAGAGCTTATCATTTCCATTCACATCATTCTTCCTCATCCAAGATGATGACATTTGGATGATTCTTGTTGTCATCCACTTTGGTTGTCCTTTCATTCGCAGCATCAATAACACCATCAATAACACTAAATCCTTCTACACATTAAAATAAACATTTAACCATAACAATAACACATAATAGTAGTAATTAAAAATATAAAATAAACAATGTTATATAAAGTCTAAAATTTGGTTTACTATCTTGTGAGAACCCAAGCAACCAAATGCGAGCACAAATAAGAGCTTCCAAATTTTTTGAAAGTAAAGAGCTTCTATACTTGCTCAAAATACGACCTCCAATACTAAAAGTGGACTCGGATGCCACCGTGGTAATTGGAATACTCAATATATCACTAGTCATCCTTTCTAGATCACCAAATCTATGAGACATACCCCTCCAATATTCCAAAATATTTAAATCCTTGCGACCCACCAGTCTTGGCTCTTCCAAGTAGAGGTCAAGTTCAGATTTTCCAATTGACAATGTTTCTATCATCTCTTGCTTTTCAAAATCCTATCACATTTCAAAATAATAAAAAAATTACATTTAAGTGAAATGACATAACATTAACACAAATGATTTAATGAATTAACAAATTAAAACTTACATCATAATCTTTAGACAAATTTATTTTTGCCCCTTCTTTGTAAGTTGGACCTGAAGGATGAGATTCCATAGGAGTAGCTTCCATGTTGTTGACATAATGATTGAAAAGTTTATACAAAGCATTCTTCACAGTGCTCAATTTCTCATCAACAATGAGCTTATTAGAATAAAGTCTAGAGTAAGCATATTTTAAAAATTGAAACTTCATCCTAGGATCAAGAACACATCCAAAAGCAAGAATTATGCTATACTCATTCCAATACTTATCAAATTTTTCCACCATTTTTGCAGTCATATCTCTAATCACATCATCATGGCTTGATCCATTATCTTTCAGTAGAACCTCAATCTTCCATATTTGCATGAAGTATAAATTGGATGTAGGATATTTAGATCCAGAAATCATATTGGTGATTTCATAAAAAGGCTCTAAAAATTCACAAATCTTTTTCCCTCTTTCCCAATCTTCATTTGTTGGACAATGCTGATAATGATCATCTTTCAAACTCAAGCATTCAAAAACATGACTATACCTAAGTGCACTCTCAAGCATTAAATAAGTAGAATTCCATCTAGTGGGACAATCCAAACGCAAGCCAACACTCCAATCAATGTCCCCAATTTCTTGAATACATTGAACAAATAGTTTCTTTCTTGATTCTGAACCCCTCACATATGTCACACTTTTTCTAATTTTGTGCCTTCTTGAACTATGAGATTTAGTATATGTGCAGAACATCTAATATGAAAGAAGCCTCCATTGCACAACAAATTATTTGACAAACAAAGCTGACTTTCCGTTATCTTTTGCATGCTATCATTGTTGGCAGCATTGTCTAATGTAATTGAAAAAAACTTTTTTTTTCAATTCCCCACTCTTTCAGTAACTCAAGCACTTTTCTTGATAGCTCATGACCGGTATGTGGGGGTTCCAAATGACAAAAGGTCAACAACTTACTATTTAACTTCTAGTCCTCATCAATAAAATGAGCAGTTAGAGTCATATAACCACGAGTAGTGCATGAAGTCCAACAGTCAGAGGTTAAACACACTCTACCATTAAGTCTAGCTAATTGATTTTTCAATTTTTCTTTTTCATGCATGTAAATCTTCATTACATCCCCAGTAACAGAATTTCTAGAAACACTATTGACCTCACCAAAAGAAATATAGTGACAAAATGCTCTAAAACCTTGCCACTCAACACATTGAAATGGAAGGTCATGTAGTACAATCATTTGTGCAATCAAGTCACGCACAATCTTATCATCAAGTTTTCTAGATCTCATTTTTACAGCATAATCAAGCATCATTGTCCCAACATTATCAAATTTAGGAATTTTTACACACACAGAAATATGACGGTTTAAATGAGAAGTACGTCCCTTACTCCCACAAGAGTACAACTTCCCACAACCTTTGCATTTGCACCTTTCTGTTCCGTTCTCATCCACACCAAGCTTCTCATAGTAATTCCAACAATCTGAGGTATACGTTTTAGCTTTTTTCTTTTGCAGATCAAAGCACTCATCCTCTTTGTCATGTGTTGGTAAATCATTTTTCTCTAAAATTTTGCAATCCTCTCCAACATCAGTGACACAGGTACTCATATTCAAACACTGCAACATTTAACAAAAACCAAATGAAGTGGAATGAGCATTGAATGTACAGTAATAAATTGCACTAAATAATAACAAAGGAAGACACATTAATTTGCGATGAAACCGGTTAGAAACCAAATTTGGTACAAAACTATTTTTTAAGGGGGAAATGTCGTCTGGTTTTGAAATCCAACCACATAAATGGTTAACAATCAGATATGGACAGGTTTTTCAAAAAACCTAACCATGAACATCCTATAGAAAACGCAAAAAAGGAACCTTGAAACAGAGGAAGAACAA
Organism: Calophaca sinica; assembly: GCA_037113605.1. Classification (NCBI taxonomy): domain Eukaryota; kingdom Viridiplantae; phylum Streptophyta; class Magnoliopsida; order Fabales; family Fabaceae; genus Calophaca; species Calophaca sinica. The sequence continues at coordinate 74,157,634 of CM073737.1, read as the reverse complement.
AGGTCTTCGTCTGCTGCGCTGGGAGACGGAGGGCGATGGGTTGCTGTGGCTACTGCGATGGGAGACGGAGGGTGATGGGTTGCTGCTGCGATGGGAGACGAAGGGCGATGGGTTGCTGGCTGTGGCTGCCTCTCTCTCACAGCAAGTGCTTTCTTTCTTAGTTCTTAGGGTTAAGAATTAGGGTTGTTAAGGCTCTGTTTGGGTGGTAGGAGAGGAGGGAAGGGGAGAGCTTTGGGGGGAGGGGAGGAGAGGGAATGAGAAAGAAATCATCCATCTTATTTGAGAGAGTGTTCTTGTAGAGAAGAAAAAGAGAATGCTTATTATTAATATATTTTTAATTTTGAGAGTAATATAAAATGATAGAAGGGATTTGAAGAATTTTCCTAAGCCCTCCAAAACCCTCATCTAATACATTTTTTAAGTTCCCCCATATTAGGGGGTTTTATTATCATGAAGAAAAATAAACCCCTCATTCAAGATAGTAGAGTATCATTTCTTCCCATTTATTTTTCTCCTTCCTTTTTTCCAAGCTCTCCCCTCCTAAACTCCCAAACGGAGCCTAAGAGTATAATGTCCTACCCAATCCTTGTACTAAAGTATGGCATTTCTCCTAGATTTAAGGATAGCCAAGCAAAAAAATTATTTTTTTCCCTCCCTTATTTTCTCTTGACCGCCAGCTCTTCCTTTTATTGAGGGTTCATTTTCTTTTTTTTACCATTTGCAAGAGTTAGTGTATGTGTGGTGTTTAGAAGAGAATAAGCCAAGCTCGTTTTCTCTTCCTTTATTCTTTAACCAGCCGTAGCCTTCCTCTCTTCTCCACCTATCTTTATTTTTTTTAATTCTTAAGTGTTAAGTGTTGGTGGTAGTTAAAAAAAAAAAAGCCAAGCTCCCTTCCTTTTCTTTTCCATAGCCGTGAGCCTATACCAAGAAAAACACCCACATTTTCTTCCATTCTCCTCCTCCAATTTGGTGCTAGATTATTGATCAAGTGAGTGAGGGTTTGAACCAAGGTTTTTCTTTTCCTTCTTGGCCCTAAAACCGTGGCCTTATTATGGTTATTGGGTGAGCTTTCTTTTGATTTTTTTGGTTCTAATTTCTTGTATGGTTTTGATGATGATCTAGGAAGCAAGATGGCAATTTTTCCCCTTCCTTTTTGAGCTCTAATGCCGTGACATGAAGGAAGGAAAAAGGAAAGGATTGCTTTCTTTTGAATCTTAGTTTTTAAGTTGTGGTTTTAGTTGATGTTGTTGTTTTATGTTTTGATCAAGAAAAAATTAAGTTTTTGTCCTCCTTGAGCTTGATTTAAGCTATGACTTAGAGGAGCCTTTTTTTTCAGAAAATTTTTACTTGAAGTTTTGGTTTGATTTCTTAGGGGTTTAATAGTTGTTTTTGGTGTAGTTGTTGTTAAAGATTTGTTAGAAGAAAAATTAAAATTTTTCCTTAAAATTTGTTGGTGAAGCCGTGAGCTTCAAGAGGAGAAAAGAAGAAAAATTTTGTGTTTTTAAACTTTGATCTTTGTATGGTTTGGTTGTTGTTGAAGTTTAGGAGTTTTTGGAGAAATTTGATTTGAGTTTAAGTTATTTCAAAAGTTAATTTTAGTGTTTAAAGACTATGAAACACCTAAGTTAAAGAAATCTTTGTATTTCTTAAACAAGGTGGAGTCTTAAAAAAAATTTAGTGTTTAAATCTTTGATTTTTAGTTTTGGTTTTGTTGTTGTAAAAGTTTTAGAAAAAGAAGAATTTTTAGTGTTGTTAAATTTCTAAACCCGTGGGGGTATTTAGTAATTTTGATTGTTGTTTAAATTCTTACTTGTTTAATATGTTAGTGGTTTTTAATTAAGTATTTTAGAAGTTTAATATTTGTTTTGGCTTTGAAAGTAAATGAATTTTTAGTATTTAAAATATTATTTTTAACTTTGTCTCAGTGTTTTTTTTAAGTGTGTGTGTAAATAAAAGAATTTTGAGTTGTGTAACCTAGGGGTTTGGGTTCAAACCATAACCTAGGAATTGTTTCTATGAGATTTAGAGATTTTTCTAAGACATAGTGTTGTTGTCTTAGGGTTGTTGAGGTCGTAAGTACGACCGTGGGTGAGTTCGTGACGTATCATTGACGTTAGCGTGGTTTGAGAGCTCTTTTGGTAAGGGCTTCTTCTAGATATAATATATTGGTGTGTGAATGCATGACCTAATGATATGTGTTTATGTGTTGTGAGTTTGTATGTAATAACTGTTGATTTGTGAAAGTAGAGTGTTATGATTCGTGATCATATATGCTTAACTGTGTTTTGAGATATATGCGATAAAAGTCTGTGTTGTATAATTAAATGATTTTTTATTATTATGCAAGTTGAAATATCATATAAGTTGGTATGTTCAATTGAGAATGCATGTTGAAATATTATATGAGTTGGTATGTTCATTTGAGAATGTGGAGATGCATTGACATGCACACATAGAGACTTCGTCCTAAATTAAAATCCATTGGTATGGATAAATCATATGCGGGGAGTTCAGTGTCATCGTTAGTCCTATGCGGGGACAATATCGGACTGTTGTATTCTATGCGGGAACTAGCCGATTAGCCCATTGGTATGGGTATTTTGCGATATTCTAGAATCATGTGCACTGGCATGTAGTTGCATCAATAGGGAATGATGTGCATCCTTATTGAATTGTTCTTTAATGTCAATGACATGATTATTTATATGTGCTGAAGGTTGTGGGTTCAGATTCTATTGTATTTGTAAAATATTATATGTTGTTGTATATATTGTTGTTATTGTATTTGATTATATAAAAAGTTGACCCTTGTCTTTGATTCTTCAATTAATGAATGTAACCTAGATGATGAAGACTACAGAATGTTCGAGACTGCTGAAGAGGGTGGTTGAGGATAATCCTATCAAGCTGCCTGCTTTGTGTGGCTGTTTGATACACTTACTAGAGGGTCTAGTAAGTGTCGTAGTGTACCGACCAGCTATAGGGTGTTTACTTTATTAATTTCAATATTGTATAAAGTATGCTATATTTCCAAGACTTGGATCGTTTTGTGTTAAATGATTAATTAAAGTTATTTGTATGGTTGTTGAAAATTTGATTATGGTGTTTTAATTATTCACCACCTTTCGAAAACACTGCAATACTTTGATTTGCTATTTTAAAGAAGTTTGAAAAAAAAATTAGACTCATATTCTTGAAAACCATTCAAGCAGAGTATTTCATTTTCAAAGCATTTGAGCTATTAAGAGTTACAGTTAGTTAGTAACACTCCGAGCTGTAAGTGTCCCTTGTAAGTAACTAATACAAATAGTTTTTTAGTAGCCATTAAAATTAATCACAATGAATAATTAATTATTTCTATTCCGTATACTTACTACTACCCCATTCCAAAATGAATATAGTTTTAGCAAAGAAAAAATATTCTAAAATAAGTGTCGTTTTTCAATGTAATATTAACTAGTATAGTAACTCGTGTCATGCACGGGTATATATTAGCTTTTGAGTATTTGTATAAAATAATTTAATTTTTTATATAATTTTTTTGTTAAAATGAGATTGAGACATTATCTATGAAAAATGATATAAGCGTATTTTATTTTCAATTATACATTACAAAGTATGTCAATCTTTAAATAGTAATTATCATTGTCTATTATAAAGAATTCTTAAATATGTGGCTGATTATTATATTTAAAATTGAATATAGTGAAAAAATAAAAATTACTATTGACTTAATTGACTTAAGAAAATAAAAAATTGTTATGAACTTTTTTTTTACCAAACTAATTGTAAAATGAAATTTCCAAATATAATAGACTTGACTCATGCGTTGCACGGGTTATACGTCGGGGTACGATGAAATGCACTCAATAGTATGTTGGTCCGTTCTATGCATGGTGTATATTAAAAAAATATAAACAAAAATGATCATGGAGAATTTCATAAGAAATTGTCTAAATTGTACATAAAATGTTTATAAAGAATTTGTTTTTCATGTAAAATATTCATTCTCGTATATTATATTTTATCTATTGCTTTCATGTAAAATGTTCATTCCCGTGTATTATGAAAGATAATCTAAATTTGCTTCGATTAAAATAAAACTTCAATCAATCTAAATTTGCTTTCATGTAAAATTGTATCCCCACATGTAATATTTTATCTATGATTTCTATATTGATTAATTTACATGTAGATAATAATACTTTTTTGTGTAAAATAATGTGTTTAATGTAATTTTTCCTTTCTTTTGTAATATGTCCATCCCCGTATACTAAAAAAATAGAATTTTTCTTTGATAAAAATGTTTGATAATTTTTTTATAGTATATCTATAGGCTACATACGGTATATACTTAAAAAATTGTTATAATCATACACATAAGATTTAGAAGAATCAACATTCTTGTAAATATTTAGATAAAAATTACAACTAACAATTTTATTTTATTTTACATTTATAGTAATGTGTATATAGTTTGAAACCTTTCCACCGCTACAACTATAAGTGTTTTTCCCTTATAATTAAGATGTTAACATAGTTTATATTTTCTTTTGTCAAAAAAACATAGTTTATATTTTCGTATAAACTTATAATGTTCTCATCTTTCTTTTCACCATTTTAGTCATATATTCATTGAACGCACTTATATATAATTTTTGTAACCTTCTCTTGATGTTAGTTATCTATTTTTTTTGTTTATATGTTATGTTAGAATTAATTTTTTGCTCTCTCCTTTATTCAAAAGCATTATACTGCCTAAATTTCTATTTCCTTTTATATATTGTGTTGGAATTGTGTCTGCTTAGATGGCTTATATTTCATATCACCAGACTTAGCTTTAAGTTCAACCGATAAGATTAGTCAAAAATAATTTGTCAAATATACTGTAAGGTATAACTTGCTATGTTACACCAACTAAAAATTGAGTGGGTGTAAGTAAGCAAATCATATAGGCATTTGCTAGCTTACATCCACCCATTTTTAAGTTGGTATAAGTTAGCAAGTTATAACTAAAAATTTGTCGAATACATTTTAAAGTGTAACTTTGTCTCTTACCCCAAATAAAAATGGGTGTGTGTAAGTTAGCAAATCCATATATAAATATAAATTCTGAATCTATAACTATTAAAATGTACATATTTTAAATTATATATATATACACGACTTTTAAATATATGATTTAAATTTTATTTAATTAGTTGAATGAATTTTTCAATGTTACATTGATAATACAATAGATAAAAAACTTATTCAATTAAGAAATTGATTATGGATACCCATCCATAATTCAGAAAACATCTATTTGTATAAAATATTTTATTAAATTATCAATATATGAGAATTATCCTTTATTATTTTTATATTTATTAAAATAACAACATATGTCTCCCAAGCATGATCGCATGAATGTCTGAAATACAATCATACTTGGGAGGCATTATGTTGCTATTGATCGGTGTATGGAAGATAATATGGCTGGTGTGTAGTGTGGTGAAAGTTGCATTTCGAAGAGGTGTTATATATAGCACTTGGCATGACACATATGCTATTTGATCATTAGCCATACCATATATTTGAAATTTGAATTCTGCTTGATCAATTTTAGCTAAAAATAACTCAATAATTGAATGCATATTAATGTCGTGAATCATTCCATTATAGTTTTGTCGTTGATTTGTATGATTGAAATGTTGCAGGCTAGTCTTATTGATATGTCTTCGATAAAATAGGAAACAATTTGTGTATATTATTGATTCATATTATATTATTTGATTATTGATTTGATGTATTTGATGACTAATCGTTAATGTTAATGGTTTCTTCTTAATTAGAATGGAATTACGCGTTTCATTCTACGATTATATTCGGTCAAACATTTAATATTCGCATCATTAGTTTTTTCCCGGATTATATGTTACTGTTTAACATTTGCCTGATTATAGTCGATCATAATATCACCATTTATTATCCCTGATCCTTTTTTTGATTTACTCATTTATAAATAGCCATATTTAATTTAATGCATATTGTTTCAATGCTAAATGTTTGTGGTTAATATTACTGTATTTACGCTCATCATCACATGATCGGTTGGAGAACGTGTGAGCTAAATTTTGTGAAATTCTACACACAGTTCTCATGATTCAATTATTGACTAGAATATTTAATTATTGGTCAAAATTGCCATTTTTGAATTATCATGACTTTTTCTCAGTTCTAATATCATGATTCAATTCAAATATTCTAATATTCTTATATTAAAAAATTGATACGGCTTATCATTACATCACGTGTTTTGTGCTATATTTTTTTTAATTGAATAGCCAGATCGATATCATACATGCAATATATTTCTGCCTTGATTTGCTATATTGCGCCCATTGTGTTGTCAACAATGCACGAATGATAGTTCAGAACGTTGCATATTTTGTTAGGACCTCATTTATTGGTTGATTAATATGAGATTGAAACATGAGAATGAATCCTCAAACTAATTTTTAGTTTTGACTTATTTCCATAAGATTGATTATCAATCAGGTCTGATAAACATCTAAAACTTTTGTTATACAAATAGTCATGCATTCTGATTGTTATTTCTTTACTGATTCAATCATAGTGTTATTAGTCAGACATTGGTAATCTGGATTAATGTAGTCAATCATACCATATCATAATAATTTATTCAAGGTTTGGATAATTTTATTTTTCTATTTGAATTCATAATAGAGATGGTAGGTAAAAACATTAGTTAATTGTCAGTAGGAAAAAAGTATGAAAAGAAATAATAAGTGGACAAAACTTATGGTTTCTCAACTGCCAGAATAATATATTATAATAACTTATTCAAGGTTTTGATAATTTTATTTTTCCATTTGAATTCATAATAGAGAGTTAATTGTCAGTAGGAAAAAAATATGAAAAGAAATAATAAGTGGACAAAACTTATGGTTTCTCAACTGCCAGAATAATATATTATTGTTGGAGATGAAAATTTAATTATATAATTAAATAATAACAACATGTAACGCTCAAATTTGATAATGACGTAAATTTGAATCCATCTTCGCTAACACTTACAATTTACATTTTAATGTAATTGATTGCATTAAAATGAAAACTAAATCAATTATAAAAAAAAGTGCTCCTAAAAGTATCCCATTGCCATTAGCGATTACTAAAAATCTTCAGTAATGTTATGATGGTGTAATAATTAAGGGGATTGATCGCAATAGGGTTTTAACTCGGTTTGATACCTTATATCCTTTTTTCACCAGTTCACCACAAATGTGCAAAGTGTAAGCATGCATTATAAGATCAGATAATATGTTATCGATGTAAACCAAAAGCATAAATAAATTATAGTAGATTTATAACAATTATAATTCATTGATAAGAAAAAAACAAATAGAATTCAATTTGGCTAAAATTGTTTGCCATAAAAATGAAACAGAAATAACATATAATTGAACAAAATTTGAAATGTAACCCACTAATATAACAATCTAATCATATTTTCAGCAATTAATCGGCTTGTTTAGGAAGATCTCCGCTCATTGGAATGCACTCCTCTTTTGATGTGTCACCCAGATTTGAATCATTGGCAACATCAATAAGCTGTAACATATGGATATAATCAATTAAAATTGTTATTAGTTTAAAACTATGTGAATAATATATATCTCATATATATTATTATATATATATATATATATTTCAAAACATATATAGGCACTGAAAACAATTATGGGGAAAATTCATACCTAGAATTTGAGCTTTTCCTTTGATTTGTCAATTATATCGATATCATTCCAAACTTGTATGATATGGTAGGACTTATGTCTTGTACCTTCTAAGCGAGGACATTGAACCTTAAAAAGGAATGTATTTCCAACCAATTTTCTGAAATAACTGCGGATATTGCAACATTATCTGGGATATGTAGTCCATAAAACAACATAAAAAAATAAAAAAAATATTAAAAAAATAATAGTATTTTTTGGGTCATCGTCTAAGCGAACATAAATGAAAATTATGTTACCATATTCATATCTCTTAACAAATCAGAATAGGACACGTTCAGCAAATCATAGGAGAAAAAAATGATAATAATTAGAGAGGAGGTGTATTTGATACACCAAAGAACACCAAAGTTAGTCATTTGATACACCAACCCTTCTTCCAAAGCAGCAATAAATCGATAGATTAGTCCCTTCGGAACAGTTGCCTAAATTTTGTTTCCCTGACAAAAGTTCAAAGAGTGAGTATTTGACATATTTTAGAAAGCACAAAATAATAAATAAATAAAAAGAAAGCCCAAATACTAACCTCCATATCAATAATGACTAACTATTATGAATAAGGATTGTTCATATTGCCATGAGAAATACACCACATCCTGACAACACGTACCATTAAACTCTAATTCTGACGACATGGATTTATCTATGAAATACGATCGAAATTGTAAGCCATTGTTGATGATACTCTAGAAGATGAAAATAAGTATTATAAATTAGGTACCAAATGAAATGCACAATGCGATTATTGGTTAAGCCATATTCCAATTTATAGGTCTTTATAATTTAATAATAACATCACGTTTTCTATTTCTAAAAGCTTATTTTTTTACACCAATTATGTGGTATGAAAAAGAAAAAGGTAACTAAATTAATTCTTTGACCGTTTTTTATCGTGAATTAAAATAATAATTAAAACATTCCTAATTTAAGAACACTAACCGATTTGATAATAACATCATGTTTTCTCTTATATGCTGGAATTAAAATAATAATTAAAACATATTTATGGTATAATGAAGGAATATAATACCAATAAAGTAATCTTATTTATGGTCTTTATTATATTTAATTAATAGAGTTTATTCCTTATGTGTGTTTTGAAATAAATCGCAGAGAATTTTTTCATTTGAGGACAGCTACACAATCCATGTGGTTAATATGAGCAAGATGTCATTAGATGTGTCATACTAATGTCAATGTGGCGTTTTTTCTAGCTGACATAGCAATCCTTGTGTGTTGCTATTAATTGTCGGATTAACGTTAAGATGACACTTGAAGGATAATTAAATGAGATCATTTGCAAATGTATATATTATTGATTATTGATTACTCCTCGCGTTTCAAATTAACTATCACTTTAGAAAAAGAAAAAAAATTCAAATTAAGTGTTGTTTTATATTTTCAATGCATCATTAATTATTTTTTCTAATTTTACCCCAAATAAATAGTGTGTACATTACTCAGAATTCAATATACCTCACTGTATATTTATGACAATTATTAGTCTCCAATAGTTAATAAGAACAATTCAGTAAAACTATTCCACTCATTAAACTATTTATTTGCTTTTCTTAATCTTTTTGAAGAAACCTTAAACATTACTTAATATGAAGTGGAGAGAGTATTTTTTTTCAATTTGACTCTCAAATTAATATTGAGTACATCACTCCTAAGTCATTATACTACACAATGTATCTATGACAACTTTTCATAACTCAATAGTTAATAAGAATAATTTTATAAAATTGTTATAATCGTTAATTCGTTTGTTATCTTAATCTGTATATAAAAAAAAACCCAAACAACCGTTATTTTGAAACGGAAAGGAGAGACTAATAGTTAAATTGAATTTACTTTTTCAATTAATTCCATGCATTTAATGCGTGTGTCAAAAAAAAAAAGCCAAATGAATCAAGAGCCATGAATTGCTAACACAAGCCGGTGTCCTTTAGCACAATAAAAAAAACACACAACGGTCCTTTTTTTTTTTTTTGTGCTAACACGCAACGGTCTTTTATTCAAATGTTCTTTGTCAAGATGAAATCTTAACAATTGATTAATTACTATACCAAAATGATTTTTTTTTCCGAAAGGATACCAAAATGAGTATAAATATCTAAAATTAACATGTCTTTGATATGTACCAAAAAACAAAACATGTCTTTGATAAAGTATACTAATTTGTTTCCAACTAAATGGCTGATTTTTTTTTGGTGTGAGTGCGGCGTTATTTTGTTCGTCGTCTTGGTGTGGCGTTATTTAGTTTTCCGTCTTGTTGCGTGTTTGATTCAGATTAACAGATCAGTTTCGATCCATCCTAGTTTCAATCAAGATGTGGGCGTCAACGTTACAGATCCGGAGTGCTAATGGTGGTCACCGCCAACCTCAGCATCTTTTCCTCCCTACAAATAGCTCCTGAGCATGTGGTTCGATTGGTTATATCTGAGACCACTTATAGTCGATTTGAATCTACACAGAGTATAGTAATGATCCGTAACTGGATGAGTTTAAAGATTGTGGCTCCTCATTTCTCTTTGACCATCGACCGTACTTAGAAGCTTTTGTTTTAGCTGTTAAGATTAAGATGACTTGGTAATGTCATATTGGCTTCTGTTCTGATTAAGTATTTCATTACCGTGTACTTAACTGACTTAGATATTTGTGTTAATTTTCAATTATGGATTGGGTATGTCCTAACATATTTTGATCAATCTAAGTATATTGATATTTTCTCTAATTTTTGAATGAAGTTTTATTTTTGTAAAAAATAAAAAATGAGTATAATTATCTTAAATTAATATGTGTCTTTGATAAAGTATACTAATTTATTCAACAAAAAAAAAAGTATACTAATTTGTTTCCAACTAAATGCCTGATATTGTTACCGTGTGACTCTGTCCTCCCGGATTTTGAGTGATTTCTTTTTTACTATTGTTGTTGCCTGTTACTACACTGCAACAACACTGAATAGTCCCAGTCCTACACTCCTTCCTATCCTAGGGCCCCTACCCTTTTCTCAAGTTATTCCTTTCTTTTACTCAATCTCCCTCACAAAACACACACCTCCCTTTTTGTTTCAAACCACCTCTCCCTCTCTCTCTCTCTCTCTCTCTCTCTCTGCTTATTGTGTCATCATCATCATCCCTGTTTTTCACTTCTGTTTCATTTCTCTACCCACCGACCAAATCCTCTTCTCATAATCTTCACGGTGCGTTTCTTTTTCCATTATCTCCCTCCAATTTTTTTTAAACCTTATCACTGTTATATATCTCTTCTCTTTTAAAATAAATTAAAAATCCCCCTTTTTATGGTCATTGTTACTGAGAAAAAACAGAGTATTTTGTGACTGTAAACCTAAGGGATTAAAATTATTGAGTGGCATATAATCTGCTGTTTGTTGCATCGTTTTATACTTCATCTGATCTTTAATGGGTATGTCTTGTTTTTCAAATATCATGGACTAATATGAAAAAGTTTCCAACTTTCTCTCGTTTTTCCTCTGTTTTCTCGGTTCCCAAACAAGCAGAGTATACAACAACAAAAAAACAATTTTTGTTTCCGGGTTTTCTCATTATTCTTCTGTTGATTCCTGAGATTTCAGATTGGTAGTATTATTCTCTGTCTAGTGTTCGCATGATCCTCATTGATTCCCGGGTTAGCTACTCAAAATTTGAAAATCAAAATAAAAAAAGGGAATTTCATAAAAACAAGGGTTTAAAATCATTGGGATTTGGGTTTTATGGCTATATTCTGAATATTCACAATACACCAAGTTCTCATTTTTTTCAAACAATGTAAATACTTTATTAGTACCTTCACTACATTGTCCATGGAGATCGGTCGGTGCTGTTAAATGTGTTGTGTTGTGTTGTGTTTTTTTTTTTTTTTGTTCCCTCAACCTTTTCTTCATTTTAATGTTGTGTTCTCTTTTTTTGTACTACACGTTCCATTCTTCTTAAATGCAAAGGAGTGAAAGGACCCTTTTATTTCTGGCAACAAGTCCTTTTTTTTGTTACCCTAAGAGAGTGAGTTTGTTATTGATCTCCTCTATTGTTTTGTTGCATTGTGTAGAGGGGCATTGAGGCAAGGAAATTAATGGAGAGGGGTCCCAACATTGTGGATATGAGCAAAGAGGAAGTGATTTCAAATTCTCCATTGCTTTCTTCATCCATAAAAGGGTTTAAGGACAAGAGCATCACCACCAACAACATGCCCTCCTGGCTTCTCACCAGCATTTCTGGTATGTATTTAATTCTTCCTACCGTACCCTAAATTAATTGCTTTATGATTAATTTTGTTTGAGTGTGAGATAATAGTAATGTGGGGTGTAAGATATTTGAACAAGTCACAGATTAGTCCCCAAAATTATAGGGTTATTTCATTGAAATTGAAAATTCTCTATTACATTAGTTTTATGAGATAATTTTAAGGATTAAATTGACCACTCAAAATAATTTGATCAAATTTTTTAATTTTAAAGACTATTTTGAAATATTAATAATTTCGATTCGATTTGATAGTCTAATTGATAGAACTTCAATTTTTGGGACTATTTAATAATAATAATAGTCTAATAATAAAGAGCATAATATAATAGTAGTACTTTCTATAATTCTATAAATAAAAGGGAAATTCTTTAATGGGCTTGAACCCAAAAAAGAAAATTGTAGTAGTGGTGAATAAAAGAATGAAAGGTGGTGAAGAAATCTGAATTTATTGTGATCACATGCAACTTGTGGGTTGCAAGTAGCAACATTTTCAATCAATCATCAATGGAAGGAAGGGATAATGAAGAAGAATCACCATACAGATATGTCACTTTCAACTGTCAAACGTCTAAGTCTTCCTTGGAAACAACAATTGCCGTATCAGTATAGTATTTTCCATGATACATTTTCCCTTCACAAGTTCACATTACTTAGCCACGCGCTTTCTTTTCTTTTACACGTGCCTTAGGAGAGTGAATGAATTTAAAAATGAATAGAAAAAGGAATATTTTTTATCATTATATTATATTATATGGTTACAATAATTCAATTCATTATTTTTTTATCTTTATCCTCCAATTGGTTTGTTTTGGTTGATTGTGGACAATTTAAAATGTATTTGATTGTTTAAAGTTTTTAACAAAACTTAAAATTAAAAGTGTTTTAAAAAAACTTAAAAATAAAAGTGATTATTTTTAAAGATAAAATTCAAACATGTGCTAAGGAAAAGTAGGTATTAGGTATGTAAGGGATCTTTTTCATAGGTGGCTGTTGACAGGGCCCCTTAGGTGTCTATCTGTTTTCAAATTTCCAATCTGATTTGAACCAAATCTCCGAACACATTGTGTACATCCATTGTCCCTTTCTCACAACCCTTTTGTTCCTTTTTTTGCCCTTTGCCAGAGAGCTTTTTAAACACCAATTTATATTTATTTTTTTAAAAAAAATTTGAATCTAATATATGAGGGACTTTTGGACACATAAATAAATATAATAATGGTCCCTAGATTTTGGTGTGTGTATGTAACTGTAACCCCCTTTCCATTTTAGCCTCGGAGCTAGTGCACATATTCTCCTAAACTTAATTGGTATTTTCTCAAAAAATAGAAACTTGAAGAATATAAGACCTTTTCTTTTCTGTCCACAGTTGGCACATGCTCAGGTGCAGTACATGATGTTGACCTTTGCATTCAAAACTATAGACAAATGTAACCATAGATGTATAGCACCATTCCCCTGTGCCTAACCCATATATTAGTGTACACCATAATGCAATTCAAATTTCAAATTTTATTTTAAAAAAATTAGTCCTACATTGTTTTGTAAAAAACATTTTATTTATCTTATGTACCAGAATTATTTATTGGTTTTGTCAGTGTTCCCTTTTCTTGTGTCATTGTTGGGTGGCATGTCACTATCTTAGAGCTCAATTTCTCATCAACCAAGTTGAGATCTGAGTTTATATTAACCTCCTTTTTGGTTCTCTCATTGTTAACAATATTCTTACAAGTTGTGACCTTTTTTTTAAGGTTCTCAAGCTATGGAATTGAGTAAGTCAGGTAAGATAAAAGTATTGTTTTTGTGTTGTTTTTGGTTCAAAGTACTAATTCAAATGTGAACTTTGTCTTTTGATGGCAGAGTTGGAGGAGAGGATGAAAGTGTTGGCTATTAGCACAAATGAAGATGAAGAAGAAGGTGACACTTTTGCAGAAAGAGCTGAGACTTATTACCAAAAGAGACCTCAGCTACTGTCACTTCTGCAGGACCTTTACAATGGCTATATCACTTTATCTGATCGTTATATTCAAACATTGGCAAAGCATAAGCATCATAGTAGACACTCTTCTCAAGTTTCAACTGTGGAGGAAGGTTTTTCAGACCAAGAAGAAGTTATTAGTGGAGTGAGCCAGGTTGATTCAGATATTGAAAGCTCAATTTCTTATCAACAGCAACAACCTCAACACATGTTGCCTTTGATTTTTTCTAAGAGATCTATCTTTGATGTTGATGCTGTTGTTGCTGAGCTTGTGATGAAGAATGTGGAGTATGATGTGTTGGTGCATGAGGTTGGTGTAATGGAGAGAAAGTACTGTGAGTCTTCAAGGAAAAGTGAGCTACAAAAGAGTTTGCTTGAGGTGTTGGAATCTGAGAGGGTTGTTTTGTTGAATGAGAATGCTGGTTTGAGTTATAGAGTGAACACTTTAGTTGAAGAGAACAAAGAGCTTGCATCTGAGTCGGTGTTTATAAAGAGAAAAGCTGGGGAGTTAGCAAAGTGTGTGCTGAAGATGAGGGAGGATCATAGGGTGTATATGCTACATAGGAAAATTGAAGATCTTCAGGCTCAGATACATGGTTTGGAAAAGAGGAACAAGGAGTATTATGAGAGGCTTTTGAGAAGAGAGGGGCATGAGGATGATGGCTGTAATGGAAACAAAGGGAAGAATGGTGAAGGGATAGCTTTGGAAGTGAGAGTTCAGATGGATAAGCTTAGAAAGTTCAAGTGGAAAGAAGGAACTTCTTCTAGGAAGAAAGGCCCTAGCTTGTGGAAAAAGCTGAAGAACATGGACTTGTTATTGTGTGGAACTAATCCAACTTGTGCTTGATGGTTGTTCTTAGTGTCTACTAAAGTTTTAGTAAAATTTATATGTATACTTTTTGGCTCTTCAAATCTAGTAGTAGTAGGTTTCTAGGTATGGTGTATGTATATTCCAATATAAGCCTTAGCTAAGCCTTGATAAACTAATTGTAGATTAGTTAATATCAGCTAGTGGATCAATACTTTTGCCTCTACTATTATAGCTGGTTTAGTTTTTTGCATTGTAGTTTTGTTAAAAGATTTGCTTAACAAAAGTATTAGATCTATCGTCCAACAATGGTGTAACTGGTGATAAGCTGTAGTGGTTGAAGCCCATGCTCCAGCTTAGCTTTAATGTTGAATGCCCTTTTATATTACTGCTCTTCCTTGCAAGTTTTGCTTCTGCGTTCATGTTCTCAGTTCCTTAAAATTTGAACATAGTGGAAGTTTAAGTATCCCTCCGACTCATATTAAGTGTTTTTTAAGGTAACGTATATGTATTAATTTTTAAGGCAAAATAGTTTATTTTGACTAAAATATCTTTATTCTGAAAAAACTAATTAATACTACCTTTGGTCCTTTTTTATAAGAAACAAACTAGGTCATTTTCGATCCTAAATATAATAAAGGGTAAATACCACTTTTAGTCCTTGTAATTTGAGTGAATTTTGTTTTTAGTCCCTGTAATTTTTTTTTCCAGATTATGTCCCTGTAATTTGAGATTCGTCTTTTTTTATCCCTCCCCTGACCGGTTAATGGGGACATGGCAATTTTAGATGACATGGCATGCCAAGATGGCCACTTGGTAGCTGACTCACTAATAAAATTAATTAAATAATTTATTTATTAAATAAATAATTGAATATATTAATAAACAAACAAATAAATAAACAGATAAAAGAGGGATTAGGGTTCCCCTCTCCTCGTCTCTCTTCTCTCTTCCCTTGTTGTCTCTGTTCTTCGCCTCTTCCTCTTCTGCAAAAGAAGATAATACTCCCTTTTAGGGCCGAATCTTCACGGGAAACCGTGGGGTTTCTTCTAAGCTTCTTTGTACTCATGCGTAAATCTATGAGATAAGGGGAGATACGAGAGGAATTCGAGGGATAGGGGGTGAAGATATTCGGGATTTGGTTTAAAAAAGGAAGAAAGGATGAAGGAGCGGGAGGAGCGCTGCAGCCATTTCTAGGGTTTAGGGTTGAGAGGGAAGTTGAGAAGGAGAGAAGTGGGGCGGATTTGGTGAAAGAGAGAGAGAGTGGGGGGCGAAAATGAGAAAGAGGGATTAGGGTTCAGAAAATGAGGAGTCTCTGGTTGCTTCGGACGCAGGAGGAGGAGTCTTCTTCTTCCTCCAACCTTCTACTATTCCCACCACCACCAACACTTCCACCAGTGTTTTTGTATCTTCTTCTTCTTCTCAAAGACCCTTCGTTTTCCTCTTCCTCCTCGATAATGGGCTTGGGCATGGGCATGGACTTGGGATCGGGCTAGGTGATCTTGATCTCAGGCATGCTGGCGGGGCGCTGAAGAGGGGAGGGGGAGAAATCGGGGAGAGGAGGCGAAGGCAAAGGAATCTCATTTTCCCTCTTTTATTACCAGTTTATTTATTTGTTTATTTATTAATATATTAATATATTCAATTAATTATTTAATAAATTAATTAATTATTTAATTAATTTTATTAGTAAGTCAGCTGCCAACTGGCAAGAATATAAGGCCACGTCATCTAAAATTGCCACGTCCCCATTGACTGGTCAGGAGAGGGACAAAAAATAGACGAATCTCAAATTACAGGGACGAAATCTGAAGAAAAAAAATTTTATAGGGACGAAAAACAAAATTCGCTCAAATTACTGAGACTAAAAGTGGTATTTACCCTATAATAAACAAAGTCTTATTTTCAACCACATTAATTGTCTAATTCTATATTTACCTTTATTTATGACGAGACCACTTAACAATGAACTCGCATAAATAATTGTTTATCTCTCTTTGAAGCATTTAATACAAGGGTATTTATGAATAAAAATTAAAATTATTGTATCATTAATTAAAATTAACTCATTTCAATGCATTTTCTTGGTGTTGATGATTTTATCAGAAGTTTCTTTCGTATAAAAGGACCGGAGGTATCATAAAGTAATTGATATACTACTAAATAAGGTTGTTATTAGAAAAAAGTACTCCCTCCATCCCTTAATATAAGACATTTTTGTAAAAAAAAATGTGTCCGTTAATATAAGACTATTTTCAAAGACCAAGGTGTATTAACAACTTTTTTTACAAAATTACCCCTTATACTAAAGTGCATTAATTTTCTCTCTTTTAATAGTCTTGAAAGATGATAAGGGTAACTTCGGAAAAATAGTACACGTTTTGTACAAATTTAATGCTAATAAATAACAAAACCCATTTTCTTAAGCGACGTGAAATGGTCAAAGGGAGTCTTATATTAAGGGACAGAGGGAGTAATTAATACTCTCTTGATATTTTAAAATGACAAATAATTTGAGATAAGTCAATACTCCAAATAGTACACATAATATGAGACAGAGGGACTACCTTATATGAACAAGAGAAACGTTATTTGAACACCAATTTGGGATAACTTTTTAAGTGGTTAACGCAGTTTACACTGTTGTTAATAAAATGTTGGATTTAGTTAATGAATATATCAGGTGTTGCAACTTATTAACCATCTACTGAATCTCATTAACCACGATTTTCAGGTGTTTAAATCTACATGTAGTTGAACACGTGAAAATCGTGGTTAATAACGTTCAAATTAGTGGTTAATAAAGTTCATTAGATGGTTAATGTGTTGCAACACCTAATATATTTATTATCTAAAGTATACTTTATTAAACACGTGTGTAAACTGTATTAACCACTTAAAAAAATTGTCGAAAAAGTTATCAAAAATTTATTGTTGAAATAACACCACCGTATGAATTATAATGGAGATTAGGTGGAAGCAAATGTGTTAGTTGGATTGTGTGTAGTAATTGAGTTGGATTGGAATTCCTTTAACATAGTGGTCGGTTGCAGGATTTGAAAGTTTGAAGGGGCTATAGCTTGGTTAGAGGCTTCATTTTCCAACAAAATGCAAATTTCAAGTTTTCAACCACGCCTTACTTGAACCAACTATTTTCATTGTTATTGACCATTTTTTTCATGTTCCAAAATTTTCAGTCTTAGCCCAACCCAAAATCAACGTAGCTGTCAGGCTGAGTAGTACCCCCTCCGTTACTTTTTATAAGTCTTTTTAGACAAAAAAACACATATTAAAAAAAGTAGTTAGCATAATTAATTTGCCTATAATGTGTATATTTTTCCAAATTTATCCTTCAATCATTCTTTTAATTAATTAATGCATGTCTTGGATTTTTAAACACTATGTAATTAATTATGAGTACTTTTAGAAAAAATAATTAATGTATCTTGTAATTTGAAAAGGGATTTATAATTAGTTAACAAATTTTTTTCTAAAAAAGGCTTATAAAAAGTAACGAAGGGAGTAATTTTTTTTCCTCATTCCCCATAAATACACTTAATTCACCTTCTGAGTGTTGATTTTTTAATCTTATGATCATCACGTTATTTTCATTATGACATGTATTTAAAGTTTTAATATCAAATTAAATTAAATCAATAGTAATTTTTTGTTGATAAATTATTCAGTCAAAATGAATTTTATTCAATTTAACATTAAATATAAATATATAATATGGTATTTATAAATGATCATTAAATATTAAATATTTTTAACTTCTGTATTTTATATTTAAGTTAGTTTTAAATATGTTAAGATGATTTTTATTAATTACATTAAATTTTTAAAAATTAATTTTAATTTGATTATTTTATATTTTACAAAAATACTTTTGTATTACACTGGATACTTACTACTAATAAAGTTAATAATATAATAAACTGGTATGGTATGAGTGGTAAGCAGTTCGAGTTCTTTAAGCATGTGGTTAGGGGTTCAAAAACTGACTCACTCATGTGTATGGAAATTCACCATCTAAGAGAGACAACCTTTAAATGTTAATAATACACTTGTGTCACTTGTAATTTTATAGAGGCAAAAAAGGAATTTAGCATCTAGTCATTTCTTAATAAACCAAAGTAGGGAAAAAAATAAAATTAAAAGAGCAAACAATTCGAAACCAGCCTGGTTTTGAATTGAACAAATAAGATTGAAATACAGTGATCACTGCTCTAGTATTTTTTTATTTTTTTTCAATTGAAAATGAAGAGCTCTATTATATTATTTGGAAGTAAAGATGCTTATCATGATACTCCTTCCGGTTTCGAATATAAGAAAAAAATTCAATTTTGGTGGTTCAAAATATAAGCAAATCTCAATTAATTATACTCTATTTAATGATATTATTCCTAAAATATTTTTCAATTAATTTAAATTTTATTTTCCAATAAAGTTTCATGAAGGGCATTTTGGATAATGTAATTATTTTTTTTATTACACCAAAAAAATTAAATAACATTAATTATTTTTCTTAATTAGTGTAATTTTTTGTTGTTGTTGCTTACTCCCTCCGTTACGATATATAAGCAAAAGTCAACTCATATAACATGTTATAAAATATAAGTAAAACTAATATCTTTCCACAGCATTTAATGATGATATCCCCATAGTGTCCTTTATTTATTTTAAATTTTATTTCCAATGATCCTAAGTTTCTATACAATTAATGAGGGATAATTTAGGCAATCAAGTATAAATTTTAAATGAGATTAACAATATTTATTATGAATAACTACTTTTCTTAATAAGTGTAAAAGTGGTCAAATCAATAATATATACAATTAAGAATGAAACTCGTTGAATGCTCCTTTACGTGTCAATTTCTCAGAAAAACATCATTTAATTCACTTCCAAGTGTAAAACCCTTATGGAAACCATATTGAATGCAGTCACACGTGTCGGCCTATATTTAAAAATTTCTCACATGTGTCATGCATTGTCAGCATAAATAATATGACGTGTAGCCTACTCACTCAAAATAAATAACTAATGGGACAAATCAAGCAGTTACTAAATTCTATTCTATTAAAAAAATTAATTATCATCAATAACAGCAATGACCAGCAAAAAAACCACAAAAAGATAATAAATGTCAGCTATAGTTTTTGAAACGTTTCAATTAATCATGCAGAATATTTATATTGTGAAAAACAAAACAAATAGGAAATATAAATTTTCTAAAATAATATATTAGATCTGCCAAAAAAAAATATTAGATACAAAATTTCTATAATTATCTAATATTTTAAAATAGAAGAATTTTTTAAAAAACTAATAAAAATATATAAATAATAAACATGTTAAGTTAGAAAAATTAATAGAAGAAACATTTTTTTTGATGAATAATAGAAAAAACATTTTAATCTATAAAAGATAATACCTTTGAATATAAGATAAAACGATTTAAGATCTTCCCTTTCATACGTGATTCAGGTTCTTTCAAAATTTGAATTTGTATTCACCATATAGCATGAAATCAATTTTCGTTGATTAAATCATTAAATCATATGTTTGTACCATATAAATGGATTTAGAATCTCACCAGAATGAATCATAATATAATTTGCAATACAACCTTTCCTTATTTAAAAATTTGAGCCCTATTAATCTGATTGTCATATATAAGTTCTATTACTATTTTAATTGGTGGATCCACATTTAAAACCAATGCATCAATTCATCATCGTTTGTTTGCATAAAATATTTCTTTATTCCATTTTAATAGGCACAAATATTTCTATCTTCATATCAAATATCAAATTTTAAAATCATAATTGATAATTGATTGTGATCAATTAAATCACACACGAATTTAATAGTTGTTCAAATCATTCTCCTCTAACGTAATTTTACGGTAGTGTGTGCAACTCAAAAACTTGGGGTGACTACTATTTAAAGCCCCAAACCTATAGATGCTGATTCACGAAACCCTCGACGCTTGCACTTCCTCTCCAGTTTCAACCGCTTATGGACGGGCAAATGGACTACCCTGGAACTGTAATCTTCGCCAACAACCTTAGGCATTCTATACGTCATCTCACTTGGTTTCCAATTTGTTCGTCATCTCCTTTGTATGAATGCATTCTCTTTAACTAAGGCGAAATGCATTTCTTTAACCTTTTTTTGATCGCTCTCGGTTGTGGGCTCGCTAGCGAAAAATCTTACCTGCAGTGTTTCACATGGTGGTGGACTTGACAGTTGGCAATTGATGGATAGGGGCGATAGCCGCTGTAAGAGACCCTCATAACTCATATCTACTGTCATTATCATTTTTGTTTCCTCCATATTTGCAGGATTCTCTTGCGTGATACATAGGCAGATTATGGTTTTACCAGATATATGTTCATAATTCACTTTCACACATAGCCGGAAACAGAGGAGAAGAAGAGGAACTGGGTTATGAAATTTCTCAAAAAAAAAATTATGATTTTCCAAGAGTGACGATTTAATTTGTTATTTATTCCTAAATTGGTAAATATATACATGTCATAGGGGCACACCAAATTTTGTTAAAGATGCAAGGAATTATGTTCATGCAGCAGATCCCAATGTCGAAGACAAGGGAGCACATGAATAGAGTGAGCCTGGAACATTTTCCTGTATCTATTTAATACAAAGCTCTCTCTTATTCTGATTACTATTTTGATTACATGTTTCTGGATTGTTGATGTCACTTTTTTTTTCATTTCATGTCACAGTATTCCTCAAATTGTAGAAATCATATCCCTATGATGTGCATCAAATTCTGTTTGATGCAAACCCAGAAATCATTATAATGGAAAATTGATGCCCATGTTTTTCGGGTTTAATTTTCCGTTGGACCTTTTACTCTGTTGAATTACAATTCCTTCTCTCCCTTTTAATTTTATTTAAGCTATTAACTAATTTCCAAACAGCTTGATCTATGATTTCTACTCTTCTTCTTCGATCATTGACCTTTATTAAGTTTTCAAATTTCATCACATCTCCGACCTTTACTATGATTGTGATGAATGAAATTAATTTTCTATTTTTTATTTTTAAAACAAACTTTTGTTGACGAATCTCTAGCTAGCAGTAATCTTAAAGATTCATTAACCTACAATAATTTTAAGTTGGTTTTTAACATAATCAATTGCAATCTGAAATTATTCTCAGTAATATCACTCAAGGGAAAAAGGGAGTTCCATTGTGAAATATATTATGTTGCTAATGTTCACATGCTAAATTGTAGTGGCTCAAATGTATCAAATAGCAAACGAAAAAAAAAAAAAAAAAACCTCCACCACACCCTTCCCAAAAGATGTAAATTTTATGCAAAAAAAAAAAAAACAAAGTTGTGTTGCTACATTATAATATTAAAGGGTATTAACAGGATATATAGCTAATAAGTAAATGTACATGTGTTCATTTTGATAACTTCGATTCATGTTTTTCTCGATCAAAAATTTTCTTTAGTTCCTTTAAAGACTCAAGAGGATAAATATGACTTAATAGATGATAGATTATGAAAAATGAAAAAAAAAATATAATTTTTTTTGTAAGTAATATATTTCTAGGTAATATATAATGTCTTAACTAAAAATCACTTTGGATGTTAATGATTTACATTGGTCATGAAGCGGGAAAAATTGCCACATCAAATGTTTTCTCATACAAAAAATTACAAATTTATTGACGCATATATTATCTCATTATTTTTTAAGAAAAACGGTTATATACTTTTCTGTTTTGCAATAAAAACATGTCATATTAAATAAGAGTGTGATGAAAATTCAATCGAATATGCTATTGTGTTAATTTATTCTAATTAATTCAAAATCAATTTTTTTTACACAAATTAATTCAAAATCAATTTAAATTTCAAATTGATTATAATTGATTAGTTTTTATCTTGATTGATTAAAATAATTTTTTTTTGGTTACAAGATTAAAATAAATTTAAATGCAATTAAGTTGTTTTATCTTTGATTTCTTGATTAATTACAATTGGCTAATCAACGAAATTCAATCAATTGTACATTCACCTTTTTTGTGTGTTAAATGTACGTTCACCATTTTAGTACCTATAATTGATTTCAAATAGAAATATATTATCAGTTCAAATCAATGCAAATAAATTGTTTCCATTAGCCTTTATTATTTTGACGTTAAGGAGAAAATAAGTGTCATTGATTCATATTTTTAATTCAATTCTATACACTTTTTTTTTGGTTTAGATTCTAAAACACTTTTGATTATATGGTGGTAACCTAATGCCTTAAATTCATACTATTTAAGATCTGGTCAAATTTTAAACTATTTATAAGAAACATTAAATTAGTTTAAATTATATATCATAAAGGGAAAAGATTTTTATATTTTTTAAATTCATTGTTATAATAATTTATGTTTATGTTATTAACCTCTCAACTAGCTAATTCATTGAAGTTATTCTTTTTTTCTACAAAAATTTATATTTCTTTCACATTAATATCTAGATGTAAATTAATTAATATAAAAATTATAGGTAAAAAATAACACACGAGAATGAATATTTAATAGAAGAATATATAAATGAATATTTAACAGGAGAGAATAGAAGGAGAAGCTACACTTAAAACATGATGATTAATATTTTACATAAAACTACATTAACATATGAATTATTAAGAGAAAATTATAATTTTAATGTTTTCAATTCATTGTTATATGTTTTTATTATTTACAATCTTCTCACTAGCAAACTTATTAATTTTTTCATTTTAGAAAATTTAAATTTTCTTTTACACATTACTATATATGTATATATATTAATTTAGATTTTATAGATAAATATAACACACAATTATGAATATTTTATATGGAAGTATATAGGGAAAATTACAAATAATAAACAGGAATGAACATTTTATGTAAAATCATATTAACATTTTAATTATAAGGAAAAATACTTACTGCTGGAAGTGTTGTAGTAGCGGGAAGATTTTGAACCAAACTAACATTACTTTTTTTGAAAACCATACTAACATTACTATATAAATATATATATAAATATATATATATATATAATTGTTAGTAATATTTTTTATTTAAATATAAACAAAATGTTGCTTCTTCTAAATCTTATGTGAACGATTATAATTTTTTATGTATATATTGTACGTAGCACGAGCCTATAGATATATTGTAAATTATTTTTTTTATCAAATATGCAAGTCTGCCTTTTGTCCAGGATGGACCCATTGAAAACCAACACTATCAGGGAGGACCGTTCGATGGCAGTTGTTGATGGTTGTTAACATATTTTAGAAAAAATTATAAGTAATAACTATTTATCTATTTTCAAAAAAATAACTATTTATCTAAGAAAATTTCAATTTTTGTTAGTATAACACCGGAATGGACATATTACAAGAAAAAATTACATTAAACACAATATTTTACATAAAAACACATTAATATCTATATGTAAATTGATCAATGTAAAAACTATAGATAAAACATTATATGTGAGAATAAAGTTTTACGTGAAAGCAATGGAGGATTTATACTTAAAGAAAATTTCCAGCTAATTCAAGAGGGTGAGCGTTCTCCGTATATGGTTAAATATAATAACTTTTATAGAAGTCATTGTTCCTTTCTTTTGTATTAATAATATTTGTTAAATATAATAATTTATTTTTCACATCAAATATATCTATTCTACCAACGTCAATTACCCCGCACATGACACAAGAACAAATAAGACAACGTCTCAGAATAGATACATGATTGTAAGGAAGAGAAACACAACTAAAATGATTCCTCCTCTGCCCAGAGATTGAATGATGTTTGACATCAAGTAATGCATATCTTTCTTTCCATGATGAATTTCTATTTCATATTTGCATAGAACTCACTGTATATGATTATAATTTTTAAGTATATACTATATACTGTGTGTAGCACAGACCTACATATATATATTGTTAAAAAATTATAATTTTATGATCTAAATCTATCCTCAAAAGAAGATTTAAATATTGAATGTTTGAATGTATAAAGAATATTGCTTCTTCTAAACCCCAGATGTATTATTATAATTTTTAGTATATACCGTGCATAGCAAGTCCTATAGATATATTGTGCAAAATTATGATTTTATGATCTAAATCTATTCTCAAAGGGAGGCTTTAAGTATTGAAGGTTTGAATGTATATAAAATGTTGCTTTTTCTAAACCCTAGGTGCATAATTATAATTTTTAACTATATATCGTGCGTAGCACGAGCCTACAAATATACTGTAAAAAAAATATGAAATATTTTTTTTCTAAGAAAATTACAGTTTTATTTTAGTATAGTATATAAAACATAAGACACGTGGATGAATATTTTACAAGAAAGTACAATATTTTATGCCAAAAAAACATTAATATCTATTTGTAAATTGATCAATGTAGAAATCATAGATAAAACATTACACGTAGGAATAAAATTGTATATGAATGCAATAAGGGATTTACACTTAAATATACATTTACATTGACTCATGAGGATGAACATTTTCCATACAAGTTAAAATACAAAGTCTTAATATTTTTCATACAAATTATTATCCTTTTCTTTCCAATTAATAATATTTGTTAACTATAATAATTTATTTCACATCTAATATCCCTATTCTACCAACGTCAATTACCCTATGCATGGTACGAGTCAACAAAATCATAGATTGTTTTACTGGATATATAATAGTAATCAATAACTTTAGAATTAGTACACTTTGTAATCCATGATTGAAATAAATCAAATATTGTATAAATTTATGTATACAAGTCATTTTACAAATGTTTAATAGAAAGCAATTATATATAGTGTTTAAACTAATAGAAATATTTATAAGACACACATACCCGTACATGACACGGGTTAGAATACTAGTTTACTTATATATTGTAATGGAGGGAGTATTTTCAAAACAAGAGAGAGTACGGTATAAAGTAAGCAAAAGGTTTGGGCCATTAGGCAGAAGAATGCTCACTTTAAAAAAAAAAATTACTGTGTATAGAATATAGATGTCATGCAATGAGCGTGAAACAACAAGAATTCATGCAAATGATAATTTATGCTAATTGTCAGCATAGACACTAAATCTGCCAACGAAAGTTGGTCCAGTTAGTAAGGATATAGTTCATATAGACGTGAGTTTGAGTTTTGTTGTCGATGAGAGAACCTCATTGATAAGTAATAGTATATAAGTACATCAGTAATCGTTCTTTGATACTTGAGGCTTCAATTCCCTAACCCTGGTGAGTCCCCAAGATCCCAATTCACCTAAACTTGTTATAAATATCAAAAAAAGCATACTCCACTGTTTGTTAACAAGTGAGTGACTACCAAATTTTATAACAAGAGAATGATGTGAGCCTCCACTGTTTGTTACTCCCTCTGTCTCATTATATATGTCATATTTGACTAAATCACACAGTTTAAGAAGAAAAATATTAAATGAAAGAAAAAGAATAACAATTTTTACCAAATTAACCTTGACAGAAAGCATTTAATATTACATGACATTGACAGAAAGTATTTTAATATTGGGGTAAAATTTGTAGAAAATATTTAATATTACGTGACATTGACAGAAAATATTTAATATTATGAGTAAAATTGGTAGAAAGTATTTAATATTAAATTGAAAATAAAAAATTACAAATATTTTGGAACAATATTTTTTTATAAATATGACATATATATTGGGACGAGGGAGTAATTATGACCAAATATGGTGATTATTATCAGAGTCAAAGTAAGATAAGGAGACAAAAAAATGAGTCTTCAAGGTTACCAATATTTCAGAGTAATCATGGTCTACCTCTATGTTATGGCCTTCATGAACTTGCTGTATGCAAGGGGAGAAATCCAGTGTTGGTGACAGTTCTGGTTGGGATGACTTCTTCGATTTCAACAATTGGTCGGATGGAAAAGAATTTCATGTTCCTGATGTTCTTGGTAAGAGTAAAGCTTCACATTCTATTAGAGAAGTTAAATAATTAGTAATAATATTAGCTGGAATGTTAGTTGTATGAGCTGTCATGTGTAGCTCTTATATTCTGTTTTACACACATTGTATATATACATTAGGCTGTAACCTTTTTCAGTTAATGGAAAATTCCCATTCATTCATTTCCAAATTCTGAATCTCTGAATCATAAGATGGTATCATTCGCTTCTTCCAATGGCGATGTCTCGTTCTTCTATCTGATTTTCTGCACCTTGCAGTTTTTCATCTATCGTTTCTTCTTGATTTCACTTCACCTTCAACAATGGTGAGACGCAGCCCCAACATCGTTTCAACTTCTGATAATTCGAACAACACGAATCCTCAGAATCATGCAAATGCAACGAATCAAGATTACTCTCAGAATCCTTTCTACATCCATCCTAATGAGAATCCCTCTAATCCGTTGGTCACTCCTCCACTATCGGACAACAATTATCTCACCTGGTCTCGCGCTATGCGTCGCAACGTCGATCTGAAGAACAAACTTGATTTCTTGGATGGAATGATCGCCATGCCTGATGAGTTTGATCCAATGTTCAAAGTTTGGAAACGATGCAACAATCTTGTGCTTACCTGGATCATGAATTCGGTTTCTCCCGAAATTGCGCAAACCCTAGGTCTCATGGAAACTGCTGCTGAGGCTTGGATCGATCTCAAGAATCGATTCACGCAAGGTGATTACATTCGAATTTCTAAACTACAGAAAGAACTCCACCATCTTGAACAAGGTAATTCCTCTGTTATGGAATATTACAATGCTATGCAACATTTATGGGAGGAGCTTGAGCATTTTCGCCCTATTCCTACTTGCATGTGTTTTGTTCAATGTTCTTGTGCGGCCATGCGTAATGCTCGTTTGCACAAACAAGAGGATCGGGTTATCCTCTTCCTCACTGGTCTTCATGACAACTTTGATGTCGTGCGTTCTCAAGTCCTGCTCATGGATCCATTGCAACTTCTTTCTCGTGTGTTCTCCATGGTTTTACAGCACGAACGACAGTTAAAAGGCTCTCAACTTCCTCCTGTGGAGCCCCAAGCATTTGCTAATGCAGTGTACGATATGACAATCAATATCAAGATGTTTTGTACGTTCGTGAAAAACTGGATTAGCCGCAATATGGAGAGTACTTTGGTTGTCACAAAAAAGAGTTGGAGTCCGTGGGCAGTGAATGTGCAGATCGTGAAGGAGATAAATGAGCCATTGCAATTCACGGGTTGCATATGCTAAAGCACGATACTCGGCTTCGGAGGATGATTGAGCTACTGTCACTTGCTTCTTGGAGCGCCAACATATCAAAGAACCACCCAGAAAAAAGCAATAACCAGATATTGAACGACGGGTGTCTGCACATGTACCCCAATCGGCATCACTATACCTCTGCAGTTGCAAATCTGAATTACGGGGGAACATTAAACCACGACCAGGACAAGATTTGAGGTAACGAAGGACACGAGCAGCATCTTTAAAATGGGCCTCTGTCGGATTAGCCATGAATTGGCTTAATTGTTGGACAGAAAAAGTGATGTCCGAGCGAGTATTTGTCAAGTATAGCAATCTGCCCACTAATCGCCTGTATGCAGCAGCATCAGTATAGGGTGGACTATCATCCTGAGAAAGTCTACATGAAGGATCAGAAGGAGTTGAGATAGGTTTGCAACCTAAGAAGCCCGAATCTGAAAGCAAATCAAGACAATACTTCCTTTGACACAAAGAAATGCCTTTGGAAGAGTGTGCAACTTCAAATCCCAGAAAATACTTCATCAAACCCAAATCTTTAATGCCAAAAGCTTTGTCTAGTGCTGATTTAACAGTAGCAAAAACAGTAAGGGAATTCCCAACAAGTAGAACATCATCAACATATATGGCAAGAGCTGTAAAATCTTGGGCAGTGGACTTGATGAACAAGGAATGATCAGCATGAGATTGAATGAAGCCAAGAGACAATAAAAGAGAAATAAGCTTTTCATGCCATTGTCTACTAGCTTGTTTAAGACCATACAATGATTTGATCAACTTGCACACTTGATTTGGTTTTGCAACTGAAAGGCCAAGAGGCAAGGTCATATATACATCTTCTTTAAGGTCACCATGTAAGAAGGCGTTATTAATATCCAATTGATGAACATGCCAACTTTTAATGGAAGCCAAGGCCAAAAGAACTCTAACTGTAGTCAATTTTGTGACAGGAGAAAAAGTATCCAAGAAATCCAATCCCTCAATTTGGTTGTATCCTTTTGCAACTAATCGGGCCTTGTACCTATCAATAGATCCATCGGGCTTTCTCTTGATTTTGTAGTCCCATTTATTACCAATAGGAGTAACACCAGTAGGGAGATCAACCAGTTTCCAGGTCTGGTTATGTTCAAGGGCTTGTAACTCAGCCTTCATAGCATGGTTCCAACAATCAAACTTGCTTGCTTCGGCATAGGATTTGGGTTCAGTAATAACAGACAAAGACAAGAAAAATAGGGTATGTGTTGGAGACAAATTAGCATAAGAAACAAAGTCGGAAATAGGATGAGCTTTACCTGTGGGATGAGGCTTGCTAGGAATGATGGAAGCATTGCATATGTAATCAGCCAGGTGAGGAGGTGGATGTGATTTTCTGGAAGGCCGAGTAGGGGGTGCAGGGGAGTCAACAAAGACAGAATTATGTGCAGGTGCAGAATTATGTGCAGTAGGAGACTCAACAGATGCATAATTATGTGCAGTAAGTTCATAAAATGACCATGGATGTGGTGAGGTGGCAGTAATGTATGGAAAGATGAGTTCCTCAAAATTAACATGTCTTG